>OY804520.1:27540344-28740344 GCA_963680855.1 Lepeophtheirus nordmannii
TTTTTGTCTTATTTTTGAATTATTATCAAATTGAGGCTCATTCCTTTATTGTGTCATCAAAACATCTTTTTACACTTATACTCCATAATGCAGTTATGTATATATTGGATAGTATGGTAAACATTTTTTATGAATTACTTAGTGTATGAGAAGTACATTCAATAAAAATATTATTTGTCAATAAATAACACTCATTTGCAAAAGTAAATCATATTTTGGAGCAATTCCAGTTTATTATTACTCATACATAATTGAAATCATCTTTGAAAAAACAAAAGGAAAGGATTGGCAAAATAGGAATTAATTTCGGACAGATTTTTTTATAACTTTTGAACTAACTAATTAACAAGAATTTATTGCAGGGAAATTCACAAATAATCCCTTCGTTGTACCATCATTTAATTAAAAAAAATAATAATTAAAAAAATTCGAAAGCCGTTTCTTAAAACTCCTTCCTTTGTTTCATTTTTAAACTATAAAGTAATTTTCCCATAGTTAATTAAGTGCAGAATGAAGGTTGAAGAAGCTATCATCCAATTTTTAAGAAGACATAATTCTTTTTACTTCAGCTTGATTAATGAGTTTTTCTTTATTGAATATATACATACAAATAATAACTAAAAAATCCTTTGCTTTACTGAAGTTTTTTTTTTCGTCTTCAGGACAGTCTCTTAATAGGACAATGGTTGAAATATGCATATAAATAATACTAAAATATATAATGTGTATTAACTTTTTATGAAACAGAAGTACAGAGGGGGAACAGTTTCATCAGTTAAAAAAATCTTGTTCAAGAAGAAAATTAGAAAAGGTAATATTTTTTAAAAATTAAAAAATAAATTTTTTAAAAGTATTGAATTCATAATACGACCTATCAATATATTATTACACATTAAAATATATTACGATTTATATCATTGATCACTGATCAGTACTATAAGATCTGAGAAATTTACGTTAACTAAGTGTACTTACACTCTTCAAGACTCTACAAACTTTCCCAAATATCAATTCAATAACTGAGCGTTTCATTTTGTTAAATTACATCAAGTAATAGCAAAAGAATCAATAATCCTCAGGATATAAGTTACAGCGTAAATAATGAAAGATCGACTTCATTATGACAAAAACATGTTTTCTTCAAGAAATACCTTTCACCTCTCAAAATCCAATACATCAAAGAGAAAATAAAAAAGATGTCTAATATTTTTTTTGCGAAAAAGAGTCTGTTGCAACTGTTTCTCATCTCCCATAAATTATTATTATAATTACTTATTAATTAAATATGACAGTGAAGTTTGAGTCCTTGCAGATTATTAAAGGCATTAAAAGAATAGAAAAATGAGATTTAGTCAAAGGGTGAGATATAATGTGTAAAAACATTCTCAAAGTCCAATCTTTCCACTTAGACATACATACATATGTTTATGTTACAGTTTTTACAGGGTCAGAATTAAAATATTTTGAATATTTTATCTATGACTAAATAAGCAAAAAACCCAGCCATTCAAAAAATACATAGTCTTTATACATAATGTATCAGGCCTTACATCTTTAGCTTGAAACGTATTTGTTTGATTTTAAAATACTCATAGCAAATCGTAAAAATCATATTATATATATATTACTATGGGCAAAAAATACCGGGAAATTTGAATTTAATTTTTTTGTAAATTCCGGTAAGAATAAATCTTTTTGTCTTTATGTTGACATTACTGTCACTTAATTTGTGCTAAATGACACGTTGAAATATACATTAGTGTTTGAGATACGTGTTTGTGTTCTTGTGTGACCAGGTGAAATTGATTTTTTGATTTTTCAAAGTTTCTGAAAGATGTCGACTAAAATGCAATTTAGAGAAATGTTATTTAAGCCAATAAAGTTTAGATGAATATTTCAAACTGTGTTATTTTAAAATTTAGAGAATCCTCGGTGGTTGTCTCGAGCTAAATATTACTCAAAAAACTGACCATCTGATTTTTAATTTTAATAGCATATCTCAACTCAGTAGTTATTATTCTGAAATTACTGACTTAATACACATTTTGTAACAGTTTTGAAAATTGGAAAAAACATTGGCACATATATGTAGATTACATGGACTTCTTTTTAGGGGAATCAAATGAATTTTGATGATTAAATAAAGATTTTTTAATCCCCGATATTTTTTGTCCCTAGTAGTGTATGTATAACATTTATTGAAATGCTTTCCTGAGAATTTATTTAGAAGCAACTGAAAAATAATGATTCATTACTTTTTTTATCTCATAGAGTTCTCATATTAAATAACTCAATAAATATGAGGAAAATTATAATAACAAATTATATGCGATTTGAAAAAATAAACGTGTATTTTGGGTATGGAAGTAATACTTATTTGGACTTAGATTGATATAAAATATTCAATCATAGATTTAGGTCATGGATGAATGTTTTGAAAATACAAATTTTGAGAACAAATATAAGAAAATATTTTTTACACATATGTGTCTAGTCAACAAGAAAGAAAGTTGTTTGTTTTCAAATATTGAAAAGTTTTTACTTCATAAATATAACGGCCAAATATTTCTGAGTCATTTTAAGACCTTTCTCGGCCAGCTTTTGCTAAAATGTCGCTATTACTTGAGAAACTAAGGACTGTTGTCTATCCAATAGAGCAATCAGATAAATGTTACGACTGCATATGGAGCATATACGGTCCCTGAAAAAATGTTCATCTTTGTCATAGTCCCAACATAGTGGCAGTTGGTTTTTTCCTATAGCTAAGTTGCAATTATTGGAGTCATTATTTAATTAATCGAAATACACTCTCAATTCAAACGAAAGAGAATGTATTCAAGAAAATAATAGCAGTTCTAACTCATTTTTGGAATTTTTCAGATAAACTTGGTTTCTTGTTGACTTGACACATGTGTATGTATTTTAGTTACATAAGGTTATAAATTGTCAAAGTTTATTTATTTATTCATGGAATGAGGCTCAGCTCTACTTATGTTTATTAGATAACAAATACAATACAAAATGTATAAATGATGTTGTATTTTTGTGAAAGTCTTGAAGGAGGGATATGGATATATATTGATCAAAGGGTGATATATGATACATTGTATGGATGTAAAAATAAGTCAATTGTAAGGAAAACTCTGTTGATCATTTATAAGAAAATGTTTTTGACGTTGTTTCTTTTAAAAAAAAACCGTCTTAGAAACATTTGTATTTAGGTATACATAGTGTAGAAAATATCTAAGTACATTTTCCTTATACTTTGAAACCTTTGATAATAGTTTGCAGGGAAGGATTTTAGAAGAAAATAAGTGAAAGCAATTTTAAAGCAACATAATTAATGAAGCATGTTTAAAGTAGCATAATTAATGAAACTTTTTCAAAGTAACATAAATTAATGAACCATTTAATACTTAGCGTAAAATAAAATTTCACGCACAACTCCTCCTGTATGTATATATTTAGAATTTTGTTAAAGAAAAGAATTATTTGGATGTAATTCCTGAAATATATGATTCCCTTCATAAGGATAACGGGATGTTTTCTAATTATAAATTTGTAACAAAACAAAAATCATATCATCACTTTTATCGCTGAATATGTAAATTGATATTGGTACAAACAGTGTAGTCTCACTATTTGAACAAATTTCCTTCAGTTTTTTTTTTTAAAAATGGTTCAATTAGTGAGGCTAATAATTCATTTAATTTGTTCCAGTCCCAGAAAAAAAACCACCCAAGATATTATGATTCTTTTCAATGAAACAAAATTTCGAGTTTGTGGTGGAAAACGTAGACAAGGGGAGGTTACTTTTCGAAGGACTCATCTCCCAATGGCATAAGCGAAGAAGATGGTGATTTTTTAAAGAAAAATTTCAATTTGGCCCAAATATTATTATTCTAATTTTTATATTTATTAAGTTTTTATGTAAATCTATTAGAGCTGACACGATACACAAAACCTCGATAAGGTTAAGAACCACGTTTCACGTACATATGAAAAAAAACGGAAGTGCAAACTTGATTACATACGGTTTTTTCTATACAAAAAGCAATGGTTTTAATAAAAATAAGGCCCGAGCAGAACCGGACATAGCAAGCGAACTGTACCGTTCTATTCTTAATGTCTATCCATTTTCTGAAATTTCAAACGTGATTGTGTACCTGAATCTTTATAAGTATATAAAAAAACGAGAGAAGGGTAAATTAATTTCCCACCTGCCTCCTACACCAATGTAATCAAGTCAACCTCTAGTAACCAATGTAATCAAGTCAACCTCTAGTAACCAATGTAATCAAGTCAACCTCTAGTAACCAATGTAATCAAGTCAACCTCTAGTAACCAACCAATCACATACTCTGCTTTCTTTACTCTACTATATAGTGAATTACTCAGGTTCAACAATCAACTGACTGTGCTGTTTGGAAATCTTTTTTTTTTAATATTACAAATATATTTATGTATAGTTTTGTTTAGAGTCACCTGTCTGTGAGACTTTTTTTTATACGTAATCATGTGTTGATACAAACCAAGAGTTGACCATCAAATTTTTACTCCAGTTAATAGTCAAATTTTGGTGCGACTATCGAAAAGTTAGAGTAATGAAACTTTACTGTATGCATTATGCATAAATGCAATTGCATCTCTCTAGAATAAAGTCTTTTTATCACATTTTTAGTTACTTGCTGTTTTTGATACCTGTTTCTGAAAATTATAAATAGCTCTATATTGCTAATGTGCATTTGATGCCAAATCTCAATTAATTATAATGATGCAAATGACTTTGAAACAAGCACTTTATTCCATGTCATCATCAAAGAAATAAAGTATTAATTAGGATAGTATGACTTTTTTCTTTACAGTTATATATTTCACAAATGCAAATTGCATTTATTTTATAACAAGGTGTGTGAATATTTTTATGCAAAAAAAAAAAAAGAAAAAAAGATTTATCTTTTCAAATTTGGTATATCATTTTCTCCATTTTGTGTATGTTATATACTGATGTAAGTATGTGTTGTAGATATATATTTGTCTGTATATTTTATAAACTGTGCATAACTTTAATATACTACGACTATCGATTAAATGAATTTCAATGAAATTGAAATCTCTAGATAATAAATAAATTTATAGCTTCACAAATTCAAAATATTTTCAAGCGTCATGTCATATTTTCAATGATTTATTAAAGGATTAATTCGCACTTTTATACAAATAATATATTAAAGCTAACTTCAAGGTAGGAGGGTAAACAAAATCCGAGTTTGAGTGAGCTATGAATTTATTTTAATATAGGAGATTGAGTGTAGACCAGGATATAAGACTCATTTCCTTTAAAACCCTTACAACCAGGCCCTGGATATGTTTGTTGTTGCGAGGGAGTGAAGAAGGTTGTTCACTATTTCATTTATTCTTAAGTTATTTATAATAACTCATCGTTATTTCATAATAATGTATATATAGTAATACAAAAAGGAAGAAAGACGAAGATAAACGATTATATAATTCATTAAAACCTTTAGTACTTTTATTTTAAAGCATATTTGTGAATAGCAAATCGTGAACATTTGAAATTAAAAAAGTAAATTTACATTTATATGGGGAGGAAAAAACATTTTTTTATTGAAAGAAATCGGGATATTAAGGACAAATCAGGTCTATAGACATGTTGAATATGTTTAAAATCCCATCATGCTGTTATAAAGGTAGGAATGCAACTTTTGTCCAAAGAAAAAATATATTGCATGGTGAGAAAAGAAAAAAGGATCGGTACTACTGTTCCTTTTCAAATTTATATTCATTCGTTTTAAATCATTTAGGAGGAAGCTTCTCCCTCTAAAAGAGAATTAAAAAAGTTCTCGCCTAAATTGGTTGTAGATTTTGATAATGAAATTAGAAATTAAATTTTATTATCAAAATCTACAACAAATTTGGGAAACCTAATTATATTTTAAATGTAGAAAGCTCTCCTTCCTGGGGTACTAGTAATACAAAAGTTATGTCTCTACAATTAGGTAACTTGAAATAAATCATGGATATGTTGATAGTACTACGAATTATATAACCGTATTTAACTGAAAATAGTAAGTAACTAATTTTTCAGATAACACCTGGGGTGAAGGTGACCAGTTTTATAAAATTTCCATCTGATATTTTGAATCAATTTGAATCCGAGAATGCCAAGGTTTTTTAAAGCTGAGTAGGGGAAGGGTGGGTGAGTTAATACTGTGGGATAGCTCTTATAAATATTTATTAAAAGGAGTGAAAAAATTGAATCCCAACCGCCACACACACCCCCATCCCCCACGACCACCCCTTGCTTTTAATTCATAAAGGCAAGGCCAGAGGAGAGTTTGTGTGACCTTAAAGGTTCTCTCAATAACCTGCATTGCATGAAGCATCAACCGTTCAATTAAAAAAACCCTTACTTTTCCACTCAAAAAAGAGTCATTTATATGAAAATAAATTCATATTGGTATGACTTTCGTAGCAAAATGAATTAGAAGGGAAATCTATAGCAAAATGGTGTTACCCCAACCACGGCCTTTTCTCCATGAAGGAGTAGCTTTTTTTGAAAATTTCAAAAACCAGAGGACGTAAAAGATCAAGACAAATCAGGTGCAAAAGAAATAAGGCCTATTTTGTCTTTATTCAGGGAGCTATCTCATACCCACAGAGAAGAATAAAATGAAAGAAGTCGGTTTTTTTTTTGCAAAGAGACTGACTTTTACAAATTAAATTAAAATACTCAAAGCACATTAAGAATGACCTATAATTTTTGCTTAATAATTATATTAGGATATCACGGAAACCATTTACACAAAGGCACACTGAAAGTTCTATAATTCTATGTATATATATCATGCGTATGGAGAGGTGATACATTATCACTACCATCATTTAGTAGTAAAACCAATCAAATGTGATTAGAAAGTCGACCTAACGAATCAAGAGGTAATTGTAAATGTTTTATTGCCAAACATAGAAAAGAATGTCGGTCCATGTTTTTTTTTTTTTGTAAATATATTACATTTCAATTTGTTGTTTATTTTAAAAAGGTTCCGATTAGAGTGCATCAGCCTATTTGTCTGGTTGGGTGGGTTATATGATACATTTAATTTATAATTTGTATTATTCATCTAGATAAGTGTCCATAATTAACCAATGTAAAACTTTGAAGGATAAAAATTCCGTCCTTGTAAAGATGCAAATCTATTTTTGCTTTTGAGTCTTTTCCTGTAGCTTTAAAGACTTGTCTAAATAAGCCTGGATTTATATTAAATTAAAAAAAACCCGAATAAGTATGTAGACATTATTATAAAATATCTATTTAAAGGTAGAGTATAATCATTTCATTAAAGAATAATTCTTAAATAATAATTTAATCATGTATTATAATATTAATAATAATAATAATTTTGTACACCCTATCTAATCCTTTTTATCCAGAAGGGTGTGATACGTAATCTCTCCTCCATCTTCTCTAATCTCATTGATGGATTTCGTTAAAGATCAATCTAATGAGTTTTTTCTTTCTCTTTTAATGTCTTAAATTTATGCATTCATCTTCCTTAATTTTTATATGAATTAATATTTTTTTCATACCCATTTTTTTAAAGCAGCTATATACCATTTTCCTTGTATGTATATCTATGCATTGGTATTTAAAAGTTATTTAAAGTGTGAAATTTAAGTGAAATCCTTTATTTAGTATAACTTCATTAAGATAATTGACAAATCAATAAACTATTTAAAACAAATATTTTATTTTTTTTTGTATGAAGGGAAATGTATCATGGAAAATATTTGTCATTTTATAATTTTTTGTCCAAAAGAAGTGCTTCTTCTATTTTTTTTAACTTTGTATCCCTCTGATAATGTCATTCGTCTTTCCTTCATTCCAACTCCTGTGAAAAAAGAAAAGAAAAACAAAAAGTTGAAAAATTCATGGCTGTTAAAGA
The DNA here is from genome assembly GCA_963680855.1 of Lepeophtheirus nordmannii. Lineage (NCBI taxonomy): Eukaryota > Metazoa > Arthropoda > Copepoda > Siphonostomatoida > Caligidae > Lepeophtheirus > Lepeophtheirus nordmannii. The sequence goes on from OY804520.1 coordinate 27,548,312, forward strand.
ATAAGTGTCAATACAAAGTTTAGTCAACTGCAATTTTTCTGCTTAAACATTGTAGTAGAAGAACAATTGACCAAGATATATTAAAAATAAAGGCTTTGGTAGGAGTATTGAATTCAGTAATTTTTAGTAATGGGGTTAGCAACCAACTTGTTCATATACATAATGTACGTAACTGAGGGTCAATGATAAAAATATTAAACAAATTTTGTCAACAATACTTGGCTAGAAAGTACAGGACAAATAAAAAGAAGAAGAAAGCTATTAGTAACATCCATCAAGGAGTAAACTTGGTAAATATTTAAGTATTGACTTTTTTTTTCAAACCAAGTTAGGGAGTAAATATTTGGTAGACTTAGAGCTTAGATTGGGTTGAATAAAAGCTGTAGTTTTTATAGGCAAATATAAGTTTTAAAAGAAAAGGATGAAAAGAAGATTAATTGGATTAGAAATATTACTGGCTAAGGGCTCCATGAATTACTTTCTAAGTAATCTTCTTAAATTCAATTTGTTAATTGTGAAAGTGAAAAAAAAATTGCATTCATGACAAGGAAGAAAAAATACCTAAATATACATATAGGTAGATCTCAATAGACGTCTTGTATGTAGTCAAAAAGATCTTATCAAGATTTATCATTGAACCAGGGATTTAATGATGTAAAGTACGGTCGGCAAAATTTTATACACATTTATTTCAGCTTATTTAATATTTATTCGCACTTGTCTACGTTTCCTCGAGGGAAGAAAGCATTGAATGCCGATATTGAATCATTAGAACCAATTTACAAATAAAAAAATGACTGGTCGTATTTTAATTCTCCTAATCCCAGCTCTACTCCCCTCTTTTCTTTTAAATCTTTGGAGTAAATAAAATGTGTTTTTCAATCATAAACAAAAACGAATGTTTGCAAGAGTACATAATATATTTATATAATAGTGCTTTTTCAATTAAATAATCATAATTTTGAAATACCGTGGAGTAATTTGGATACTCCTTGAATAGTTCTTCATCTTATTGTATTTACTAGTGAGATAGTTCTCTAGACCTGTTTTAAGACCAATTTTTAGTGGTTTGATCTCTTTTTGGTTTCAACCCTACAAACTTGGACTAATCTTGACACTGGCTAATTATAATTTACGTAAAAAAGAGTAATTTTCTCTATTAAAATAGTTTTTAATAACTGGTACAAGATAATGCCACTGAAATCATCTAATAAAAATGACTCAAACCTGATAGTACTCGAGTCTTAAAAGGTGCAATCATACATATTTCAATCTAATAATCAGAAGTTATCCAATCAAAAGACAATTTGCTTTTGTACCTCGTTATTTGATTTGATTAGAGCTCAAATAAGTATTAGGACAATATAGTTAATTTAGTATCTACAACACTGTAATATTTACTGCATCGAGTTAGTGTAGTCTTAACTAGCCAAGCCGGTCAATGTCTCGGCTTTATTGATTTACGAAGTCTTGATGTTGGTCTCTACTTTTAAAGTCTTAATAGTCTCTTGGTCTCAGGTAAGTCAATCTCGAACACATTACTAGTTATAACTTATCAAGAATTCCACTTCTCGGAAGATTTGAATACATAAACTCAATCCAGTTCAATATCCATCACTATAGATGTATATATAGGTTTGATTTGATTTTACACTTGTTCTAACACTCAACATTAGTATATACAAGTTTCTTTTTGAAGGTAATTTTTTTTTCATAGCAAATACATAAATATGTAATGACAATATACATATAGAAAGTTACCACACTTTCTTGAAATCAACTTGAGAATGAAATATTTCTAGTTTTTTTGAAATCTTGTTTTATACAAAAATATTAGTCATATAATTATACACTCTTGCCTAAAATTTGTCTAGCTTATAAAATGGTGTCTCTAGATCTTAATCAGTAATTACAAAAAACTATTATCAATGTATGAAATTTAACTTTTTGTTCAGGGATCACGTCAATCAGAGTAAAATAGAGGGTTCTACCATCAACAAAGAAATACTGTCAAATATATGTAGATAGTTTCATTCAACAAAGGTTATCCATTTTGAAAACTAGGGGGTAATAATTAATATGAAAATATTGCATTTCTATATTAAATACATATATAAATTAAGAATATAATGTTATTCAAAACTTGAATAAAAAAGTAAATTTTAACTATAATTAAAATTGAAAAAAATCATTTATGAGATATCTTCGTTTGTCAAAGTTATGTATAAAGTGTATGAACTCTTTTTCTATATGGTTTATAAAAGTATTGTCTATATCCGTACTCCTATACCTATAATAGGACTTCTATAGTATTTTTTTTAACCATTGAACATTTCTTTACAGAGCAGATTATTATTATTATTAGTGGTAATGCAAGGAACTATTTTAGTAATTAGCACAACATATGGTTAAAAATATGTCATTTAATATGAAAATGTATGTATATATAAATACATCTTATTCTTCAATTAAATTCATCTCAATACTACGACTACCCTTCTATGAACATTGTACTTAGGTTTACTAAACTCATTGATGATTTAAATTCATTGCAAAATTAACTTCAATTTGTAACAATGTACATACACGTGTTTGGTAATGAGCTATATTTAATGAATGAACTACTCATAAACGTTTATTTTAATATGTGATCATATTAAATTGTTTGTCTATGGTATATTCATGTTTTGTGGTTGCTCATTTCCATAATTCACCATCTTTAAATAAAAATTTTAAAAAAAAAATCAATTCCATTGCCATAAAATAAAATATTTTTTCATCACTTTTTCCCATTCATTCTCCTTGAAAATGCCAATAGTATTGACTTTTGTAGAGTCCATGTATTGTTATGTGTACATACATATATATAACAATAGGGCTAGAATTTTTCATACATATGTACATATTTGCATGCATATCTCAAATCATAATAAGCTTAGCATCGTATGCTACATAGTTGCGAACATATCAAAATATTTTTATAAAATATATATGTACATACATTGAAATAATACATCACTTTACATCTACAAAGAATAAAAATAAACCTCTTAAAAAATACTGCAAACACCTCAAGAGGTGTTTGCAGTATACAATGTATAATGCTCAATTTGTTGCCAATCTACTAACTAATCCATGTTTTTAACAATGAATTTCTATCCTTTGTTTATTTGTAAAATAGTGACTGGAAGGAATCTGTTTGTACATATATGTATGTATATAAACAAACTGATTCTATTGAGAAATACTCACATGAAATGCTTGCAAAAATTTATATGCTCTACACACCCTCAACTTCCTCCTACTCACTCCTCATGAATCACTCAGCTAATAAAAAATACGCTGAAAGGACTTGATTTAGCCCTACATACATTTGCTCAAATATCAGTTTTTTCCATAAATAAAAAAAGGCACCACGTTTATTCTACTGACTTTATTTTTTTTGAAAATAATCATTAAAAAAATGTACATACTTTTATGATTCTAAAAATAGTAATTATTTAAAAGTACAGGTCACTAATGATATTTTGTCAACATTTACATACCCATGTACATATGAGTAAAAGAGAAACGGTTTTTATGTATGTATACTTGCAAACATACATACATATATTGTTTTTTGCAAAAAAAATTTACTAACTGCATTTAATGACATGACCGATTTATATGTAATGTGAAATTGCTGGCCCGAAATACTCATGACAAATTGACATTTATGTACATATATAATATCAAAATTAGTGGGTAAATTTCTTTTCATTTTATAATTTTAATATCATCATAAATTAGAATCATCTTCATTAAATGTCATCATATTATCATATTGAGAAGTTTTAAATCTCCTATCATAATGGTAATTACCTATTTAATGATTAAAAGGATGTATGGTATCAAATACAGACATAAGCATGCTATGTTGAGTGAAAAAGGTGTGACTAATTTCATTATTCACGGTCTACCTTATTCACTTTATATTAACTACTTAATTCATGTATATATATAGATTGTAGATAATTCTATGAAAAAATGGAGGGGCGTTGTACCGACATATATCCATGTCATGATGAAAATTCAAATATCCTCCTATTTGTCAATGATTTTAAAAATTTTATAATTAATTCCATTAGGATTTTTTATTATGGATCATATGTATTGGGTACATAATTTACACAAGTCTTTGTGCATTATTCAATTTGTATACCTCTCTGATAAAAACAACATGACTTTTCATTATATGCATTTGAGATTTTTGTGCAATGTACAGTACATAGGCATATATAAATGAATGCATTGACTTGAAGGGTTCTTTATGTGACATGAGTCAAAAAATTCAATTAAAAATGTTGACAGCAGATATATACATATGTACCTCTGTATACTGATTTCAATTCAACTTTTGATGTTCTTGTCCACCCAGTTGAACATAATAGTTTTGACTCAAATATAACAGAGTTCAGGGTTCCTCATCCACTAAAGGACATAAATATGAAAAGGTCATGTAGGAAGTATACACATATATTTGTCTGCATACATACATAGGCCTCTTCAAAATGGGTTTACCTACATATTTTTCATCATCAGACCAAGACTCACATTAACATAAAAAATTGAATAATAATACTTTGTTCCTTGACAAGGGGTTTTGAATATTCATGAATGGGAATAAAAAGTATAAATGTATGTATGTAAGGTGTAGGCAAATAATGCAAAGGACGAATTGAACTGTATTTAGAGCATTCATTTAAATTTTTGTATGAAATGTAGAGTTCATTGACAATTTAATAATAATATTATGAAGTTTTAGTTCAAATAATAGCGTCATTTTTCGTTTAATTGGTTACAACTTTTTAGCCTTGAACTAGTAGGGGAAATATAAGATGTTTCAAAATTGTAGAAAATAAAAGTATATACATACATTGCATGTATAAATATCTATAACACAATCAACAAAATTGCTTCAAATATAGGACTAAAGTCTGTAATTTAAGAATTAAGAGTCCAGCTGAAATCCTTCTGTGAGCTACTACTTAAGTAGCTCTACCCTGAGTCTTAGATTTTTAGCGAATTTTTGCTCGAATGAAAGTTTACACATTTTTTATGGACGATTTCTTTTTAGTTAAGGATTCTTATCGGGCGCTATACACCTCGTTTGAAAGCTGTGGGTTTCAGCTTTTGAAGTGTTGAAAACATTTGTCAAAATTAACAACTTTTCCTAGAATTGTTTTTATATGCTCTTTTTATTGTTTTTCTTCCTTCATGATAAAAAATGAGTTTGAATCCTTAATTAATATCCACTTCAAAATCAATTTGTTGGGTAAAAAAGCCAAGATACTAAATTTTCATTTCCATTTTACTCGACAATAAAGCAATAACATAATATAATAACAATTAAAATCTGGGAAACAAAAATAAGTTCGAATTTTGTAGCAATTAGGTATGCATGTGAAGTTAACGTAATCTAGATAATTAAGGATCCCATTGAAGTAGATATTAATGTACGGATTCTACTTTCATACCTAATTTCTGAACGTAATTTATGTAAAAAAAAATTTACTTATACAAAAGCTGATAATAATACTTCATTAGTATTGAAACTACATAAATCATTTATCTCTTTTTATATAATATTTTCATTATAGATTGTAAGTATGGTCTTTTTATGGTATGGAGTTGCGAATATAATTTCATTAAGTCCAATGAAAAAACAAATGCAGAGTGCAAATATTCTAAATAATAGCATTTTTTTTTGTGCGTGTAGGTACTAATGAAAAGAGCACAAAAAAAGTACTGAAGGTGTATATTTGCAAATTCATATTGGTCTCATAAATTATATTACTTTTTTTTTAGTTATTTAAAGTTCATTTTTCATTCAGTCCAATTACGTTAGTTAATTATAGTCCACTTATAATTATAATAATGTCTTTGGATCAAGTTAGCTATTTATTTTTTATTGAAAATAGATATTTTCAGACCATAATTACACATTATTTGGTTGTTCTTAAAAAAACCAGTCAAATATGAATATACATGTGTAGATATCTAAGCACTAGTAATTGATTTGTATAAAAGAGTGATATTCGCGAGAGGCTTGTAAATATGCAACTTTGCAGTTATCTTTTTATTTTTTAATAATCTAATCTTTTATGTGTCTCAATTTTCAATATATGCTATATGTTCTATATATAGAATGATACTTATTTGACCCCTTCTTCTATTTTTAACTCTTTTTTTTTTTGATGATAATAAGGTATAACATATCTTATTCAAAGATAGTTGAAGATTTTTTCCCACATATACATACATACATTATATGTGAACGTGTGCTCTGATACACACTGTTATTTAATCTCTGTTCATGATAACTATTACACTTTTTTTTCTTTGTGGGTAAATGGAAATTATTGTTAATCTTTTTCTTTCTTTATAGCCACAATGATTTTTTCGATTAAAAAAATGTCTATTAATATTGGGCATGTTAAGAATGTGTTGTAATCAATAGTAGGTAAATAGACTCCTCCTCATCCCTGTATGACTTTATGACAAAACCATATCCTTTCTCAGATGGACATCAAGAAGCAAAATACGTATGTTCAAACGTTACAACCTAATCCTCCACGGATATGGATTTTTTAGAATCAATTATTTGGGCACGGCAAAATTGATAATAGATTCATCAATCGATTTTTTTTCCTTCTTCAAATCAACCTTTGAGATCCTAGACAAATATCCGCACAAAATTCCAAATATGGTCACTTGAGTCACCGCATTATTATTTGTATTATTTGTCAAGACTTTGATAATTGACATCCTAGAATTTTTCATCAGAGAATTTTGGAATCAATTTTATTTATATAACTTTTGGGCCACACATATGATTTTATCCTTGTTTTGATAAATGATAGTCAAAAGGGATGTCACATACTTAAAATTACACATATTGACTGTCAAGGTCAAAAGTATGAAGGTGAAGTAACTTTCAGAAATGGCTACACTGTCCAAGTTCGGGTTTTAAATAATTGTATGATTATTATCGATGAATCTAAAACTGCCTAAAATCGACTCAACGATAACTCGGTTGGGTCCTATTCCAAACCCATATTAGATGTATATATTGGCTATAGTTGCCCTTGATTCGTATGACGTAGATATGCTCCTAATTTGTTTCAAACACTAATGGAAGAAAAATAATGGCTTGTTATGTCTGGTAAAATATGAAGCCCAAACATAGCAATAAGTATCATTTGCAATGATGATTTATATACACATAAATACATATATTCATGTATTGAAGGAAGAGACGTTTTGGTGAAGAAAAAGGTCATACACGAAAATTAGTGGATATACGCATTAGATTATCCAAGGTAAAGGTTAATTACGACAAGCGTCACATAATAAATGAATGATGCATGATAAAAGTCAGGTTTATTGAGTGTCATGATCTCTTTATTCCTTTTAGGGTCTTTAAAGAGAATTATTAAGCAAATGAGTTATATCCATTTAGGTATTTTGGCCTGGATTTAAGTAGCAGTATTTTTAAAAGAAAACATACATACACATATATAGATTGCCTTTGAGTTTTTGTCTTTTTTTTGTAGTTCCGCATAAACAAATGTTTTTTTTTAGGTCATTCAATAAAATCTAAGGAACATCATGTATTCCCGGGTCAACATATTTCAAAGATAGAAAAATGGTCTCAAATGATAATTACTAGCAAGAACCTAGTAGGGAAGACCACAGTTGACACACTCTTTGCTTTTAGTGCTCAATTACTGGGAAAAGGCTTGAGTTAGATGCACCATTATTTAACTCAACATTTTTACATATGTTTGTTATCGATTGAACTTATTTATAGGTGAAACCACTGCACAGTTTACTTTTCACTTTTACTATAGATCACTGAGTGATCAGTATTATAGATCGTAGATATGTGAACGATTGGGTCACTGGCTCCTTTGAAACGAACGTTACACTTTCTTAAATATCTCCTCAATGGGTGAGTGAGATTTGAATTTTAGTAAATTACATCAAGTAATGGGTGATCGGAAGGTTCATTATTACTGATATTTGTTTTCCATACAAAACAAGGTTCATTTTTTGACAAAGGAAATCAAATGATGCCAGTAACAGTGAAAACCCCTCAAAATCAGTTGTAGTAATTCAATATTTCAATATTAACAAAAAATATCTGATTTTGAGAGTTAAAATAATTAATAATCTTTTTTAATATTCAAGAAATAGGGTCTGTAGCGAACTGTCCCATTTTAAAACTCTCCCCGGTCTCCTCTATGTAACATTTTCAAACCCAACTATCTAGGATATTAAACAGTAGGGGTTTCAAATCAGAGCATGTACTATCTCTTGGTAATCAATATTCTACAAATCAGCATCAACAACAATCTATACCTGTCCCAAGCATGTATATGTATATATATATATATATATAAAATTTAAAAGACAAATTTAATAAATAATTTAAGAAATAATAAGAAAACGACTATGGATTATGGTTTTGAAATGAAAAAAGTAACAAAAAGAGATAGTGGTACTGATTCTTGATATGTCTACTGACTAAATATTATGTTAATGTGGATATGTCATCAAATAGTCCTTGAAAAGTGGTGAAAAACAGAAAATACTTAGTAATAATAAGCCCACAGTGACATTGTAATCATTAGGTAGAGAAATATTTATGTGAGATATTCCTATAGGGAGAAGTTCTTAATGTATTTTGAATGTGTATTATTAATATATATATTCTTTTAAAGTAATATCAAAATCCTTCAAAACAAGAATTCTTTATACCTCAATATAATTAATTCATTCTCAATATTAAGTATATGCATGTACATACATGATACTTGCCTAAGAAACGGTATATCCAAGATGTTGTTGTTTTTGCAAATTTTCATTAGATATTGATCAACTGTCTATTTTAAAATTCATGAGCATTCAATGAGCCATCTTATTTATTAAAGTTAAACACTTCTACAGAGCTGCGTACACACATACGTAACTCTCTGCAGAGTCACATTCTATTTATAGCTATTTTGATAGAAGGACCTGTAATTAATACACACTGGAGAAGGAATATGTTTATGTATGTACATACATATATTCAAGATACCTGCTAGATGGTTGAATGATGATATTATGAAAGAGGCAAAATCATCTCAAAATAAAACAAAATAAGTATGTATTGAGAGAAAAAACTAATTTTATGCTCAAACTAATTGTTTGCTTCAATATATAGAACTTGAGAAACTACATATGTATGAACATCTTAGGGCTGGATCGATATGTACTTCTCTTTTTTATAAGGGGGTAATTATTAAGAGGTTAAAAAACTGACAAGCAATTTCAATTTTCAATTCACTTTTGAAATTCGGGTCCATGTCAAAAAATGAACCTTGTATTGTATGGAAAACAAATATCAGTGATAATGAACATTCCGATCACCAATTAGTCTAAAACTGCCCTGAATTGACTGATTTCATTTGGTCAAGCCCTAGTACATATATATTAATATCTTCATGATCCATTGTATATGCATAAGTATTATTTGTTTTACTCATTCTTTGTCAAATCTACTTTATTGCCGTTTACATAATTGTAACTTAATATACCTTCAAAGAATCATAGGCACCTACATATATATATACATATATATATATATAAATACCCAAGGTGTACTTTGATGTCTTGAATAAAGTGACATTTATAAATATGACAGATAGATATACATAAACGTAGTATATGTACCTATTTGTGTATTTATGACTATAAAATGATATTTCAATGCATAGTTTTATTGACAAGTCAAGGATGTTAACTTCCTTTGAAGCAAGCGTTTCCAATACCAAATTAAAATACTACATATATGAAAATTTAAAAAAAAAATGAAGAGTTGATGATGATATCGGCTATTAGCAATATATGACAAAACAAGGGGGAAAAAAGACAAGAGAAGGACCGTCATTCTATTTACCATATTCATATTGATCTTATAAGTATTTATAGACATGTACATACTTAACGAGTTTCATTGACTTTCTCAACCTTTCATTCAAAAAGAGAAAGGGAAAAGATGGTAAATTAACTGATCCTACGGTAGTGTCGTCATTATCTCCAACTGTTGTTCTATTCTTTATCTACGACTAGGGATACATACATAAATATAATTCATTCAAATTGAACAAATTCACGTTCAGGACACCAATAAGTGACATGCATAATTATAAAAAAAATAAACAGCTGACAATAAAACAAAAAGCACATACACATGGGAAGTATTATTGATGAAGTAAATATTTCTTAAGCAAATCTTTTTTTGTTATTGTTTTTTTACTCAAAGATTTTTTAAATATAGTCTTTATATTCTATTTCTTCTCAAGAGCAGTCTCAGCATTAATAGATTTAGGCACATTTATACATATAAAGGAGATTATATTTAAATTCACATATTATTTTAATAGTTTTAGCTATTCAATTTATTAGTTTGAATGAAGACTAAAACGATTCGACATTAGACTGTACGTACAAGCAAAAAAATACTTACACTTTTGGTATTTTTTATGGAGTTTACTTAACACTCTCTTTCTCACTCATACACACACAATTTGGCGATTGATTAATTATCATCATTAAGGTTTTTAAGATGATAAAAAATAAAAAAATATTTTCTACTAAATTTTCAAACAAGAATTTCCTTCATATCTAAATAGGGAAAAAGATAAAAACAAACATATTTTCCCTTACATTTAATTTTTTTTCGTATCGCTAACTGGATCTCAATGTCGTATGCTAAAAATAGTACATATATCGAGGCCCTCCACACAAATACGTACATATATTTTAAACAAGTAATATACAATAAATAAATCACGTTGTGTGAAAAACATTCTCCTACCTCTAAACTTTTGACAGTTTTCTCATTTAGATGCGATTACGATGGCTTTGGCTAGGCTACTAACTAACAACAACTGCATATATATTACATTCTAAATCCTTTCATACTTTTTCAAGAGGAAAATGGGAAGTAACCCATTATAAGAAGCAATATTTTTTTTTTTTTTTTCAAAAATGGTTAGATGCTTGTTTTAATAACACAAATCAACAGCATTCATTGATGATTGGTTTTAGTCCTAAGTTTCTTATCCCTTTTATGCTTAGGAAACAAACAGATTAAAAAAATAAGTTTATTTGTATGACTGGAGGTTCGTCTTTACTAAATAGTGATTTTCGTCTCATATATCCATCAATTCAGACTAAAATTTTAAAATAACAGAGCTACTTACTTTAAAAAACTTATTGTAGATAAATATATTGAAATTTTGTGAAAAGTTAATGAACATGCCTGTACCTCTTTTTATATTTGAAAAATTCATATTGAATACCGAAAAATTAAGAAAAAATGAGTAATCTCTTTAGAGTTTAATATCTTTTTCATTTATGACGCTAAAAATAATGAATATGTGTTAGATGAATGAAAAACTATAGATCTGAAACAAATAAAAATAAAACACATTCAAAAAGAACTTATTTAAAAAACAAATTTAAATATTCAATGTAATTTGGAGTAAAGAGTGTATTAGAATTGTGCTGATGTTTTGTGTTATGTATGTTTTTATCGATACAAGATTATGATAATAAATGTTTTTAATGATGCAAATCTGATGTAGAGAATCTAATTACCCCTTCAATGATTGCTCTTTTTGCGGACAAAAAGAACAGAAGAAATATACTCTCATCTAGATACTATTTCATGATAAGTATTAGCATGAAGGTATTTAGAGTAACAATCTGTATCTAACATATAACAATGGTCACTCAGATGTAGAGTAACGAATTTGATTTGAATTGTATCTTTCTCTCCAAGATAAAAGATGTTTCACACTTGAAGTCCAAAATACAAGTAAACTAAAAGTTATTCACAAACTGATATTTTAATGTAATTGTGATTCTTATCAATTTATTTGTTCATATATCTTAGAGTCAAAACTTTTTTCATTAATTGATGAAAATCATAATTAATAACGATATATTTCTTTCTTATTCTTTTTTCAAGAGACATAATTGTACAAGAAATAGACTGATATGGATGATTTTTTTGAGGGCTCATAACGAATTATTAGTAGTCAAGGAGATTGATATTTGATATTTAAAGTCGATATTCATTTGTTGTGCAAGTCAAAATAATAATAATAATAAAGAACTTTCAAAGAAAGTAACGCATCAGTACCAAAGTCAACTTTATATTATAATTTTTTTTTCAGCCATTAAGTTAAACAATGCGTTTAAACACCGAATATCGGCCCATTATAATTGGTCTATCTCTATGTCTAAATAGAAATATCCATTTAATATGCTATACTAATTCGATTCAAACAGTCCTTATACTGTGTTATGTCTATCAGAAACTTATTTAAAAAATGTAATTAATTTTACAAATGTATTATGTAAATGTCAAACGATTGAGATTAATGAATGTGACTTTATTACAGTTTTATCGTTAGAAAAGGAAAAACATTTGGCATTATTGTTTTTGTTCTTTTTAAAACTATCTTTATCCAAGTATGATGAAGGAAACATTTCCACCTAAAAGAATAATTTAAAAATTACTACCTGCATTTGTTGTTGATTTTTGAAAAAACAATACATGCTAAAGTCATGATACTATGTGATTATAATAAACTCACTAATGCAATTTTAAATATAGAAAGTTCTATAAAGTAAGGGCCTTCCAGCAATATATTATAGGTATGGATGCAACTTTTATTGAGAATAATAACAGTTTTATGATTAGAAAAGAAGAAAAAAAAACGGTTGGTACTTTTGTCCTTTTAAAAAATTATGCTCATTCGTTATTTTATCATAGTAGACGAAACAACTGTCTCTAAAAGAAGAATTAAAGAATTATCACCTATATTTGTTGTAGATTTTATCAAAAAGGTATCACGAAATTATAATGCATCTATAATTATAATAATGTATTATCCCTGCATCTAGTGCAATTTATAAATATATAAGGTCCTTTCTGAGCCAGTACTAATAATAAATAATTATACATCCCCCTCCACACAAAATTATATAACAAGCAGCTGATATTAACAAGGGTGTTAATCCAATAGTACCATAATTCTACCTCACGCCTTCTCCTTGCGTCGTATCCCTAACCAGAGGTCATATGTATGTAGAAGACATGAACAAAATGTTGAAACAATGTTGAGTATAAGAAAAGAAATAGTCATCTCAGTTGGTATCACACCCCGCATAATCAATTTGAATTTAGTCTTCTCTGTATCGTTGAGGCAAGAACTTGCTGCAAAATTATTAGTTGTTGAATATCTAATTAATATAAAGAAATTATGATGAACAAAGGATTTCTAACAATTCAAATTCCCTTTAGTTCTTTCAGTTTTTATCAGTTATTGAGTATTATTTTATAATGTCAAATAACAATCAGCCTTTAAAATGCATAGGTACCACATAGTAATAATGGATATGTTCTCTCACTTTAACAAATTGTCCATCCCTAGTCATATGTAAAATGTCTTTCTCCCATCTTTGTCTCGCACATTACATAAGTCGTATTTCTAGTCATGGAGATGGAAAATTTGTCGAGTGCACATTTCAAAATATGGTTCCCCTGTTTGAATAAAATGCCGTAGTATATTTTTTTGTTTTGTTTTTCTATCCTACAAACAATAAAATTGTCGTGTCTTGTACACGCTTGTGAGGTCCACCTTTTTCCCTCCCCTAAAACAATAAATTACTTCAATAAAATGCCTATTGGAGTAAATCGTCGATTATCGATGTGGACATGTTTGGATTTACGACTGGGATTTCAATTCTCCGTTCATCAATGTGTTCGACATTGTCTTTATGAACTACTACAAATCCCTCGTTTCCTACTATGAGAAGGCAATCGCTATAAGGATTTTCTACCATCCAACGAAGATTTGGCAAATTCCCTAATGGCTTACTTAAACCATAATAAGTATTAAATGTTAGAAATAAAAGCTATAATTTCATAATAAATATTAATTATATTAACTCTAGGATTTAAGATTTTTGGGATGTTTCCCTAGATTCCTCCACTACTGAGATAATTTAATTATGGTCATTGTATATCTCCAATTTTGTTAGAGTCCAAGTTTCATCTGATGATCATTGAATCCTTCATCCTGTTCATCACATTGAGAACCCTCAAGTCCTCGTCATAAAATTATTATTTTACAACTTACTAGCTATAAATATATAATTTTCTGACATTAATTTGAGTCAATTTTCTGCCTCTCCTCTATGTTACAGATAATGTTACTATTTATTATTGATGTCCTCATTTGTATATATAAAGGAGAATAGCAGCTTGTAGCTCAGTAAAACGTCATGACAGCTCAAGCTGCTTCCCTCCCATCATTCATCAAATTGTCAGAGTTACCAGGTCTGTTTTCTCTTTTTTTTCTTTTTTTACAAGCCCAAAGTGCATATTTTTTACATTCCGATCCATTTATGTACATCATACATATTTTACTTATTGCATATGAATACATGTATCTAAATATCACACGATCGGACTTATATAAAAATATTAACAGTAAGTACTCATTAGACCATCTCCGAGTTACCGGGATAAGAACTTATTATCTGGAATAATCAACTCTTTTATTTCAAGTGCACAGCTTCTGAAGTTTTGTATTGAACAATCAGTAAATGCTAAAAAAAGTGACTGTTGAAGGAGGTTCATCTATATTGGTATGCATTTTTTTGGGTGACTGCTGGCCGGGAATTGCAGGGGTACACTTAATACCGTGCATTTATGTTATACATTTTCTGCGTTGGAAATGGATATAACTGCTTAGTACAGTGACACGCTTAAAGCAGGTGGTTCTAAGACCAGGTTTGACTATATATCAAAGCTAACAGGCATGTTTCGCCTCATTCTTTTGTAGCTTAGCTCTGGATAAGGGAGTTCACCTATACTTTAAGTTAAGAAGTTACTATACAGGTTATCAACGCATGTTGTCCTTTTCTTTATCTAAATCAGCTCTAACTCAGTAAATTTTCCATCAACAAGCTTTATATCAAAAAAGTACTTTAAAGCATCCTTACTCATTCGTTCCCATCAATCAATCAATGTTACATGGGTACATTCTACTTACATTTCATGGCTGATTTTGAAATGACTATAACATTAATATTATATTTGAGGGCATTTTTTCTCTTAAAAAATCCATTGATTTTGTATATATTTACGGTTCTATATTATAAATATATTTATATTACATATAAAAAAGTTATTCACGTAACAAGGGAATATTAGACCCTAAAGAAACTAGAGCCCAATTGAGTGGAAATAATCAACAATTTATTAATTTGGGCATTTTTTTTTCCAAATTAGTTCTTAGATATCCTAGTAAAAATAATTTATTAATATGATTTTCAAGAGTATAATAATTTTAAAATTTTTGATCTTATTTTGCTCTGAAAAAAAAGATCTTGTTTTTTGAAGAGAAAAAATATCCATAAAAGTTGGGAAATTTTTTAATAACAACCAACAATCGTATTAACTAGACAGACGATAAAATATATTTTTTATACTTTTTTAACCTTAACATTGCCTCTTGTCAGGATTGAGGAGACTACAAATAAAATCAAAGGCCCTATTTGGAAGTAACATTTAATTTTGCAAGAAATAGCCTCACTTTGAGTTTAAGTTATCCATGTATTTTTCTTACTCAAAAATTATCAGGATAAAAATAACAAAAAATAAAATTGAACCTTCTTGAGAACCCGACTTCATTGTAAAAATTTAATTGCAGATTCGTAATCAATGTGACAAATATTAATAGAATCAGGTATCGAATTTATACTTACATATATAAAATATAATATGTAACTTTTTCTCTGTTGTTGACATCTGCAATCACGAATCTTATTGAGAGAATTGAATATGGAATTATAATATGGATAGCTCAACAAGTCTAAAAATAGAGCTGCTATCAAATGGTTCTGCAATTTATAATGAACAAGATACTTTTTTTTTTTAAGGAATTGAATTAATTTTTAGAAAATAAGGAATAAAAAACATGCTGAGTGTAAGTAAAGTATTAAACAGGTTTTAACAATATGGTTGGCTTGAGTTGCTTTTTTTCTGGTCGGATATAAAAAACTATTATAACCTGTTGTTAAAAACTGGTTTCAAACCCTATTCTTCGTATATTATTTATGATAATATAATAAATTGTATCATTGTTTCAAAAATGAAAATATATTTGAATCATTACCAACTATAAATAACCAATAAATACCTATAAATACGTTCATACTCACTTGCTAATTTTGATCTTCCTTTTCTTACAAAAAATGGAATAAAGTTATTTTTTAGTTGTTAATTTTAAGAAACTATACTAAAAAGGATTTTATAGACTTAAATATTTTCCTTTACCCTTCACACCATACAAACATCATGAAATACGGGGGAAAAATTGAACCTTTCATGCAATTACATCTTCAAGGTCAAATTAATTATATATATATATATGGTCCAAAAGTGAAAAATCCTAAGGGGTATGAGTATAATAAAAGATATTTAGCTTTGCACGCTGATTTTAAATCTGTAAAAAAAAGTTTCAAGAGTCTGACGGTTGTCGAGAAACCGTCTATCTAAATGTGTAAATTCTTATTCAATTTCGAGAAAAAATTCGCCAAAAATAAATGACTCACGGTAGAACTACTAAAAAATAACTGCAATAGCCTGAAGTAGTAGCGCCCAGAAATATTTCAGATGATTTAGTAATCCTTCTGCGCGCTACTACTTAAGCAGCTCTACCGTGAGTCTTTCATTTCTAGTGGATTTTTGCTTGAAATTGAATGAAAATTTACACAAATATTTCTTCTTAATTAAGAATTATTATTGGGTGTTTGACATCTCGTTTGAAAGCTGTGGATCGCAGCTCTTGTTTGCATTCCCTTTTAGTCAATTGCATGTAATGTTCAAGAAATTATTTAAATACAAAGGATTTGACTGACTTTTGGGCCTACTCCCGTCCCCTACGCCCCCAGGAGTCCCTTTAGGTCAAACCAAAGACTGGAAATGGAATTTGCATTAATTAAATACACTAGCGAATCAACATTTTTTAATGCAGAAAATGTGTATCCTTCTATATTTAAATTGAAATTGAAGTTGGAAAATGGACCAAACTAGCTCAAAAAGTAGGGACCGATTTCTCAAAAGCTGTCGGGCTCTCGAAAAATTTTAGATTTGAAATCCGAGGCAAAACTGAATAACTTTTATTATACTTATACTTCTTAGGATTTTTGACATTTCAAATTTGTTGACTTTGTTATTATCTCCCTTCATTAATTTGTATTTTTTTTCTAATTCATTTGCAGTGGTGGCTTTGTTCTAGAGGAAGAGACATAATATTTCATTATAATAATAACTCTATACTATCAGAAATTGATGAGCTAGCATCAAATTTTAAAGTTGAATACAAGGAACTCTTTTGACTATATGTAATCTTTTGTCTATTTAGATAGATGTATGTACGTATATTCTCTTATAGACTCCGAAACCGTGGTTCTCATCACAATTGAAAATAAAAATAATGTCTTTATTGATCCCAGAAAGTTCGTAGGCTATTTAAATATTGATTTGGGAGGCAATTCAGACCCAAAACATGTTTTTCGAGAACCAGTGAGATGAATTAAATATATTCATTTATAAAAAACTTAGTTATGTTCCTACAAAATCCTTTGTAGTTGTCTCCATAAGTTAACAATCGGCTCTCTAGTTAACAGGAGTAGAACTACTCTTATTTATAAATAAAATCATATGAATCTTTATTATTCATAAAATAAATTGTAAAATTTGAGTAGATTTGAATAGATTTTTATAATAGCAAATTATTTTCTTTAAATGTCCTCATAAATTTTTACAACTTGTCTATTCTATTTGTTTTTAAATGGCTTTTTTTGTGGAAAAAAACTTACGTGAGGATCACGTGCCAAAATATTTGTTTGAATTTATCATACATAGTTCTTAAATGTTCTTTATTAGTGTTTCCATTACTTATCTTTTGAAATTTAATTCTATTTTGCTGATTATTGAATATCTTTGTTATTCATTCAACAATAATTTACAATTTAAAGTAATATTGAGCTCATAGATTATATACTGTATGTAAAAAGTTATCAACTGGTTGAGTACTAAGACTCAAAATTCCCTCTTGTCATTTTTCAGTGATCCATTTGTAGTGTACTTCAGGCAAAGTAATTTTATTGTGTTTCAGTTGGTACTGACATCTAAAGTTTTTACGTCTATCGATACTGCACGATAACAAAATTTCCTTTGCGTGATTTGTAACTTTTTAACCAGCTCTCTAGAACCCACTCATAACAGGGTCATGACCCACCAGTTGAGAAACACTGTTATAAATGATTTTTTTTAAATTAAAAGGTTTGAAAGATATATTAATTTGATTTTCGAGGTGCTGCAGACCACATGGGGTTCAGTTATTAAAAAACAAGTTATGAAAACACTTTTGAACAAACTCACGATTTGATTTTTGTTACAGGGTTTTGTAATTATTTGTCATTTTCATTGCTAAAAATTGTATGGTTTTTTTTTTTTTAAAAAAGTAAGTGAAACAATTTATGAAGAAAAAATAAATATTTATTTGTTAAATTAGGGATACACAGTGTACTTTAACTTAGAGATTGTTCATCAATTGGAAAAAATAAATAGCTTAAAAAGTTTCTTTATAATATGAAATCAAGGAGAGGGGGCAAAAAATCTGAAGGAGATGGAAAAAGGTCCGGTTTTTTTTGTTCCCACACTAAATTTTCAGTCAAATTAATTCTCTCAAATTCAATTAAAATGCTTAAATACTTTTACTGGCGAAAAGCCATCTCGAAATGCTTAACGGATGTTATTGAATAGAGATGTAAATAATATGCGCCGCCTGTTGGTAAAAAAGAAAGAAAGAAAGGGACAATTGACCTGGTAAGCCAAACAATCTTACCCTTTTAAAGGGAAAACATTGACATTCATTGAGGTGAGGGTGGAAGGTAATAAACACAAATTCATAAATATCAGAAGATTATATGAATTTATAGCAAGGATTCTAAGTTCACTTGAATAGGCATTTTATTGAAGTAATTGATTATTGATTGCTAACGGAGTATAATATCTGTTTAGTGATATACATAGTATGTTCTCCCCTCAAGGGATAACTAAGGGATAATGATATCAGCTTTGGAAAATGAAAAAGTCAAGTAAAAAACCTCTACAAATATTATAGTACTCACGCTTACCAGCTCTACATATTTTTGACTATCGAGCCTCGAGTCTTATTTCAGTCATACTCTCTAAGCTTCAAGTTCCATGTCGAGTCTGAACTTGTACATATGTAGTTTAATGAAACTTGAGCGGAACTCAAGTTCGAATCTTCAGTTACATAGGATCCCTTATGAATGTTAGTTTTAATTGATTTGAACTTCCTATCTAATCAATGACTGACTTATCTCCTCTATCTATATTGTAAATATATAGGTTTGTCTGGGGTAGAAATTCATCATGAATAGACGTCATAACGTTACTTATTTTATTCTTTAGAAAAAGATATGCGCATGTGCTCTCTGTAATTAATCAAATAAAAAAGTCGTCATTGAGATCTATTAAGTTGTGTTGGTGCACACGAGAATGCTTTTACATATTTTATTTGATTAATTGTCTATCTAGATCTTTGGAGGGAGGTATGACAAAATGCTTTTATGATTAAGAAAGAGGAGATCAATTTGGTGCTTTGTATACTTTTAAAATAAAATATCCATTGTTCTAAAGATGCAATAAATTCCTCATTTTGAGTAATCGAAAATTGAAATGAAGACATTAAAATTCTTGTTTATTTTCAATGAAATAAAAGATGGAATTTCCTCTTGTCAGTTATATGTGACGTGACATACATGTATTTCATTATTCCCCTCTCTCTTTGATGTCTATTAATTTATTAATAATAATATCCTTTAGATATGTCTAAAAATGTTTCCATGTCATCTACAAGTTCAATTTATCATTTCCTACTATAATACTCTTTAAAAACTATGATTGTAGTTAGTTCATAGAAATTAAAACTAAATTACCAGTAAAAAAAAAAATGTAGGTTATTCATACCTCATTTATCAAAGTATTTTTTCTTTTTTTGTATTCTTCGTTCTCAATGAAAGTATGTTCAAAATAACTACGTGCTTAAAGGAAAAAAAATGACAATATAATATATATGTATGTATTTCATATAATGTTCATTCGCAAATGAATCTGTCAAGTTTCCCATGTTGTTGTTGTTGTTTTTTTGTACTTTGAGTCATGAAGAAGCAAGGATATGCCTCGATTTAAAAATATGTATACTTCAATAGTTTGTTCAAGTCACAAAATGTAGGTATTTTTAAAATTGAAGTCATACTCTTTGTAAAAAAAAAGGAGAAAGAAAAGCAAAAAAAAAGTTGCCAAAAAAAGCAATTTTATCACAAAAAAGAAACTATAACTCATTTGTAAATATTAACTTGCATGCGAGAGAGTGAGCAAGCGAAAGGGAGTTCATGCATAGGCATTAATATTATATATATCCATAAACAGAGAAAAAATCATTTATCATTCGGCCTGATTGTCTCAAATTCATCCATTGTGTTTACTTCACTTCAAATGAAGTATGTACATATTTACTCCATAAAAAGGGCTTCTTTATAATAATAATAATAATAATAATAATAATAATTAGATAAAGTGGGCCTTGATAATAATTTATGGTTGCATTCAAATGACTTTGGGTCTCATTTTCCAAACATATGTATGTACATATAGCTATATGTATTCTATCTAGGCCTTTGTATTCTTTAACAATAAATATATTAGATGTTATATATATATATATATATATATATATATATATATATATATATATATATATATATTTGTGCATAAAGATTATGATTGCCAAGTAGGAGCATATTTATGACTTTGCTGAATGAACACACATATATACAATACTTTCACAATTGCAGAGTTGCTTATAATTTATGCATGCTCCTGTTGTACATATAAGTAGCTATCAGTTCATGACATATCCTCATGTGTTGAGTACTCCGAGTTGTTATGTCAAAATGGAATATAATTTTGGGACTCCTATTCATAAAGCTCCTTTTCTATGGATAATAATATTTATAAAAGAAGTTAAAAGAACGTGAATTTGCTTTTCAGTTTAGAGATGAAAAAATGACTCTACTCATAATTGTATTCACCTTTGACCTACATATTAAAACCCAAAAGGTACAAAATAAAAGGAAAACCCAGAGGATTATATTATTTTATAGACCAATGAAATCATTTCAACTTTCATGATAAAAGTTGCTCTTGTATAAGGAAAACAGTGTCTTCATTTAGAGATATGATTAATATATTGTGTGGTTGTATGTATCAATATGATATACATAAATGGTATATGAAATAAATTACCCATGTAATGGTTACCAGTTTTTCCATCTTATTTGTATTATTTGTTTGCTTGGATAATGTAAATTCTATCACTACATACCTATACATATAGACTGCTGACTCAACCTACTACTTGCTTATAACTTGTTTGAGTGATGAACATATTGCATATTACGTCATACATATATGTCGATGCATTGAGGGACACCCATTGATGCATGAAACAAAGGGGGAAATTTTTCAAACAATGCCCTCCTTGTAATATTAGTAATATGAACATACAAACATGTTTTGCATACATACGTTCATATGTTCAAAAAACATAACGACTAAATGTAAATGAAATCAATACACTATATATATATTTTTACGTGTAACTTTTTTTGGAAACTCGACAAAATTTAAAACGAATTAAACTGATAATTCATTTATCATAAATACAAATCCATATACATATTATATACCTATATACATATATTTGTTTACTTTTGATTTTGGATTGAGCTGATTTTTAAATATATAACTACTCCCTTGGGACAATCCACTGAATAAAGGAATTTTTTGTTTCTGCACCAAGTGTCCATAAACTCAGCTTTTGTTCCACTTAATATTTAGTATTGTTCTAATTGTACCGTTTCCGCAAAAACTTATTTTATGCGAAAATCTTACCCATATAACGTTAGACCCTTTCCTGAACTTGGATATGTTTTGCTAAAAAAATGAAATCTCTAAGTCTCTGTAAACTGTACCATAATTTGGGGGATGCTATTTATATAATATGAGGTTTTTAAAGAATTAGTTTACTCATCTGACATTAGATGAGCAATGCTGGTGTGTTCAGCTAATATATATATACATATACTATAGCTAAATATGTACATATATAAAAATTAAACAACATTTTCAAAAAAAAAAATATGAAAAAAAATCCCATAAACAATATTTTACATACACATTCAAAAAAATGTACCATCGATGCATTAGCATAATATTTGTAATTTCAAAACTATATGAATATATTTACCATAGATGTATAGCACCTAAATAATTTTTACGGATGAAAGGATGCTATCAAATTATTACTTATTTTTTATTTGAAATCACAACTCAGAATATCAAGATCTGTTTGATATGTGTATCAAGGAGCCATTTTTAAGAAAATATCCCACGGACAAAATAATATTATTACACATAAATATAGCAAAATAATTAATGAGTGTTCGTATTAGTTAATACTTAATATATTATGTATTACATAAAATACAATAAAACTACGTTCAAGGGTGAATTATCTTTACGACAGCATATGTATGCACTCTTTGGATCGTGGCTACATTAGCTTATGAATGAAATCTCTGTGTACTTTTGGGATTATAAAATATCTATGTGCATACATTACTAGGAATTTCCAATGTACACAAACATTGAATTAAAAATAAATTGATTCTAAATTTCAAGGAATTTAATGAGTCATTCACTTAGAGCCTGCTGCCAAGTCCCATTACTTATTCATTGCTAATAGCAAATTTATGGAATAAACTTATTTAAAAAAAACGTTGAATCATGAAAGCAAGTATTTAACTATAGGGAAATATAAAAATAAGAGTTCAAAAGTTAATCCAAAATACTTGCTTTTTTAAAAAAAGGAAGAAAACATTGACACACATTATTTGTCTCAAGGAAGTGCTCAAAATCCAAAATTTATTTCTGAGTAATTCATTTAATGTATATCATTTGAAACTATTGTTGTTTATTGCAATTTACTCCTAAAAACTACAAAAAACACAAAGTTACTTTTGCAATTCCCTAATTGTTTTTCATAAATATTTTGTTATTACAAAACATTAAAACTAATCGAATTTGGCGCCTTTAGGAAAGATATACGAAATAATAGTACAAAAAGTCCATCTCTGTCATAATCATGACGAGCTTTTTGGGATAAACAAAAAAACCCTCCTGTATTCTCCCTTCAGCTGATTTTCATCATTTGACTCCCTTGATTTAAAGCAGCTGACTCTACGTGTTATGAGCTCAAAAAAAGGATATTATTATTATCTATGATTTCGATATATAAAAAATATATTAAATTGCACGCCCTTTTTTTGAATTTTTGATATACAAATATTAACGATTTATTTAGAATTTATAAATGTATAGTATATCTAAATAATAATTCTGCCCAATATTAAAAAGTTGGCAACAAGGAAAATACAGAAGACTAGCTACCAGTTGTTTTTCCAAATTTTTCCTTTCCTTTTTGTGAGTGGAGATTACGTATCGAAAAAAAAGCTCGACATAAATATGCCAAAAATGAGAACAAAACTTATATCAAGCCCCTTGGTAACAGCATTATCATTTTGTTAAAGGATACCATTAATGTATGTTATTTAGGTGATTTGTATAAGTAGATATTTTGGTAAGATTACAAGGCATAGATCTAAAGGCTTTTCATTCCATATTTATTGTATCCTCAAGTAAGTCACGCCTTGTTATTTAAGTAAAAAATATTATTTCCTAAATGTGACATTATATGTATGTACATGCTTCATATTTCCAGAATTACCGTCAAAAATAAACATTGCTAGATAAATCTATGTATGTATAATTAATTGGCTATAGCATTATTAGTCACTGGAAGGATCATGATTGACTTTACCAGTATTTAGATAACTTGAAGTGCCTACCTCTTTATGGTAGGGAGACTTCATAAAACACGTATAAAATTAAACGGTGATGACGTTTACGGTTGAAGGAATATCCTTCCTGATTCATTGTTATTTGTCTATTTTTTTTTTGGTTTTAAAGGAGCTCATCCAAAAAAATGCATCAGGATGTCTAACCTTTTTTTTTAATGCCAAATTTGGTTAATGACTTAACGACTAGCTAATTGATTTAACTCTGTACTTTGTGAATCAATTTATTGAATGCATGATATTTGAATGCACCAGTGATCACAAATAATGGCCGGTACATTTATATATATATATATATTTTGTACATAATATTATGTACATACCTGTGTAATATTATATTTAATGTTAAGTTAATAATCTTGTCCGGAATATTTAACCCTAAAAGGAAAAAGAGGAAACGTATTAGGATTTGAAGTGAGGGTACAAAGCAAAGATAGTTTGGTCGTTGTCTAAGAGGTATTTTTTTCTACACATGTATGTATGTATGTATATATTTGCACCTTTTTATTATTATTAAAAATATATATAAGTATGTATATATTAAGTATTTTGTGTGTATGTGCTTATAAGTAACATGGGTATGATCCCAAGTATGTATTTGTATCTATGAACTATTTTAACCATAGAGGTAAAGGAAAAAATGGAAAAAGCAAAACATGTCCAATGAAATGGAGGAGTGGAGTGTGTCTATTCAAGAGTAGTTAGGAGACACAATAAGTGAAGTCAATATTAATAGTAATTTAATAAAAATATTAATATTATTAATGACAATTAATTCCTTCGTCGAGAGAGTCGAGAGGAGAGGGAATTTGCATAGTCCAAGGACGTAGGGAAACTGCACACATTTGGAATCATACCATGGGTTTCATCAGGAACTGGAAGAGTGGATCGTCGCTTTGAGAGATCATCCCCATGACTATTATTGAACCTTTGTTGAAAAATAGCCTTTTTGAAGAGGTTTCGGACGTCTCCATCATTGTTTGAGAAAATGGATTTAGACTTGACTTCCGGATGTACGGGCTGATCCTCAATGGAGGTAATGAGGAGTTGAGGACAACTAAAGGATCTGAGACGTCTCATCTTTTTCCCTGTGCTATTTGTGCTATTAAAATAATTGAATCCATTTCCACCAAAAGAGTCGGCACGTCCTGTCCCGCGGAAGGCGAGACGAATCTCTTTTCGGACTCTTCTGGATCGAAATGCGTAGAGTATGGGAGATAATACTGGTGCTGAAGCAACGGAGATCATGCTGAGGGGTAGGAGCCATGATGAAGTTGTTTTGGACGTGGCGGACACTATGAAATGCACAAAGAAAAATGGAACCCAAGAGACGCATATGGCGTTTAAACTGAGAAGTATGATCTTTGCTGCTTTTCCTCCGTCTAGGGTGGATTCCGGATGGAGTATGAGATTGAGAGTCACAGCGGATGCATGTGTTATTTTGGTCTTCATGGAGGCTTTGAGTGTGTTATTGTTATTATTATTATTATTATTATTGTTGTTGTTTGAAGAGGATGAGTCATCTACGATGAGACAAGGAGAGTTAGGCGTAAGGAGATTTATGTTATTGTTAGAGGCAGAAAGGCCATCTATTGATGAGTTTCTTCGAGTTCGAATGGTGTTATCCCTTGCAGCTGTGAATATCCTCCGATAGAAGATGACGAGACCCGAGAGGGGAAAGAGGAAATTGAGAAGGCAATTCAGAAAATTTGAGGCAAAATCAGTGCGATCACCCTTGCAACTTGACTCGAAGATTTTGATTTCGGATGTAAGTGAAAAAATGAGGCCACAAAAAAGACCCCAGATCCAAGCAGACACACATAAAAGGACACAGCGAATACGATTAACTCGATTTGTGTACTTGAGTGGTGTAACAACCGCCATGTATTGATCCAAAGCGATTAGAAATTGTGAGTACATGGAGATGGTGGCAACGCCGACGGAAATGAAGGAAGAGATACCACAAATGATAGAGTCTGAGGAGGGAGAAGTAAGAAATAGATCCAGGAAGAAAAGAGGATCCAGTACGAGGGTAGAGAAGCAGTTGAGCACAATTAAATTCATTAGCAATCTAGAGAAAGAAAAGAATCCAAATAATGACATGAAAACAAACAAGGCAGGAGTATAGACCTTACCTATTACTAATTTCCTTTCGGAAGCTTCGTCGTCTTGCAAAAACCACAAGTAGAATGGAGTTGAGTATAATGGAGAAAATGAAGCATATTGAGAGTAGAATGACAAATGTGATGCGCTTTCCATCCAAAGAGAATTCATCGTCCTCATCTTGATCCTCAACTGAGTTGCTGAAAATAACGCAAAGTAAATAAAATGAATGACGCTGAAAGGTAGTATTAAATTGAAAATCATTAGTTAACAAGGATTTTTTTTTTATATTTTAACTAAAGCAAATCTGCAGAAAAGGTTCAAAATGAATCAGTACATATGTACATATATATGCTTGGATGTGTGTGTATGTAATAGGCAAGAGATTGATTTGAGGCTCTCTCTCTATAGCCACAAACGCCTACAACTCTCCAGTATTATTATTAAAATTATTATTTCTTCTAAATTAGATATTTAAATGATGGCAAAGTGTGTTCCGCACACAGATTTGCAGTTCACGATGATTATACATATAACTATGTTTGGTAAAAATGTGTAGGAAATGTAGGTTGAAGGTTTCCGCAAAATATACCTTATAATTGAATCCTTGTGAATGTGTCCTTATCTTTATCCCATATCTCGCAACCTTTCTTGGAAAAGAAAAGGAAAAGAACAAGGTTCAAAATCAGTTAGTTGGCATGCATGTACATATATAGCCAATACTTTCCAACTGTGTGTGTGTGGGGGGGGGGGGGGGCTCTTCTTTTAATAGTATACATGTGTAACAATAGAATACATGTGTATAATGTAAATTTGTATCTTAAATAGTAGATTAACACCTTGATTATATATATATATATATATATATTATTTTACTGTAAATTGACAACTTTTAAAACATTGAATGATGACAGATTTATTTTGTGTATATTTGCTGAAGTAAATTAAACAAAAAAGGATAGATCCAAGTAATAACTGTTTGAAAGATAAGGGCAACTAAGTAATTGTCTAATATTCTTCTTTTTTTTTTGAATAAAATATCCAATCAATTAATATTTGTTTTTTTGAGGTGAGAAAAATCAAATATTTTCTACACACATTTGTAACTACATGTATTTATATCTGAAGTAGGACTTACTTTGATGATCCATTGATTAATAAATATATACATACATATACCCACACATACATACATACATATGTTCGTATTAAATCATTCAAATGAGAGTGACAAGTGGTCGACGGAATGTTCCCCTACCGAAAAGAAGAGGAATATTTAAAGACAAATTAGATAAACGTGTTTAGCAACGAATATCTTTTTAATTGCTTAACTGTAACTCCTTGAATGAAGGAGATAAAGAGGCGTAGACCAGGAGAAGGAAACAACAAACTCATCTAAGTGCTACTTGTCTCGTCAAAATGGATTGAATTAGAGGCACAATTATGATATATCATACATACATACATATTTTTTGATGATATTTCAAAGTAACATACATATTTCTTTTATATCCATGCAAAATGTCACTTTACCAAATTACATTATTGCTTCGAATTGCTTCCTTTCCAGCGTTGAAGAAGTTATATACATACATACATACATATATGTCCACACAGAGAGTTATGAGAAATGGATCTAATTTGTGAATTTTTTATTTATTGGAATATAGAAAACCTTTTACAATTGTAGATACTTCAGTATGAGTATGAGTGTTACGTACGTTATTTGTAAAGAATAATCAAGTACTTGCTACTAGGTAGAAGGTAGTTTGTTAGCCACAAAAAAGAAAAAAGAAGAAGTTAAAAGTTACTTGTAAAAGTAAATAATCCGATACATTAAGAAAAAAGTGATTTTAATTTAAACTCTTTAAAAAATGATGAAGAACACAAAAAAGAATTTGGACTCGGATCTCTTTTTTTTTAAATATATATATTTTAAGATCCCCTATATGAAATGTGTACCTGTTAACCGATCAAAGCATTTTGACACATTGCACAACCAAAGATGAGACTTGTAGATTTATTATTATTAAAATTAAAGTTTTTTTAGAAATGGGGTAATGCAGTGCTGCCCAACCTTTTCCGAACATGGGCCGGATTTATGAAAAAACGACGCCAGTGGGCCAGACTCACATTTCTAGTCTTACATTCTTTAATTGAACTACTTGAAATGGAATAAGTTAAAGACTCACGCACGGGCCGGATTCTAAGGCTTCGTGGGCCGGATCTCGCCCGGGGGCCGGACGTTGAGCAGCACTGGGGTAATGGATAAATTACCACCATATTTTTTTAAGTAGAAATAAAACGAGAAGTTTCAGAATTCAACCAAAGAATGGTCCTCCGATCATAATATTCTTCCTTATGAACCATCGACAAGGACTTTAATGTAGTAAAAAAAATTTGTTTAACACACTATTTATTGGTCATAAAAGATATTTTGAGTCATTATGAGGAGTTAACTACATAATATTAATAGAAAATATATGTTATGTATGTAGTACAAAGAAAAGCCTACCTCTTAAAAAACAAACAAAAATAAATAAAGCCAAAGGAAGGAGAAGAGAAGAGAGAGAGGACAATGCAATATATGTATTAAATTTTTAATGCCCATTAGGTTTATGACATTTACTCAACATTCACTCATAGGTTGTGTAGGTATGTACGTACATTGCTGATGTACATAAATAAACAGACGCATCACTAATTTAATTGTGATTAGAAAATACAGAAAAGTAGGTAGTGTATTAAATACAGTGTGTAAATACAGAACAAGCTTCTTATTCGTTATTCTTTAGCTTCATAGGTATACATATTAATATGAAAAAACAAATTTTGTAATTCGTGACAAACGTGTAAAGTACAAAAGTACAAAAATAAAAAATTTCCTGAAATCCAATTCTCAAAAAGGCACAATAAGAAAAAGAAATCCAGGAAAATGGGGACATACATATAGCTTCGCACATATGTATATATATGGATACTTTTTTTTTTTTTGCATTTTGTACGACAAACTATGTGTACATATATTTCAATCTTTGTGAATGTATTTATGTGTGTATGTATATAAGTTTAAATATTGTATTTTAATAACGTTGCTTCGAATATTGTATGTATGTTAAAATACATGGGCATCTTTTATACATATATGCATGAAAAACGCCAAATGTGAACCCTTTTAAATTTGAAAAAAATCGAAAACAAATGTTACTAAATAAAATATGTAAATAAATATGATTTTTGTATTTTATTTTTAACGACTGGTGCTCAATGAATTGACGAAGTTTATATATATATAAATAAGACTCAAGAATGATGCTTAATGGACAGTGTTTATTTAGGATAAGTCTAATTTGTTTTATTATTTGTTATTTTTAAAGTTAGTGCACTTATTAAAAATCCTGTTGACGTCAGAGATGACTCTAATGGATTCCAGGGATGTAAAGAAACCTGACTTTTGAACATATGTATATACATCAATTAAATTACATAGACTTCTGGGTTATTATGTACACTATTGAATTTAACAAGGAGAATACATTTCAAATTTTAATAACAAACCTACATTTGTACATAGGGGTAAGACTTTAGAATCAACATCACAATTTTAGAGGAATCCATTTCATAACTATTTTAAATCTTACAAATTTATTTGGCAATTACAGTAGGGCTTTTCAAAATTAAAAAAATATAAAACTTTAGTTATTAGAATAAGGGCGAAGTGTTTTTGAAGATCAGGGGCGTAGTTGCTGCGAGAATATGTATGAAGGGTCTTTTTCGTGTTTTAAAATTTTTAAGCGGAGACTAATAATTTTCAAATTGATGAGGAACCAAACATTTGAATGAGTAAAGAAGAAAAAAAAATGTATGATCGATTTATGACTCTCATAATCTTCTTCTTTCTCTCTTTTTTTATTCTTTTTAATTGTGGGGGCTTAAATGAATATTTTTTCCGTGTTGGGAGGCGTAGCCCCACATCCCTGTTGTAAATATAAATACTTGCTACCATAGGAAATTTGAGAAACACAAATGGATGTACTACTGTGAGCAAAAAATACTGAGAAATTTACATTCAATTACTTATGGGATTCGGATAAATGTTTTTGTTTTTAAGTTGGCACTACTGTCATTTGTGCCAAATGACCTGTCAAAATATTCATTAGAGCTTGAGATACATGTCCTTTTGCGAACAGATAAAATCGAATTTTTCGTTTTTTTAAATGTCTGAAAGATTATGACTTAAACACAGTTTAAAGAAATGATGGTGAAACCCAAAAAGTTTAAATGAACTTTCGAGACTTTATTCTTATAAAATTTTGAGAATCTATGGATTATTTCTCAAGATACATAACCTAATACTCAAGAAATCAAGCATTCGATTCGATTCGATGTATCATAGTCTTTGTTTATTACTACTAGGATGAGGAATTGACTTTGATGCAGAGGTGTGGATAGCAAGAAAGATGAGTGTTGGGTTGCATTCACCCAGCATTTTAATTTGAAAAGAGGGGGGGGGGGGTATTTAGAACCATCCCCTACCCCAGGCTTCACTGTTCAAACGAACAAAATAATATTTAAAAGATATTTAAACATCCAGACACGCGTGGATCTTTATAATTTTAAGGTTATCCCTTTAGTAATCTATAAAGCTAGCGCAGTTCCAAGTCTTGCTTTGAGGGCTATAGAGGAGGAGGAAGTCTGGCTGGGAAATCTCTTCCATCGTTCATACTTGACCGCTCTTGAAAGACCAAAGAAGCAACTCGGTGCTAGCCTGGTTGTGCTAAGCCGTATTTTACCGCAAATTTATTGTAAGGTTATTCATGATGTGGCTAGTAGTGGTCGTGGTGAATGGAGATCGGTGGTTTTAAACTCTGATATCTTTCGTCTTCTTACTCTTGGATCGGATCTATCAAATGGCTTATTAGTTAAATTATCGCCAGTTTGGGCAGCGTGTCAAAGGATAATATGGTGTGCTACTCCCTCCTATGATTCATCAAGCACTGTTGATATAATTCGGAGAAACGCGAGTAGGGGGCCTTTTTTTAAAGGATCTTTATCTCCAGCGAGCTTAGAAGAAGAAGCACATAGATTACATATCTATTCTATTCACGATATCGAATCTCGTCCGGATTCTGGTCTAAACTCTGGAAAGTTTCGCTTTCCACTTTTGAGATCTGCCCTTTCACATCGCTGTCCTGTTCCTTGGCACGTGAAAATGCACTTCGCTCAACCTGTGTTTGAAAATGCTAACAACATTGTAGACTCTTATGTCAGGCGACTTGGTCTTTCAGAGTCGTGGAGGGCTCGAATCTTAAAATCGACTGCTCAGGTAAAGGATCCGAAGAAATTTACAGCGCAGTTCCAGATATCCTGCGATTTGTTATTTTTTAATAAACCATGTCAGAACTGCGGAACTCTGTTCAATTCAACTATTCACGCCTTTGTAAACTGTCCTTTACTAAAAATTCTTAAAGACTTCGTTTGTATGAATTTAAGAGGAGTGAAGATGGAAAACTCTAACGTGGTGGCCAGCATAATATTGTTTGGTTTGCCTCTAAAGAATGGATCTCCAGAATCGAGGGCAGTAAATTTTGCCATCATGAATTCTAAAGCATTAATAGCTCAATCTTTAACAATAGGTTGTCCAGTTGATCAATTTTCTATCAGAGGAGTAATCATTAGTGCTGCAGCTCGTTATATGGCGTTTAGCCTGAAAATACCTCGGATGAATAACGATGAATGGGACTTGGCAGCGGATGTAGTGAAATATTTCCCTTCTCACTCGATCCACCACTTAAAAATAATTAAAAGAATGGTTGCACGCTATGAAAAAGTCAAGAAAAGAAGTAATACTGGAATATAATAGTTTTTAACTTTATTTTTAGCTTTCGTTTTTAACTCGACTGTTGCTTTATGTTTTTCTTTGTCTGTGTTTTCTGGTATGTGTTATTTTAATTTTGTATTGACCTCATTTTTAAGAATTATTATTGCAACTTATTAGAAATGGATTTTTATAGATTATATGGGCCAACAAGCAGGGTAATTTTAAGTTATAATGCTTATTTATGTTTGTGTCGGCGTAACCCTGATTGTTTTTATTTCTAAATTGATTTATTATATTTTATGTATTCTGATGATTTTTTGGAAATAAATGCCTATTAAAAAAAAAAAAAAAAAAAAAAAAAAACGAACAAAATAATTAAATCATAAATAGATTTGAATTTTTAAATTTTGCAATATCATGAATGCTAAATGATGTATAGTTCTTCATTAAATCTATAAATACGAATTCAAATTTCGTAAAGTGAAATCAGGAATTTTTCGTCGTTGTTAATTATTTTTTCAGAAGATCTGTTGAATTCAAAGTTTTGTTTATTTTCCACAATATTTTAAAAATATTTGAATTATTATAGCAAAAGAGTAACAAAATGTACAGTTGGCGTTCTATGCCTTGATTTTTTTAAACAGAATGATGTATCCTTTTAAAGTCCCAATTAAAAAAAAGCATAGCCTTAAAAAACGGCATTAACCTTTTGGTATTTATTTACGGATTTATATATTATATTAAAGGTCTGGACAAATTTGAAAACTGAGTTTTGAGACCCCAAAGCTTCATAAACAAAATGGAAAAACCGCATTTATAGGATTTGAATAAGTAATTTGGTATCTCTTCCTAGGTCTGAGAGCCAAACTACATCCATCCCTGCTTTGATATATCTTAATATGGAATCGCAATTGCGAGTACTCATTTTTCTGAAATTAATATGCATAGCATTAAATATAATGGGAATCACCACTTCTTCTACATAAAACCAGGGAAATGATCTATTTGTACAATTAATGATCAATTCTATTCTTCCTAAATATGGAATAAGTTATTTCATCAATTAATAATGTTTTTTCAACACAAAAAGATTGATTTCTTAGACTTTGATAATAATCTATGATTCTATAGCTAAATAATATATATATATATATATATATATATATATACTGTAAATAAATATGTAACTACGTGTGGTTGCGTATGCAGGTATATGCATTAAAAAAATCATTCAACAAAAGAATGGATAGTTCAAGTCATTATACATAGTCATAAAATGCACAGCAACATCTTCTAGGAGAATTGAATCATTTATGCAGATACAACAAATATAATGAGTCTTTACCTACTCACTCACCATTTGGAGAGCGTTGGATCTAAGAAGTATTCTCCATAAATTTCAATTTATATACATACAAACAAACATATTTAGGTTTATGGATGTATACATATATGTGTTTCATGACCGTATTTGGGACACTCATCATAAGAGATAACTTTTCATATACTATAAATATGTACATACCTATTATGTAGGAACATATAACTCATTTGTGTCTAGGACTCATAGTGAATCAATATATATGTGTGTGTTTGTCGTATTCCTTGTGTCAAACATATTTAAATATTATCTGTTTATTACTTAATCCAGTATTTTATATATATATATATATATATATACCCTATATACATATATATAAGTGCCTAAAAGATTTATGATTACTCTGGCATGCACTGTCACGTCACCTGCAATACTCTTAGCACCTTTTAAGATGCGTGCGTGCAGGTCTCCTTTCATTTCATTTCAACTTTTTTTTTGAGTGAATCATCCCTCAATGCACAATTAAGGACTTCATCAAATTGGGAGACGACTATTTATGCATGGTTAATCAAAATTATGTAGACTTAGACGTTCGTGAAGGGATATTAATTTATAAAGAGCAAAGTGTAGGTACTTAGGGATTTACTTTAAGTCGTTGTATGCAAGCGCTGTTGTCCTTGGGATCCGGTTGAGTCTTTAAAACAATTTTCGAAGTCCCAAACTTTGATGTAGCCAAGATTTCCCGTCCCCCTCTTTATTATGCAGTTCAATCTTAGAACTTAAATCTAAAATGTAGTAGTTGTAACTTCGATCGCTCAGCTTCAAATTTGACATGGATTCATAAATGTGTACTTAAACTATATTTAGAGAGTAAAGCTTTGAGCAAAAAAATCATTGCTTTTTAATATATGTACTACCTACAGTCAATAATTGACCAAGTAGCATTTTGACTTACACCTATCTACTGAGAAAAATGATTCAAAATATTCGAGTTTTTTAATTAAAAGTTAAATTTTGATCATTAAAAGAGTTTTGCATTTCCCTGAAAACTTTTTTATTATTGTATATTCTATTTGTATCAGCTTCTTTGCTCTCATGTGTAAGAGGATTGATTGAAGTTTTCCTTCTGATCATCATAATTTGATTTATGTATGTTACCTATTAAAAAACTATTAAGAGAGTCATACCCTAATACCATATTTCTTTTTAGAGCTCTTCGGTGGATACGCCTACATATATATATATATATATATATACGTATATATGTATATTTCTTAAAGTAGTCTTCTAAAGACTTGTTCCAATATTGTGTAAGATGATTACATCATTTATATGCTTGTTGCATATAATAAATTGACATCATCATCCATTTGACATTTAACTTAGCACCTACTTATAGTTATATGTGTACATATATACATATTTACTACTAATCTGTCTAAACAAGAGCCAAAAGGAGATTTGATGGTGTTGGTAGTACATATATATAGGTACATATTTATTTATTTACTTATCGAGACAACTAAGCCCTAACAGCCCTACAAAGTAAGGCCTTAATTTTGTTTTGGGTGGGGACTTCTACAAAGAAGGATTTCTTACGAGGCTTTTGTTCAAGGATAAAGGAAAGCACGTTCGTCGTCCCCACAGCGATAGAAAAAAGATAAGAGCCCTAATGGTCATACTACTCCACACTTCAACACAGCATTAATGCTTCATAATAATTCATACATAATAACTTTATTTATGGTCCTCTGACTACATGTACATACACACATTCAGAACTCATCAAAATAAAAGTAGGTATGACAATAATTACACCTCTCAAAGTCCTCTTTAAGTTACCTTGATGACTACAAAAAGTGGCATGAAATGGTTTCGGGCATCTTCAAGAGCACTTGATGGGATACTTAATTAAGTGACACTTAAGCACTATTATGTAGATATCTGTACAATATATTATGTATAATAAGTAATTTATTGTGGCACAAATCAAATATTCCAAATATAGCTATGTACATAGTAATATTCAAAAGTACATATAATATTCTTACATACCTAGGTAGGTAAATGAAAAATCCTTGTTAATTTGAATTATAAATTCGTCAAAAATAAAAACCTCTCCATAAATTTTGAAAGTTATAAAACGCCCCCCTTTCATTCAATGAATTAAGTCATTTTTGAAACTCGATACTTTAATAATAATGCCAGCTTCAAGGTTTTGTTAGGACTACATACATATGTATTTATTTGTAAAGTACTATATGAATGTATTATATGTACATAAACACACAATCCAGGCCTTTAGGAGTAAATGCCACAAAAAATAAATAAAAGAGTTTTGAGTCCATAAATGGACAATGTCTACATACATACATACATGCAATAGTATCTATCTATCTATATTCTACAGCAATCAACTCCTCTCTCTCTCTCTCTTCACAACACCCTAATTCCTTCCACACAAAAATATTAATAAATACCTAGTCATTATCATGTAGCTAGAGAGTTAAGTACAAATCACAAACAAGCATTTATAATTTGAGCATTGATCAAATCAAATTCCAAGCATTCCATGTTCTTTGAAAAAGAAGAAGATGAAGAAGAATAAGAAGAGAGATGAATGTCTGACAAGGGAGAGGAAGGAAGGTAAAGGTCGATCGATGGATCGATCTCTTCTTTTCACTTTGAAAGGATGACGATCGATCGATCCATTTATTTACTTTTCAAGCCATTTTAAGTATTTCATTGAGTGTTTGTATTTTATTTTATTTTATTTTTGATCTTGTTGTTTCTGTAAGATATTCGGTCATTTATAATTGTCAATCGAGAGAGTTTTACGTGGGTGAGATGGATGATGAATAATAGGATACTATAATAAATACATATTCTACCTATAACTAAGAGTAGTTCTTCGCTTCCTTATTCAAGGACGTACTCATAAATTCTGATGATGGCGATTGAAGAAAGAGAAGAAGGAGGAGGAGGCACAAGAGGAGGGTGGACAATTACGGAACGTGAAATCCCAACAATTTACGTCATCCATGCTCAAAAAAAATAAAATAAGTACTTAAGTAAGTAAGTAAGTAAGTAAATAGACCTACAAACCATTCCTTATCAAATAAATAAATACACATATTTACATATGTATATATATATATATATATATATATATATATATATATAAGTGAGTAAGGGAATCATATTTATATAAAATGTATCATAGATGTGTTTTGAAGCCTCATCTACAAAAAAATAATAACAACAATAAGACCGGATCACCTTGACTAATATAATATTTATATATGAGTGCTGCACAACAATATTAAATATACCATTATTTTAAACAAAAAACAAAAAACAAAAAAAATAGAATAATGGTGAGATTTACCCATTTTTCTCTTTCAATTGGGCTAAACAAATTTCCTAGCAGACCCTGAAACTTTGTCCAAAATATACTATCAAGCTCCACAAAATGTAAAACACACTTTAAATTAAATATATTCATGTGTATCTACGGTACAAAAATGATTTCCTGAAATGTATTTTGGCTAGAAAAAAGTAAATAAATTTGATAATAATTCATGGTGCTTTTATGATTCCCATTCATGTTTCTCTGATTTTGAGTGATCAAATGATTTGTGTTTTGTTAGGAATTAAAATTATTAAGTCGGCGGGGTTATTTGATTTTCAAGCTTGAATATCTCTTCAGATATATATAAATATAACGTTTCCATGTTACTATATGGCACACTTAAATTCAAAATCGTATATCCCAAAATGAGGACACTTTAATTTATAGAGTATAATTTATATATAAAATAAATATTTATAACCCTATTGTTGGTAAATTTCCTTGATTTATTCTGTTTTTGGCTCAATCATAGTCTATCATTGAATATTATTTTTTTTCCATTCATTGCTATGAAACTATAATTTGTAATTCTGGATAAAATCATTGAATAAATCATTTAATCATTCAAGATTTATCTTCATACAACTTTGTCATCAATAGAATATATGGTTTATTAATTAGTTAGTTGGATAGTAATGAAAATTAATCTTGGTGTATTTGTAGATGGTGGAATATGACTGGAAGTAATATTTTATAAATTGTAATCAGATGTTACATACGTATATATATATAGTACCAGAATATTAGGATTACCGTACTTTCAACACAAGTTTTATATTCATACACACATTGGATCATCCAATTTTCAAGTGTCCTTCAACAAAATAAAATCATGCACCAAACCGTGAAGAAATCAGTGCCAAACCATCATTTCCAAACCGTATCTTGAATTTGCTGTCTGTCAAAGTACTAATATATTAATATTAATATTTTTTTTTTTTGGTATAATTGCTTTCAACAAATTATCTGCGCAGAGTGTGTACTAGTGTCCCCATTTTAGATTTTATATATCTACGTGCTGCTGTTCGAACCCATTTTGTCACTCAGCAACAATGATATAAATTGTGTTTTTTGATTGCGAATGAGTCAAGTCTTCATCATTTGGTTCAATGATCAATTATTAGAATTTTCAAACGATGTTGAGATTAAAAAAGTAACCTATTCATCTTTCAAGCCATGTCTATTTTTGTAACACCTAAGTCTAAAATATATGCATTCTACAAAATAAATAAGTATACATATATGTACCTAGTTTGGAAAATGTGCATCATACCTTTCTACAAGATTAGTAAAAATTATATGACTTACATGCAGTTTTTGCACTTCCAATCAAATTTGTTGAGAAGAAATGGGAAGGCAAATACATAAAAGTGCGAGGGGGGAGGGGGGGGGGAGCAAAAGTGTAAAAACATATATTATCAGTTAGATAATTACACTAACTAAAAATTTAGGTATGATGCTGAAAGGTTTTACACTTGTTAATAATAGTTAATCACGTCCTTTGTTATTCAATTTTGAATACTGGATAAATCTATCAAATCAAACCAATATGTATATCAAGGAGTTTTGCGATGCGTTATACCTATTCTTCATAATTCATGGATTTTAGGCAACCGCCTAGTTTATCACAAAAAAATATGTTTCTAAATTATCTCCGTGAGACATCCTCGAAATTACTTTCCAATTAAAAGTCCTTTCACCTGTTGAAGTGATGCGTAGCCTCCATAATTCAATAGTCTAGGTCTTATATTTAGATATACAAAAGGAAGCCAGAAATAAGTCAAAGAACCCCAAAAATATATTTACTCAAATATGTTGTATCATAATCTCCTGAATCCAGAAATGGATATAAACTCGGGACCAACAACGAATTGGATTTTCATATTCGTTATTATTATTATTATTATTTTCCAAATTTGAGGAACTCAAAGGAATGTGCAATTAATTATAATGAATTAACGTTTTGAAATGTCCGCTCAAATCCACGGACATTCCTTTAGATACACACTCAAAACGAATTAAGAATTTTTAACGAAAATATGCCTTCTCATATTGTTATTTTTATTTTGATTACTTGTTTGTTTCCTAGGTAGGCACATGGGTACATTTAGCCAAAAGTATTTCACATTAAACCCCTTAGTTTATTTATGAGGTGGACTCCTGTGACTTGAAACAGATGCATATACGTACATGCATATAGCAAAGTAATTTTTAGATAAAATAGTTTAGACAAGCAAGAATTATTGTCAATAAGGAATTTCAAATGGAAATTGCAGGAAATACACTTATTTACTTTGTTGTTGTTGTTTCTTTTTTCTTTTTTTTTTGTTTTTTTGCAAAAAAAAACAACAAAACAAGTATTTGAAGGAGGAGAAGTAGAGAGCAAGATTCCAATAAAGTTCTTTTCGGACAGGTTTAGTGTATGTATTATGGAGGCACCTAGGTATGTACCTATATACCTACATATATTCATGCATACATACATACCTATATATCTATAGGTACAACAACTATGAAATGTGCCATGTTTTGAAAATCTAAAAACAAAACAAATAATGTACATATTACATATATATATATATATAGTCAATATCAAGATAAATTTTAATCTTTGAGATATTAGTTGGTTTACTTGCAAATATGATTTAATATCATCATCATCATCATCATCAATACACCTTCATATTTATAGATGGATAGATCGATCAATTAGATATACATATTAGATCAGAATGGATCTTGTCAATGCAAAATATATATATATATATATATATATACATCTCTAACGTACATACTTTCTGAGATTGTTTATCAAAGGATATCAAGGTTTTTTTTTTTTTTTTTCTCCCAAGAGGATGTACATATTCCCCAGTTTGCAACCATATTTATTTTAAATGAAGAACAAAAAAGAAGAGTATTTTGCCTCAATTATAGCTTGACTGTCCGTAATTTATAGAAGAATCATCAATCCCTAGTTTTGCATAATAAAAGAGGGATTGCGGGCATTTACAATATTATAGAGATATCCATGCCTTGTTAGATGAGGTATATATATATATATATATATATATATATATATATATATATATATTCTACGATAAGTGTACAGTTAACTCTTCGTTTTTAATAGGTAGAGCTTCAACTTTTGTTAACATCGAAGCTAACGAGGGACTGATAGATGTTGGTAGTAGATATTTAGGTATCTGCCTATAATATCTATAAATATACAGCTGTGAGTGAGCAAGACTAGACTGTTACCCTCTGAGTATTTCATTAAAAATATAGACTATGGGTAGAAAAAAAAAACATTTTTATATCTCACAAAAAATTTCCGTATGTTTTAATAACAGCCTTTTCTCATTAAGAGTCTGATATTCAAAGAAATCAAATCCTACCCATTGAACCATAACAGCTCGTACACGAATATATAATATACAACTTATTTGTATTCCTATTCCTGGTCATCAATTAAGGACAGTATGTATGCACATACATAAGTACAATTATTACAAATAATAAATATGTACCTAATACCAATAGGAAATACAAGGCCCATTCAGAACAAGAAAAGAGCATGATGGGACTCTCCCTCAAATTCTTCA
This sequence comes from Lepeophtheirus nordmannii, assembly GCA_963680855.1. Taxonomy (NCBI): domain Eukaryota; kingdom Metazoa; phylum Arthropoda; class Copepoda; order Siphonostomatoida; family Caligidae; genus Lepeophtheirus; species Lepeophtheirus nordmannii. The sequence goes on from OY804520.1 coordinate 27,588,757, forward strand.
TTATCCATCTATAAACAATTTAAATTGGAAAAATTAATTCTAAACAAAATGCATTTATGAATTGCTTTATATTTATATGTATGTGTACATATGTGGGCATACCTATGATTGCCTCTGTATAAAAAAACCGACTCACTCCCATATTATCATTTTTTTTATTTTTTATTTATTTAAATATATTTTTAGTAGGTAGAATATACATAATCCCTACCTAATGCAACATGGATAAGGGCCTGATCCTAAAGGCTGGTGAATTGTTTTTCTTCCTCTTCTTTTATAGACATAAGATAATAATAACATATAATAAGACTTCATCTCTAAGATGAATACAACTTTCCTTCCAACACATTTGACTAATGAATGATTAAATGTAGCAGCACTCACTCTCTTTTCAATACAATCAAAGATTATTCAAACACATACACATATATGTACATACATATAAATGACTTTAATAATTTATTATTTTTATTGTATGTATTTTTAACATTTCATTTTTAATGATATTGTGATATAACTTTGGGCTATGTGTATACGTATAAAAAATGTGTATTTTCTTGGAGCGAAATACGTATCTGGTTTTTTGAGAGGGCCAAAAATATATGTATGTATATATATATATACTTTAATTATTGGGTGCTAATTCCCTTGTACATACTTGTATCTACATATACATATCTATTTACTTGAAGCTCTCCTTTTTTATGAGTCCTTCCGACATACAGAGTATAAGGGCCTACACCACACATCGCATGTTAAGGACTTTGAGGTCTTCAATCCTCTTCATACAGAGTAGATTTCGGAGAATTATATGTACATAGATTCAAATCTACATCTTATGAATGTGGGTTAAATAACGTAAATATTATTTTTTATGTATGTATGTATAGTATACCTATTATTTTTTTGGGGGCTGTGGACTCTCATTTAGGATCAGTGAGTGTCTCATGTGCGTGTGTGTAGAAATATGTAGGGATATAAAGGGTTCATCAATTTACTTTCAATTTATTCTGCATGTTCTCATCCACTGTACACATAAAATTGTAAAAATGGCAACATATAACAAATGTATCTTGATTTTGATTTGATTCCTTTCCGAGATGTTGATCAAGAGGGGAGTAAGTAAGTAGGTATATACATAGTCTACCAAGAAGAAGAAGAAGGAAAGGGTCACAAGTGTGGCTCAGGTTTTGTTTTTTGGACCTTCATCATTCCATCATGCTTTTTAATATTTCATGCGTTGTTCATGGTCGTTAATGTAACGGTATTGTCTCTAAGAAATGAGTAGAAGGTTTTAAGGAAGATGAAGAAGACAAAAAAACAAATGTATACCACCTATGTATAATATGTATGTATGTATGTATTTACATACTTATAAAAGGAGATCGACGTTGGTCTTAACATGAATTTAACTTACAAAGAAGACGAAGGATCATCATCTCACTTGCCTGGACTGAGTCAGTGAGTGGAAAAAAACAAACAAAAATAAATAAAAGGATTAGATAAATATTAAATATGTATGACTTTGAGGCAGGGACTCTCAAATTCCTAATAGCAAAGAGCCCTTTATGAAATCAAACATTCTTCACAGGATACACAATAGCCTAATTTATGTATATGCAGTAAATATTAGGTATAGAGAAGGTCATGCTAAATCACACAAGCTCTAGCGATGGGAAACATCATTAGCTGTTTCATTACAAATCCTTTTTGGAAAACAAAGTTGGTTTTTATAGAGATCTACTTCTAATTTGTTTAATTTATTGTCATAGGGTTGCTCCATACTTGACGTGGTATTTTGATCATCCTTTTCATTTTGATTTACGTAATATCTATGTAGTTAAAAAAATGCATAAAAACAAACAAATCCGGGTGACAGGGGCTCAATATGACAACCCTTGTTCTAAGGAACTCAATGTTGTTACCCATTGAGTTGAAAACAACAGAAATGGTATATACATATAAGAGTGTATAAGATCCAATCTTTTTGGAAATGTTTGTTCATTAAACTCTCCCACGAGTCTCTCATTATAACCACTTATGTTAAAGACATGCAATAATCTGCATAGGTGAAATAATGGGATTTTCCCTCCTCCCATTATTTTATGATGCCAAAAATAGTTTGAACTACTAAACAGTGATGTTTGAATGATGTGGCATGTTTTTAGTATTTTATACCATAAATTCTCTTTTCTCTTGAAATATATTCATTTCTTTATTTTGGTGCCAAATATCCTTTTTGTCTACATAGTTTTATTTAATGTATTTACATATCTATAAAAATTCATTCATACATCCATACATATATTGTAGGTATACATATACGAATATATGTAGGTCGTATAATATCTTTACATATATTTTTTTCATAACAAAAAAAAAAAAAATAAACGCAGAAAGTTACCATAGAGTCCACCATTAATACTCGTAATCATAATTAGTGCAATAAAAGTTGTTGAAATGTTAGAATATCGACAAATGTAGATACAGATATACAAATTATTTAAGATATTTTATAGCTCATTCCACATTTTATTGTCTTTTTTTTTTCTTCATTTTTTTTATTACACACATCTATTATATGGTACATATGTATATCAATGGGCGGTTTCATTTTTAAAATGCCTCATTGGTTTGAGTCACAGGGTGAGATACCTACATAGATATGTTCCTAAGGACCTATCAAAAAACAGATGGAATCATAATTCACAATCTAAATGGAATCTGGTCGTCTAGACAATATTTGTCAAATTACAGTTAGTTACACCGGACCTAACAAAAAATACAAAAAAAAAAAACAACAACAACATGGTGTCAATAGATATTCTAACTACTACTACTGCTACTACAACTAGGGGAATTTATTGGTCTATTATGACCCATTTGATTTATGGTGTAATGTATGTATATACATACATAAGAACGTACACAAAAAACTTTCAGGACAGATTTTGACGTTTTTTTATTCTATTTAGTTTTAAAGTCTACTATTACTTACATACTACCTACCATATCTACATACATTTAGAGCGTAAAATCCAAATACCTACTCCATACATGGGTTGTATATATAATATAATATATGCCTCTATACATAAATGAATAATATAAAGATGTGTCATTTTATACAAATCTTATTATAATGACTTTAGAAGTTCAACACCATGTTTATGATTATATGTAAGTATAGTAACATATATATATATATATATATAGATTGTTACCAACGCAAAAAACAAAACAAAAAAACCTTCGTTATGATTTATTTCAAATAAATGAACGCTTATCGATCAAAATACAAACATTTCAAAATTGCAAATTTGATAAAGATCATCAAAGAAGGTAGGCACTACACTAACCATCACAATGGTGTGTATATGTTTTACCTTTCATTTTTGATGTTACTACTATTGTCATTGTTACGACTACAAGGATTAAATAATACGAGAGAAATGGCAGACTGTGATTCATTGAAGTTATGTTTAATCTATAGGTATATGTATGTAAATTAACTTGCATGACTATAAAATAATATGTGTACATATATATTATGGAGCAGTGGATATCACGGATATAATCTCATGATGATGCATTTCTCCACCTACTCAAAAGAGGTAAGAGTTAATCGTGATTTATTTAACGTTTTGACTTTTGGCTTTCCAATCTCTTTTGAACGCCTTAAGCATGAGAAGACAATCAATCCATTGGTTTAAGTGAAAATAACTCTTAATTAATATGACTGACGCGGAGTTTCTTTTTGTTTAGTTAGTTGTATATAAAGGCACCCTTATCATGGATGTACTTGTGTTAGTGTGGATGATTGTTCTTACCTTTGGGCTGTGGATATTTCGAAATGATTCCTGGTTTCAGGAGAGGTGACAGAGAGGGATGACCACTCTGTGGAGGAGGAGATATCCATGAATAATAAAGGATATTTGGGTTATGAACAAACTCTTGGGGTTCAAGGGAAGGATTTGATTTTTTTGTTTGGGTACTATGTATGTAGGAAATGATGAACTCTCTTTCTCTCTCTCTTTACTACATAGACCTGTCTCCGACACCTTTTCCAGCACCTTTCACAAGACTGACTAGAACGTATGAGTATATCTACATATTAACAAAATGATGTAGAAAAAAAAACAAAAAACAAAACAAGAGAAGGAATATTGCTATAAGTAACAGTGTTCACGATGAGCGCACTCTCTATGACTTCGTCTTTTCTTTTCTTTTTTGCTTATGTTACATACATATATGTACTTATGTACTTATATTCCATAATTTTTTAGTCTATATACACATTATGAATCTGTCCCGGGACGTAGCTCATATCCTTAGGACGTATTTTTATATACTTTTTGTCTTGATATTGATATATATATATGTATATATAATATTTCACTCTATTTTGAAGATGCTCCTTCTCTTCCCTACGCAAAATAAAGAATAAAACTAACCAGGGAACTTTTCTTAGAAACCAAATATTTACTTACTATTTAGAATGGAGCCCCTGTAAAAAAAAAAAAAAAAAAAAAAAAGTATATACCATGCGTACAGTAATTCAACACGGAAAAGAGAGGGAAGGATAAATGAACGGCTACTTGTCATGACCAAAGTTTTACATACCATATATGTAACCAAAATGATTCAAACTTTTTGATATTTGACCCTAAATAAATGAATATATTTATTTATATTCAATTTCTTGTTACAAAGTTTCTACATAAATTAGTAGAGGCCTATCTGTCAATGGTTAAATTAATCCTTTTGTCTACTTATGTATTTACCTATGTATATTACTATGTTTATTTATGGATATGGAAATTCTTTTAATCTTATCAAAGAAAATACTTACTTAGAATCGGGAATGGGAATTACATTTATACATACATGGATATACCGTAAAAATACCATTTTATAGGTCATGGAATTGAGTCATCTACATGGATATATTCTAATTGGAATACAAATGACAATCACACGTACTATAATTTATCTATATGTACATTGATAATTATATAATTAAGTAATTCTGTACATATATTGAATAGGTCCTTCCTCTTTTAAGTCTTAATTCACATTTCATAAGTGGGAATATATATATGAACTTTGTATTCAAGCTTTATTTATGATAATTTTGATGCATATAGATATATGTAGAGAGAGGTACGTATCAATAAATATGTAGGGTAGATATCCTATTGATAAGAAGCAAAACTGCATTCAACGTTTTCCCTTGGCTCTCCCTCTCTCGTCTTCATCATTTGCTGAATCATCTTTTTTCCTCAGTCATATCAATCAGTTTTGTATATGGTTCATTAAACGTAAAAACTTTGAACTGATTAACTTTTTTTAAAAGAAAATATATATTTACTAATGCTATCGAATTAATGTTTTCCACATACTACAAGATTGAAGGGCATTGAATAATTAATATGTATAAGTAATTACATCAAAAAAAAAAATTGATGTAAAAATAATAATAATCCTACTATTAAAAAAATTCAAGCTTTCCTTTTACTTCATCTCTATCAAAAACGTGGATCCTTTTTTGAGTAATTAGCATGAGAGCAACATATTATCCTGGTCAAGATATAATAACATAGATATGTAGACTCTAAAATAACTTAAATTATTAGGTGCTTCAATAAAAACATTTTTATAAGAAGTGCCTTTAGACAAAATAAATTTGCAGACATGGAATTTTTTTTTTTTTTTGCATGTATGTACTTTGTACTACAAGCCAATTGAACAAGTTGCAATATTAATAAAGCATTTTAAACAATCAATTGAGAGATGGACTCAATATGATTATAAGAAAAGTACAATTACTTAACTTATTCAATTATTACGATATTTCATTTAACTTAATGAATTCATTTTTGATTTTGCCTGATGTAAATAACAAACGGAAATGTATTCCTTAAAACACATCCGAAAATTAAATATACATATATGTACTATGTTGTATCCTAACCTAAATAAATAATATTAATTGAACAAAATAAAGAAAGACATCAATTAATTGAGGAAAATTAAAATGAGCAGTATTAGGGTATATATATGGTATGTATATGTACACATATATACAATTGCAATTTATACACAACATGTTTTGGGTCTAAATGGAAAGTGCTACATTATTATTTTGAAAACATCGGCATTTAAAGTTATTAAGATAAACAAAATCAAGTTATTCATAATTTTTATCATGTTACGTTTTTGTAACGTAGATTTTACCGAGAGTGGATATTAAATAATTCCTTGCAGTTTTTGTCTAAAATGCAGAATTAATATTTTAGCATAGGGATCTGAAGTAAAAAAAATATCAATTTTGACAAACATTGATTTGTTTCACAGAGTCTCCACCTAATCCAAGACCATACTCATATCTTAAGGGATCGAAGCTAAGAAAAAGAATAATTATTGTTTTTATATAGAAAGGAAATTTTTAATTTCGTTTCTTTGTTTCTGGTCTTGACACGAAGGCAAAGCCTCAAAAATGGATTTCGAGAACCACAATTACTATCAAAGGAACTTCATTATGGTATGTGATGAAGTGGGGGTACAAATGGGTCAGTTGGACAGGATACATGGAGTCTCATATTTAGAAGAGGATACGGAAATAAGAATAATGAGCAACCTCGAAGGAACTTGGACAATTGTAAACGTGTTTACATCCACACAAATTCGTAATGGTTGTTTGTTATTTTGAAGTATTGCATTCCTCAATGTCCTACATGGAGCCTAGGTATGTAATTATATGAAGTACTTTTAGTAGTAGGAGTAATTTACTATATTATTAGTTCAAAATCCTAAAGTTCCTATTTCCAATCAATTACAATCAAAATTTCTGTCTTTTATGTCCATTACCTTTATGAACCTTTTATGGGGTTTTTAGTTACAAGGGACAGTTAGCAAAAAAAACAAAAAAAAAAAACAATAAAGTCTAACGATCCCTTTTATGAAATGTAATTTATTAATTCAATATATGCATTTCAATAAATATAAAGATTTGTAATTTACGACTCAAGTTTAACTCTTAAAAAGAAAAGAAGAATGAAAAAAAAAAAAAAAGTTAAAAAGAATCAAATTAATTTCTTATTATCAAGCATTGCTTTGGCTCATCTAAGAAGATTTGATTTTATGGTAATTTCATGCTCTTGCTTTTATTTTAATGTTTGTAATATTTCCCTATCTACATATACATATATGTACCTTGGAGTATAAAATAATATGCTCATTGCCTCCTACTGAATCTCAATGACTAATAAAATGACGTCATTCATTATATCACACCATGTATTCACGTACTTTATTTGGGGCTTTACATGATCTTGAGGAAATTTATCATTGCATCTTATTTTTAGTTTATTTAATGCCCAGCATTTTTCTATGTATGTGCATACTAGCTCAGATGAGCCAAGGATAGATTTGGCAGAAGTCCTTTACCCTCTTATAAAACAAGTTATATAAATGGGATAATTGTCCCTTTTGAAAAGATATAGAAATAAATAACCGGGACAAATCCTTGCCAAGACACAAATTGTCTTCTTCCTCTCTCTCTCTCTCTCTAGGTGAACAAATAGGAGGCATACATATACTTAAATAAACATTTATAACCGCATAAATAAATAAGTAATAGATATTACTTATGACCCAACCATTGCTGTACCTATGTACTTGCATTATATTCATAGATAAAATGACTGTAGGGTTGCAAAATTCTAGGAATTTTGAAAATTTACAATGGGAATTTATGGAAATAAAGGGGAGTCATATGTAAAGTAACAAATTTTTTAAAGACTTTTTTTTTTTAAATTACCAGCTTCCTTTTCATACAAAGGTTTGACTCATCCCCACTCACTTATTACAAATAATTATTAATTAATATATAAATACACAGTGTATTTTGCTTAAAATAGGAATGTGGATAAATAACTCTTAATTCCTTGATCCATTTTTTTAATCACATCCTTTAGTAACATGTAACGGAAACAATTTATAAGTGGCCCTTGCACTTATGATTGGGCTACAGTGCGGTTTTACAACAATAACGTTCACGTATTAATGACACAATTATTACAAATCTTTTCGTTCTTTCCAATAGTGTTCCAGTGCATGTGATAACATGATTGTGGATGAGAAATTAAGAATGTGTGTTTTTTTTTGTTTTTTTTGTTTCCATTGGTATATTCATAAATTTTATTTTGCCGTAAATGTAGATAAATTACGAAAATTTCTTGATTAACAAATTTTTCAAATCGTTTTTTTTCCAGAAATTTACCGTGAATTTACCTTTGCAGCCCAACTAATAAGTAAATGTACATTGGATTATCAATAGATTATTTTTAAAACAGAGCTTTACTCTCTACCATCTAGCAGTGACCCACATATAGTATTGGAGATATTTGGCAAAATGACAATAATTTATTCAAGTTTGGCAGGAAATTTGATAGGTGCATATATCCTCCTTCAGATGAGAGTAATATATGACATCATAGGCACAGAGCAAAACACCATTAACTAGTATCGATATGAGATATTCTTGATTCAAGTTTTCAAAATCAAGATATTCATAACTAATGTTAAATATTTTTTGTAAGGTAGATTTCCTTACAAATTACTATTATTATTAGTGTAGCATCAAGCATTGTTGACAGCCCACATCATTGTGATTAGGTATAATTTATGAGCTATTTCATTTTGTGTTTTAGGATGTAATATGTACATTTATTATAGATCATTTTTTGCCTACATTTCAAAGTCAAATTATACACTAATAAGCAAGAAAAATAACATTTTGTATGATTTTTCCAAGAATTATGTATAATTTTGACAAATTACCTCAATTGTGACTACCATGCAAAAATGTTGATCCTTAAAAAGTATATATACGTTATAAACAGGTTATTGTGCAATAATTCTCTGAAGAATGAAATTGCTATTATAAATGAGTTATCAATTGTCAATAGGAAATTTCGGTTAAGGAAATTAAAAATATTAATTTTAGATGCAATTATTTGTTTTTTTATGTTTGTCAAAATCACCCTGGGAATTCCAGGCCAATTATAATGTAAATTAGTAAGTAAAATGATTTTGCACAAGATTTTGATTCATTGATAAAGAAATAATAGCCCTTGTTCACTTTAAAGTAAAAATGAAAAGAAGCAATCATTTGAAAATAATACATATTTTAAATTAGAATAGATGCCTTAGATACAAACTGCATTTCATTTTGAACACTTTACTTTAAATCAATCATTTCCAGCATTGGTACACACAAAAAGTATTAGATTATGCTCAATCAAATTGGCCTTTTAACTCATTTCCTGTATACATAATCAATCCATTTTGAAGTGAAATGTTCGATACTCAAGTATTTCCTAAATTTATTTGTAAAAACATAACCTAAATATTTAACCCACTCCTAGGGATTGAGTACATATATAATTAATACCGTTCACATTAAAAATGCACTATTTATGTTTTGTAATACTTTTTATCTACCTCATTTGTTTAATTTAAGCTAATAATAAATCCTGGAATATTGAATGGTTTTAAGGTTGAGTAAAAATCAAATTCAATATTTATATATATATATTGCAACAGTAGACACTTACTTCAAGCTTGGATTTGAAAAAGGAAAGTTATGTGTGTAATATACACACATATGTAGCGAAAGCATTTTTTTGTTTTGTTTTTTTGTCCTTTTAAGAGTAGTTGATGCAATAAACAAGGTGTTCATATGTGTGGGAAAAAAACTTTGTCTATAAAGTTTATTTATTTTAAATTCAACAGCTCTCATTGAATATACATATAGATATGTATTCCTAAATAAATAGAAGCACTGCATTATTGAAGTATTTTGCATGGGATAATCCATCCTTGATTTAGAGCCAAAACTTGCTTCTTAATTCTGTTAGATACTCCCCCAAAAAAAGCAAACGTGTCAAGTATTAAGTCCAAATATATATATATATATATATATATTTTTAACAGTACATAAATCAATTATAGTTAAAACCTTGTAGCACTTTGGTTGAGACCTTGAAGTTTCCTTCAATAAAGACTTTATACCCAAGATAACCATTTATGAATACCCATTGTCCATAGATGAATTATATTGAACGTCTACACATGAATATAATAGTGTATTGATGAAGGATTGTGCCTATGTAAATAGGACGTTACCTTATTGATTATAATTAATATCCAGAGTGTAAGAAAGATGACTAAATATTTACATACATTATTTGTCGATATACCTATACAGTCCAAACGAAATTCCTCAAGCCTAATTGGAGTATAAAAACATGAATGTAGCATTCAAATATCTCTTTGACATACATATTATGTAGATATCTAAAGATGGGTACAAATATTGGAGAAAAATCTTTCTTTTGATAAGAAACTCTTTTAAATTAGAGCTTTTTTTTATGCCTAAATGTAGTACTACTCGAACATAAAACAACCTGTGGACAAAAATCAAATAGAACATGAGCAAACTAATAAAACATGCTGCAATATGCCACAGATTTACTAAGCCTGTGTTAACAAACAAATAAATAAACAACTCTCCTGCCCTAATATATTTTTACTTCTATAATATAATCATAGCATATTTTTTACCTCAAATATTGAAAAAAAGGTCAAAAACTTATTTTAATGTGCACTGTAAAGCTTTTTCATAAGAATAGACTTTATTTTTCAATGCAATTGATTTTTACAAAGATGGATTCCTGCTTTTCTTGTGAATTTTTGCTCCAAATCTATTCAACTCCATTGTATACGTATGTACATATATACTTATATTTTTTTGGGACTATAAATTACATTGAATTAATGTTCAAATTTCCATTTGTGATGACTTTAGTAAAAAATGTAATTCTACAAAGGAGTAGATTTCTTTCATTTCTCCATTTAAAAAGAAATTCTACCTACATCTGGGGTCAATTTAATGTTGTGGACAATTGTTCATGGGATGTACCTCAAATGACATTTTAGAAAGATTGTATACATTCGCAGAAGAGTGTATGTAGCTACCTCACTTGTGCAAATTAAAAAAAAAAAAATATATGCATCTTACCTATGTACATATATATATATATATATATGTGTGTAGGTGTCTATATAGTTACATATAGTATAAGTATATATAAAATGACCTTTGACCTCATAGACGGGTTTTGATTACTCCCCTCTTGAATGCGGTGGGGAAATTTGTTATCATAGCAGGAATTAAAAAAAAAAAGACGTTATTTTTATGACTATATTTCATGAATTCTTGACTTCAAATGTTATTTATGAACAAAGAAAAAGACAGTCGAGATAAATACATACATACATACACACCCAACTCTTAAAAGAAATCAATATGAGTCCATTGGAAAGGCTTTGTACCAATAATATGTAGAATGTACAAATATTCGATATAAGTTCTCCTCAAAGATCATATAAATAACATTAAATGGTATGCAATAAATCCATTTCTTGTTTTTTCTATATCCCCCTACCCCTCACAACTCACAAGCAAAGACATGGTTCCTCAAAATGATACATATATGTACTGAGATAATATCCTACATACACATATTTCATTTCAAACCTTTATACGTCATTCAAATTACATACATATTATACATGAATCTGCGTTTCCATCAATTTCTCTACTTTCCCATATGACAACAAAATGGGAAAACCCCAAGAAAGAATGAGGATGGGGACATCCATTCAACATTTAAGTAAATGCATTAATGTACAAACATAAGTACCTAGTTTCCTATGGGAAAGATTTCCACCATTGAATAACTTCCTTCTTTGCAACTTTCTCCCCACAAAATGTATTTGTTTGCCCTATATATATATATAAAATATATGTAAAATTAACAAACAAATGAACAGAGAAGAAGTTTAATTGTTATTTAATAGAAAAAAAGACAAATATGATGTCAACTCCGTATGAACGTCATATTTTCAATTCAAAATTGAAGCAATACATTTCTTTATTTACATGTTCATTGGATGATTTCTATATAATGATCTTGAAATATAAAAAAATCATTTTAAGGCAGAATTAAACTACCTGTACGGAGTATTGCTGCCTATATTTATTAATTAGAGAGGAGTTTCTACGATTTAGTTAGATTTGATTGTAAATTAAATGTATTTTGGGGTCAGAGGATCTCGGTATAAGATCTTTATTATAACTACGGTCTTTTATTTATCAAAATCGTCAATTTTTCCTTTTTCCCATTTTTGAATATGGTAATAAATAATAAAAAACAATATTCTGGAAATTTAACATAATAATAAATTTTATAATTAATGAAAATAAAAAAATAAGGTGAGACGAGGAAGTTTCAAAGAGGATAAGGCAATGGAGTGGGTGCGTGAGTGAATGCTTAAGAAATGCAAAGGATGTACATATATGGAGGGCCAGTAGTACTTGTAATTGAGTATGCTCTGGCATACTCCAGGTTTAGAAGATGTTTTGAATGAAGAAGAGTTTTCAATTTGCAAAATTTTAAGACTTGTGCCGTACAGTTCTATGCTCAATCCAATTGAGAATATTTGATCAATATTGAAAGCCTATATGATAAGAGAATTAGCTAGAAAAAATTGGGAATATTTTAAATGCTGAAAGAAATGATGTCAGCATTTCGAAACAAAGATCAAGAGCTCTGGAACAATTAATTGAAAAAGAGCTATAGGAAATTATCTCAATGGATTGTAATAATTGTATTGTGATTTTTTTTTTTTTTTTGACATGGGATTCTAATAAATTTATTATTACATTTATTAAATTTCATGAATAATATTCTTTATTCCCATATTGAACTTGAAGAGGTATAGTAATAATAATGAATTGATTTCCTTTCTATCAAAGTAATCACATTTAAAATACCATCGACTCCTTGCTTTCTTTTTAATTCATTTACGTACATATGTACATACGTTCATTTAACTAGAAATACCTAGGATTAGAGACGTCTGTTATTATTTCATTACATATGTTTTTTATAAAACCATTCGGAGCAGACTAATTACGTACATACATCATGTCATTCATTTTTGCGCGTTTGTTTCAAGTATTTATGTACTACATTGGTAGGTATTTAATACAATATAAAGTTATGCATGTAATTCATACTCAATCCCAATTGGAGACAGAGTTTCAGAAAGTGTAATTTTTTCCTCATCCTGACTTTTCTTAAATAGAAAAGGTCCCTCAAAATGGTGGCTGATTCCCCCTTGAATAAAGTAAATTATCATTCATATCAATTAACAAGTTATTTGTATATATTTCAACAAGCTGTCTCATGAAATGGCTATTTAAAGGATTAATTACCTAGGGGCATAGGCGTACGGAAAGAAAAAATGACGGGTCAAAATTTGCCCAAATATGTAAGAGATAATTTAGGTTTATCGATGTTCTTTAAAATTACTTTAAAAGTTCCTCAATTTCGATAAGTTTGGAAAAGTAACGAAAGTTCCTTGCAATCCAGGATCGCAGGATCGAAGTTTTCTGAAACTCTGATTGGAGAGGGGGGGGGGGTCCCTTGCATGAGTGACTAGGACTAAGAAATCATATTTAGTATACATATAACTAATTACATATATACATATAAAATATTTCTTCAACAATTTGGTTCTTTTATATCTTATAGATATGTATGTACGTTTTATGAGATAAATTTGATAGTACGTACGTACGTACATAGACAAATGAAAACTTGAGATAAAATAAACTTACAATGGAAGGGTAGGAAACAAATGTTATAGTAGATATGTACATACATATATATGTACAATGGAAGTAAGTAAGAGATGATCTTTTTACTTTAAAAAGATCATTACTTTAACATAATACATTCTCTATCTCTATGTATGTACATGTGAGATTTTCTTGAAGAATCACCATTTTAAATCTTTTATGCATCCATAGGTAGCGTCGGGTGGGTATGTAAAGACTGACACTCTGATAATAGGGGAAATAGAAATGATTTCTATTTCTTTCATGAATAGACATTGTCTTGAGCCAGGAAACCTCACTCCCCCCCCCCCCCCCACTCCATCCACAAACACTCAAGGAAGAAGAAGAAACGAGACCTCTTATCTGATAATTACATATATGTATAGATCATTTTCATTCATCTACGTACAAAAGCCTACAAATAGCTTTGTAAAGTTCTTTTCTTTGATAGCCTGTGTGTATTATTTTCTTCACTGACGTCTCTATGAATAGAAAGAAAAATGATGATCAAAAACTTATTTTAAATTTGTTAAAAACTCTTTTTTTTATTCAATTTCTAATGAATAGAAGATTATTTTGTATCATCTTTATATAATGGTTTATTTTTCTTTATAAATAAATATATATATATATATATATATATATATTACATTTAAGTATATTGTACCTACGGTACATATAATAGCAAAAACGTGTCAGGAAAAAGTAAACTCACCATTAAAAAAATCCCTGCAAAGGTTTTAAAATAAATAAATCCATATTTGTATTCTAAGAACTTTATTATTGAGCATTTTCTAGATCATATGTATTGATTAAAATAATTTGATTTGTTAATATTGGAGATCTGTATGAATTTACTGCAGGAAAACTTACCTTGCCTAAAGGATATAAATAACTATTTACTCAAATCCTAAATATGAGCATATCAAAGAACAATAACATACTCCAGAAATACTCAATCAGAAGGTTTCCTACGGCCAAGCTTCCTACTAAAATCAACAATTAATATTGACAAAACTTCTAAGATATTTTTTTGAATGACCCAATATCTAAAAATATACTCAGGCATACATTCAAGGATTAAGATATGATGTTTTTGAAAAAGCACCATTCTATTCAAGTAATCATGTGACGAATTCAATTCCTAGCATTCAACATGGAAAGTGCAATTGAGTAATACATTTATCACACTTAAAATCTATTGCATAATGAAATTAGGAAAATGTATCCATACTCATGTATTGACGTATGACACATGTCTCAAAGTGAGATAAAAATGAGTCAACTCTAATCATATTATCATTATTATTATTATTACACTATGATAGATGTATGCCTATAGTTTGTTTGTTTGTTTTTTCTTTTTTTAGTTTGAATAGCAATGTGCCCTTACAAAAATTTAAGGTATCTCCATGACAAATGCCTTTCCATCACACTACTTCAAACCTGTGTTGACGTCACAAAATCATGATGTACAAATACATATTTATGTATATGTCAAAATGATATTAATTTTTTTTTTTGTAAAAAGACATAATATATTTATGCTACATAAATATCATATCAAAGATTTGTCAATTTCTTTCATCAATTTATAAGTATATTTGACAATAGAGAACAGAATATGTACATGGATTATTGATAAAATCAACTTTTTGATCCGTATTGAATACACCTATGTATGTATGTCTGCATACTATATACGTATATATATATATAAAATGAATTGGCTTGTGAGTTATGAAACATATACTAATATCTACCTCTATCATATATTAATAGACTCACTTACTATGAGAACAAAGTCTGTAGAATGACTTAAAGATAAATAGTATTCAGTATAGTTTCTACTCATTATAACTTACTAAATATTTTGGATTATACAAACTTCTTTGTATTCGTAGGCGGGCACATATTTATAGTAGTCAAAGGTGACTCAAGTGTTTGATTTTTGTTGAATGAAAGAAAAAGTAATGGAACGGAATCCTTTCTATGAAATCTGCGAGGGTTTTTTATGCCGCAATTAATTTGTCCTTGATGGAATGAGAAAAAAAATCAAGTGATATTTTTAGAAAAATTAAATATTTTCATTATAGGACATCTCATTAGTGATCAATATATACAACAATAACACCTTGAATTATGAGCAAAAAGCAAATCAGTAAAGTGTTGATCTTACAAAACTTATAAACAAAGGTTAAAGGTGAGTTCACGGATTGTTCAAGGTCTCAATTAAAAAAAATCAGCATCAGGTCAAATAAATTTTATTTCATTTATTCTTTTTTTTTTCTATAATATTTGAAGTCGCGTTAAATTTTAAATGTCCTCATCAAACAAACTGTAGAGCTATATTCTTATAAATAAACGTATTAGCGTTCAATGATAGTAATCAACATGGCTGGTCTCACATTGAATCAGTGTATCAGTGTCCTCCAAATTTTCTGAGATGTGTTGGCTTTTTTGAATGACTAAAACAAAACAAAAATTTCCTATAAGCCAAGATTAATTGAAAACGAGCACTCATAGTCCAAAAAAACTCAAAAAGCAAGATTATAATAATATGAGCTATTATTGTATGTCACGTTTTCTCTCAGCCTTCCTTTTAAAAAGAGGACCAAAATGTGTAGTTAGTAATCATTCTAACACACTGTTATACTTTTAAAAATAAAACCAGTATAACACGCTTATCCTAATTTATGTAGTGACGTTTTGCTGTGACAAAAATTCCCCTCCTTAAAGTGGCATCAAACCAATGATAAGATGATAAATAGACCCTTTTTATATTCTATATTTATTTACTAAACTCAATTTTGAAATTTTTTATTCGTAAACAAAGGTTTATAAAGTGTAATTTGATTTGCATTTTGAAGAAAAACTTTCTGGACTTTTATGTTCAGAGAATGAACGAGTTGAGGACTAATTTAATTTCCTTGATACGCTTTGAAGTTTATAGAGATGTAAAGAGCTTTTCTCAGCGAGCATCAATCACTTCAAAGTCATGTCAGTTGGCAAGCTGTATTGACAATTCATATTTGTTTGATAAACTATTTCCGTACGTAGCCTCGCTCACGGCATTGTTTTTTTCTTCTTTGCATCCGATTTAATGCTGATGGTGTTGTTTTAAAACTTCAATATCTTAACGCATATCACTAAAAAAAAACCCAATATTTTTACCAAAATGGTATCTTTGAAAAATCAGCAACTCCTATGGATTTTTTTTCCTTTCTTTGTCAACTATTCATTTTCTACTTCTTTTGAACCTTAAAAACCTGTTGCTAAACTTTGAACAATATACTATTATTCAACACAGAATTATCCATCGTTGGGAAGAATTGGTTATTTCACACACATATGTATGATATTGTGTGATTTTTTAAAAGGAAACATTAAGTCATACAAAGATTCTTACTATGTGTTGTATTAAGAAAAAATATATAATCACTGAGAATGGATATGTATTTGGAATCCCAATATGATCTGTAGACAGAAAAAGACTAAAAACTACAATTTTAAGATATTCAAGGGAGTTGAATAAAACGTTACAATGTGATGTGGATGATGGTTTTTAGTTCATTTCTAACCCTTTGATCATCATAATTAGTCTTCTTTGTCCTACAAGATTGTTGTTTGGTTGTCTTCTATCTAATATCTTATTCACGATTTATGTTGTATGTATTTATGTTAATTGCAATATGATTTCCTATTGTGGACAAAAAAAAGTTAATCTGTTGACATTAGTGATTTATACATATGAGGACGAAAATAATCCCATTCCTTCATTTGCATATAAATTGATGGATTTCAGTAGACATTGATTCATTATGAAAGATCAACAAATCCTGGATGGATAAATACTCCTCAATCTTTCTTTTTGTTTCCTAGAACTCAAATTAATAAAATAAAAATGATTTAAATCCTTATTGTTACCTTGTTTTGTAGTAGACTCTTAATCAAATATTAAAACAATTTTTTTTACTAGTAACGTTTTGTATGATCCCTTTCTAAATCTTAAAAATGCTTTCAAATCGGACAAAAACTTAATCATTAATATTGACTAGTCTTATCATCATCATCAAACTGTATGTAGATACATATAAGTAAACATTCAATGCTTATAAGACTAATAAATGTGTGCTTTAATTAAAGTCTTAATTAAAAATAACGGCAAATTATTCTTGTGCATTTTTTGTGTATCAATTTTGTATAATAATGATGTAAACCGCAAGTGCAAAGGTCCAAGTCTAAGGGGAAATGATGCTTTGTAGAAAACTCTATAAAGTTTGTAACAAGGACAAATAATTACAATTCATTTTAAGGACTCATACAATCCTTTTTTTCCCTTGACTTAAAAAATAAAGCTATTTTTTTGTCAAAATAAGTGAAATTTTGTAAGACTCGCATATGAACTGTGATTTTGGTTGTATTTATATATGAATGTAAATGAAAATTCAATTTATTTCTTTTGAATTTTTTTACAAAAATATATTATTATATATTAAATATGAATAAAGAAATGGTCAGCTTGGCTTTTTCAGAATATTTATTTATAAAAATATGTTACATTTTTTATAAAGTTACAAACGAAGAAGTTTATTAAAGTTTTTATTTTTTTATTCAACAAAAAACATAAGGGTTTTTTAGATTTCTCCTTCAATGGGTACATTTTGATTTCTTATTTCAGTGTGGTTTGTGGGGGAGGAACCTCTGCGTATGATATCATATTTTTATTAAGCCATATTTTTTATATCACATAATATTGTATTTGTATGTACACTAACACTGGACTTTGAGTCCAGCGATCCCAGTTCAAATTTTGGTGAGATCTTATTTGTTTTTTGAGAAATATTTATTTTTTTAAATTTATATTTATTTCTCATATTTACAAATTATTTATTGTTTCCCCACAAGATGTCGCCTTTGAAGTACATAAATGTACATAATATATATAAATACATATATTTTAGTAAAAAAAATGTAAAAAAGTAAAGCAAAAAAATGTGAATGATGAAGCCAACAATAACTTTAAAAGCTATTGTCTTTTAATAGCAAATTCAATTTGGGATTCTGTCTAACTTGTTCTTTTATTTCACGAAGATATGATCCTATTTATTAATATCATTAAAAAAAATTAACCTACTAAAATTTGTTTAATATACATATATTGTACATAGTTTAGTAAAAAGAGAGATTTGACAAAGGGAAAGAGCTAAATTCAATATTGTTCTGTAATTTTAAAGAGCAATTTAGTTAACCTTGAAGGGAATGTTTGATTTTAATTTTTAAAGTTTTGAATACTTAAAGTAATGAGGAACTCGTGAACGTACATGGGTCAGGATTCCGAGTTTCATATGTGTCGATTTTGACCTCTTCCATGACACTGTAATGTATGTATGTTATGTGCATGGCTTTAAACTTAGTATTTTAAAACTTGGGCTTTTTTGAGATTAAAAAGACTTAGTTTTCTGCTTGAAAAGATAGAAACTTGAGCTTGTTACAACTCGGCTTTTTTACATCACTAATATATAGTTATTGTTGCACATTTTGTTATATTACATTTTTCCAAGAAATGGAAAGATTTGCAAAATTCACCAATTATTTTCAAGCTAAATTAAACAAATTTCTTGATCTATACTTTTGAAGATCAATATGGGAATAAGCAAGTTCAACATGGGAATAAATAATAAAAAATAATATTCCCATATTGAACTTGCTTATTCCCATATTGAACTTGAAAAGGTACAGTAGTATAAACATCGAAGATGCACAGATTATTATATTACTTTTCCTAACATCATTTCTATTGAAATAAAATATGTATGAATTGGAAACAAAATGTTGCAAATTTTAATAGATACGTACATACCAATTGCGTGAAAGAGTCATCGTAGTCCATTTGCCTATTCTATGTAAATTGAAACAATAAGGTAAGGATTATAATATAACTATTTATCAATGAATACACACAGGTACATTACCTATGAGTATACATATGTATATATTGGATACCTAATATTAAAAAGCCCAGATAATGGATCGTTGAAGCGAAATGAAGATAAGGCTTTTCCAGAAATAAGTAGCTTTCTACGTACATATGCCTACCTATAGGTAGCTTCAAGCATATAGCAAATAGCTATGTGTTTATTTCCTGTATGTATATAAAGGAAATTGCCGCGTTATCTTACTAACATAAACTGGACGTATTTCAAAGGTCTTTAGAGTAGATAAAACAAGATCTATTGATCTTAACTCATCCAGATTCTATATTTAACATTTAAGTACTCAATCTTACAACCCACGAAAAGTACTGTTGCCAAACTTACAGCCATCTCAGGAGGAGCATTTCAAATTTTAAGAGGGGCTAAAGCTATGAAACAAAGTGACGAAACGACGACCACATGATCATATTCTTCCAAATTTACTTGATAATATTAGGCGTCCAATATAGTATATATATAAGTAATATACCTGTGTGTACTCATTGATAAATAATTATTTAATAATCCTTATCTTATTTTGTCAATTTACTTATAAGAGGTAACTGGACTAGGACGACATTGGTAAGTGCATATCTATTTTATCATCCATTCATTCTTTTCAAGTAGTGATAAAAATATGTAGATCTTTTCATATGTATGATACATGTATGTACATAATATGTAATTCAATGCATTGAACCATTTATGGTCTTTCTTGGGATTTATTTTGTATTCTTTGAAGAATTATAAGAGGATTCCATTAGAGAATCTCCTAATTAATAATAATTCCTTCATAGCTCCTTTCCATTCATTAAACAAACCGAATGAACATTCATTATCAAATTTCTATAAGGCCCAAACTTTAAAAGACTTATTTGTGTATCATACAAAAATGAGTACATTGTATATGTACATGGCTATATATACATAGACTGTTTCCAGAATTAATTCACTTCTTGCCTCTCTGAAAAAAAGAAGAAAAGAAAACCAAATCATAAATTGTCTCATGGGGAATTTGTTATTTTAATGTTGTATCTCTTCTAAAATTTAAGTACTATGATCTTTCCATAGGTACTTTTGTATACCTAGTTCCAATGTTCAAGGTTTAAAACTAATTAAATACCCATAAACAAGTAGATAAAGTTCATATCTTATAAACACTCATAAGTCTTTTCAGACACATGCATATTCAGCTTTATAGTATGTGAGTGCTTTTCAAAAAATACTACACTAATTTGTGGTCATTTTCTACTAGGGATTGGACAGTGCAAGCTGCAATTTGGCACAGACAGTTCATTTCGGTACACGTATATAAGAAGAAAAAAAAATATAAGAAAGAGTTTTTAATTTTTTTTTTTAAATTTTTGTTTGGGACATCTGAAATTTGAATGTCATTTTTTACACATAAAAAACAACAATTCTTTATATAAATATTATATATAACATGTGCAGAATAAAACATACCCTACGATACACCTGAGTCCTGAATCATTTCATGTTTCCGTAATGAACCACCCCTGGTTCTACTTACTAAAAATTGAATAAGTCATTATCACTGGTCTGGCATTAATTACATAGAATTGAGAGCAATTGATTTTTAAATGTAATATATGGTCACATGTTGTTGCTTGTATAGTTTTTGCTATCTTTTGTACCTATATTAATCAATATGTGAAATACATTGGTTATTGATTGCTCTCAACATATACATATAATTTGAAACTGCAAGTTATTACTATATTTTGATATCTATTTACATATAAATGAATTATATAAATATATATATTTAGAGCAGACTGATTGTTAATTATGGAATTGCTTTCAGAAGAGACAGGCTTATTTATTGAGCATAAAAAAAATGAAACGAAGTCGATGTGACAGTTATAGTAATTTATGAGACATAAGCAGTTAGGATAAATATAGTCAGGAAATTTGAAAAGAGTAAAAAAACTCCTATTTGTCTCTCTTTTAGCCTATAAATACATTTAGTTACACAGACATAACTGTAAAGTTTAAAAGACGTTAAAAAAGGCATCATAGTCAAAATAATAATGAGTATTTCATTAGTTATAATAAATGAATTATTTAGAGGGGATTTACATTTACATCAAATAAATGTTCAATCTCTAAGCTATGAAACGAATTATTTCTACATTTTCTTGGACCTATGAGCTTCTGAAGAAAAAAAAATCAATTTTCGTAATAAATTTAATTATAAACATGATACAGATATTATCAAAATAATCTTTTAGAATCTTGAAACATGAAGCTTTGATTCATACATTCATCAGTTATCACTAACTACAACACTAAGTGCCTAATCTTTTAAACTTTATTGACTTGTGAAATCAAACATTAAAAAAAAAAAAAAAAATACAGCTCTTATTAAAAGAACAAAAGGAAAAAAAATCATTTTATTTGACTCTAATGTAGTAAGCTTGTGAAAGCTTCATATCATCTTTATGTGAAATACATTATTATTTAAGGTCGAATGAGCTCAAAATGTCAAATAATTATGTTAATATTAAGTAACATCTACTTACATAAATCATTTAAGAGCATATAAGGCACATTTAAGAAGTTAATAGAATATAATGAATGGTTCATCGTGTCCTTTCTTCTTTTTCGAGTATTCGTTGATGTTTATCTATGATAAAATAATTCAAATTGTCATACAAAAAATAATACTAATACATTCATAAACTTTTCAATGTGTGAGTAGCCATTATAGCTATAGGAATATTAGTAAATAGAGTACATGTTGCATTTATTTAATATCTGCTATGTCTATCTCTCAATGTAAGTACATAATACATACGAAGTCACCTGCTACTATAGTTGAAAATTATTTTTACATATTTTAACGCTGGTAATCTTCATTCTTTTTTCTTATAAAATTTACTCTTTTTTTTTCATTTTAAGGAGATAAGCAATAATAATGTAAATTCGAAAAAAAACTATTTACAGGTTAATACTAATACATCTTTGAAAAAAAATTTTACTTCTATTTAAAAGCATTATAAAAAGCCGTCAATTTTAAAAAAATATACTTTTTTGAGAGGGATATAATCCCTATATTAGGGAGAAGTAGCAATAAAACATGGCTTCAAGAATAGTAAGCTGTACATACTTGAAACATTATTTGTATTAAGTCTAGCAAACAACCTATTTGTCAAATTTCAGATCATTTTAAGCCCATTTACTCTGCCACATAGTGATCTATTTTTAACCTACCACGTAATATCATGTTTTAAAAAAAGAACTACGTACAACATCCCTTATTCAAGTGTCCCTCATGGCTAATTTTAGCTAATTAAAATTATGGTAACATTAATTTGCCGAGAGAATGAGCTTTCTTACCCTATATACTCAAATTTTGTGATAGTTGAGTGAGATTTTGTGAAATCAGAGTTTGATTTCAATCGACTCGTAAATAAGACAGTTCCATTATAATTAATCCATTGAGTTGTGCACTCTACTTCTCTGCGGTTAAATTTTAGAAACTTTGTTAAAATGCGGTAGACTCAAACTTGGATCATGTATGTACAAGGAATAATGCGTCAAGAGTATAATATGAAGCAAAATTTCACTGTTCCATATAGTAATTTTTTTTGCTTTAATAATCATACATATATATATATATATATATATATATATATATATATATATATATATATATATATATATATATATATATAAAAATCGGGGTTTCTTATTTCCAGCAAAATTGACTATCATTGTTTAAATGATACTGTAAAATCCAAGTATTTTTTTATATATGTATATTTTAAAAAGAAATAATAAATTCCTAGAATACATTATTGAAATATCCAAAATTAATTCATATTTTCTCCATTGGAACATCGATCCGTAACAGAAAAAAAAAGTTAAATAGTAAATGCGTAGAAGCTAATTTTTGGTGGAGCTCTGTGTTGTGTAATTGTGAAATACACAACTTGATCCGACTTACATGATAAAAAGTCAACTCGAGCATCAAATGTACCTCTTTATATTGAAAGCATATAACATCTGGAATGTTCCAGAAACACATATTATGTATATACAAAAATAATGAGCACTTTATGCCGATATGAAATAGTTTAGAAATCATTTACCCGATACATAAATAATGTGTGAATTTTCTAGGTTAATTCTTAGCCCCAATTTTCTATATCCAAGTATCAATTTATAACTTATACATATGATGCATGTGTGAACAATAGTGTACTTATAAAAATAAGACCAAAACAAAAAGAGATATTGTTGCACTAAACTTCTAATATTCGGAACATTTTGTTACTTCATAGGGTAATATCATTCATTATTAATGTATGCAAAGCTTAAATCCTACAAACTTTAGCCGAATGATTCTTCATTATATATTTATCCTTCAAATTAATGAAATCTATATTATCAAACAATCAAATACAGGATTTCCCATAGGTATAAAACCCCAGGAAATCCAAGGATAACGGGATCCCCAGAGAAAAACCCTAATATATATCTTTCTAATTATATACATACATTATTTTATCTAATCGTTTTCAAATAAACTATGTACTTATTGTAATTGACTCCACTTATATTTTGTGAGTTTTCTTGTTGCTATGGACTACCTATGAAAATAAATTAGTTAGCTAATGTTAGACTAATGTGATACCAAAAAAGTTAAAAAAGTTATTTTTTACGAGTTTGAATCCAGACTCTAGTCTTTGAGCTCGGGTCCACGTCGTGAGAGACAAACTCGAGTCAAGTCGCAAGTCCATGAGTCCTTGTAATTGATCAGCAGCAACAGAAAAAAAAGCCTTAAAAAAGAAAAGAAAGCAGTAAAGAGGTGACAAGGATGTTAAAAGATTTAGTTAGACAGATTGAAACACGACTGGATCATAAATCTTACACTTAGCAAGGGAAACATTTGCAAATAATAAAAGGAGTATGTTTGTTATTTCCTAGGTCATAAAATTAGAGCTGCTTCTTCCATCTCTTTTAAACACTTTAACAAAAATAATAATTTGCCTCAGATAATATGCAAATCTGTATTTTTTAACGTTGAGTACTAGACGAGTCGCGAGTTCAAGTTCTCAGATGTGCAAGGTACAACTTTCAGGCGAATGGTGTAGATACCGATAATTATGTTGGAACAAACTATAACTCAAAGCAGATGCATATTTCTTATAATAAGGTAATCTAAATGATAGATCCCACCCTGTAAATAACTTATTACGTAACTCGTAAAAAGAAAAAATACCTACATATTTGAGATTAATTTTTTATCTGATAACAAGATACAGAAGAATTAAGTTTCCTGCTAAGTTATAATCAATCTGCAAAGCACATTGTTAATTAATGATATGTTAAATTTCCTTCTTAAAATAAGCAAAAAAATATTTGATGTTACTATAGAAATTTAGAACTTTAATTCAAATTTGTAACTACAAAGACACTTTATTTCTTTTGATCAATAAAGCATTGATTTACTTAGAAGTGGGTCCAGAGCAATAGGTAACAAGTTAGTTTTTGGCAAAAAGGATATTTTTAACTACCATTGATATATCATTAATCATAATTCTCTATATTTAAAAAATACTTAATATATATTATATATTAAATCTTCGTTACAAAAATATAACATAGTTAAAAGTATCTTGATTCTTTTAAAGCTTTCCTCGTCAATATCATAAAACAGTACATTTGCACGTGTTACATTTTAGCTCTAAGTCGATGATATATATATATTCGTACATACATTATGTACAATATCTTCGTGTCAGGAAAAATTACTTCAAAGATTTACAAATAAATTTATGTATTTTAAAAACCACAAAACAGAGCATTTCTATTAGATCAAGTGTTCCTTTAAATGCTAATATTTAGGATTTGAGACAATGTTTATTATTTATGTATTTTATAGAGTTGTATTAGAATTACAACACTACATTCAAATATCCTTTCAGTGAATTTCAATGTTTGAAAGTATCCTACTAAATCATGTATAATTTCCTTTATTTTATGTAAACTAACAAGATGGATCTAGAGAGAGAGAGAAAGACTAAAAAAGAATCAATTCTAAGTCTTAAGAGACCCATTAAATAAATGTACATATAACATAAATACATAGATAAATAAGTTCTCTTTTATTTTGCAATTTTATGTGTTTGTTTACAGCAAAGTCTATGTAATAGCCTCATCGAACAATTATTATTATTATTATGGTCTATTTCCCTCTTGATTAATTATGAATAATTCAATACAACCAAAATAATATATATATATATATATATATATATAAAGATAGATAGCTCTTTATATTTGTATAGATGTATCTAAACTCTCCTCTGCTTAGCATGATTCCTTTTAGATATTGAATGTATTACATTTAGCTACATTATTATTTAGAAGGGGGTAAAGGGTTCTCCATAGGGTTCGTGATTCTGTTAGAGGCATTTTGTGTGTTGCTTATTTGATGGATTTTAATAACTCTGGCCATTGAAGAGGGGTGGCTAATAATTAGTGAGATAATTGGGGAATTTTCTGCTTCCTTGCTCCATCATTCTTTATTTATCCACCTTCATTTTTAAATCAGTAAAATACAAGTTTTTTCTCCAATGTATTTAGATATACCAAGTTTTCTTTGGATCCCATTTTTAATTAAATATAAATATTTTATTAATACAAATCTATGAGCTAATCTTCTTTCTACTCGTACCTCCTCTCAACTGAATATGCAGTACATAAAAGTGAACTTTAGTAAATTGAATTTTTGTACTAGCTCTATGTAGCTAAGTACTTAAATGTTGTCGTGATATCAATATTTTTATACCCAAATTCTAGTACCAATTGCTATCGGCATTTCCATACTTTTTCGACACAAAATATGAGACGAAAATATCGTCGAGGGCAATTTACATGCACGGACAAGAACGTTCCCAGTATTTTGTTTCATGACGTATTGGTGTAGCAAGTGCCTTGTTCCAATACCAATTTAATATAGTACCCTTTAAAATACATAAATACCCTGGTTGGTATCACTATAGAAAGTACCAGAATATCAAACAACAATATTAAGTACCTTAAAACTAAATGTCTGGATCCAATTCAACAATTAAATACTTGTAATCAAATATTTGCTTAAAATCATGTATACAAACATCAGATGTATGTTTTGACGGTACAAATATCAAACAAACTTTATCAATTATATATTCAGGACAAACAACAATGAACATATATGACATCATTCATAAAATATTTTATAAATGAAAAATATATTACGTATATTATAATTTTATTTCCCTATGGAATCATTATTGTCAGCAAATATCTTTTATTTTATGTTCAAATGACGTTCTAAGTTTCAAAATAATTCAATCATGAGAAAAGCTAATCATCTTCACTTCTTGATTTGTATAACTTTAAAGGTAGACTCAAATGATCTGAAATACTTTTATAACTACAAATAATCATGAAATTTTAGTGTCGAATCAGCAAACAATATACATACATCGACTAAGTACTTAACAATTCTTTATTTATTTTTGTATGGATTTGAAAATTCTGTTGTGTAGCTATGAGTTGCCATACTGATAAATTTAAAATAATACCGTGTATAAATATTTATAATCTATCAGATGATAATTAATTATCAATAAATAGTCTATAGGAGTCATTTTCAAGACTATTGTTCATCTTTTTTGCTTCGGGTATTAGCTGAACATAGCTTATGATTTCTTTGACCTCCTCTCTAAATACCTTTAACCCTGAATATCATTGCCTTCATCAAATAGTTAAAATAGATAATAGAACAGCTTATAAAACAAAATATGCTAAATGGTTATACACATTATGAGAGGAATGGGATGATAAATTTGGCATTGAATTGTGAACAAAAACGGAGATAACGGCGCTAGAAGTAACATCCGTTTTTAGTCACAAAGTAATTTATTTGATTCTGTTATTATAACACTAACTTGAACAAAATAATAATAATAATAATAATAATTTGACTAAAAACAACAACAACAACACAGCTTTGCTTTACAAATATTAAAAATTTTAATTTAACATTCATACGTCTAAAATTAGACGAATTAGAACTTAAATAGACTTTTCTGTTTTACTTTGTTTTTTGTGCATTAAAAAGTTTAAAAATATATATTAATGTATTGTTACTTTTACGAGTAACTTTTTACTTTTATTCTCAAGCAAGGGCATTATTAATGATGTTACTTGTTTTGCAAATTTACTACATAGCAACGAGTAATGAATTATTTATACGAAGTAACATATCCAACATTGATTGTATTAGTTGTCATTAGACATAAATTAATCCAAAAATATATGATCAGATGAGTAAATACTGGCTGTGTTCATTCAAGAGCAGAAAGCTACAAGTAGTACAAGTTAAAACTGTTGCATCTATGCCTAAAGTGCCTAAAATATTCCTACTAATCATATGGTAATACGTGATAATTTATCTAATGTTCTAAATTGAAGAAAAGATCAATTTCCTTTAAGTGACATTGTTCCCAACAACAATGTTGGAAGAGTCTCTTTAAGCTACCTTTTACATTAAAAATATGGAAAGACATACCTGACAGTAATTAACTACTCATATTGACTAAAACAGTATGGATACTACTCCTTCAATGTACATCTTAACTCTGTAAATTAATAAAAATTTCTTAGAATAAATCCCCCTTTTCTTTGCTTCATAATAGACTATAAAATAAACATAATAAAATGCTTCAAAACATTTGAATTATGAGAGGAGGGATATGACGAATTGTATTTTCTTAAAAATAGCTTGTAGTTAAACTTTATTATTACCTATATATACATACATACGCATTTAGTTATTTAGCTACTAACTAACTACAATTGAAATAAGGTTTCTAACAATAACATTTATTTAATATCAAAATTGTGGATGTACTGAATGTATCAAGATATATGAATTTTCTGTAATGCAGTTTCATATCTACATACATACATATTATGTATATATGTAAATGTGTATATGTACACTTATGTACGGAATTGTCTGTATCTATGTAGATTCTAGAACATAGAATTTTAATTTATGATTATTGTGTTGTTGTTGTTGTGTTTTTCTGCATGAGTGTGTAGTGTGTATGTACATACATAATTACAACGTGTAATAAAAACAGTAATTTAATTTTAATGTCTCAAGATATGATGTTTTTTACTTGTACATTTTACTTGTTTACTTTTTCATCTCTATATAATCATTTTTCTTGAGTCAAATTCTCATACAATTCATTGTTACTAAGAGCTTGCAAATATTTAATTTGTATTTACATATATATATATAAAACATTAAAGGTACAAAAAAAAATATTTTAGGACATTGTTGAACAATAAATAATAAACCAGAATTTTGAATCTGATTGAATCCTCTACAATGATGAAACTTTGATCTACCAATAAAACAAAAATCAGTCAATGATCTCTATACCCCATTACTTTCACACAAATATACACTTTCAGTAACTCACCCAAACAATTCAAATATATAAGCTCATGTAAGGTTGAGTATGGAGCCAGATTCTCCATCCTACAGCAATTCATTGTTTAAAAAATATTCTGATTCATTGTAAAATTTGTTTCCCATTTTCACTCATGCTCAAACAAAGTTGTATCTTTTGTATGGTCTAAACATCGGTAAGTACTGGAGCTCAAACGATTATTATTGATATATGTAGTAGATTCAAGTAAAAAATGTCATCAATTTATCAGCTAGCTCCCCCCCCCCATTCCCCCTCTACAAAAGGGTTCTGATCCCTTTTAAATTTTTCAAATGTGCTATGATTTTTTTATTATTTAAACTGATAAAAAAACATTGTATTAAAAAATGTACCGATTAATCATTTTTAAGGGTTTTTCCCAAAAAAAAAAACAAAAAAAAATCCATATCGAGTGAGCTCTTCTAATAGCTTTCAAAAATAAAAATAACCTAGATCTTTTTATTTTGTTAACAACCAGGCATGCATCTACCTCATCTTTAGATGTAAAACTTTTTAGACTTTCCTTCTTAGTTTATGCAAAGCAACATATTTCCATATTTATTATTAGTAATAATATTTGTAAAGAAGAGGCACTTTCATATGAATAAAGTACAAATATAATATAACTTATAACTCGTAAATACTCAGACCAAAAGATTGATAGTCCTTTAGTAAAGAGTCATACAGTAAAAAGGTTTTTTTTTTTTTCAACTGACTAGTATGATGTTAAGTATTAAATATATGTAGGTATACAAATATATTACTATCTGCATAATAACCTTGAATAGCATGCAACAAATTCTATGATGTATTTTTTCAAATACCTGTGGAGTTAAAGATCTTTTAAACTTCAATTATTATTATTATTATTATTATCATTCTAGGTCCAGAAGAATGATATGTTATATGTACATACATAAATATACATATACATACTAATCAGACATGATTTATGACTTCAAATTACCATATTCATTGAATCATAAGTGAATAATTCTTTGCATTTCATTCAAGAATTCTTCTGCAATGAAATATTGATTTTCTCTTATCATATATGTAGAACTCTGATTAAATAATAGATAGGCTTTTAAATATAATATGTATAAAATGAATTCAACAGTATTTAGCCTTCAAATTCATTCTCAATGCAATAAAAAGGGACCCTATTTATACGTAGGGGATACCAGGGATAGTTGTAATACTGTTTACTTTTGGTTCAATTAATGGGAGTGGGTTTTAAGAAAGTTAGACTGAATAATATGTTTTTGAGTAGTAAATAACTAAACTTTTAGAGATTTATTGTAAGATTGGTCTATGGATCACAGAGTGATTAGTATTATAGATTGGAGAAATTTAGTATTCACGCTCTGACGCTAAACCTATTTACATCACTAAATGTACACACAAAATAATACAGAAGAATAATTGTGGTCAATTGCGTAACTTTGACGGATTACATTCAGATGCAATTTGTGAAAGAAATAATAACTCGTATAATTTATAAATAAATTCAATTGATTTTGAACCAAACGTTACACTTTCTTAAATATCCTCTTCATTTTTGAGCTTTACATTTTACTACAAAATTAAAATGATAGTACGTATAAGGTAGCAGTAGCTCATATGATGATGTAAATAACAGTAAAAATAATATTAATATACTGACCATATTAATATTATTAAAAAATAGTTCCTTCAAAAATTACAATTGCTCCTTGAAAATATTTTTTATCCAATACTTTTACTCAAAGAAATGTGGACAAAAATGTCTGATTTTTTAGTTCAATGAGAATTATGATTCATAATTGTAAGTTTCATAGCTATAGCTTTTTTTTTTGCTCTGTTTTGCATCTGTTTGCAATAGTTGAGAGCCGTTTAAGTCAAGGTACTTAGATATTATGTGTATTCATTATATATGTATTCTCTAAATACATGTGTATAACTTAGATCTTTCTTATACTCTTTTAATTTGAAGTTATCACAGATGAAAGAATTAACTTCACATTCATGTTTAGGCAGTCTTCATCACGTATATGGTACATACATTTGAGACTTGATCTTATTTTGAGCTCAAAATATTTTGTGCTAATTTGAGTTTCTCATCATAAATATATATGTCTCTATATAATTTAAGTATACATTTAGTTTCGAATTCATTAAAAGGAAATATTTTCTTAATTACATCATAATTTATTGTTTTTATCTATGATTGAAAAAAGTAATTATTGATTGTGTGTAGTCATGCACACTGGGGTATTATTACTAGAGTCAAAGAAAGGAGGAGGGGGGGGGGGGCTAAAGCAGTTATTTGGATTGCACCCCTTGCATGTACTACACATTCTTAAGACTCTTGCAGTAGAAAGGAATAAGAGCTTTTTCCCTTAACAAAACAAGTTCAATGTTAACAATGTAGGGCTCAAGTCCAACTCCCCACGATAAATATATTAGTTTACGACTTACTAACTAAAAAGTATTATATAGTTTTCTAACGATTGAATTTGAGCTTTTTTTCTTCTATCTACATAACTAATACTTATTCTCTCACCTATGTTAAGAATTAAAGAATACTGATAACAGCATTGAAAAACAAAAAGTCCTGTAGAAATTGCCAAGCACTAAAGATATTCAGGGCTCTATACATGATGACCACCATGTGTATTGCACAAATCGACAGCTCACAAACAACATATAGAAGTTGCTTATATTTTAAATGTACCATTGCAATCTATGCATTGTATGTATTTGGCACTACTGCACTCTTCTACGTAGGTACAAGCAATTATACAGGTTATGTCCATCGCAACGGTAATGACGTAGCCAAAAGGTATCAAAATATTTTGTTTGATGTCATTCATAAAGGTATTCTAATCCAAAAATGGACTTTTCTCATGGCTCCTCATTCTGTCTACTCTGTGTGTGTTGAAAAGTATTATTATTTTTGTTTTTTAATAGAGTCATTGTTTGCCAAAAATAGAGATAAGTATGTACATACATACATACATATATGTATTTAGGTATGTGAATATATTTTTTTTAAATAATAGACAAGGATGACATTCCTCATTACAGCACAAATAGTCTGGGCTTAATCTTGCTAAATATACATATATTTAGGTACAATATTATCAATACAAAATATTGATAAATACAATTCATCAAAGGATTAAAAGTATTGACTCATTTTTCCAGAGGAACCAATTAATGAAATAGAACTAATTAATAACTCCTTAGATTGATACCTCTTCCTCCATTCCAAGGAAGAAGAAGAAGAAGAAACACTATATACATACATGGGTATCAATTTCAATTATGAAAACTAATGTCCTAATAGTTTTTGTCTGACTGATTACATAAGTTAAATACATAGCTAATATGTAAGTATACATAGTTAAGTAAAAAGAAGGGAAATTCTCTTAGAGGGATTTTATCCCTTTATTAGGGAATCGACTAATGAATAAAGACTAATAAGAGGATTTTGAAATATTTATTATGATCGTATCATTCTACATAATAGATATTAATTATTTAATACTCAGTAGGCTTAGCACTACCTAATATAATTATAAGAAAGCTCATAATTTAAAAATTTATGTATACGCATACATATATATGCTAACCCTAAAAGTTATACTACCAAATAAAAATTGAATATTACTAGATACAGGATTATTCAGATGATTTTAAAGCTATTAATTTAAACAATAATTAACAAGTGAAATTAAATTTAGGAAATACTTGTAATAAGCGTTTTAGACTATATTTCTAAGTTTGTTTTTGTACAAATAACTTATTCAGGTTAAAGGCCGTGGTGAGCCACTACGTTTGTTAAAACAGTTTGGAATTAGTTGCATGTTGTACGCATGTGCTTGCTCCGTAGTTACTCCCATGCTTCTGCCATGGCTAGATCAAAAAGTTCCTAATTTTGGTAGAAATGAACCTTAACCTTACGACTCTTGACAACTCAACACAAAATAATCCAGGGGGTTCAGATCTGAACATAAAAGAGACCAAGTATGTATATTTGTCTCAAAGTGGAATTATCTCTTTCAACCATTCCTGAATTGGAACTTCATTTTGCTAAATACTAAATGCAGTATATTCTTTTTGTTCATCCCAATTAATTTATTGTGATAGGCAGTTAAACTAGGTTTGAGTTTAAGCCGATCCAAAAGCATATTGATTGATTAAGTGCTAAAAAAATTGAGTTCCTTTTGTAAAACCTTTGTAACTTATTAATAACCCTGTATATGTAAAATGTATTTACCTAAGTACATACCTATGTATATCGAATATTGAGCCGATATATGTACCATTTATTTTTTATTGTTTCAAGTTGTTACTTTTTAATTCTGATAGAATAAAGGAAAGGAATACTAAAGAAAACTTCTTTAATGATCATTACTTACTTCTATTCTAAAGTGTATTTTCATTTATTTTTTTGTCAAAATATGTATATACCTACATATGTATATTTTTTAATTAAAAAACTTAATGATCATTTATTTTTATTATATAAGTTTCTTAGCTTAAATTTACCTTGGGTGTGTAGACCTTTGAGATAAAAATAGACTATAATATTTTAAACGAGCAAATAAATATTATCACATATATCCAATATTAATTGTCAATGCAATCGAAATTATGAATCACTCTGGTATTGAAAAAATATATGGAGGAGATAAGTCTTTAATTGATCTTAATGACGGAAAATATCGGGAATCAAAAAATCTTTATTTAATCAACAAAATGAATTTCATTTCCCACAAAAATGCACATCTACCAACGTTTTTTCCAATTTTAAAAGTAGTTACAAAAATTTTATACAGTCAATAATTACAAAACAATAACTGCTGAGATTAGATATGCTATTAAAATTAAAAATCGGATGGATGATCTGTTTCTTGAGTAATAGATTATGTATCTTGAGAAATAATCCAGGGATTCTCAAAATATCAAAAGAATACTGTCTGGAATATTCGTTGAAACTTTTTTGGTTTGAACAACATTTTTCTAAATTGCATCTGAGTTATCACTTTCAGATATTTTAAAAAACAAAAAAATCGATTTTAGCTATTCACAAAAGGATGACGTGTATCTCAAACAGCAATCAATATTTTTACGAGTAATTTGACATGTATGTCAGTGACAGTAGTGCCTACTTAAAAACAAAAATATTTATCAGAATCTCAAAAGAAATTAATTTCAAATCACATTTTTTGGAAAATTATTTTTCAAGTTTAATTTAAATATATAAATATGGATAATAATAAGACCTCTATTCTTCCAGCAGGAATTTGGGATTATGAAGAGGAATCAAGAATAGTTGAATACAAAATTCGCAACAAAGTTAAAATTTTAGAGATTTAATGGGTAAGATAAGAAACATCGTGGAGCAATTTAACAGGCATAAAATCCCCTTTTTTAGGTTATGAGAATGAAGACTTCTGAAAAAATAGTTATCTTATAACTGAAGTAGTAACAAAAATAATCTATTGCGGAACATTTTTATCAAGGTTGACTGAATAGGCCATCAAGGAATATCTAATATGGAGTTAAGTAAACTACTTTGTTTTAGCTATGTTTTGGCTTTGAGAAGATCAGGAGTAGGACTATGCAGCAGATTTGTGCTTCATTCGAAGGTTTTTCCAAAAATATATTTCAGGTCTAAAAGTAAGGCTCCCTAAATCTTTCTAAGGAGAAGTTAATATACATATAAAAAGTTAGTGATGTATAAAATACAGCAAAACTTTGAAACTCGACGCTGATTCGTTCTGGAAGGAGCTCCCAGAAGTGTTGCAGTTGAGCTCTGAATCAGCGCCAATTAGTAGCATGTGACCAAAGCACATAGAAGGTCACTTGAATAAAACTAGGATTAGGAAGTTTTGTTCGAACTCGGAGACATAATTTTTCTTGATATTTTGTGTCGAACTTCAAATTTGTTGAGTACTGAGGGGATCGATTTCTGGGATTTTGATGTATTCCCAAATGTGGTTAATTATTTCTTGTATTATTTAAAATAAGAAAAAAAGAAATTTTTTACAAAAATTATTCACATTTTTCGAATGTGGGTAGTTCTTTAAGATAATGTCCATGGCAGATTGCTGATGCAAATATTTCATATATTGCTTGTACAGATGAAGGTAGATATTTATACAATCCAGATAATTTGCATGCAGGTATTTGTTCCATCTTTAATACAAACATAGCTATACTTAAGTGACTATCTCATAGCTATTTGAGAATAGTTTTATTTGAGTCAAATTTTTTAGACAAAGGCTTTATTTCAGGATTTAGTAAATGTGGAGTTAATAATTATATTGATAATATTGGAAATAAATACCAGGGTATCTTTCATAAACAATAATGGATTTATAATAAAATATGTACGAATTTGAGTTATACTATTATTATTATTATTATTTTGCAAAAAAAAATTTGCATTGATGGTGAATTACAAAAATTCCAATTCCAATGAATTTATTAGACAAGTAATAAAAAAATGGCTTTTAGAAGAACAAGATGAGTGTGAAGTGAATCACTATAGAGCTCCAGGTCGAGATTTGCAACATTCATATAAGGAATTACTAGCTATTTTTGGCGCTGATTATTATCACTATATTGCAAATTTTTCATGAAACATATATCTATATATTTGTTCTTTTCCGTTTTATTTGGATAGGATCAATGATTTATGCCGGTTTGTCCAAGTTGTTTGCGCTTCTTTAGGAAGAGTGAGTAAATAAAAAGTTCAATATGAGAAAGTTTTATTATTGATTAAACAAGGCAATATCAAAAAATCCTTGATTAAGATGTGTGCTCGTGTTGCCTACTGTGTGGATATTGATAAGTCCGTGATCATAGGGAATTTTGAAAAGCGAGGATGGGTTCCCGTAGGTCCAGAAGACGATTGGCACTTTTATTGGGCCTCAACACAAACATGTCGAAATTTATTTGCAGTAGACTCTGGGTATCGACTTAATGGTGAGTCATTCTTTGACATTTAAGGTCTAAAAACTTTGTATATTATATCTATTCTAGATTTTCAAATTATTAATCACTTCAGCAATCACTATGAGCTGACACGAAAGGATTTGATGGTCAAAAACATGAAGAGATATCGAAGAGATCTAGAAAGAGAAGGGAGCCCTCTAGCGGAAAAGAATGAACATGGACGCTATCTATATTTGGATTTTATACCAACAACGTTTATACTTCCTGCTGGTAAGAGAAGTCTTTAGAGGTCTTTTTAACCCATATATATATGACAATCCATATTCATAGATTACAACATGTTTGTCGAAGCCTATCGGAAGAATCCATCCAGTACATGGATCATGAAACCTTGTGGAAAGTCACAAGGAGCAGGGATATTCCTCATCAATAAACTCTCAAAATTAAAAAAGTGGTCTCGAGAATCTCGGACTGTCTTTAATCCCAACCTAGTGAAGGAGTCGTATGTG
Organism: Lepeophtheirus nordmannii; assembly: GCA_963680855.1. Lineage (NCBI taxonomy): Eukaryota > Metazoa > Arthropoda > Copepoda > Siphonostomatoida > Caligidae > Lepeophtheirus > Lepeophtheirus nordmannii. The sequence goes on from OY804520.1 coordinate 27,625,469, forward strand.
ATTAGTCGCTATATTGAGAATCCGCTGCTCATGGGGGGACGTAAATTTGATTTGAGACTTTATGTCCTTGTCACATCATTTCGACCATTAAAAGTGTATTTGTACAAACATGGTTTTGGAAGATTTTGCACTGTGAGGTGAAACTTGTTTATTTATTTTTCTACTGAAAATAGGGGCTTCTCCTCTCAATGACTTTTTTAATTAATGCTTCCTTACATATACATATATAAAGTCTTCAATGTATTTATTTTTAAAATCAAAGGTTTCCAAGTAGCTTACATACATTGTTTCATTCATCTTTGATGTTTGTATTACCTCAAAATATTCATCAAAGAAATAAAATATATACATACATACCTACATATTTGTATAAAACTCTGCTTGAAAGCAGAAGGTATCAATCCTTACTCATTTTATATAACTATATACCTACATAGATATGATGACTCCGCCAATGAAATGGATAATATGTATATTCATTTAACCAATGTGAGTATTCAAAAGACAGGGGAGGAATATAACAACATCCACGGTGGAAAGCTGTCTGTTCAAAACATGCGTCTTTATCTCGAAACAATGCGTGGAAAAGAGGAAACGGATAAGCTCTTTAACGAAATGTCTTGGCTTATTGTTCATTCTCTTAAAGGTATAAATACATATATCAACTTTTATAACCAAGTTTAGATGCTCATTAGCATTTTTGTAGTAATATAGGTAGGTGCCATGCAAAAATATGTGACCATAATTGGTGTACAATACCATATATAAGTATGTTAACTGAACTATCTTTAAAAACAGGTTGAATGTATTTTCATGTGACCTTTAGCCAAATATAATTAATTAAATACTCAAATACAAAGATCTCTTTTGAAGGCAATAGTTTTTGTTTTTTTAATCTCATGACTTTTATAAAAGTTTTTAAAGACCTTAGTTAAAAATAGATACACGAAGTGTACTAGACTGTTTCATTTTCCGGTTAATCCGTTATTTTATCTGCACATAAGGATTTCCTCCTGTCTATTGATGAAAAATAAGAATTAAAGAGTTTTAGCCTTCAAAGAACATATTTGTGACCTCAAATGCTATTTTAAGTTTGAAAAATGTCCTTTCTTGAAGGAAAATTACTTGTTTTAAAAGGGCTTGAGAGGTTTGGAATTTAAAACAATCAGGCACACAAATTTTCTAAAACCTCCCTTGAGACCACATTAAAATAAAATTGTGTACCCTGGCTAGTGCCATCTTTTTATATCTTTGGGTTTACAGGTTGATTTGCCTATGAGGGGCAACAATTGATTTTTATAGTTTTTCTGTAAAAAAAAATGTCCTATAACTTTGATTAAATTTTTTTTATTTTTTAGTTTGTTGTTTAAAACTTGGTACATCTACACTGTGGGTAAATTTTACATAATAATACAGAGCTTAGTATCGACTCTTAATTAAAATAAATATTTTATTTTAGTTAATATATTATTACACTATTTCAAAAATTATTTATAATAAATATCTCGGGTATAATAAGTAAAATATTTATAATATTCTAAGTACATTCTGCCACCGTCATTAAATGGCAACATTGAATCATTTGGGATAAAACCGTTACCATGATTTTAGTGAGATACATTACTAAACTAAAATGTTTATTTTAATTAAAAGTCAATACGGAGCTCTGTAAGTTTATGAAAAAATACTTTTCCAAATAAATGCTTAAAATTGCAACCTAAGCAAATTTTGATGTAACAAATTTAAACAAGTAACTATAAAATAAAATAAATTGTACTCATAGTTTCAGGGTTGTTTTTTAATATAAACTGTAAAAACCAACTTTAGCTTTTCATAGGTCAACATGTAGACCCAAAACTATGAGAAAATACCATATGCCAGCTTGCACTAAAAGATTTTTTTTTTGAAAAATGAAATCTCAAAGGAGTTTAAGAATTTTTTTTGGGCCTGATTGCTTTAAATTTCAGACCTCTCAAGCCCATTGAGAGCACTTAACTTTTCTTGAAGAAAGGCAATTTTTCAAACTTCAAATGGCTTAAGAGGTCACAAAAACGGTTTTTGAAGGCTAAAACTCTTAAAATTTCATATTTTCATCAGAGATCTATTGGTGCAGAGAAAATAACAGATCGACAAGGAAATCTAATTTGTACCTGAATGAAAATAAAGTTCGTTAATTAACGTTAAATGAAGAAAAAATACGTACAGCAATCAACGTTCAGAGCATTACTAATAAGGAGAAGAGAAACTAATGGCTGACAAAAAAATATAGTGTAAATTTCCATGTATTTTTGTGGTAACACATTGATTTATGCAGCTTTTTCTAGAAGCAAGGATGGTTTTTGCATGATAACTAAGATGAATTGTGAATAAATGAAAGTTATCATGAATGAGCATTTGAATTATAAGCATATTCTTTAAACTAATCTGTTTCAAAATATGAAAGTCACGAACAAAATATGTATATAATTACTGACAAAAATAGTTTTCCAAAAAAAATCAAAATTACTAAATATATCCATTACTCAATAACGTCTAAAAGTATGTAATACTTTTAATTTTATTTTCAGCTGTTGCACCCGTGATGGTATCTGATAGACACTGCTATGAATGCTACGGCTATGACATTATTATTGACGATACTCTGAAACCTTGGCTCATAGAAGTCAATGCATCTCCTTCTCTCAGCTCAACAACAGTCAGTGATCGTATCATGAAATATCGTCTTATCAACGACATTATTAACATAGTTCTTCCTACGGATGGAGTTCCTGATGTTAAATGGAATAAAACTCCATCTCCTGACATGATGGGTAGTTTTGAGCTTCTTTTGGATGAAGAACTTGCAGCCACACATGAGAGTGCTATGGGCTCAGGGCAGCAGAGAAGTTCAACTGCCTCATCTTCTAAGAATTATCATTCTAAATGGAAGCGGGATGGAACTTAAACTCGTTCAACTATATTTATGCACAAAAGTAAAAGTTTGTTCAATACAGCATTCTGATACTACATCAATTTCAAATGAATATCCAATAAACCATTCATCCTTCCAGAGTATTAAGATTGCAGTTATTTAAAACTCGCATTTTCCTCCTCATAAAAATTTGATGAAATTTAAGTATGTACTTATAACATTGTTATATTTTAAATGAGCGCACTGCTATCATTAAAGTTTTTACTTACAATATAAATATCTCAGCAACTACTATTAACATTAATATGTTAATTTTTTTCGTCATTCATGAATTAGATTTTTATGCAAATATCTTTGGACAATACTTGATAAATGCAAGTACAATTTGGCAAAAAAAAAAAAAGAAAGACTGATCAACGTTTTTATTTGTTTGCCTGTTTTTTATTACATTTTTCTATAAGTTACATTTTTTCAAGCGATCCAGATTAAATCTCTCATAAAAAGAAAATTAAACATATGAGACCATTCTTCAGCTAAAACATTTAAGGAAACACGATAAAAATATATTAATCATTGCTATTAATATTTGCAAACAGGATATAGAAGTAAATTAATACTAAGATGTCTAATTTTAATCATGGCAACCAGGATATATTTATATAGTATGTAATAAGTTGTTCCGTACATTATTTTTTTTTTTTTTTTGCTAGGCTTCCTAGAAAGAAGAGTTGATTTACTTTTGTTTTACTATTCCATGTATAATATTATTTTACATCCTATTAGATATATTGTAATTTGTACATACTACAAATTATAATGGTCTCCATGGTAGAATTGCTTTAATAAAAAACTTCCATCATAGAGAGCCTATACTCATTTTTATGATTGAGCATTGGATAACTTCATCACCATAGTGTTTAAGTAAATTTTTTTGATGTTACAATAGAATTATTCCGGAAAATATTCAAAAGTATTTTCATTTGAACCAAGTCCTATTAAGTAATATATTTGTATTTTGTATTGATTCTTATTTTAATTATTATTGATTTCGTTGCTTTAATAAACACATATGCATGTATCAGGGGTGTAGTTAGCGAATGGGTATTGAGGCTACATCCCTTCCTTCTTCCAGTTTAATTTATTTTTTAGTGGGGAGGGGGGGGGGGGGAGAGCCCTAAGTTCAAGCCAGATTTGTTAACATATTTTCCACAAAAGCATGAAAATGATTCATTTATTATGAGGGGTGAAAGTAGGTCTTTTTGAGTCAAAATGGGTCATTATCAGACATCTTATACTAAAACATATTTTACAGAATATATGAATCAAATATTTTAATCATGCATGGCCTTTAATCTATAACAAAACTATGCTTAGTACATATATATTTGGAACCAAAAATGTCCATTTTTTATATTTAAATTGTCAGTAACATGCCAAAAGTAGAATTTTTGAATGTTTTTCAGTATAAAAAAATCATATAGGTGTCAAAAAAACATTAATTCAATGGTTGAGCACTATAATTTACATTATAATATGTATCTTGACAAAATATAAGATGACTTAAATGTTTAAGAAAAAGGAAAACAAATTTTTTTTCCAAAATTGACGTTTTAATTAACATTAGTAAACAGTTCAAGTGTCAACATGCTTTTTTGTCTACAATTCTAGTTTTCAAAATGGATGATTGATAAGTATTGTGTGACTCATTATAGAAGTTACGGGCTACCCCTATAATTCATTCGTTTATAAATAACTTTAATGAGTAACATTAATCTAATCAAAATGATATCATCAATTAATAGTCCGTAATTAAAATGACTGGTATTTTAATTAAATAAGACGTTATGAAACGTATAAATTGCACCTTATACAATCTATTTATACAAGTTACAACTTGAATACGACATATGTTAGTGATATATCGAGTATATAAAAATGCAGATTTGCGCAAGTAAATTTTTGTTGATAGAAAACCGAATGCTCATATTTTCAAATTAGAAATGCGAAAGGAATTTTTTTAGTATATGTGCAGACTGTAGGTAATTTGCAAACGATACATATCTATGTATTAAGCTTCATAAAAGTGAGATACTTCGAATATTTACTATGCTCATATCAATTAAATATTAGTACAATAATTATATTAAACATCAAATATTTAACTTTCTCGAAGAGTTTCATTTATTTAATATCCGTTTGTCAAAATAAATATAAATAAGATAATTAATTAATTAATACTTATATAAAGTTCATCATTAAAATTTGTTGAATTGATATTTTTTATATCGGTGTGTAGACATTTGAAAAAAAAAAATTATAAGCTATTCTTTAGATTAAAAAAATTATAAAATAAAAATAGGAAACAAAAAATACATATTTATTTTTATTTAAATACATCTCAAACTAATTAAGTGTTTATTTATAACACGATAAATGAGAATAAATTTTATAAGTAAATATAATATTTGATAGTTTTTTTTTGGGAATCCCTACGTGAGTTATTATTAGACAAATCATTCACAAAGATAAGTAGGTTGTACCAAAGCTACACATTTTTTTTTATTTTTTCGGATCAGGCCTCTTAATTTAAGGTAGTTCTGTCTGAAACCCCTTCTCAGACTCACATCGTAATACTACAAAAAGAATAATATTTGTATGCATGCTGTATGGAGGCTGTGGCACAACAAGGTACCCATTGATCCCTCATCAGCTAATTTTATTTAGAATTTCGATTTTGTGACTTATGTAAATTCATATAACTACATTATATAAATGCATCCAGGAGGTCGGATTGAGTTCTCTGGCGGATCAAATTTAGCCCACGGGTCGTTTATTTGTTGCCTCTAATGTAGAATATTTACATAAATATTCAGCTCTCAATCTCATTCCCAATTCAATTTGAATTGATGTTAGGAGGAAGAAGGAAAAAGGGGAATGTATTGAACACATTAATAATTAACGTCATATTCATTGGCAATGATTTATAATAATTATTTTGTATGTAGGTAGGTAGAGTATTAGCTAATCTTCAAAGTCATTGTCAGGAGTGAGATTACAAATTGTCTGCATATACAAAGTAACAACAACCACTTGTTGTTTTTTCTTAAGACTCAGTGTGGGTTGATTCATTGAGAAGTCTATATATTTATTGAGATATACATTATGTATATGTAGTATTATAAAAATCAATAAAAGGAAGAAATAAAATAATCAAAAATATGTTGAACTTGATGCTCTGAATGTGTCTCTATGATACACATTTTGTTCAAACACTAATATAGTTAGAAAAAACAATTTGAGAGACCAACATTTTTGTAAACATTTCTGAATATATCTTGAATAGTAGTGCGGTTATTTATAAATAAATGTTAGGGTATGTATGTACTTATGTTGAATAATTTCTTATAAATATTTATTTCAACTCATAACTGACGGAAACTCAATAGCACAACAGGAATTAAAGAAATCAAGAAATCAACATTAAAAAAGTATGTACATACATATATATATATATATTTCAAGATGAATTTACAAAGTTTAACACATTATTAATGACGGTTTTTTTTACACTTATTGAAGGCAAAATGTACTTTAATATGTATCTACATGTCTCTAAAACACATTTTGTGCATAAAAGCACAAAGTAAGAGCTTAGAGCTTTGATAATCTGTAAAATTATAATTGTTTAAACATATGATTGAATAATTTAAGGCTTCAATTAGTTACACACTCCAGATTTGTCGTCATGTCAAGAACTTCAAGAATAAAAACAACAAGAGTTAATAAACTGGAACCGCAGCATTGGACAAGTTTCTGACCTTGTAGATAGATACATAGGTATATGTAAGTAGGTATGTAAATACCTTATCCTCCTTAATGATTATTCAAATAAGATTATTCAATCAGACATAATATACTTTTAAAACGTGGGAGAGCCAACCAGTGTGCTAAGATATTTAGTTCCGTACTCTCAATTTACACTAATTATACTATTAACACTTTTTTTATTAATATATTCACGTACAAGTCTTCCCATTCATACCTATATATGTACGTACATATATATATAGTCAAATTCAGACATGAGCAAAATTCACTTCATATTAGATAATAAATAATTATTTGCTCAATCAACAATTTTGAATACGAGTGGCTTTTAATTTAAAAAAATTACATACATACACATTACGAGTATTAACAGATTCTCATTTAATTTTTATTTTTTTAATATATGTTTTCTACCTTGGATTTACCTCCAGATCCGTGTTGTGAACAAGACTATCTCGTCCGTGACCAAGACTTTAGTGGGCCGAGACTAGGTCGTTGAAACCAAGAAACAAGAATTGTTCTTGTTAATTATTCACTTTTGAATCTCTTTTGTTTGGTCTTGACACCAAGGCTAAGATGTTGATGGGTCGAGACCCAGTCCTGTCCTTAGAAAAAAGGCTGTGCCTGAAGGTTACACAGTTCTACAATATTGCATTTATATGTAGAGTGTGCCTGGCAGGTACAGAGATGTCTAAGTGCAAAGCATCGTGTCACAAGCACACAGATACGCTATAAATCGAAACCAGTACTGATCTTGAGGGTCACATCCCTAATCTTAATTAATAACTATCCAACTCATATAAGAACAAATATTATATAGTCCTACAGTTGATCAAATTAAACAAAACTATCGGAAATTTTACGAGCTCTTTTATTTTCATCTTCAAAAGATAAAGAAAAAACCTGCTGTGCATCCCGCTCCCTTTGAGAACTTTCGACGACCCTATAAAAAAATTATTTTTTTAAATTATAAATTGAATAATTAATTTATGCATTATTATTATTTTAAAGTGAGCTTTGAACGCACTAAAAACATGAGCGAAATTCGTATAAAAGCAAAACCTTCCAGGTGTTCCTTTTATTCGTATTTGATTCTAATGTACGTGTCTTTGTCTTTCTTTTATTCCTCATCAAGTATTTTAAGAACTTATATCCACCTAAGGCTCGTTTCTGCTTCTTTGAGTCTCATGTTATAATTTTTGGGAATTATCCTTGGGGCATATCATTAGTACACATATGTATAATTTCACAGACTCTCTATATTTTGATCCATAAATCAGCAGCTTCCCTGCAAAAATATATATTTTTTGATTTTATTAGAACAAAATTGAATTGTTTATTCTAGGAAACAATCAAAATAATACCACTTTGGAAAAATGTACATTTGTCTATGTTCATAAAATTTCCTTCTTGTATCAACTTTTTTCTTTTAAAATATCAAAGGTTGTTTGCAACCCAAAAACATATTTTTCAATGAAAGGAATGCCTGTTTTTTAAACAGGCCCTAATATACGAAACATGTTTGTTTATTTAGTCGTTATACATACACTAAAACTATATTTCTCAAAATCATCCCCCCAATTATAAATGCGCTCTGTTTATTGTTTATAGTAACATTTAAAGAAACTATAAACGCTCATTGGACATGTATAATATTTATAACTAATTGTCTGAACATTTACTAATGCATCCATCTATTTATAATGAAAGGAAGATAATTACGAATCATCTCTTTTTACATACTCTGGGACACAGCTCTTGTTAAGTCTTTGAATAAGGACTTAGCAAGTCCAAATTCTCTATATCTAAACTACCAACAATAACAAGAGTTAATATGGAGGAGTGGAGGTCAATGTCCCCTCCATTTTTTAAGATTTTTTTTATGTTTAAGCTAATTTTATGTAAACACTAATTTAATAGAAAATAACATTTCATCATTTTAGCCAATATAAGGGGTTAAAATTGCACAATTATTTTGGAACCGTCCTTTCCAACACTTGTGTGTCATCCTACATACATGTTCCTTCCCCACGTATAAACACTGTGCTGTTGGCCATGCTACATGGTTACATATGAGTGAGTGGGGTTTATTCCTTCAGATGAATGAAACATTGAGTGTAAAATCAAGTCAATTTCCTTCAAAGAAATAAAAATCCTGAATACATATAAAAAAGTATGGATATGTTTTTATCTAAGGATATTATGGGTTGAGCTTACGTTTTAAAGCTCCATTACTATTTGTCTGGCTCTAGATCCTACTTTCTTCCAATTATTTCCAACAATTTTGTCGGATAATTGGATTTTTTCTACGAAACTACCAATAGCCAAGAAATTACATACATATACCATATTTACCTTTACAATTCATATGTAAATTCACCTTCATATTACAGCTCAAAGGAATAAAGTATATACATAGATAAAGTCGTGCCAAAAACCATTCCAATTGTCTTATCATTTACCTATCCATATTCAATAGTAAAATAAGTAAATAAATGTATGTATGTATACATATTTGATACTTCTTCAAGGAGGAAAAGAAACATGAAAGATTCTTGTCCAATTTTCATAAAAAAAAACACTTTGTTCACTGACGGAGACATGTAGAGAATATTTTGGTCTTATGCACAGGTATATTATAATTTGTGACTTGTACCCTATGAATTAAAGTGCTTAACTATACTTCATCTACGGTTAAAAAATGCCTTTGTTACATAAAGCCACATACATATAGTAGTCACATACTATTTTTTATATCCATAGTCTATGTATAACTACAGTAGAAATACAGTGTTCAATTTACATTAAGATGATTTTATTTTCATTAGATAAAAACTTTTGCCTTTGTACATTTAAAAAAACAAACATATAAGCATATTTAATACTTCCATTATATTTTGAAAGAAATCTATTTATATTAAACACTTATTCTAGGATTAATGCTAAGTATTCCTAATGTGTGTGTGCAGAATATAAAGCTTAAAAACAAAAGGATTTCCAAATAAATACATTATTTTTTTGACTCAAATAGAAGTTTTAGGGAGATTATAAATACTTTGTAATGAGTAGGATGAAATAAAAGGAAAGAAAAACTTATAAAATGCTCGTATATTTTTATAATATAGAAAAATGTGTTAAATAGGATGTTTTGACAATTTTGAAAGACGTTTGGACAAGTGTATCAAAAATCTATAGGTATTTAGTGGCATAGAGACAGTGTTGGACACGTTGCATGCAAATATTAAATAATTACTGGCTACTACATAATAACTTAGTCAAAAGAAATAACACTTTTGCTCAAAAACAATATTAATTAATTATTATTATACCACTACTGAGATAATTTCATTATGGTCAATGTATATCTCCAATTTTGATGGAGTCCAAGTTTTATCTGATGATTATCAAATCCCTCATCCCCTTCATCATATTAAAAATATTCAGGGCGTCAAGGTTAACGATAGGAATAATTATGTATTTAAAGAACTTGCTATCGTAAATTATGAATTCCTTGTTCCTCTCAATCAGACATTTACTTTTGAGTGGTTCATGACATGATGGTGAAAATATCCTTTTGCTTAGCTTATTTCTTAATCTCGGACAACATTTCTTTATTTTCAAATGTTGTAGTATGAAGGATCGGGTTTTTCAGTATAGAACATGAAATTAACTAAAACGATGTTGAGTAGAACATTGTTAGTGATGCAATTAAAAATATCAGAATTGTCTTCAATTACGTTCCTATATTTATTTCGTTATTACGACTTCAAACGTGTTGTATAAAGTTTAGTTTTCTCAAGACTTCTGTCTCAAATTCATTTAGATGTCATTTCACTAACCTAGGATCTTTGTTATAACTTTAAAATTTTTCATCTCCATTATCAACGATCAAGGATTTTATGCTAACTCGATTAGATAATTTATTTAATCTTACTTTATAGATGAATTTATGAAATTGTTAATCGTTTATTAATTTTGTAATTGCCATTATACGTTTTCAATTATATATATATATATATATATATATATATATATGATTTTTCCTTCAATCATTAAATTATCAGTCGCAATATTTACATTTGAGCCTTAATCTTACTTTGAGTTGAAATCATTTTGTGCTAATTTGAGTTTACATATATAATATAAGCATATATTCAGTATCAATTTCATTAAAAGTCTTAATCACATTCTATTATATTGTTTCAATCTAGTACTGAATAAAAAATATATATTGATTTAATGCACTTATTCATACTGGGGTAATTTATTTTAAAATTTAGCCACTTAGCCGGAGGAAGAGGGCTCAAGGAGTTATTTGAATTGCACTTCTTGCATATACTACCCATTCTTAAGGCTTCAAGTCGAAAGGAATACAAGCAATTAGGTTAATAAAGCAAATACAATGTTAACAAAAAAGGGTTTAGGTCCAAGACCTCGAAATAATTATTATTTTACGACTTATTAGCCAAAAATATATAATTTTCTGCCTCTCATCTATGGTATACATACATAATGTTATTATTTATTATTGATGTCTTCATTTGTATTCATATATAAAGGAGAATAGCAGCGTGTGTCTCAGAAAAACAGTATGACAGCTCAAGCTGCTTCCCTCTCAATATTCATCAAATTGTCAAAGTTACTAAGTTGGTTTTCTTTCTTTCTTTTTCACAAGCCCAAAGTGCATATTTTTTACATTCCTAGTTATGACATATCAGTGAATAGAATTCATTCATGAAATAAAAATGAATTATTATCATTACGTATAAATATTAATTTCTTAAATTGCTCCTTAACTCAGGCATCTAAATTAGGAATAGAATGTTTCCACGTGACATCATCTTGTTAGAAGGATACAAATACAACCATATTTTAAAGGATTAAAAGTCCTTGTTTCTAAAAGATTAATGATAAAAGTGAATGACTGCTGTGCATTTGGATGTCACAATGGGATGAACAAATAAAAGGACTTAAACCTTCACTGTCTATGAGAAATAGCTCACTCAGACTCTTCATTTTATGAAGTTTCTTAAAGATTTTTCTATAGAAATGACTGTACTTTATTTGATACATTTTCAAGTCTATTTCCTCAACAGGGCTTTATTATGCAATCTGAGAGGTCAGTGAAGACGGCCTATACATTTTTTTTTAGTAACGGGCTGACGATCATTTCTTTATCCTTTTTTCTGTTTTTTAACAGTAAAGTAATCAAATAAGTTACTCAGTTATTGAAAAGAGTAACGGTTTTATTTCCATCCCTGCATATAGTATGTAAGTAAGTGAAAATATTTTCAATTTAATGTATGTATATCTTCACAAAAAACTGCATTCTAACCTAGCTATACTGTCTCACTGATGTTTATTCGAGTGAGCAAATTAAATCCATTAATGAATTAATTAAAATCATGCTCTTATTTACGTCATAAATTAATAAGTAAATGCTATCATTTACGTACTCCTATGACATAAATGAAAATAATGATTTGATACAACATAAATGTTTTCATTTGTAACTCTTATATAACAATAATTTCTCCACAACAACAACTATCTCCTAAAATGTTGTTTTATGTCACTTATTAATCTCTTGTATACATATATGTGAGCATATCTATAGAATTACGAATAAATCTATTCATGTACATATATAAAAGAGGAAGTATGTAAGCCTTTTCGCCATGGACTCCTAAGCCGCAATTTGATATAGCTGAAATTTTGCATGCTTGAAGTTTTAAATCGTTTAAAGGGTTTCAGCTATAGTGCATTCTGTAGCTTTTGACCTTTGGGCTAATATGACCTTTGTGACCCGGTATGCTCCTCCTGGCCTGAGTGTTCATGGTATCTTCCAACGAGATTAGTTAGATGAATGCACATGGGTGTAAGAGTTGCTCAAATATCCTCATGTAGAGGAAATGTTATGTATTTCTTTTTATCTGTCTCTTTTCCTCTTTTGAATAAATTCTTGGCAACGTCCCTTGCTACTAAAAAATAAAATAGTCCAACGTTGGAGAAGAGCCTAATTCACTATAATTATTATTATTTTAAAATTTTGGATATATTTTTTCCCTTTTTGAAAGAAAGGTTGAGAATGGAACTTGACCGATATGGATTTTTTGAGACCAAAACCGATCACTGATTAATAGACCCATTTCCCTTCAAATTAGCATTTGAGGTTCTAGTAAAAATAGCCCAAGCATGACCAATTTGGCTGCTGCATAATTTTCCTAATCACCATAGCAAAGATAGGTGCCGTGATTCTGAGAAATGACACTCCTACGAATAATTTTTCTTCGGAGAACTTTTGAAAATTGGAGAGTCAGTTTTATTTAATTGGTGGCTGGAGTGGCCCAACATAGGCTTTGATGATGGTTTTTAATTGTTGTTTTTTTAAAATAATAAATGACAAATAAGATTGATGTCGCATACTTAGAACTACACTGATTGCATGTCAAACTCATAATATTAATTCAGAATTAAATAACTTTCAGAAATAACCCTGTTCTCCACATATGGATTTTCAATGATTAAATAATTAAAACTTTTAATTTCATTTTTTATAAGAAAAAATATTAATCCTGCTTATTATTATTCTTAAATGAATCTTGCTTTTTAGGTGAATAAAATATCCGCAATAATTAATCAACAACTTCATCCGATGCCCAATTGATCTAATACTCTCTTATCGGTTTATTGATACCCGAGACATGCAACAAAAAATTACGATTTGATATAAAATTTATTCATAATAATTAAACAATATGTTCATTCAAAGATATGGAGAGTTTAATTCATGTTTGCCTGGAAGTCACATTATACTTTGTGTTAAAAATATTTTCAAATCTATTTATGTTTTGATCATTTTATCAAAAATTCGCTCTCTATAAGTAAAGCATTGATGAGTCAGCTCTCCTTTCAAAACGATCGATCCTGTTCCTTATAAAAAAAGCTGCAATAAAAGTTGTCAAAAAAAAAAAAAATGAAAAAAATACAAAGTTAAAAGCTGTGCAGAAGTTTTTTTTTTTTTTATGACGTCAGCACTCATTATACATACATAGACATAATGTGTACAGTCCTAACTCCTAACTAACAAATTAGTTTATTTATGAATATATATATATATATATTAATTTAATAGTTCAATGTATTCCTTCGGATGAATATAAGTCATGTTATCAAATTGTTTACACAAAATATGGACAAACAAAGCTTAGATATGTGGGTATGTAAAGAACTAATCGATAGATTAGTCATTCAATTTCTTTAAAAACACGTTTGTTTATGTACACAAACACTCTTAATTTTTGTTTCAAAATGAATTAAATTTCATCCGTTGCTGTTTAAGTTGTCTCGTTTTCCTCATCGTCAATCGATATGATATGTACAATGTATACATATCTTTTTTCAAAAAAAAAAAATAATAATAACCAACTGAGTCTAATAAAAGTTAATAAACTCTGGACTTTTCATCACTATTTTTCGTTGAAAAAGCTACATGTCTACTTATGGAGAAAATTATATACATCAGAGTTTATATTATCAAATACATATGCACCTGTATAAGTATGTATATTTATATGTATATGTATAAAACACTATAGGATATTTGAGACGAAATCAATTAACAGTTTGTAATATACATATATGTGCAAGATTTAATCAAAATTCAAATTATAATAATAATAAATAATTTAATATTCCTAAAGTAACATTTGAATGTTGAATTTGAATATGTTAGGGAAGACTGGAGTATGTTACAAATGGTCCTTTTACTTGAACAACACAAAGAAGCCTTAGCCATGAAAGTCACATTACAATTGTATAGTAATGAACTATTGACCCAAAAATCAGACATTATTTGTCAATTATTCTTTAATATTTTTTATGGATTTTTTTTTTGTAATAATGTAGTAGTCAGTTTGTGATCGTTGACAATGTAATTTATATCATTTGAATTAATGATTTCTTTGCTATCAGTTAATGTAATTTATTAAAATTCAAAGATCACTCATTGAAGAGGTATTTGAGAAATGGTAACGTTGCTTACATAGGAGTCAGTAGCATCAATTGTCCAATTATTGACTATTCTTTTGAATAACTTTATATATACCAATTATATTGAGTTAAATTTTGGTACATCAAACTCAAACTTGCTCAAAGTCAAAGGCAAAAAGTGCTAGTTGCAACTGTCCCAAGTCTTCCCTACATATAATCTACATATAAGTACCAAATTTTCTCATTCCATTCGAACATTCAACATACGTGTAATTATGAGTTTAATAGCCATTTTAATGTGCTATGTACAAAAAAAATCCAACCCTTAAAACATATTTTAAGCATACAGCTTAAAGTAATTGCCTAAAGAATTTCTAAGAAAATAGATCAATTATGTGTTTTTAACAAGTATATGTAATTTATTTAATTTGTTTTAGTGAAAAATTAATAATTTGGAATAATCATTTTTAGTTTATTTCTCATCATATCTAATTAAAAAATGTTAAAATAATTTACTTATAATTGAGGATTGGTTTCCAAAATTATTGAAATTTTTTCTATTATGTACTTTATACAGCCTTTGTATTAAAGTAGGTATTTAAAAGAAGACTGAAAAAGTTAATTAACGTGCTGTACTTACTATTGATTGGCCTATTTTTTATTTTATTATTATTATTTTTCTTGAATATTTGATTTTAGGTCTAGGGGAGATCAGGAAGAGTGTCGATATTTATCTGATTTGGCATAGTCAAGCCAAAAATGTTGCAAAAAATGCCTCGTAATCATTCCGTTAATGGTTGAATCCATCCATGGAGACAAGTGCAAGAGTTGACAAGACTAAGGATTTTTTAAAATAAAAAAATGGAATCATATTATACAGTTTTTGATGTTTTAGAAAAGGGGTTTGAAGTGACCGTTCCGTGTTGCAACTGTCCTCTCTACAAAAGTAACATGTAATGTGATACAAATAGAGGATTTTGTATATTTTGTGGTGAATGTCATTGAAAGACAGCTCCATTTTATGTAGTTGTGAATATGAATACGAATAAATCTGTATATTCGACTCCTTGATCGTCGATTCGTAATATTTGGAAGTATTAAAAGAATTTAATGTATATTTTTATCCATAGAATAAGACATTCCTTCCATTTAACATAAGGTAGGAGGTTGTGTGTAAACAACATTCATTTGTTTTTTCAAGAAACTATCAAAATTTAGGATGAAATTTTGAAAGCACGTTATTGACCCATGATTTCATGATAGTATTAATTCTGTAAAAAATAAATATAATTGGCTATTAGTTTTATACAGAAATTGCAAAGATCCTAACAGTATTGCAGTTATATATAAAAAATAGAACTCAGACTTAACTTTGATCTTAGCGATGAAGTTGTGATGCCATCATATTTATCAACAGAGGTATGAAATTGAGTCGTTAATTTGATGATTTGTGACATTCAACTTGATTTGAGAAGATTATTATGAAAAGGGATTCAAGCCCTGATGTATCTATGTATTTCAAATTTTAAAGTTCAAAAAAGTTGACTGCAAATTTTTTGAACATTTTTATGCCCTCCTTGCTGAATGATCAAACTAACAAGGTATTTTGACTATCCTCAGTTTGGAATTCCTCATCTTCTATTTAATTCAAATTCAAATTATTATTGAAAAGACAACAAATTTTCTTCTTTTAACTACTGTCATTTTTTATTGTCCCTCCTAAAAAAAACACGTAACTTTTTTTACCACTCACGCAACCTTTATACAGTTCAAGCCGTCTTACATGCATGTTTATATATTATATATATCTTCTCCAACATTCATTTTTTACTTTTATTCCAACAATAATAATAATAATAAAATTAATTGAGTCATAATACTTCCATATTCGGATAAAATTAAGTTGAATAGCAGTGAAGAGTATACAAATGAGGATAAATATATTTTCTGATTTTGTGTATTGTACATAAAAACAAGAAGTAACTACATAAAGCATGATATTAGTATAACTTTATTTTTGTTTCATGTATATAAATATTATAATATTATGTATGTACTGATATTTTTTTGACAAAAAAATATAAGAATTCCTTTTCCCATATTATGAAAATAATAATATGTACATATTATGAAGGTATACTTATAAAACTACGGAAGATTTTTGTTTTGAAATTAAAAAGGAAATAGATTTTTTAATGTAGGTATGTATCTCACAATATTTTATTATTATTATTAATAATAATAATAATGTCTTGACATATCTCCCCCCTCCCTTCCCTCTCCTTCTCATTTCAACGTTCATTTAAAGAACATCCGGATGAAATTAATAATAAATAATAATAATAATGAAAAAATATCTTAAATTCAATTATACTTTGAAGGATTTTATCAGTTAAAAGATAGAAAATGGTATATGTATGTACATAATTTAATTAGCTAAAGAGGTACTTTTAATTTTAATTCATCATACCCAGGGAGTTGTTTGTTTAATATGCTTTGGTATGTTGCTTTCATTAGTGGAGAGGTAGATGGGGCAAAATGGGGCTTTTTTAAAATAAAATAAATAACATATATTACTATTATCCATTTTTCATATCAACAGTTTTAAATTTAATCAAAATATCAATTCCCTGGATATTTTAAGTCCAAATAGATCAAGGTCTATATATGTTCAGCAAAAGCAATGGGACTACAAGCAAATTTATTTTAAAATTCATTTTTTCCATATATTTGTCATATTTCTAAAAGCGTACAACTATGAGCAAAAAAATGCCGGGAAATTTGAATTTATTTTTTTGTTGGTATTCCGATAGTGATAAATGTTTTTGTTTTTAAGTTTCCATTACTGTCACTAACATTTGTGCAAAATTGCATCTCAAAATATTCATCTGTGTTTGAGATGAGCGTCCTTTTGCAAAGAGGTGAAATCGAATTTTTTGCTTGATGACTAAAATGCAATTTTGAGAAAACCAAGAAAGTTTAAATGAATATTTCAGACTATACATATGTATGTATATACCTATTGAGCAAAGAGTCATTCAGAAAACGACTTCATGGGTACGTACTTTTGTCGGAGTAAGTCAAAGTCTTATTAAGAGATATCTCAAAGATTATGGTTTTGTAAAGATTCTTTTTTTGTATGTGTCTTTTATTTTTGAGGTAACTTGACATGTGTAGTTATATGCCTCTTTCTCCCTTTGGTAAGGGTCCATAATATATATATTCATTGTTTGTTGGGATGGTCGAATATGCTTAGGTAATTAACTTCATCAAACAATCATTTACCGTTTACAACTGAATACATCAATGTTGTAACTTTCTCAAAAATGATTTTGTGGTTAGATATGCTAATACTTCATAGGCTCCAGTGAATAAATCTTTACTCAGTGTTGGATATTATATTATATAAATATATATATATATATAATTACCACTTGAATTAAAATAATTCAAATTCTTGATGACTTTTTTTTGTGTCGTTTCTTGTATTTGAAACTTAATTTATATTTCTTGAGCATAACTGTATTTTTTATTTAAAAGAGTTATTATGCTTAGATAGATGGGCCTTAAATAAACTTTTGGATACTTCACAAATATATTTTCAATTCTTCTTAAATTATACAGACAATTACCTAAATTTTACAGGCTTTATCAACACTATTTCATCTCAGAATTTCCCAGGATATCTCTAAAGGATAATTTTCCGGGAAATGAAAAACCAAATGTTGTACATTGTACATGATGAGCCATATTTGACGCAATAGTTATATAAAAATATTGGATAATATTCAAGGAAATAAAACCAAAACTGGTTGAGCACATTGAATGGTTCTCCTTAATCATAAAGTATTATTTTTATTTAATATTGTCCCCACTTGTTTTTAATATCTGGCCAATTCTCTTATTATGGAACTTGTTTGCTTATAGATGTCCTCCTTAATTTCCTAAAAATATTTAGCTCCTGGCCATATTCTGTAAATACATAATATCAATGGCTCTCAGAGTCCAGTATCCTTAAGAATTAAGTACCACAAAAAAGAAAAAATAAGAGAATTAACTTTAAACAGTCAAATTTTAAAGAGTAATTCTGGAATGGAACATGTTGTAAAAATAGTTACAGCTTGTCATTTATTAATTGTATCTCTAACTACACAAGTCAACAAAGTTGAAATTTTAAAAATCCTAAGGAGTATAAGTATAATAAAAGTTATTTAGCTTTGCACGCTGATTTCAAATCTGTAATTTTTTTTTTTTTCAAGAGTCCGAAGGTTTTCGGGAAAGTAGAGCCTATTTTTTGAGCTAATTTGGCCCATTTTCCAACTTCAACTACAATTTAAGCCTCGAAGGATACTTATTTTGTGCATTAAATAATAATGATCCAGTAGTGTACAGATTCCAATTTCAGCCTTTGTTTTGACTTAAAGGAACTCCTGGAAGCATAAGGGACGGGTATAGGCCCAAAAATTGGCCCAATTATTTATACTTAAATATTTCCTTGAATATTACATGAAATGGACTGATAAGGAGTACGTTTAAGAGATTAGACCCACAGCTTTCAAACGAGAAAAGAATGTCCAACTAAAGAGAAAATGTTCATCTAAATGTGTAAATTTTCATTCAATTTCGAGCAAAAATCCAATAGAAATCTAAGACTCACGGTAGAGCTGGTTTCTAAATCCTTCTGATTTCTCGAAAAAAAAAATTTCAAATTTGTTATGAGTGTGCAAAACTGAATAACCTTCATTATACTTATACCTCTTAGGACTTTTGACCAGTGTTATTATAGAGGATAACATTCCATGTCCCTCCTCTCACGATTTACATCTATTTTTAGAGTATGTATTTCAGACCAGAGCTGTCGGGATATTTTCATAAGCTATAAATATTACGTCATATATTCACAACGAGCTTTTTGAAATAAACAAAAATACTTTGTATTCTCCCTTCAGCTGTTTTTCATCAGTTGACTCTTCTGATTCAAAACAGCTGACTCTACGTGTTATGAACTAAAAAAAGGTAGTAGTAGAAAAATAAATTTGAATTTGGGCCATTCTATTTTAACATATGTATGCTAAATTCAAGTGTTATTATTCAAGGAACAAGTATGATATGACATAGGTACATGGCAATCCGGGATGAGACTCATCAAATTATTATTAAGATAGTTTAGTAACAGAGTAAAGGACTTCTTTTTTCTTTTTTTTTCTTTTTTTGCGTAGTGACGTTATGTGTAGCGCAGGGGAAAAGTATCAAATATGTCTTTGAAAAGAGCAATGACGTTACTTTGACGCCTTTATAACCATCTCTAAATATAACCTAGATGTGTAATAGTTGAGGGACATTAGGATGACAGTTATGTCAAATGATGGGTTCAAACAGCTCTGCAAAAAAAAAAAAAAACCTACTCAGAAGGAACTTGTAGATTTAAATGTATGTACATAGTTATGAAGATGAGTACATATATATACATAAAGAACCCTAACACGATATTTTAGGTCTCATTATATGTATGTATGTACACATATATGTATGTAAATATAAAAGTTCAAATCTTTGGCAGGGGTAGATACGCATCCAAATTGACCCCTTAATTGAGAGATTCCCACTCACAATTCAAAAGTGAGTGCAAATTTAATGAACATCCATAGAAGAAGAAGAATAAATAAAAATGGAGAGATATCATTCTCCCAATTTGCTGTTCCCTGATAAGAGGTCATGGAAGTGATTTATTATTTTGATTAGAGGCCCTGTTTATGTATGTATGTACATAATATGTATGTACTTTTTGCTCGCAGTTATTATGATAAGGAAGTTTGATTATTATGTATGTACATACAGAGTGGCTTGACTTGTTTTATATACTATGTACTCCCTCCCTGCTATGGAATGATTTAATAGGTAGAAGAAAGGCTTGGGGGTTTTAAATGACAAGGTAAGAAGATGATGTTGATGATTTGGTTTCAACACTACCTATACATACATAGGTATATGTACGTATACTACGAGTGGGTACATGGGGTTTGGATAAAGAAATATAAATGAATCACCCTCACAGAGTTATGTATATGTATACATAAGTACATGTTGGAATGTCCAAACATTTTCCATCACTTCTTCCCCATTAAGAAAATGATTTATTTTCTCTCTTCTTCTTCTTCTTCTTTTATCTAAGCTATAAAAAAAAAATTGACGAAACATATCTATTTGCTTGGCGTCGAGTCAACAATTCCCCCCACAAGATGTCGCTCTTGAATCACATAAATTTTGTATACATATTGTCTTCTCTCTGCAAAATTCACTTCCTTTTATCTCTAACTAATAAGGTAAATTCTTAGAGGTTGTATATAGTCATTTCTTAGATAGCAGACAAAAAAGTCGTCCCTTGGCCAGGTGAGTTTGTACAAAATTGTTAACATGGCTGTTGTCGTTTTTTCCCTTTGTTTCATGACTTTGGATCAAATAATAAGTATAGAGGTACGTAGAATGGGGGACAATTTGTTTTAAAGTCTCATCACTAGATAGATAATAGAGCACACATTTATGAATAATATCCCCTCTCGTATGAATGTACTGGTACATATGTATGAGTGACTAAAGGGAGTACATGACGTATAAAATAAGTTCAAAGATCAAAAGATATTTGATTATTTTCTTTTTACCTGGGATTGTTACTACATACTCATACATAGAGAGAGAGAGAGAGAGATAGGCACCCAAGTAATAAATAACAATTTCGAAAATAAGGAGCTGTATCCTAAGGATTTACGAGATTTTTATTTATTTCTTCTTCTTTTTTCTCTCTCCGTCAGCTTATACCATCTATTCATTGAAGCTTATTTAAGTTCCTCCTCTTCATTTAACTCACTTCTCCCAATAACAAATGGTTTGGGTTAGTTGGCTATGGTTTTGTTCAAGAGAAAATAACAAGTGTGTGTAGTTTTGGGTCATAATAAACAATGTGTTTATGGTCAATAAATCTCCCCTTCTCTCTCTCTCTCTCTCTCTGAGGTCATGTCCATTTCTATTTTTTTGGTTTTTTTAAAACAAAAATAGGGATTGGCATTAATTATCGTTTTTTTGACTTTGCTAAGCCATTGAGAAAAGGGGGAAAAAAGATGTTTTTTTTATGTGTTGTTATCAAATTTTTACATAATTTTTAACCATTACATAAATACTAAATCATGTCCTGTTATGTAGGAACTACCAAAGTCCAAACAACTTTGAATAATGGCCATTGATTGTATCTATGTATGTATGTATGTAACAATATATTTTGACCAAGAAATAATTGGTTTTATTTATGCAAATATCTATAAAATATTTGCAATACTCTATGATAACTAAAGAGTTATTAATTACCTATTATTGTGTAAGTATATATGTATGTATGTACATGCTTGGAAATATCAAATACCTGATTTCATACTAAATATGTAACACTTTAATAGTTGATAAAAATAATGATTATTATTATTACTATTTCTTGGTAAATTGAAAGATTTGCTTTGGATTATCCGTAGATTGATTTTTTATTCATTTATATATATATATTATTTTGGAAGAGAAAGTTGACAAAATCTGATTCTATTCAAATAAACACAATCCATTAAAATAATTCGTTTAATGCACCGATGATCAAAACAAGGATGATTAAACTATCAAATCGTAAATCTCATTGACGGCTTAAACAAAAAGTAATCCAACTTGCCTTTCATTCATTTAATTTATCACGTAGTTTATAATACATAGAGTGTTATTATGATTCAAGTGAATTGAATTCATTTAGTTGCATAAGCAAAAAAGGTTGATAATGCATCTAGAAAAAAAATCCATTGGTGGATTGAACTTTTATGTATCAAGGAATCTATTTCTTAACTAATATAAAATATTATATACATATATTTTATATGAGCGGCTGACACAAAAATAGTTTCATAATAGCTTTTTTCATATGCCATTTTTATTTCATAGAATATACATAAAAAAGCCCAACTTTTCATTATGGTATTTTACTCCAACATTTTTTTAATGGATGGAATGTCAACTCTTGGAAAGTTTAAACGGACTCGAGTTTTATTTACTACACCCTTTCATATGTATAAATAAATACAACTTAAAGTGTTCTTTTTTCGTAATTTTTTATTAGTCTTTGTTATTATCTTAAAGTAGAGAAGATTGTTGACAGACTTTTTTTTTGGGCTCAATTACCAGGAACAAGCTTGAGTTAGATGCACCAAAATTTAACGAAATATTATTACATATGTTTGTTATAGATTGAATTTATTTTTATTTGGAGTAGTACATAAATAACTTAACAAAACTAAGGTGTATTAATTTTTAGCTCATTATTGCAAATTAAGTTAGCGAAATATTTTTAATATAGATCAATGGTCAATATTGTAATCAGATCGGAGGAATTCACTCCACTTGAGAGAGAGAGCATGCACTTTCAAACTAATTTTATTCAGAGCCCTGTAGATATACAATAATCCAGAAGAATAAACAATATTACCTATACGATTGGGTCACTTGTTGCAACTGAACAAGTCACATTCGCAAATATCTCCTCAATGCTTCAAGTTTTAATAAATTACATTAACTGATAGCGAAGGATTCAATAATAAATATTCAAATGCTATAAGTTACAAACTGACTACATTCCTCTACATAAAAATTATTTTTATCCAATATCTCAAAGAAAAGTTATACAAAAATGTAGAAATTTTTTGTTAATCGATAATTCTGATTACCTCTATTATGAAATTGGAAGTGGAATTTCATGGCTCAAACTTTGTTGATGTTCGAGAAAAAGGGACATTTTCTTTCGTTCCCGGTATCTGTTTACCTACTAAATTGCTAAAATACCGGAGGGGGGATGAGTAACATTTTTTTATTTTTACTATATATATATGTATTATATTTTTGCATGTAGGATGTTTATGTAATGTCATAATTTTACATATGTGTTTACCATGTATTGTTTATAAGTAACGACAGAAATTCTCTTCCGTGTAAATTTCCTAAAAGACTCTACGGAAATGTATCAATCCCCATCATTAAAGGAATTAATTATAGTTTAATTAGGTATGTCTAGCTGTATGTATTTATAGTCTATCAACTAAATACATACATACATACCCATTGAGGTCATGACTTATTATTGGTTAAATCAACTCTGTCGATTATCGACCTATCCTTAAATGAGTTCCATGAACTTCTTTTTGTTGATTACTTCTTTCCTAAATATTATCTGGAGTGTACATTGTACTTTAAATGGATGTTAAAATGCGTATTACACATACATAACAGAAATATTAAATGTGCATGACAGAGAGAAAAAGGATATTTATTAAACCATTGCATTTCTTAATGGTATACTGCAATAATAAAAAGAATTTTAAAATATTATATATTCATTCCATGACGAATGGCAAACCATTTAGATAGGTTTCACAGCATTCTCTTTGATACATAAATAGTCATTCTCAGCCCAGGTTTAACTATAGTGAATTGATGGCTTCTTTGTTTGTTGGTTACAAAAAGGCTTAAGAGGTTGTATTTTTTTAATAGGATTAGGATACATAAAGATTTAATAAAAGTATTTTATTCAAGATATTGCTGGGTTGTACATATATCCATTTGAATGGATTGTCAAATCAACGTCTCGTTATTAATAATGATGATGACCCAACTTTAAAATATAAACAAACTAAGGAAACAGTTTTGAATGAGGATTTCCACAAATCCAATTAGCAAAATTTGTGAAACCTTTTCACAACTTTACAAATAAACAATTTAGAAACGTTTGTTGACTCCATATTTTTGTGGGGAATAGATATTGAAGTTATATATGTATGTATGTATATTGTTTTAAGCTGTTGGATTTACTTTTTTAGATGAAGGGACCAACAGGATATTTGTATACAATGGTTCGACTAGTATCTGAGTGAGACATTAATATTTTAAAAGCTATATGTTGAAAATAGGATGTTACTACCTTATACATATATACATATATAGATAGCTTCTACATGAACTATGAACCTGAATGTCAAGGTACCTATAGCATATTCGACTAAATCATTTGGACTAAATATACATACCTTTTCACACCAGTACATATTCTAAGCTTCTGCCAATACAAACCTACCTCTGTAGTGTCGCATATTATAAACACTATATGTAATTATATGTATTTCTAATTAGTATTCTGTGAGGAAATTGTTGCCTATACTTTCGGATGTCAACTTCTCAAAAATGACTTCCAAATACATGATTAGATATGAAAATAGGCCTCAGTTGACATAATTCTCAATTTTATATTTTTCTAACAAGAAGAAGAAGAAAAAGATAAAATATTTTCCATATACATTCATATATTTATTGTATATAAGTAGATACAAAATAGCAATGTATATATATATATATATCTATAGAGAGAGAGAGAATACGTCATGGAGGGGTGTAAAACTAAGTAAGTATGACTCACGACAAATGACGAAATAAATCATGTCTGAATAATAATAATAATAACAATACTAACAATAATAGAGCCTAGTACAGACCTTTTAAAAGAAGCACGACAATCATCAATTTCTTCTTCTTCTGCTTACAAAAAAAAACAAAAAAACTTTTATATGCCCACAAAAACATCATTTATGTATGTATGTACATATAAAGAAAAAGAAAAAAAACACACACATTTAAACAACAACAAATTTGGTTTGATGTAAACAACATCGACATATGTACAATGTATGTACATGTTAAGTGAATGAATGTATTTCCGTACGTCATTGAAGGGTGAAGAATTTGAAGGTCCCATCAATTACGGATTGATATTGTTCGTTTTTTTAATTATAATTGTTCTAATTGCTTGTGCTACATAAGCTCTGTTTTCAAGAGTTTTTTCATTACGTTTTCAATTAGTTTTTATAGCTTTGTTTTTTTTTTCCCCTTTTCAAAATAAATCCAAATCTTTTTTTTTATTTTTTTGTTTAAAGGGGGAAAAATGAGTTCTGTATGTTTGAGTATTTCTTTGTTGTTGTTTTGAGTGAATATTCACAACACAACTATAGGTCTAACTTTGTGAGGTAATTTATGGTCACAAAGGTCAAAGAACATGTATTATTATTATTATTATTACTATTTTACTGATATAGCTATTTGCCAATTAATGTGCTGAGATCGTTGTTTTTTATGGGTGTTCAGAAATTGAGCTATAAATCTCCTTATAATGGCGATTAATACTCTATACATATATATACCATTTTGGAGAGTAATTTCTTGTTTTAAGTCATGTACATTTGTGTGTATGTATTTAGGTACAGAGGTAATAATAAAAACTTATTATCATGTCTTCAGAACAAATGTACATACATACATACCTAGAACAAGGCTTCCCTGTGCATCACTGAGGACGAGTAATAATAATAGTTTATAATCTACCCATAATAAGACGAATGAGGAGAAAAAAGGATTCACATATGTATATGTTTCATGAGGAATATTTTTTTTTTTTTTTTGCAAAAGTCCTTGAATCGAGACTAGGGTTAAAAGGGTGCATCACGAACTCCGATACGTAGGTATACATCAGTATACATATGTATATATATATATATATATATATATATATATATATATATATATATATATATATAGATATATATAACCACAACTAGGTATATGTATGTATGTATGTATATATACCTATATAAATATTAAAATGTCGATATTTTTTTAACTGTTTTTATACAGCAAAAAGAAATAAGAAAAGTATGTATTTGTAGTGATGGAGTGCGGCTCAAAATAAAATGAGTACAGAGAATAAATAATTTCCAGGAAGTCTACAAGCAGAAAGAAAGAAGAAGAAAATTTGATTGCCTAAATAGCAGAAATAGTATACTTTTAAAATGGATAAATGTATCAATATGCCTCTATTTACCTATAAGGTGTTAAGGCCTTTCTCTCTCCGTCTTTATATAGCCATCATCACTACATAAAGCATACAATTATTATGAAGTACCAGATGTATAAGTTGGATATGTGTATACATATTTAGACTCTAACCTCTGTAAACGTAATAACAAGAGATTTTTTTTTCTTCCATGGTGAATCGTGGTGGAAACATATTCAGGAAATATTTAACACTTATTTAACTTACTCCGTCAATTAAATATATCATTTTTTTACTCAATTATTAAGTGAGTAAATAAATAAATATTACATATATGTAAGCATTACAATAACAAAAAATAAATAAACTTGCATCAATAATGGGGCATAAAATCATAGCCTCTAGATAGACACCCATCATCAAGGACCATCACAATACCTATGAAGACACGCACAAATTTACATATTATGTAAAAGTACATATATATATATATATATATATATATATATAATATTTGAAGAACTCTGGGGTAATCGATCATTCAGAAATGAAATCTTTAAACATATATTTTTTTTCTCTCAATGTACAGAGAACCCTTTTATTATGTGTTTAAATCGTGTATGAATGAAATTTTCTTTTGATGGGGAGTCAAACTATTGATCAACTACATATACCTTGCTCATACCTTGTACTATTTTCAACTTCTACGTGTACATACATCATCGCGCTGCTCTTTAAAAATGTACGTACACTAAATTTGGGATAGTTTTTGGTGTGTTTTAAATAATAGTTAATTTTTAATCGTTTCACGACTCGGTGCTTTGCTCTAACTCATTATGGAGTTAGTGTAGCACTTGCTAAGAGATTTAAATCATAATTTATAATCATTTTAATTTCTATAGGCTTTCGTGTATGAAGAAATTAACCTTATTTTATTGTAGGTGAAATCGTTTCCGTAAATTTAGAGTATGAATTCATCCTCATTTTAAAATTCCTTCAAGTCACACAACTGATGTGAATGAGACATAAATGAAATAACAGCACTGTATGTCCAAGTATATGTTTATTTTATTAGTACTTGACATTTTGACCGAGTATGCTCAATCTATAGAAATTAGTGAAAGAAATGTACATACGTGTTTTGATTAAACCAATGTATGTACATACATACATGAGCCAATAGCATTGGCAAATTGCAAATGGTTGATAATGACATGGAATGAATATTAAGAATAACGTAAGGATTGATTTCCAATTGTTTTTCTTGAAATAATATCTAAGTAAATTTTGAATGCAAAGTTCGATTTATTTCGTTTTTTAAACGATATTTAATGAAGTCGTGATTAATTTAGTTTTTTTCTTTCTGAAAAGGAAGAAAAAAACATACTTATATTGAATAGATAGAGTTTTCTCACAGGTCATTAAATAAACAATCTTTTTTGTTTGACTTCCCTTCCCCCCCCCCCCTCCTCTTCCAAAAATTAAGTTTTTTTTTTCATTGTTGAATGCTTGTATTAAGGCTTGACTCAAATGATTTTTTTTGTTTATTCTTCTGCTTTGTTCTCATCATCTTTTTTATGGTAATTATGGTTAAGACATCTTATGTCCCTTCGTATTCTTCTTGTGATTAGGCCCCTTCCACTCCCACTCCCTACGTAATATGTTTTAAAAAGTCACTTTAAAAAAAAGTGTCCCATGGATCTTGTCTATGTATATGTGAGTACATTAAAGTATGCAGATACAAAAGTGTTTGAATGTATTTTTTTAATGGACTTCTAACTTTGTTGGTTTAAATCATCAACTGCTGTTAAAGTCACATCCATTTTGCAATATAAGCTAAATAGTAGGGTTTCTTTTAAAAATTAGTACATTTTATTAAGTGTTATTTAAATAACTTTGTGTTTTTTACAAGTTTTGTTTTTGATTACAACATGATGAGTTTTTCCAATTCAATAAATCTCAAATTAAGATTTGCCTATGTATATAAAATATTGTTATTATTACTTAAGTAGAATAAATGTTTCGACGTCTTTAAAATCAACAACAATTCGGAAGGTTATAATTACTATTTAACACTCTTTCAAAAGGGTTTTTAAGATGACTCACTCGGTACTTAGTTCATTTTGTATCCTTGAATTCATTTGCTTAAAACTATAACAAGAAAAAAGGCAAGATAATTTGGAATTTTTAATAGCAAGGTGTTCCAGTTAATTGATATACTTTTCATATATATATATATATTTTTTTTTTTGCATGATAATTAATTAGAGACTCACTCATTTGTCACTAACATTTTATTTTTCTTCCACTCAGTACATTTCAAATAATTAATTCATAACTCTAAATCCTCTTGAAAGCTTAAAAAGATTTATAAATTATTACTGTACTTTTCTTAGAACCAGTTTGTGCTCACTCATTGAGGCTTTTATCTCATGTATGTAAATAAATAAATCCTTTCATTCATTTTGGTTGATATATTTACTTATGTGAACCATATCTGCTAACTAAAAAATTAATAAAATATGTGTATAAATGAAATGTTTGTCCATTGAATACGTATATTTCTTTATTTTATAATATGTACACACACTCCATTATTAAACAACTTAGACTTACAAATATAAATTCCATTTTTGGATAAGAGCAATAATTAAAGATCAGATTCATAAAATCTTGAGCAAAATCAACTCGTTTGTGAAACGAATTAAATTTAAAAACTTATTAGTCTGATGAAATGAATGATGTCTCAATTCTTAATAAAGGGCTTTAAATCGTTCCTATTCATCGCTCTGTTCACATAATTAGTCCTTGAAAAGTGTTCCAAATATGAACTTAAAATCTGTCCCATCCCAATTATTTGTCCTTCAAAATTTTAATGCATACTCTAGAAGTACAAAATATCATTTTCATTTAGATTACAGAGGTAAAAAACCTACTTCAGTTTACGAATCAATTAAACTCAGTGAAACTTTTAGTTTTTTTCATTGTTATACCCATTGGGACAGAGACAATTAGTTAAGGATTAATTAAAGTACATATATATGTATAGGGAGCATTTAAATTTTTGGACCCATACACCCATAAAATAAAAACGTCCCAATTAATCACTCTTGAGCTCCTAAGCTCTATGCCTTCAATAATATAAAAAGATATTCAAGCATTCACAGAAAAATTATATACATATGTATATAATGTATATTTATATATTTGTTACTGAAAAATGTGATCAAAAAATATCTGGAAATTTGAATTTAATTTGCTTTGAGTTATGATAGGGATAAATGTTTATGTTTTTAAGTTGACACTCCCGCCACTGACATCTGTGCTAAATTACATTTCCAAATATTAATTTTAATTTTTGAGATACGCATCCTTTTGTGAGCAGGTGAAATCGAATCTTTGGTTTTTTAAAATGTCTGAAAGAAGAAATAAACGCAATTTAGAGAAATATTTAATTGAACACTTCCAACTGTATTCTTTTGAAATTTTGAGGTTCTATGGTTTATTTCTCAAAATAAATAATCTATTACTCAAGAAACACAGCATCCAATTTTTAATTTTAATAGCATAATATCTAAACTCAGACACCCATCAAAATTCATTTTTTTGTGGGGGGATAAAATGAATTTTGATGCTTAAATTAAGATTTTTTGATTTCCAATATTTTTGCCCATATTATTACATACGTAAGGCCTAATCTAATAATAATTTTCCAAACATATATTTGATTCACATACGTGATCCGCATAATTGTTGATTTTTTTAATTATACATATATTTTACATAATAATATTATAATTCTCTAACACCCCTGGTATTTTTATCAAGATTGAATTTCTAATTGTGGAGCCATTTGTCTAATCTCAAGGACAATAACAAGAATCACATTATTTTATATAAAAAAATCCTGATTTACTGAATAACAATGAAACTTGAATTTACTTATATAAAAAATGCTGTGAACATGTGTCTGTACATACATATGTACATATATAAATAATTCATGGTGCCTTTTTATTTATTTTTGAGTTTGAATGAACACGGACTACTCCAAGACCCATTCACTCAATATGCCTGCATCAATACCTTGCTCAAATAATAATGATAATATAATTATTATTTATTTATTTATTCAAGTAAATCCTTTTGAATGAAGACTTTTAGACTATGAATATTTTACTCAACATATGTATGTATGTACATATATTTTGAATTTATATGCATATAAAAATCCTTTTTTAAATTAAGGTATTTACATATATAACCAATAGACCCGGTTGAATTGATTGTGTATTTATAATTATTTATTCAAGGGTGGATTATGATAGTTGAAAAGTGTGTATGTATGGGTTAGAGATAAAACATCAGTGATAAAGGATCTGAAGACGGAAGTTCTGGACGACCGAAAAAGGTATTCAAAGATAGTAATAAAAAAAAACGAAAAAGGATTCCACTATATAATTTTATACACACTAATTAATATACTTGTATTAGAATAAAATTAACTTCCCTCATGCATGAATACGTGCCATATACTACAAAAATACATTCCTTAATCCTGAGGGTTTAATCCAATTACTATGACGAATCATGACATATTTTAGCGCAAGCACTTAAATGCTTTATTAATTTATTTTCTCATTTCTCATTTGATATAATATTTTTTACATTTTTTTTTGTATATAAAAATTCAATCTACAAATGACTTGCATTTGAAAAGGAATGCATCATCGTACATGACTCTGAGTGCTTTGTCTTATAATATTAATAATAATAATAACAATTATATAATGAAGGAGTCGATATTTAAGTTTAAATGTATTGACATTTACGATTTGTTCATTATTATTATTATTATTATTATTGGCAGAGGAAGAAGCGTGAAGAGGATGAAAAAGGAGAGGGGGGTAAAAAATAACAAAGTACTAAATTATATTAAATTATAATTTTTCCTTCAACATAATTAGATGTGGCAAATTAGAGGGTTGGAGTAGATGGATATTACTCGTTCATAATATTGAATATGAGGTTCTAATATGTGGAGATCAAAAAAGTACTTTGGAAAACATGACCTTCAAATTATATATATATATATATATATTACATATAGTCTACATATACCTATGTAATATGCTTGTATGTTATGGGGATATTGCATGATTTCTGTATCTATTCATTTATATATTTACTTATAAACGAACTCAGTTCATTCAATAGGACCCTTAGGGATTTCATGAGAACCACATGAATTGTTTGTCCCTTAAAAAAATATGGAAGGGTCCGTTTACTTGTATATGTACATAATTTTTTATTATTTACTTTATTTATGGACTTTATCAATTGAATTCTAAGGACCAAATGAGAGGAATGAGAGCATTGGAAACATGAATAATATAAAATTGTGTGCATATGACAAGGAACTACATACGTGTATTGTAAGCTCTAAATCAAGTAAAGACTTGGCTGTATACCATTTTCTTTGCCTTAGGAAAAACAATATGACATTGATACTGTCAAAAACTTTGTTTGTTATTAATAACTTGGTTTATAGAGAGAAATGCACGCTCAGAGTGGTTTTATAGACATTTTACATGTATTTAAATGCTTCTATTACGACCCATAAGATTTGGAAGGAAAAAGTATAAGGGTCACGAATGTAAGGACAAAAGTTGTGGATAAGAACGGAAGTGATGAATCTCTCTCTTATATGGGGGTATTCATTCCTTCATCAGGTACCTTAAAAGAAGATATATGTAAATATATATGTATATGTATAAAACCCCCCTTTGAAGAGAAGCTAGAATCTTATAAGGTTTGCACTTTTCGCATAAGGTAAGGATGAGGGTAAATGTTCGTTTTGTACGTCTTCTTAGCTCTCTGTGACCTTCCTTTCTTCACCTTCATTCAGTTCAAATTTATGAGGATAACGTGAGAGAACTGATTGAAACTCATAAAACAGAGGCTCTAAAAAAATCATCATTCTTGTTTATGATTACCATTAAGGATGGTTTAACCAATTTTTGAAAATATCTATCTATCGTTGTAACTAAGCATGTTTGGGGTTTATTTAAGGAAGTGAAATGAGGGGGTCATTTATTAAGAAATGGAAGGCAGAGACTTAGGGAGACCCATGTTTTGATAGGTTTTAAAAGCCTTATAGTTAATGCAATAGGTTTGAAAAATCCACCGTGACGCGCTTCAAGGGATTGAGCAAAATATATTAGCCTCTCAATCAAATGATCTTCATTATTTAAATGCATTTGATACCCATTAACGCTCTTCATACATGGACAAGTAGACAGGATCATATGCATATATTTGATTGATATCATTAGTTATATGTTAGATATTAGTTAATTAAATCGGTATGAAGGAAGGATGAAACTCGCACTCATGGGGTATGTTACTTATGATACATAAATGGAGTAAAAGGAACCTGCCTACAAATAGTTTGAAAAATGGCATCAGAACAGAGTTCTCAAAGATTAAAAACTTCATCATGTCAAAGAAACTGTCAAGATGCAAAGTATTATTAAACCCATATTTATGTACTCTAAGTTATAAGCAGTGGCATCAATTCAAGCAAATCTTAGGTAAAGCAAATTCCAGGAATGTAGCTGAAATACACACGTCATTCAGTTTTCTTTCAATTTAATTTCACCAAATGTTTTTTGGTGGCCAAAGGTAGTCAGTTGCCACACTTTGTCATACCAAGTAGACACTGCTCTTTCGAAGTATTTAGTCAAAAGTTTTTTGTTCAAATGTTGACAACGGGCTGATGGTCAAGAGTCTTTGTTACTTAAGCCTCTCTCTCTCTCTCTCCCCTTACACCCAAAAAAGGAAAGAAAATAATCATAATCTAATCATATTCAAGTCCAATATGAATACATTAAAATTATAACCTCATAATATATGTGTATAATAGTATATGAGCACGATGCCCAACAAAAAAAATTAGATCTAGAGCCGCGCCTTTGATTGTTACTCAACTCCTTTAATATAGGTATGTATATATTGGTGTTGTATGCATTATACAATATATTTTTAGTATAATTACAAATAATTTGTAGTCATAAAGCTTTAATAAAAGCTATAGTTAAAAAATATGTTTAAGATAAAAGGCTCAACATAATTAAAACACAATGCTATAAATCCTATTACAGTTTTCTAAAATGCAAATTTTGCATCTCATGTACATTTTGTTTATCGTGGAGTTTTATCCCAGAGTCCTAGCAAACATAATGCTATTCAACCCTTTTGCATTGTTTATTTATGTAGACTGAAGAATGTTAATTGTACATACAAATAATTATTTCTACAAAATTTGAAGATAATTGAATGAGGTTTAATTATATTGGTATTTTTTTTTAATAAAAATTCCAATAATGAATAAATTAATCATGGGTCTCAAAAAAAATTACTAAATATGTACCTTTGTAAGTTTTTATACGATGAGAGTTTTCTTATTTTTTGATTGGGATGTGAACATCAATATGCAATCCATACTCAATTTCAAGGCTCTTATCCTTTTTTATCAATAAATTTTATATCAAAATAAATATATTTACAAATAAATACGTTATCATTAAACAATCTGCCTTCATACTAAAGTAGTTACGAAGCTATTCTTTAAAATATATGTATAAATAGGTCTTAATAAGGATTTATATCTAATAAGAGCGGAGAGTACTGGTCATAAAGATATGGGTTGTGCTCTATAAATCGGGAACAGACGATTTGTCGTTGCCTCTTCCCTAAGACTCAGGAGTTATGAGCTATCATTAAACTTTGAGTGATTTGTAATTTCGATCATGCCCAATTTTGTCGAAAGGGCATTTCCCATAAAAAAATCATAAATAAATCAAGAATAAAAAATGAGATTCATTCGCAATATTTTTACTTCATATAATTACACACTCATTTTCGTAATATTAGAATGATAAAGGTTCATCATGGTATTTTAGTTGAAGGTTGATTGAAGAGGTAAATTCAAATTAAGCTGAACAGTTTCTTAATGATATCTAAAATTTGACTATTTATTTATTCATTTTATTTCTACATTTATTCAGTTTTTGTGAATGGTGCAATAGATTCTTGCTATAAATATATTGTATATTGTAGAGAAATCTGTTTCAGTTTGACCATGTCAATTCAATAACAACTGGTTATTGTTTTGTACTTCTGACAAAAAAAAAATTTGTGATTACATTTATATATTTATTAAGCATTTTTTTTTTGGATGAAATTGCCTTGAGCAAATTGTCCTAGAAATATCCCTACCAATTTATGACTCAAATCATTTAATACGAATATATTTATGAGATTTGATAAAAACATTAGATTAATTAATATTTTCATAGGAAACATCATACTTTAGAACTGAGAATATACGATGTTGTGATACTGTAGCATAGGCATTTACATATTTTCTTGATCTGAAGTATAATTTGGTACAATTACATAGAATAGTTATGACTGGATTTTAATTGTTATCATCTAAAATCATAAATTTTATACGCCCAAAAAGGAAGAGATTTATATTTTCCTCATTTTTCCTCAATAGAATACTTTTTTTATAAATTCAGAACAAACTTTTTCATTCACTTCTTTTATTTTGGAGGAAAAATGAACTTGAATCTTTAAAAGGAACCTGCTAAAAATCAAAAGGAAAACAATCTGTAAAACCACAAAAAGGTAAATTTAAAATTTTTAAGGGCCCATTTTCCTATTTATTGGCATACAAATTACAAATAAAAAGTTTCCAATTTGGTTACATGGTTTTGTCTATCCGATTTTACTGTGCTTTGTTTCTTCAGCATTCACGCCCATGTATTTTAAATGAACGTTCCTAAGCTACCCACCAATCAGTATAATATATTGTAAGTGTTTAAATGACCTCCTTAAACCATTGTTACGCATTGTACTTTTTGACACTTTCATTAGATGCGCTGTTTATCCTATGACAATAAATGCTCAAGAGATGAACAATGTATTCATATGCATTTCAATATATGAATCCCTCAAAGGTCTCAAATAATATTTCATCCCTTCATTTCTATACATATCAAATATTTTGTTCGTGTTAAATACGAGTCTACATACACTTAAATCCTAAAAAGAAAACCACAAGTACAGATGAGGTATCAATGTCATTTGCAAAAAGTTGATTTAAGGTTTATTTGTATTTTTTTAAGGATATATAAGTACATATCATTAGAGGTACTACATACTATGTACTTGAAAAGGCACTTTTGTGACAGAGTGTGACTTTTTTATATACATACGCACTTAGTGGCAAGAAAAAAAAAGAAAAAAAAAACCATACAAACAACTCTACTAATTGTCGTTATTTCCTTCTTCACAATATCTCCAAAAAAAAAAGATGTTTTTCATTGTCTATTACTTTGTTAATGTAATAATAATTCAAAAAGTTGTTGATTATAATTTGGCAAAAATTAATTTTTTTTATACATATTTATATATGTACATAAGTATGTAAATATTCTCTCAACAGAATCCTTGAAATATGTCTGTAGTTATGTATGTATGTATGTTCGTTATTTTGGTTATGTGTTTTAATAATGTTAAAATAAAGAAAACATCATCTTCATCATCATAATTTGAAAAATTCTCTCACGATCATGTCCTTGAGAAGGGAGAGAAAAGAAAAAATGAATGCTCCTTCTAACACGCAACCTATCATAATTCTAACGCCATTTATATCGCCATAATATCCACTTATATACATAATTTACACGTCTGTTAATTAAAAAATAAATCTCACTTTGTATTTAGGTACGTACATACATATGTGTGGTCGTCTATTTATGGTCAAAAATCGAATTTTTAATTAATATTTTTTTTGTTAAATGATTGTAAATTATGTTCTTTAGTTATTGTTGTTGTTGTTGTTGTTTTCTTCGTATTATTCCTTGAATTTTTTGACTATAAAATACAACTATGAGGAACTCTTGCAAATGGAATTCCTTTCTAACATAATATAGCATAATTAAACTGATGGGAGTTTTTATATGTATATGGGTCATACATACAAAAAATGGTTGGAGACAAATGAGGAATTGAATGCAGTGAATCCGATGGGGCAGGTAGTGGCTCCATGATGAGAATTCATCCAGGGTATTATTATATGTACATATTATCCATGTACATTTACATAATATAAATAAATAAATACCTATACACAATATGGTCCTAGATATAATTAACATTGAAATTCCATTAAGATTCAGGGAATTATTTATAATGTGAATTATCATCATTTATATTCTTAATGATGAGAGAGACGCCGTATACCTTGGAGGAAGGTATTTACTTACTAGGGTTCTACATATAGATGAGTCTTATTTCATGTCAGGGGTTGAATAGTTAATTAAGCCTCAATAATTCTGAATAAATAATGAATCCACCCAATGAATGATGATGTGGGTGCAAAATGGCATTATTATATGTATGTATGTATTTGAGGTTGCTTCTCTGACATTGGGGAGCCTCATAAATAATTCTCATCAAATAAGTCAGTATTAAACTTGAAAATTATTTAATTCAACTTTTGCCAATTTTTGAAAAAAATTATGTGTAAATATATATATTCATCAATATTCTTCCATATATTGGTCGAGGCTACAGGGATTAGTACAACGGTTGGTTTGTTTGCCATGGACGCAATTAAAAAAACATACATAAAGTAAATGAATACATACAAATACTAATCAAACAAGCCATTTAACCATTAATAATTATATAACCCCAAATAGAAAGGTCAAAAATGGGGTTTTACACTCACATTTATCCCTTTGGGTTGGGCACTTTTTATTATTCTAGGCATAGCAAAGCGTTGATAAAAGTACATATAATATAACAGACGCACATAAGTTTAAATGGACATGAATAAGAACAAATTGTTAGGTTGAATTGTTAAGTAAATTCTATTCGTTCCATCATTCATTGTACATATTGCAAAGACATAGGAGATGACTTTGAATTCGCTACGTATCATTGGATGATTATTGTTATCGTTATTTGAGTCATGTGATATGTAATGTATGCATATAGGACTGCAATCAAAAAAGGTACTTGAGTAAATTGAATAGTAGAACTACGTGTATCTAAGCATGACTTGGTCATATTTCTGATATTATGATGATTAGTATGTATGTACACATTTACCATAAATCCGTGTATGTATGTATGCCAATGTCGTTTATGTAGTATTAGGTGTGGACTGAACAAAACATCCTTTATATATGTACATATGTATAGAGAGAGATATATATTTATATTAAATCAAAAATTGTACATATTTTATGAATCTTCTTTTTGACAAATTATTTTTTATTGAATTAAGTCATAAGCCTTTAAAAAAATACATATGTTGTCGCTATGGTTGGTATGATATAGATAGATAGATAGCTATTGCAATGAATAAAAAAAATGCTAAAGGACTTGATTATTTTGCAAAATCAATCAGAGTTGTATCTTAAATTTACTCCTCCAGACAAAGATCCTACTCAGTCAAATTAACAAAATAAAAAATAATAAAAAATACGACTCATCGATGAAGTACAAAGCAAAGAGTTAGTGAGGAAAATGGTGCATCATTATATAGCCTATACATACATGTTATGTCTAGGAACCAACAGATCAAATGCACAAGTCACTTTGTCATGTCTCATATACATATTATGTATATGTATATTTTTTTTACAAATAACTCGTAGTTGATACTTGATAAGTCAATACAT
Organism: Lepeophtheirus nordmannii; assembly: GCA_963680855.1. Lineage (NCBI taxonomy): Eukaryota > Metazoa > Arthropoda > Copepoda > Siphonostomatoida > Caligidae > Lepeophtheirus > Lepeophtheirus nordmannii. Next base: position 27,663,858 of record OY804520.1, read on the forward strand.
AATGGTTTTCAACTTGTTCAACGAAATTCAAGATTAAACCAACTTGAACAGAGCAATTTAAATGGACATAGATGATCAGATCTTATAGGAATAAAACCCCTTTTTCTTTCAAATTAAGGAAAATACTAAATAAATTCTGTTCATTTTGGATTTTGAACTTCCATTTCAAAATATATATTTCTTTATTATAATATCTCTAACCCTACTAATATGTAATAAAAATATGTTATTTCATTTTTATACATTGACTTAGTATAGCCAACTATTACTTTTGCAAGGATCTGATATTTTTCTCGGATATTCTTTCTTTGCTTGCCCTTTTTATACATCTACTATAAAACAAACTTAATTCTACAAATATAACAATTTTATAGGAATTTTAATTCTCTATAAATTTTGTGTGTGGCTAATACGTATCACTATTTTTCTTTGTCATGAAGATGTAGTCAATGTAAGTTTTTATTCATTTATAAATCCAATTGATGACATTTTTAAAAGATTGAAGAGCTAAAAATGTGTCATTTTTTTTTAATAATAAATTAAACTACTCACTGCTCCCAACAAGATATCGACACTTCGACTTATGATACAATCTGTAAAAAGTTAATAAAAAGTTCTTTCAATTTTAAAATTAAATAAATCTTAGGGCTTCGAGTCCATAGTATTTAGATAATTTTTATTCAATATTTATAGTTAAACATTAATTAATTATTATCAATGTATGCTATTACTTAGCTATTATCTCAAAATATATTCGCCGTATATTTATGTATAAATATGAACTTACAAGGAAACAAAATATAGATTTAAAATTAAAATACAAAATAAACGGAAAATTAAAAACTAAAATACAAAATAAACGGAAAATTAAAAACTAAAATACAAAATAAACAGACTGATTAAAAACTAACTAAATCTATGTATTTCTTCAGTATTTAAGGATGTAATTAATATTTCGTTTCAAAATCCTTGTTTTTTCAGAGTTTACAAATAATTTATTCACTTTTTTAACTTATTTTTGTATTTCTATTAAGAATTCCTTATGATGATAAAAATTATAACTGAAAAATAAATGTACGTATGTTTTGGATTTTGAAAATAGCTTGAATTACTTCAATGTACCATGTACATATGTACGTTCATCTAAATATAAAATACTTATTATGAGTGATTTATTAATAACTTTGTAACTTAGAGAAAATCGTGTAAAATCAAATAATTTACACGACTTTACTTTAGATAATTGAATGTCATAATGTACAGAAAATAAACTTTTGAAGAGCTCATAGATTTCTCTGCCAGAATAGAAAATGATTCATAGAACATCTTTGTTCATTAATAGAGAGCAAATTAATAATTTAGTCAGGTTAGGTTTAGTCAAATGTCTTCTCGATAAAACTTAGCAAGGCTTTGTTAACTTTTGTGTCTATGTATATAAATATGTATGCATTGAAATTTGAAAAAGAACCATGAATTTGCATATAATTGATTGGAAGTCATTTATGAATGGAATAAGTTCAAACAGCATGAAAAATTGATTTTTTTTCCTACTATTTTCAGAGAAAGAGAGAGTGAAACTAGGCATGCATATCTTCATAACTGAATATGCGTTTATAGATAAATATGTATGCAGAGGCCCTTCCAATGTAAGTGTTGAAATCAGCACTCCCCTTGATTTTGATTACATATTCCTTTACTATTAATTTTAGAATCAATTATAACGACGACATTCCTATACATTCCAAAGGAGTGGCTTGTCACCCAACAGTTACTCCCCTTCGGTGTCTATGAATGCAAATTAATTCATTACCAAAGTCCCTTTGGTTTTTTTAAAGGGATTAAATAATATGTATATGTATGGCTGCTTTGAAGTGTACATATATGAATCTCTTACAAATAAGAAGAGAGTCCTTCAATAAAAAGTAATTAATTAATCAAAAGAAAAAGCTGAATTTTATTCTACCCATGAAATAATCAAGTCATAGAATACATATATCATAGAATTCTCATAACTTGAATACAATATGTAGTCTCATGGTATGTACATATTTGAGAAGGAGAAGGAGGATGACATGATCATAGTATCTCGGAGTGGCATCTTCTTACATGGGTATAATATTTTAATATACATACCATACCATACCCATTATAATATGTTAAAAACAATTTGAATTCCCTGACAAAATCCTTTCACTTGAAATGTACTCCCCATTTCCTTTTCACATTGTATCATTCATAATAATTATTAGTTAATATATTGTACATTATTCATGGGACATGAGGAAAGCGCATACATTTTACAGTTCATTACAAATAAGCAGATGAGTACATACTTACTTACTTACTTACTTAATTGCATGAACCATGAAGGGACGGGTAATTCCATGTGACATGGGGAAACGCTCTGCATCAAAATGAAACTTTATGGGAAATAATAAAGTTTGTTAATTATTATTATCATTATTATGAATATACATATATAAATATGTATTTATTGTTTCTGGATCTTGTGATTTAAGAAGGAGATGATTAGTGATGACTCTTCTTCTACGCTTTACTACCCTACTCCCATTGTATTCACCCATTCCTTCGACTATGGGAATGATGTTAAGGAATTTTGATATCTTTTTGAAAGTAAATAATAAATATTATGCAAGAACTGCTGTACATACTACGTATGTACATTCAGATTTTAGGTTTTTTTTTCTTTTGTATTTGATATATATATATATATATATATATTATTGAACTTTTCAATAATCATATGAAGATAATGAGAATATTTATATATTATGCATCATTGATAAAAACCTTATTTATAGATACATAGATGTATGTATATCTGTATATATTTTCGATAAATATACTTTGAATAAATGGTAGTAATATATATATATATATATATATTATAACTTATATACATATGTACTCATGAATTTATAATTTTCATTTTCTTTTTTAGGGTCAAAAGGTTCATTCATAACTACGTGTACATGAAGAAAGAGAAAAATAGAATTCATAGATCCATGTATTGTGTATTGGTACGTAGGTACACTTGTAGGTATGTAGACTGAACTTTGTGAGTTAAAATGAAGACACAAAGCAGATATATATACATATATATATATATATATTACCAATTGAGACGTGTTCTTTTATAGTCAAACTTTTGAAAACTGGTTGAACAATGATGAAAAAATAGAGATTGAACCACCCTTGAATACTTCTGATAGAGATGTGCCTCTTGTGATCAATCTTAGTTTCAAAACCTATTTATGAAGGTATGTCTTCTCTCAGTTTTGATACTTCAAAGTCGAGGTCTTTTGGTCAAGAATAATGCAAGTTAATTAAAATTTTTAGCTCCTTAAAAAGAAAACATTTTTTAAAAATTTTGGTATCGATTAGACTCGGATCAGTCCTAGGACTCAATTTCTAATCGATTGTTTTTCTCCTTTGCAATATTCTCAAAAAACTAAGTCTGAAAAGCATTTTAAGTTCCGCTGAAAAGATGAGCCGGAAAGGGGAAAAAAGATCAATAAGGAATTTAGTCCAAGAGCTGGTCCAACTCTATTCTCGATCCCTTAGAGTCTTGCTCTTGATATCGGTTAAAATAATATTGACGACAACATAAGGTGCAGGATTTACTTAATTGAATGGTTGGTTAACTAAAGGGTTCCATATTGTGTTGTATTATTGTTTCTGGACGGGACAAGTATTTTTAAGTGGAAATATATAGGTAAACATGCTTATCATCAAAATATGAATATCAGTACATACATAAGTTTATACTTATAAAGTATCTTATGTATTACTATATACATATATTGCATTCAATCCCCTCCAACCTCTAATAACGACTCATTGTCTTTATTACTATACATATAGTATAATCATTGTAATTATATTATTCCATAGAAATCGTGTTGGCCCAAACGTTGAGATATGATAGTATGTAATCTTTTTTAAGTATGCCTAATAGAGATATAATTAGATTAGTTAGATTATTATCAATCAAATGAAATAATTGCGTTCGATATGAACCTATTAATATCATCAATCATGATCCTTTATTTGGTACCACTGATTCCCCATTAAAGTAGTAGTCGTATTAATAATAACTATTAATGATTATAATTTGTGAAAATGTTGTTTTTATTCAAATATGTAGAAGGCTGCTTATTTCTACTTTCTGTGTGCCATTTTTTTATTTGAAACTTAGAAACCACTGAAAAGGTTTTCAGCTCTTCTCTTGAGGGCTTCAAACAATAAAATGCGCTATTCATATTGTTTTAACAAAGTTGTTTTTTTTGTTTTCTCACTCATTTTGAAGTCATAAATCGGCATGAGATACATACCTCACTTGGAGTGGGAAATTGAGGGAGAAGGAACAATGAGGGGAAGAGAGAAGAGAGGAGAGAGCCCTTGTCATAACTCTTCTTTAAACAATTTTAAAATGTGTAATCATTTCCAAGACTTAACTTCGGAAAAGTTCCCTTTTTAATGTTCCACCACTCGCTGGGAAAATTATGTGGGCATTCGGTGCACGTTTTTTTTTTTTTTTAATTCTTTATAAGAGCGTGAAATATGAGGCACATACTAATGAACTAACTGGAGCTCTATGTATGTACCTATGTACATTTGATTACAGCTCTACATACTTAAGTACTTATATATATATATATATATATATATATGTACATAGTAAGATATGTGTTTATTCACAACGTAGGTTGTGTGTATTTAAGAGAATTTACTTGTTTTCATATGAAATGGAATCCAGAGTCAAGTTGGGTTAGTATTTCCGCTCCAACGCCCAAGAATTCATGCCTTGGATACAAAGTAACTTCATATGTAGAGTAAATGATGATCTTCTCTGATGATTTACAGGTGAAATATAACCTTTCTATCTACGTATATCTATCTATGTATATGTATATATATATATACACCGTATATAAACTGTTGTATGTGTTGATCATTATTTGCAAACCCCTTATTATAAAGTAAAATGAGAAGATACATACTACTAAATCGATGAAGCTGATTCCATGCGAGTTTTAACAGTAAGGAATGTAATTCTAGGTATTTTTTTTCTTTTTTTTTTTTTTTTCTTCTTCTTGATAAGCAACGAACACAACAAAGTGGATTTTATTTACACATGCAGAAAAAACAAAAATCTACATAAATATATAATATGCATATTGATTTTTTATTATGCCACATATTTTTTTGCAAACATTATTATTCTCTCTTAAATATAATATGATGATGTTCCTACAAATTCCTTTCATGAGTAAGTTTGAGCATTTTGCGTTGCTAACAAACCTATTTATATATTTACTTTTATAGATTTTTAATGACTAAGGGATTTTTTTTTTTTTTTTTTTGTTAGTTTATATATGAAGAATTCATTTATATCCCATGGAGGGATTTTTCCTATTTATTTACTTATTTTCATTAGAAACTTTCGACGCTCCCATTTTCAATCTGATTTATTAATTAAAAAATAAATAAATATGAATGTGCCCATGGGTTTTTTGTTTTTTTGGGAGGCTGTACATATATATATATATATGTAAACAAAGCAGGGTTTGAATAGAGGTCAAAAATGTATTTGATTTATAAATGTACATATTTATTTATTTTCCCAAATAAATTTAATTAGACCTGTCAAATCAATTAATTGAATCCACTTTTGAAATATATAACCATCTAAATATGCCTCCATGTACATATGAGGAGATGAATAAAAACCATCTACCAAAAATGCAGTATTCTAATTGAGTCACGTTTATTTTGAAAATAATAATATTTATAAGCTACAGATACATACATATATGTATACTTAGGTATCTATAAACTAATGCATCATTAATACTCTTAAGACGAGTAGTGTCATTATGAAAATATAGTCACTGTGACAATACATAAATATCTTGAAATAATCAAGCAATAATCTACATACATACATACATATATAGGTATTATATAAGCACATTAATAAATTATCCATACGTATCTACATACATACATGAATATAAGCAGTGCAGTATGTATGTACATACATAGTTTGGTAGACACATAAGTATGTATTATACATAAATGACAGAAAAATCTCCTTTGTCTTCCTTCATCTCTATTTTTTGAATGATTTTTTAAATGTTATTTCTGATTTGCTAATTGAATTACCCATGTGGTTATTTGTGGGTATATCGATGCAGTATTCCTTTTGACTTTTTTTTAAATCCATGCATACGAAATAGGCTATAAATCTTTATTTTGTATAAATTTATTTAAATGCTCTTGATTGATTTCATTTAAAAAGACGACGGGATTTATTCCTATTAATAAGTAGATGATGCTCTTGCTAGGTCTTTGTAGGAGTCGAATGGGATGAGTCAGATCATTCAACTCCCCTACCCTTTCATTTTATTCTGAAAAAGAAATGAGTGAGTCAAATAAGTAATACATGACATCATTTGCTATTAAGTATGAAAGTCAGTGGCGTAGCCACAGTGGGGTGGCAGAATACATTAATAAAAGTTGAATCGAAAAGAAATTTGAGCATTCATGTTCAAATCTTGGATTGTCTATTCATTGAAATTAATTAGTTTAAGGGTAAGTAACAAGAATATCACCTAAATAACCTCACTAAATATCACCATTGATAATAATCGTGTTATTGTGAATACTAAAAACTTTTTCTGGTTCAAAAATAAAAATCATAATCATACCGAGAGAAGAAAATGCATTTGTCTCCCCCCCCCCCCTCTGAACAGGAAGGCTGGCAATGCCGCTGTTGTATGTACATACATACATAATATCAATCTGTAAGGACTCTTTCAACCTTCCCTAATAAAAGAAACAGAAAAAAAGGCCAAAAATCAGTTGCTTGTAGTTAGTTCTTCATTTAATGGTAGGGAATTGTTTACAACTGAACAAGGGCTAATTTCTGTTGAATCAGTCAACGTTCAGAAGAGTAATAAGTAAAAAAATCAAGAGCTTACAAAAAAACACACACCATTGTGCCGTTTCTATGTACAATATTGAGGTATTTCTTCAACTAAGTACGTCTTCCGTGTATGTTTGAATTTACTGAAGTATGCACAAGCAAAACTATTATCTGAATTGGATATTTAGTTCGTTGGGGCGTGGACTTTATGATTCTATGTAATATGGATTGAATATGCTATAGTTATAGTAGGTAGTCATGTCCTCAAACTGTATAATCATTTATCAACTACCATATCGCCCCCCCCCCCTCCTTCTAACTTGATTCATTCTAAAATAATAATAATAAGAATAACAATAATGTCGGCACCCAATATTTCAATTTGAATCAATATAATATGTAGTTATATTATATGTATGTATATATAGGAAGCTGCATATAGGCACTGTTTTATCTTCATATGTACAATGTATGTACATATCCTTACTTATTTGACTTACCTTTATTGCTACAAATTTTATCTCCTACCAAGATAAAAAAGACGTTTATGACGGACCGAACATCGTTTGATGTTATAATGGTCAAGTTCCCATAGACTCCAAGGGAATGAAGTTTATGAGATATCGATAATAGCTTGTATGCTTAGATTTTAATATGTACATATGTAGGTATAGGTCTGCATATGTCCGTCCTTCATATTGGTTATTAGTCATAAATACAATTAACTATAAATATACGTATATATGTATATGTATAATATAAACGAGTACTTTTAAAAAACTAATCTGGAACTGCATTTGATATTTAATCCTCACTGAGCATCAGTGTGTGTGTGTGTGTGTTCCTTTAAATATCCATTGAGCAGCAAGTCTATTTTTACTTATACAGATAAAATCAAGTAGTCCTCATTTGGAATATCTAATTAGCCTACTGAATGCTATCATAAATCAGTTGGGGTTAAAAATAGGCATGTACTTTTTTTAAACATATGTGTAGGCATAGGAAGCAAAAACAACAACAACAATGATGATGATGATGGTTTAACTTTAGTAGGTGTCTTGATGGTCTTTTTAGATTGTGTTTTATTATCTGCTGCTGTTATAAGGGGATTTACTACCCCTCTCCCCCCCCCCCACTAAATTCATTATCCATGTATGTATGTATGTATATATCTTGACATTTCCAAGTAAATACTTTGAATATCAATGTTGAAGGAGAAAAAATGCTACATTTCGGTATTTTAATTGTAGATCCATCCATCCATACAAATTGTCTTCTTCCACATATCATGTTGTATGAATATAATGAACAGCAAACGAAGCTTTTTTTTTTTAATAAAAGGATATTCTTCCGAAAAAATGTCAAATGTCCTCGTTCATTCGTGAGATCAGAGTATGTATTTCCCTAGTCTATGAATGTAGAAATGTATCTCATCGTTGTCTATATACTATAGGTACATATACATATGTATAACTACATACTTCTTACATGGATATGAATTTAATTCTCTGTTCATTTTGTATAATTAATATGAGCAATTATGATATTTTTCATTCATATTTAATCAGTGCTGATAATTATGTGTGAGAGGTTCTTTTTTTTTTTTTTTGGCCACATGGAATTTCTGCCTATATTAAAGAGAATAATAATTATAATTTATCTGATCTTATGTCAAATGGTCACTAACTTGGTTTTTATTTCATCATCGCCTCGCTTTTCTTCTTCTTACCGATTCTTTCTTCGTCTAATAACCCTGGTCAAAAAATTTGAACTTTCAAAAATCCTAAGGAGTATATAAAAGTTATTCAGTTTTGTACGCTAATTTCAAATCTGCAATATTTTTTTTCAAGAGTCAGACGGTTTTCGAGAAATCAGACTCTACTTTTTGAGCTTTTTTGGCCCATTTTCCAACTTCAACTTCAATTTAAGCCTACAAAGATACACATTTTCAGCATTAAAAAATAATGATTCGCTAGTGTATTTAATGCAAATTCCAATTGCAGTCTTTGTTTTGACCTAAAGAGACTCCTGCGGGCGTAGGGGACGGGAGTAGGCCCGAAAGTCAGTCAAATCCTTTGTACTTAAAATACTCCATGAACATTTCATGCAAATGACTAAAAAGGAATGCATTAAAGAGCTGAGACCCACAGCTTCCAAACAAGATGTCAAGCGCCCGATAAGAGCCTTTAACATTGAAGAAATTGTCCATCAAAGTGTGTAAATTTTCATCCAATTTTGATCAAAAATTTGCTTGGAATCAATGACTCATGATAGAGCTACTTAAGTAGTAGCACTTACAAGGATTAAGAAATCGTAATTAATCGAAATTAAATGAAAATTTATACATTTAGATGGACGATTTATTTTTTCCTTGGGATTTTTGACTATTGACCAGTGTAATTAATTTATTTCACAGGGCCAGTTGCTCTTGTATAATGTACTCGTACAAGTCATCTATCCATTCATTCAAGCTCTAGATTTGTATGTAAGAGCAAATGTAGTAGTCATATCCATGTGCTTACCAATGAGGCTCCTCCCCTGACCTTTATGTACTAGAGCCAAGAGTAGATACGCATCTCCCTTACATATGTATGTACATATAATACGATTATGTTTTAATGTATCATTCTACCTTCAAATGAGAGCACCTCCCGTAGTATCAAGGGACAACATTTGTACTACACACAAACAAACATATCTAATTACTGCTGCTCCCTTGTTGACTCCACTAAACAACTCTTATCATTTTGACATTTTTTAATCATATACACATTCATAGATAAACAGATATCTACAATATATCTGTTTATGGTTGAACAGGGATGTTTTTCTACGTTCCTTAGTGCTTATTTATGAAATTCGATCGATTCGATTGTAACTCAAGACTTTTTTGTACATATATATATATATATGTACACAAGATAAAATAAAGGCGGATTTCAATGGTTTTGAATGATTGGGGAAAGAGATAAAGGGATGGGGACTTTTAAGCAATACGGTAACAAACCTTTGTTTTACCTTTCATTTTTCTAATATGAACATTCTACATATATTTATTTATTTATAATTTATACAAAAAAACTTTTTTTTTTATTTTCATTTCCAACTCAAAATACACATGACCAGGTAAAATCAGAAAGAGGAGCAAACTTATAATTATAGTCAGTGGACGACACACAGTTCTCAGGTTATAGTAATAATAATAATAATAAAAGAAACATTTAATGTAAAATCTGTTTTACTTTTTGGACAATCATAGTTTTTAATTTACCCAAATTAATTTTTCCTAATTATTATGATTATAGTATATAAATATATATATATATTTATATTCAAGGCTTATAATTCTTGTGGATTTTATTTTTTTTCGCTTATTTGATGGATTATTTCTTTTTAAAAAGAAATAAAAATTCATGTGCGTACCAAAAATTAAAAAGAGTGCACGCGTCTTTCTACACATTTATGTTTCAGTAACTGTTGAACCATTGAGACGAGTGGTTGTTAGACGTGTGTTTTTTTCTCTTGTTTTTTTTTTTTTTTTCTTATTCAAAGTTGTTTATTTTCTTTTGTTATTATTTATTTAGAATAATAACAACAGTGAACTGTTGTTTTTGTTGTGATGTTATCAATCCCTTACTAACTCCTTGAGGGAGATGGTTTAGCAAAATATTATTATCATTAATAATAATAATACTCTGATCCAAGAAGCGAATCAGCCCATAATCCTTAACAGAAGAAGTAGAACCAAACATAAGCTTAAGGTAAATGAAAACAAATAATAGCCATTTGGTTTGGTGTGGATGGTGCTACATAAACCTACTTTTATCTATCTTTATATGCACATGTACATATGTCCTGGATGAACTACCAATGGTTGGTGAAATGAAATCAAATTGACTTTTATAATGAGTGCTTTATTATTATTATTTTTTTATTTTGAGTTTAAAAGGAAATCCTTCACTGACGTAATTACCCTTTTCTCCTATTTCTCTCTCTCCCCCACCATAATAAACCCCTTTAATGATTATATGTTATATAATGAGAACATATGTACATATCTACATTTCTGAAGCACATCATCATTCCTGTAAATGTATACACTTATAGGTCTATGAACTTTTATAACATTATGTAAGGTACACTACTAATAGTCAGGCAAGGCTTCTGTGGATTGCGAATGAGTGTGGCAAGGGTTTCTTTAAATGTATGTATGTACAATGTAATATATTGTATGTAAATATGTAGAAATATGATCAAGGAAGCTTGTGACAGAAATAATAATAATAATAATGGTTGCTTTGAAAGTCCCTGGTTAGAATCAAATAATACAGTCACTATTTGGTTAAAGAATTGCTGCCTCGTGTGCTTTTTGTTTTCCTTGCATATTCATGCACAAACTGAAGTATATTGAGTTGTATGTAGGTATACTATTTCATTTAAATATCTCCATTTAACAATGGTTATTGTGACGTTAATAGGTGTGAATAGAGAGGCACTCAATATTGAAGGATTTCTGCAATATGTTTATGTGCATCACTATGTATATTTTTGAGTGAGATGGTTAATTTATCTGTTTATCTTTACTCAAACAAACAACTTGAGTGCTGCTACTCTTATCATCAGTCTCCTTTCCATATGCACATTTAAAAAAAAAAAAAAAGAACAAGCAAAACTAAATAAGCCCTCTGATGATGCAATAATATATGTATGTACATCATAATTCCTTTGGTTGAATGAGTTGCAAAAAAAAAAACCAACTAACAATTATAAGAAAGAGGTAGTGGTAGAGGGGGGGGGGACGAAGGAAACTAATGGTTAGTGATATTTTCTTCCCCTCTCTTTCTGACTCTACCTTTTTCTTTATGAAAATTGACTTTCTTCTATGTATTTATAGGCATATTTTGTTTCTTGAATGGTAGATATATGTATATATTATTGTATGAACGCACATATATATATACATACATATTCATAGGAATCATCTACATAGTAGTAGAGACTCCTGAACAATGCTTGCAAATTTCTTTTGTGAATTTATTCCGAATTGTGTGTGTGATGAGGATGATGATGATGATAGACCTTGAAGCAATTTGATGATCATCTTTAGTAGTTACATCAGTACAAATGTACATATATAGGGAGCGAGCGAAAGAAAAATAATCATGAACATGCTAATATAACTTTTTTTACTAGCATCATCAATGTGTGTAAACTTTTCTGACTACCTTAGGTTTTTTAAAGAGACTTTGTTTTCTCTATCTTTTTTCACATACTTTATTATATTTTCATCTTAAGAGAAAATGGCATGGCTTCCATTTTTGTGGACCCCCTGGGTATAATAAGCTGATCCATTTTACTTTGGACTCTCATAATGATGATGATGGAAAAGAAAAAAAAGTGAAAAAATACATACATATACCTCATAGCACGTCTCCTTGCATATTTGAATAGCTTTTATGAGTCTTGGCAAATCCCGATATGATGGGTCAGACTACATACATTACATTCGTAAATGAATAATGCAATGTAGGTATTATAATGATAATAATAATAAGAAGAAGAAGAATAAAGCCATTTCTATAAAATTGCACTCAAACACTTTGGTACTCCTTTTATTCTATATACATATTATATGTACTTTTTTCCTTTCTCTGACTCACTTCTCCTTCTCTCTTCCTCTAGTTTAAATTATCTCCCAGTTGAACTTTTGATCTTTTTTGTCATGGAGTACCTACATATACGTATTAATTGGGTGTCGAAGAGTTCATGGAAGTTGTATTCGCTCTTATAAATAAATGATAAATATACATAAACATAGGCATGCAACATATAAGATATGAGATTGAATATCTTACCATTGTTGAAACCACAGACACCATAATAAATAATAATGTGACATGAATGATACTTTTTTCTTCTTCTTCTTCTTTGGTCAAGTGTTTTTCACTCCATATAAAGGTGCAGAAGGTCAAAAAATATACACCAAATAATAATAATAATAAATTATAATCATCTCCTGTCCCCCCCCCCCTCCAAAAAAAATAAAATATTAATAATGATTTAATTATTATTATCAAAACAGACTGGGATGAGGTCATGATGACTATCACCTCAATGTCCCTCTGACAAATGCTGTGGGATGTTATTTTTATGTGGTATTCTGTTATTTTGAGTTTTATGTTAGTACAAGCTAGCACGTTTTGTACGTCTTACTTAATATATAGTATAACATCAGTCATTTTAATTAATTATTATCAACAACTTGAAGGTACATACATTGATGCCATCATTTCATTTTGATCTAGTAAAGTGACTTATTTATTGGGTGATCCCTCAAAATCAGTTTTTATTTAATATCTCAAAGAAAATTGATATAAAAAAGTCTGATTTTTTAAGCGGGGGGGGGGGGGGGTTGTCAATAATTATCATTTTATATCATTGTTTTTTCTTAAATATTAAAAAAAAAGGTCCATCACAGTTGTCCCCAATGTCCTACCATACCTTTACATGTGATGAACTCGTGGACATTTAAATTTTATACTCTGACACAAACAAAATGTATCAATTTGAAATTTTCATTAAAAATAAAGTAGAAATATTCTTTATTATGATATTTTGTCAAATTACCTGAATTTAAGTTACATACATATACCCATGTTAGAAGTTAATTATCTGCGTAATGTTATATTTTTAAAACATAAATTATATCTTCAAAATCCTTCACCACACTTGGTAAATAAACAAAAAATTTAAACATACATTTTTCCAACTTATTGACAAAGAAGTTATTGTTAGCGATTGGAAAGCTCTATGCTGCACCAAACATCTCATGGATCCTCAATCCTTGCATTATACAAGTGCTTTCAAGCTGTTTCACTTAATCTCCCATTTTAAGAATAAAAGCACATCCTTTCCTTTAGCCGGCCCCCTCCCCCCCCTTTTGCTTTTGCTTCTAGGACCCTCATCAAAAATAATTTAAAATGCTGTGTTTTTTCAAACCGTACATGACTCTCTTAAAATACTTCTCATGGTCCCACTTTGAAACCACTAAAACGATCCACATCAAAAGTTATAATGAATTCTTTCATTATAAATGCTTCATCTCATTTTACTCAAGTTTTACTTTTGTAACACATAAAGTTACAACTTGTAACATATAAATGTTGTGAAGGTAGTCAAGTGCCATGGCTACACATCAATTACTCTTAATTAAATTAAGTCCCCACGACCACCAATCCACGTCTTGAAGGACGAGCTCCATTTTTAGTCAAGGAACAGACAAACCACACACACACACACACACAATTTGTATAATAGCAATCACCAAAATTCCGGAAACCAATCATTTACTCATTCTCAGAGAATTATTCTCAATAGTTTTTTTTTTTTTTTAATTTTACTGCAAGAAATACAGAATCATTTATGTACATAGATATAATATAATGTGCCTATGTAGTATGTATCTATAATTAGAATTTTTGTACCTATTGAGAGATAATTAAATGAAGAAGGGGGTTGTTTTTGTATCTATGTGTGGATTTTTATGGATAAGCAACATGGAAGAGCCACCCGTAATATACCAATAATAATAATAATAATAATTTGTTGCTCTGCTATTATAAAGGAGGATTGACTCCTTCAGATAGACCAAAAAAAAAAAAAAACTCTGCATAAAGACATGTGGGCAGATTTTATTATTATTATTATTACTACTTTTTTGCAAGTTTCATAAATCACTTACTCTCTCTCTCTCTCTCTCTCTCTCTTTCTTTCTGAACTCTCAATTAAATTCTATAAATGTACACATATTTTATATTTATATATGTATTATTGTATCTATGAACAATACATATGTAGATAATAGAGTCATAGTTGTTTGGGTGGAGTTCAAAAAATTAAAATGAATAAATGAGAAAGAAGAAGAAGCTGAGTAAAAGGCTTGTTTTTTTGTTGTTGTTGTTTTTTTTCATTGCAAAATAATTCATTCATTTGAATCCTTCTAATGAAACCCTTATTATCATTTCCTAATTAGTTATTCACTGAGTATACATATATATTTACTTGCTTAATTAACCATGTACCTTTTCTGAGGTCAATAATATAAAAATCATGAGATTCTCTTCTCAATAAATAACCGCATTGTTCCAAGGAGCTTTTGTATTTATTTATGTACTTATGTACATACATGGGTTCGGACTCAATTGTCTTGTCTTCCATGTTGTTAGGACTTTGTACATGCATGCATACACGTGGTTCCTTTTTCTTTCTTTTTTCTTTTCTTTTTTCAAGTATTATTTTAGAGAAAAAACAATAAGAAGAAAACGAACACAATGAAAGATGATTCTTCGACCCATTTCTGTACATTTAGGCCTTTATTAAAATGCAAGACAACTGCTCACTATTCATATTTATATTCATGGTTTCGGCAAAATGTGTGTGCGTCTAGTTAGTTGGTTAGTTAGTTAGTATATTCATACAATATGTGTACATATTATTTCCAATTATACCTCTCTATGTATGTATCTTAATAAAAAAATAAAGTCTGGGTGCAGCTCTTCGTGGTTATTTAATATTGGATAGTTGCTATGATTTATTATTGGGTTTGAATATGAATCGAAATGGATTCATGCAGAAAAATACATAACACTATTATGTATGTACATAGGTTGTAGACTAAAGTAGTTTCTTCTACACTTCAGACCAATATCTCAAAAAGTTCTCCCTCCCCTCAAATCTCCTTGATATTTCCATGTACCTACAATCTACGTATAGATATATATATATATGTACTTAACTGCACTTCCGGATTTAAAATCAAATTAAATTATGATTATTCAATTTTGATGCCGAACAAATCCTCAGACAATTTAAAAAAAAAAAACATGATCAGTGTAAATTGACAGGGGAAAAAAATATATTTTAAATGTGTCGTTGATTTTTTTTTTTACAACCAAAAAAAACCCAACATCAACAATGATAGTATTGTCGTGTCTAGTATATGACTCATGCAGTTGTATAAAGTAGGTATAATATACATATATGTTAGTATGCTTGGTTTTTGTAGACTCCTAATTAAAATATCACAATATAATAATGATGGCCATAATTACACTGATTTATGGACCTCAATATATTACTATATATATATATATATACGAACATGATGACGTTGCAGTTATTATTTTATTTGGATATAGGTATATATATATATATATATTTAAGTACTTAAATATGGATGTATCGTCTTTTAATTGGTACATATAAGTACATATATAAATGCAATAATGGAATTTGTGGTTAATTAATTATTCCCTAGTGTGTATCATTGTTTTAATTAAAGACGTATCAATTTCCCTTCTTCTTCTTCTTCTGTAATAACTTTTCAAGAGAAAGAGGAAGAAATAAAAACAAACGACATTCAGCCCTTTTATTTGAATGAAGGATACAAATTGAAGTAACTAACTCAATAAGCGAAGTTGGCAGACACAAATACCAATTAATCCCCCCCCCCCTCTTCCCTCTCTTCTCTTCTCTTTTCTTCACTTTTTCCTTTTCAGTTGAAATACATACTGTTGTATTTGTGTAGATTAATATATGTATGTATATATATACATATATTTATATATATATACCCAAGTATTTAGTTGGGAACAAACCTATTTTGTTTCAAGTATGCAATAATAATAACTCTTGGTTAAATAATGTACATACATACATACATACATCACTTCTTTAAGGAAGTGAAAGTTTAATTTATCCTGGGTATGTATGTAGTTATGAATTCAATTTTGAAGAGAAAGAGAAAAAAAAGGGTGGAGGGGATGATATGATGTACTCATGTACATACATTGTAATTATGTATTTGACAACAACTCCTTGACTTGCTTCTGTATGTATAAATATACTCAATGTATGTATGTACTAATGGTGTAATCTCCCACGAGGTGGTTCTTGAGATCCCTGCTAATGAATGAGAAGAGGATAATGATGATATCATTCTTTTTCTTCTTTTAATTTTTTATAATAATAATAATAATTTTGGAGTGGAGGGACTTTAATGGAATGCTCTTAAATGGTTCACTTTATATTATATATTTAAAGATTTATAATTGGACTTCTCTCTTCCTGCTCATGTTTTGCTCTCTCTCTCTTTAGTATTGAAGAAGTAGAGTTCTATGTATTTAAATGTTTTTTTATATATGTATGATCAAAGGCCCTTTTAGATTTATTTTTATTTTAAAATGGGGTTTCATTGTTATTCTTATTGTTGCTCCGTTCCTTGTGTATTGTAAAGTTAATGAGAATCTCAAGAGCCAGGGTGAGTACATCTAATATCTATGTATGTATGTATGTACTTTGTAACATGTATTACCTATTATTATTCAAATATCGGTTGTTGTTGTTGTGTAACAGCAGAAAGAACAACAACAACAACGACTAATATTTTTTGGAGCCAAGTTCATTCAAGCTCTTCTCCCCCCCCCCCTCCTTTTTAATGTGACTCCCACTTTGTATCTATGTGTGTATGTATTCTTTTGAATCATCAACCTTTATTGGAGACAAACATTGAGAATTACTTTGATTAGAATCATATTGAGTGTTGTGTTGTATATGGTCCTTAATAAGATCCATTCCTCATAATGGATCCAGGAAAAAGGTCTCAAATTTTAAAGCACTCTCAATCATTTTAGGCAGAGAGTAGAAGTTTGTTTGTCATTAGTAAGACTTAACTAAAGTATGACTTAATCCTGGTTTGAATATTTGGATACGTTAGTAGCTCCACATGACTCTATTTTTAGTATATCTCCCAACTTTTCTTCCTCCAAAAAGAAAGGGGGGGGGGGGAAGGCCCAAATTTACATCCTAGAATTTAGAACTGGACATGACGGCATGTTGCAATATATGTATAATGATAATTATAGATATTTAAATATTACTTTAATCATACTTATACTAATGGTCGTGAACTCTCTGAATTGTTCATGTGTACAGCAATTATAAATAATTGATAAGGACCTTCATCATCTCTTTGTGTCAATCCCTGTAACATTTATTTGTTATTATGTAAAGTCATTTATGACAGATGATTTTATTTATCTTTTAATTTTAATTTGAACAAACAGCATGTGTGGTAATATTCTAATGTGTGTATTCATCTATGTACTTATTCATTGTTTGAGTAGAAATGCAGAAGACCTTCATTCGTTAGTCATACTAATAAAAAAATACCTTCTTCCCTATGTATTTTTGAAATTAAGTGTCTTCCAACGTGGATTGACACTCATTTTAACTTTTTTTTTTGGCCTTAAAAAAATATTAATTATATTAGAATGATAGAATTGCAGTGATAAAAATGTACTCAATTTGGTCCCTAATTGAAAAGTCTACCTCATCAAAGGATGAGCTAAATTTAAAGCTATATATGTAGATTTAAGTTTGCCGTCCACATTTTTAATTAAAGTCTTTATATTTAACTACATAATGGTAGAGCATAACTCGGAGCATTGAGGATATACATACATGATTTAAAAAGAACTATACATTTGTTTTTTGAATATGTACAATCAAGTTAACTTTGTTTTCATAAGTAAGTTCATCATTTAAATACTCAGTGCCTTATATCAATACCATACAAATCCACACTGTGTATTTTTTTATCTTCAACTCTAATTAGCACTTGTTAGGCTGTAAATTAAAATGATCGCACAGCTAGAAATATTGAGTTAGCTTCTACAAACTGACGTTGGGCTTTTTTTGCTTTCTTATTTGTATGGAAGAAGAAGATTGAGGAATATAATAAAGAAACGCACCAATGATACAAATAAAAAGACAAAATGTCACGGGAATAACTTAGAATTGATGAGTTTTTTTAAAAAAAAAAACTTTTACTTATGAGAATTGAACATATATCAAACTCTGGTTCGCTACAATCAGTCATTCATGAGTTACAAAGGGTAGGCTTTTGAGATTTTAGGTTTTATTATTTTCTTATGTAGCCATTTTATGTGCGTCATGCAAACACACCACAATAGGGTGGTATATGGGTCTGAAATATGGTATGGATGTGAGGTTATTTGTCACCATAGAAATAATATCTGAAAAGTGGAGCAATCTGCTCATAAATCCTTTTCCTTTGACTTTTTCCTAATGAGAAGAAGCTCTCATGATTTTCCTTTGTATCACATCAACACATGTAAGGTGCAGTCAGTATGTATACCTATGTATGTATATTTATCTATCTACATACCTTTATTACTCAACATTCATATGTTCAGTGTATGTACACATGAGGGTACTAATAACTATGATAATTACATAAATCCTCGTCCACCTCTAGGGCCTTTGTGGTTACAACATCTGGGGGTTTTAATATCATGTAACACTTTATGTTCTCATGTATCACACCACACTGCCTTTGTAACCCCATATAAGTAGTAGTACATACTTCACTCTCACACATTATCCAACTTCAGAGGTACTGTTTAGAAAATAGGAATCATAGTACCGAGATTCTTCTTTTCTTATATATTTTTGACTGTTTTCTCATTTGCTCTCTACTAGTTGAGCCTACATAGCTTTGCAAACCATTTGTAGTAATCATCTTCATCATTTTAATAGTAATGATAATAATAATAATAATAACGATAATTGAATGTTAGGATTCAATTAATGATTCTGAGTATTTTTCTCATAATAGTAACAACAATAATAATAAATGATGCATTTACGTTTATAAATATACCAAAGTATGTATGTATGTATTTTTGAAGCAATTGTACATATCTATGTACCCACAATTTAGATTCTTTCAATTAGAGAACAATTATGTATATGTACTGTGTTTGTGTTATTGACTTTCTAAAAGAAATGCAACCCTCCCCTCTTTTTTTATTTTTCTTCCTCTCCTCCTCCTCCTCCTCCTCTTTCTCCTCAAGGCATATAAACATGGGTAAGTAGATGAATATCCATCATTTTTTGCAAGTGGATAATGCGTTCCTTGTTGGTGTTCCATAATGTTTGCAAGCTGTATGCGTTTTCAATTTTCGTATTATGATGGGTATTTTGGCATTGTACAAAGTTTTTTTTGTATCTTTGTGTGTACTTACTTAAAATATTAGAATCAAAGGCTCCCTTAATGAGCTACAACAAAAAAAAAAAAGGATGCATACTTAAGTACATAGGAAGGTACATAGACTTGACAGTTTGTAATTATTCAATTTAAGCTGCTATGCATATTCAATTTATAGCAGGTTCATCAGTATAGTATAATATTCTGCACCTTTGTACATACCTACATAGTTGTAAAGGGCTGAAGGTAGTAATAAGTATATTTTAATACTCCTATTTAATTCAATGCGGATTCTTATCTTCATCGTAAAATCAATTTGGTGAAATTATTATTCCTATTCCTATTATTATTTTTAAGACGGACGGAATTTATTAAATAGAAAACCATTTTGTGGAAGGAAAGAGTTTTCTTTTTCTTTTTTTTTTGTCTTTCAAATATATACCTATGGTATTACATGAATAGATTTTAGTAGCAATACGTTAGAAGGATTCGTTATAATGTCTTCAAATCTCAGACATAGAATTTTTAATTAAATGTAAGGAAGGCTCATGACAAAGAGAGCTCCCTAACAAACAACACTCCTATATATGTACATACAAATGTATATAATATTATTGTTATACAAATATATTTTAATATGGCATTTAGATTGTACCAAAGATTTGATCTACATATCATGTATGTATACAATAAAACTACTTTTTGTTATTTTTGTTTAGGTGTAAAAAAAAGAAAAGAAAAGACAGAGAAAACAATGACTAAATGATATGACACGAAGTAACGTATTTTATACGTATATTTTATGAAGAGTTATTTATACTACATAAGTAAGAAAATATACTCGTAACTACTTACATACATACATACATATAAGAAATATGTACATATAGCAACATACATACCATCAAACCCTTTTTCCACCTCTTTCAAATTAGAAATTCAATTAAGGATTCACTCTGCATCCCTCTTTTCAAGATGATTTGTCTCTACATAGTATGTATGTAGTATATAAATTAAAAAGTACGGAACGAAGGAATGTATGTATAGCTTTGAGTAATTCCTGCGTCCTTTTTCATTATAGTTACATATATCCATGTATGTAACCAGACTATATTTATACTTTTACACCGTTTAAAAAACAATTATGTACATATATATGTAAGTATTAGAAAACTTCTTCTGTTCAGCAATTAATTAGAAATGTTTCCATAAAATAATAATAATAATAATAAAAACAATGTATGAAAAAAAGATTTTTTATTATTGTTATTTTATTGCGTCTACCTACAATGAAAGCACTTCATATATATTATTTCTATATATATATATATATATATATATATATATATATATTCATGTACCTCATGTAATGCCCTATTAATTATTATTATTAATATTAACATTCTGTCAAACCGCATTATACATACGACTGCATGGGTATACATGTTACATAACTATAATTCATAACCTTTATCAAGGTTGGAATGATCTCAAATGTGTGTATGTGTGTACATACTTATTAACAACTATGAACTCTTGTTCATCATGATTTATAAGGATCGATTTTCTTATTATTATTATTATTATTATTAATGATATTATGTTATATTATATATATATATATAAGTAGTTATTGAGTTTGAAAAGAATAGTCGTATATATATATATATATATAATATACACAAATAACACTTGACTGTTTTTCTTTCATCTTTTTGTTGTTTCTCAAAAGAAGCTTTATCTTTTGATTTTGATCATGATCTCCCTCTTTATCTTGGTCGACAATATGTATCTATGTATGTATGTATGTTACTTAAGGAAGAAGGTGATTGTTTTGTAAGGAGCAAAGTGGTAGTTTTCACTTTATATGTATGTATTATGCATATACATAATATCTACATACATAAGTGCTACTTCTACTCCTTTCTGAATAAATACATAGACACACACATTTAAATGCCTTCTTCCGGGGTCAAAACCACAAATAAACACTTAGTACATACATAAATGTATTTATTTATTTATGTTGGAACAATCAAGCATATATGGTGTTCATTTGATGCATCTCTTTGAAAAATAATGATAGTATGTACATGTGTTAAACTCTTTTTTTTTTTCTTCTCTTGTACAAATTTTGCAATTATTATTATTATAAAGCTTTTACATATTTTACATAACTTGAGAAATAATTATATAAAATAAGTTTTCACTTTTTTTTTTTTCAAAAAAAAAAAATAATAATAATAATGTTCTGTTGGCTTAATTATGAATTTCAAGCATCTTGATTTGACTCTTTTTTTTTTTCTTCATCATCCTATAAAAATAATATATATGTATGTATACATATGTGCCTTGTGAAATATCTTGACTTCAATATAGTACATAATACTTTAATATACTTTTACTACATAGACACACATAAGCCAAAGTATGTATGAACATACATATATAGGAATATATTTCTTAAATCCTTCAAATGATATGTTTTCAAGATTATACAATGAATTTATATTATTATTTATAACATATATGTGTATGAAAAGCGGAAATAATTCGATGGAGTATGTATGTAGAGCAGTGATGACTGGGGTTGGTTTTATATTTCCTTATAAGATGGGAGTTTGATTTTTTTTTACCACATATTTAGATAATATATTTATCTAAGTATATATCATTATTTTTATTTGTAATATTTATTTAGTATTAAATCAGGGACTACACTCATAATGTTTCTACATACGAGACAATTAAATTGGTGCATTTGTGACAATTTTAGATTAATCGTCGGTTATAATCGGCCAATTATCACTGATATTACATATATCAGCTCAAAAAACCAAGATAGTTTTTTGATTTTAAATATATCTAAATAAAACTGAAATCAACCATTTTTGTTTAATTATACTAATTAAGAAATTAGTTGTAATTTGTAATCATCTAATCATTCAAAAAACCCACAACATGGCCAGTGCAGTCATTTTTAAAAGTTTATATTATCATTTATTAATATTTTTGACCCTGAGAATCAATAAAAATGAAGGACATAACTTTTAACAATCGTTATATATATATATTTTTTTTTTTTTAAAAAGTAAAACCTAGCACTAAATCCTACCTATGTGTGGCCACACCAGCCTTAATTTAAAAATAAACTGAATCACATATTGAAAAATTATAGTCATAAGAATTCAATGCTGTCACTTATTAAAATCTTGGCAATTGATTCATCTGATTGAATATGATGATAATGCAATATTATTATACATCAAAGTACTCATATTTGGTCTTTTATATAGTTATTTTAACTGAAATGTCCTCAAAAGTTAATTTAAAGGGGCCAATTCAGTTTTTTAACCTCCAATGAATCGGTTTCGAAGAATATATATGTATTGGTCGATTCCAATACAGGACTTACAAAAAAAGAAGAGAATTTCGTTGCAATTTATGTCAGATTTTTAAAAAAATAGAAAGAAGAAAAAAGAATGGTTCTATACTTATTTATTTTTGTACTCATCGTTGTCTTTCTGCCTATTCTTCCCTCAGTTACTTAGAAGTTGGTAACTATTATATATGCATATGTATTATTCCTATTATTAAATATATACATATATATATATATATATATATATGTATATGAGTACCCAGATGTCAGGTGACTTGAATAATTAATGTGTAGGATTAAGTAGGAGAAAGGTAGACACTTGTTTAACTGAAATTGTGGGGGATGACGGTAAGTAAGTATGTAGGTACATACATACATCATACTATCTATGCATAACCATCATCATCGTAAACTTGAAGCCCTTTTTTGCTATATGGATAATGTATGTAGAGTTCATGATCATTTTATTCTATTTGGGTCTTCTTCATACCCACATAAGTAAGTAAAGATATTTTGATTTAAATATCCCAAGAATTCGATCTATTTTCGTAATTAATTGATCATTTTGTATGTACATACGTACATATATCATTTAAGCTTCACACTTCTCCTTTAGGGCCCTCTAATTATATATAAAGTAATTGTCTTCTTCTTCTTCTTCTTCTTCTTTTATTTCTTTTTTCTCGTTATATGTATTGTATATAATTAAATGAAATTAAAGAGAGATATTTTTTTTTATTTTTTGGTAAATGCACACTGATTGCATTCCTCAAATGAAAACAAAAGCAAAACAACAAAAACACAGGCATAAGGCAAGTGGGTGTAAAAAATAGTACCTATACTTAAAGTGTCATTTAAAAAGACACCAATCCATCCATTCTCAATATTATTATTATTATTGATATTATTACGTACCAAAATGACATATTTTGAAACTATAAATTTTGTAGTGTTTTTGTTATCGTTGCTGAGACTTTAGATTTATTTTTTTATGGAACTTTTACCATTTGTTTCCCTCATGCTGGTTTCACTTTGTCTTCTCTCTCTCTTTCTTTATATGCACTATCTAATGGTTGTCACTTCATTTTCCATTTATTTATTTAAAACTCCTACAAGAAAAAAATAATGGTGATACGAGTGTATGTTTGTTTGTATGTAATATTCACCTGAAACTCTCTTCATATTTTAAAAGTGAGTGAGTGAGTGAGTGAGTGATGCCCATGTACCTAGAAAAATACGCTTATGATGATGCAGTATTGTAATTGAATACATAATTATGACGCAATGCAATTAATCAAAAACTCATCTCTCACTTACTATTCATTTTGAGTATGAGTTTTATCATGGAAGTAGTCTGCCCAAAAAGAAACAGCTTTAATTGAATGTTCTTTCAGCTTTCAAAAAATAAATACATTGCTAACTTACCTATGAAAGTGAATAACTCAATAATTCTCATTTAATGCCAGGAAATATCTAATAGAGATATCCTTGTATTGCTCCATTTATTTCCTTCAATTGGATTTCTTATCCTGATTGATAACTACATTAGAGAATGACCCATTTCTTGTTGTTGTTCCTCCTCCTGCTGGCTATTGAGTTATAGTTTGAAGCAGTTTTTCAGTTAAAAGTATTCCCATGCATGTACATATAAGTACATACACATTATTAGACCCAGAGAGGATTTCAACTCAATCAACAACAACCACTTGAATGAAATTATAATTAACATAACCACTTTATCCATAAAAACAAATACATGTATATATATATAAATGTTAATAACAAGAATTGTCCTAGAGAAGTATATAAAGATTTTCATCTACAAAAACAACTCTCAAGGATGTGTAATCACTTGTGTTTATTAACAACAAAAACATAACTCTTACACACTCTATTTAAGACACATAGAGTATATATATATATATATATATATATATATGTATATACGAACGTCAACATAGCATTCACGGAGTAACAAGTACTACAGTTTTTCAGTCATAATTTTGACAATTACTTTAATTAAAAAAATAATTAAGAAATGTTAGTGTTTTTTACATATATATATACATACAGAGTAGTCGGGTCTATCTAGATATATAGATACAAGGAGTCTATATTATTAATTTTATTATGTTACATGTGAGTATGGTTACATATGTATGTACATATAATACCCTATAATAATAATACATACATACATACATACCTACAAAGGGACCCTAATTAAACCTTCAAAAGTTGCTCTACAAATAGATATAGATATACATGTATAATATATTTGTAATTTAGTAAACTTAATACTTCTCAATAATGTACTCCTAATAGGTATATTCTTTTCGATATTACTATTATTATATAGTAATTACGCTACTGACTCCTATTCCGTTGAAATCTCCATCTCTTCATTTCATATTAAAGGGACGGGATAGAGTTGTTAGACTTTTTTTTTTTACCTCAATTACTAGAAGGGAGTTTGAGTTAAATGTACCAAAATTTAACACGACATATTTACATTTCTTTGTTATCGATTGAATGTATTTATATAGTAGATATATTATTGAGTAGTTGCTTTTTTGTTTGTTTTTTCACAAGTTGCATTTGAATGCAAACCGTAAAATGTTTACTTACTAAAAAAGTCAAATTCAAGTAAGAAAATTAGACTTAATGATATTTTTTTAGTAATAAATATATTGAATTATAATTAGTTTGCAATTTATTATTGGACATTAAGATACTGCAATAATAATTATATTGGAGATACCTGAGTATTATAGATCGGAGAAACTCATTTCAGTTCAGTGCAGATACTTTTGCATTCGCCAAGGATCTCTTCAGGACCCTCCCCCTGTTAGAAAGAATCTGTTGCAACCACCCCCTGCTACAATTGCTCCTGGTCTCCCCTACTACCCATGTACATATGTATAAGTAAGACTTTATTATTTCCTCACTCTATTTTGATTATTGCCATTAATAATAAAAATATTATTATCAGCTTGATGCATTATTTGAAGATCATGCATCCCTGTTGTGAGGGACTACTGCTACTACTATCTATGTACATTCATATGTATATTTCATACTTATAAAGTAATGGATTTCTATCCATTAAGAAGTAAATACAAAACATAAATATACATTTTCTATTGGTATTCTATAGTCCGTTGTATTAGCAAATAAACATAATATATGTACTATGCATGAACATATTAGGTCCTATGTATAAATTAGAATCAATCATGGGAAGTGTTGCACCAACAGGAGAAGGAGGAGGAGGAGGAGAGAGAATTTCCCCTCTGACCTTGAAATCCTTATTTACATTTTTCAGGGTGGGGAAAGGTGGGGGGGGGGGAAGCTGTAGAGGAGAAGAGGATAAACAAATACACTATGTATTATTTTGTGCATGGAGTAGAAAATTCTATGTATGTCAGAGAGGTTTTTTTTTTCTCCTTCGTCTTCTTTCTTACATAATAATATTAATACAAATATTGTTATTTAATAATTATTTACCAAGAGACATATTATGTTTGTACTATGTAGATATAAATAATGCGTATGCACTTTAGTAAGAAGTTGATATATATATATATTTTGTTGATAACTATCTGCACATATGTACTATATGTATGTGTGTAATATCTATCTACATAATAAGGACATTTGATGTATTTTCTCGTCATTTAAAGAGAGATATTGTGTAATGTAGAAAGTATCTATGGATGATGTAGGTATGTATATATATTTTACATACATAGAGGGAATGATGAACAAGTAAGACTTGTGTATGTACATATATGTATACAGATTTTTTTAATTTCCTTTTTTCTCGAGAAAAAAAAAGAACAAAAAAAATGCTTAACACAAAAAGGATGATAAAACTTGTACCCATAATACAATCATGGGTTAAAACAGAAGAAGCAACCACTAAAGGTTCATAATAATCATTGTTAAACATGTACATATATATATATCATAGATACAATATATATATGTACATATGTATGTATATTTATGCATTTATTTATTTATTCCTTTTTCTATAAGGAGAAAAACAAAACCTATTATGTATGTAGACATTAGATATTACATACATACATATTATGTACTAACAAAATGTCAATAAACTTGAAATAAGGGACTCTACACAGCAACTTTAAACAATAAAACATTTATTTCTACAAGCATTATGTCTATCATTGCCCGAAGGGGCCACCTTATTCCACGTAGTGGATCTCTTTGACCTACTAAATGTGGTTGATACGAAGGTACATACTGCATACCTATATAGTTACGTATAAGTATATCTCCTATATGAACCTTGCTTCATGATTATACATATACGTACATTAGAAGCTGCTTGTTGTTGTTGTTGTTGTTCAATTCTGTATGTTTTAAGGAGAAAAAACAGAGGGTAATTAAAGTCAGAAATTCTAATGAGTCGGAGAATAGGGACTTGATGAATAAATTAGAGCCTTTCACCTGGATAGGTTTCAGTTCTTCTTCTTTTTCCTTTTTTAGTTTTGTTAAAGTCTCATTTTTAAAGTTAGGCTTATAAGTTGTATTAGAAGGATAGGCTGTACATGCTATGGAATCTGTGTTGGAGAAGTGGACGACATCCAAATTGGTTTAAGGACATAACTATGTAATGAACAAGCATTTTACATTTATTTAAACTAAATTGCCTTCTGTTTTATGTCAACTATTAATAGTAATTAATTAATTAATCATCTATGTATATATATCTAGTTGCATAAAAGGTCTGAATGGTTGTTGCATCAGTGTCCTATTTCAAAGTGAGAGTGGTTACTCTGCTCTCTTTGGAAGAGGGACAAAAGAAGGAAGCTTGCAATCCCTGACTCAAAGTATCCATCCTTTGTGATCATTCAAATGGAAAAGGTGGACCTCAATTCCTAAAAGCTTGCAAAATGAAATGATGTATTACGGACGTTTTAATTACAGCATGAATTCGGGGATTTGTACTTATTTCATTCGTCTTACATAATAGACAATATAATTAATGAAAATACATACATAGATGATTTATCTCTGATTGACTCTGCACTACATATTTCTGAACTAAATTTTGAGTGGTTTTAAAACTCATCATTTGCAGAAATTTTGTCTTGAATTAATACTCAAGTATGCACATATTATGTATATTCCCAAATTTGTTGTTTCATTTATGTGGTGGCTCAACAAGGGATAATAATAGCTATTATCACATACTTTATTACATTGATGCCTTATATGAATAGACATAAAAAATGAGGCATACCGTCATAGGTAGGGTAGGGATACATGTATGTACATACGTACAAAAGCGTCTGGCTGGGTTTTAATTAAAAAGACGTTCCGCTAATTTTGTGCGTGATGTTGAAGCTCATAGACGAATACTACCTATCCGTTCCTTCTATCCATGATCAGTCACTAAGGAGGTAGCAATCAAGGAAAAAATAAGTAAAAATAAAAATGGGCCCTTTATAATTTATGTTTACATCATCATCAGGTTTTTGCATTTGCTCCTCATGTAGCTTAGGAATTCAAATTCATTCATTCATTCAGTTAGTAGTATTTATATACATATGTTTATGCATATGGCACATCCATATTTTAGTAGTGAAGTGGAGGTATGTAATCGTTAAAGGTAAATATTTTTTTTATCTCCCCGTTTCTATATAGAATGCATTTGCAGCCTCCGTCTCCATCACTTTTAATTCCACAGATTACTATTATGTAGTTACATACACACATTCTTATTAGCTCCTATTATTATTATTATTATTAACATTTGGACAACAGATTGTTGACTTCCAAGAGTCCATATAAAAAAGAAAATAAGAAGATTTTAACTTGGTACAAACATTATCTCGATACTCAGCTTCCCTTGTTCTCCTCCTCAACTCGCTGGAAGCAAACTATACATATATGCGTATATTATTTAACACATAAGTAAGAAAATAATAGTTGAATACAAAACATATGATATTGCCTGCTACATACATCGCAAATTCCGTTCGAACCGGCTTTCGATAGAAAGAGAACATTATATGAATCTAAGAATAGAAGAAGATTGTTCAATGTTCAGGGGCTAAAAAAAAATGATGAAGGAATCATAATTTATAATATTGTACATTTATATTGACTAATGCGATATGTAATATACATAGATACACTTACGTACGTATAAATATATGGATACTGGACTGACCTGTCTGTTTTGAAGTACATACACTATCCCATTCTTTTGATGGATGAGGGATCGAGAGAGGTATGAGACTTAATTCAATGAGAATGAGTTATTGTGTAGATTTATATTTAGCATAGAAGCAGCAGTGATATATGTATGTATCTATGTGTATTTCTTAGTCTTTTGTATTCAATTTCTAGGGACTCGATTAATAACAAAGCCCTCAAATTATCTCATTAATTCGTTGTTGTCGTTCTTTTGGCTCATATCTATGATTTGTATATGAAGCCACACAAAGAAGACATACAACATTGATGCTACTCTTTGAGTGATGAATTATGTTTGTTTAAAAGTTAAAACGATGTGGTTTGATTTTATATGTATTTCATTGGTAGCTAAAATGAAGAGAGGGAATTATTAGATTCATTTTAGATAATTTTAATGAATAATATTAATCACTGTGGTTATGTTTTTGGATTCATTTTCAAACAGATCTTGCATTAATGCTTCTTGTGATGATACCCTGCTCAAATGAAGAAGAAGAAAAAAATCATGGTCGAATGATCCTAGTAGTGACATTAATATCCTTTCGGACCTTCTGCATGATGAGTCCTTGTTGTAGTTTTTTTTTTTTTAGAAAATTGACATTTGACCTATGACATGAGCTCAACTCTTGTGGTTTTTATCAAATTTGCACAATAAAACTAAAAACCCTAGATAATCATTAGAGTTTAGAGGTTTAATGAAATGGAATAGGGGTGCATATTATACATAGCACATGACAAGGACAAATGAAGTTAGGTGTTTAATTAATTCAATCACCACATACATAGATTATGAATTTTTGGGTAATACTTACAATTATGTAAAAAAAAAAGATGCGTACATTATGTTTATTTTAATGATTGCAATTACATTTTATGGATAGATCTTTGTTGATACTTAGTCGTTATCGTCAGGAATGGAGCAAATTATTTATGCCCCATGTGACTATCACACACTCCACATAGTATGTAGTTCTTGCAATTTCAAATAAAAATTCGATAGACACATAAAATTAATTTTTTTTTTTTTTTTGAAATCTTTGATATTTATGTCAATGTCATTAAGTAAGTGAAATATAATATGATGCTTTTGATATCTATCAGCTCCTTTCCTATCCATGTATGTATATTTTGTTTCTCTATCTCTCCCCCCCCCCCCCCCAATCACTTCTCTTTTTCAACTCATCCTTGAGAAACAATTATGTATACCTATCCATGTGTATTTTTTTTTTTTTTTTTGATATAAAACGGAGCAGATAATAATCGAGAATATAATATATGTATTTTGTATTTTATGTATATGTGCAAGCAAGAAACAAAATACATTATTGAAAGTTATATAAATCATTATATACTATGTATATTGTTATTTTTTTTTTTTTTTTTTTTTTTGAATCTATTAACAAAGTATGTACCTATGTATGTATGTGTGTATACGACCCCGTATTTCATGTATGTGTATAATGCCTTTATATATAGTATATATATATATATATATATGTTAATATACTTGACTTGCATTTGACTTGTATTGAAAGATTTGAATTTATTTCCTTGTGAAGCAAATAAATAAGAGATACAAATGTAATGTGTCTTAACATATACATATATATGTATATATATATATATATTGTGCTGTTGAATCTAAAAAGAGTATCATTCACTTCATCACTCATCGAAAATGTCATGTTGACAGTTGCGTTTTCTGGATCAGCTGTAAAGGAGACTTTTATTAGATCTGGATATCATTAGAAAAACACATCATTTTTTATTTTATTTTTGGCCAAGGAAATTAAATCAAAGCGATTAAATACAAAGTGCTTCTCATTCATTCATTCACTCACTCACTCACTCACTATATTATCATCAATGTGTACATTAGTACCTACAAGCTTACCTTGTATGTATATCCCCTTCTGCCTATGTATGTATAAGTACAGAGGTCAAATACGTATATCCAATAACAAGAAAGATTAATTATAGCTTAAATAGGGAAGTTAGAGCAACAGATTAATAGACTATACATGTTGGGTTAAAAGGGCAAGTCTTTGAACTACATATTTCTTCTCCTTTAATTTTTGTTTTATTTTTTTTGCATGCTTAGAGTCATTTACAATAATCATGAATTTATGTAAATATCTTCTTCACTTATCCTCTCTAATCTTCTAAAAAAGAATGGACAGAGTTTTATATTATATACATACATATTATGCACGTGGAACCTTTATGTTTGTAAAACTAACTTCTATTTTTGTCTTTGCAGGGCCTTCTTCAAAATGCAGGCGGCATTATTGAGTATGGAATCAACTCCAGAGGGTATTTTCCTTCTTCCTCCTAATGGAAAACGTCTTCTTGTACGAAGTCTCAGTGATGGAGCAAAGTATGGCTCTTCCATTAGAAAAAGACTTGCAGCTCAGCAAACAGCGAATGGCAAAGAGCTTTACTCCATGTCAGAGTCAGGTCTCAAAGAGTCAGACTTTGACGTCTCAGACTCCTCCTCCACTTCCTCCTCTTGCTCTTGCGGTTGTGGAGATGTTCCTAGTCTGAACGAAGTTGAAGTGGATAGCTCGGATGAGGAGGATGAGGGCTTTGCAAAGGATGACTATGATGAGGAAGTTGTGGGTCCAAAATCCGTTGTTTATGTAGATTCTGCAGAGAGAAGATCCTTTTCCTCATCGGTTGACTCTGGAAGGTCCTCGGATAGAGACGGAAGTTTAAATAAAAATTATAATACAAATAAAATAAGCGTTTTCGTACCATACTGTGAAGATGTGAGGCATAGGGAAAGTTCCTCGAATAATAAAACAAATATCACGATTTCTAGCTCACAAATCCAAATCAAATGCTCTGCTGAGAAAGAGGAGGAAGTGTCATCCCTTGTTCCGTCTGACCTATCAGCAACCTCATGGCAAAAAAACATAACACATCGTAGAAAGGATCTTTGTAAACTCCTAGGGCTATCTGAGGACGCAGCATCATCCAGGCAACGCTTTAAGGAAGTCCAGAAATTGGCCATCAAACACTTGAATGCACATTCCACTTCAACTAATCAAAGTTCACCTCGAAAAAAAAAGAATTTGGCTAAGTTTCTTGGAGTCATTGAGAACTCAGATAGCGATGAGCCCATTCCTTTTGAAGAGTTTAAACTACGAGTACAGGAAAAGAGAAGACGGGACTCTCCCTCCCGATCCAGCTTTATTCGTAACCTTTTCAAAACATCTTCCAGTCATTCCCTCAATAGAAATGGCTCCATAGGAAGTTCAGGAAGAGAGCCTCTCGACTACACCCTACTTCAGCAAGACGGCAAGAACCACAAGGATCTGACGAAATTCCTTGGATTGAATGACAGTGATAGTGAGGAAATTATATTCATTCAAAACAAGAAACGAAATGGGCTCCGGAAATCCTCATCCTGGTCCTCCCTTAATTCCTCATCCTACTGCTCTCAACGACGAACACGACGACTCAAAACACCTGAAGTCATGAGAAAGGGCATATTACATAAAAGAAGCGGAGGCTCTCCACTACCCTGTCGTAAATCTGTTTTATTCAAGGAGTATGACTTTAGTGTAGAGGAATCCATTGCCAAAGGACTTCCCATCATACCTCCGAATGGAGAACGAAAGAAAAAAAAGGACGCTTATCGTCGGTCCGTCGAAGTATCTCACGGAATGTCATTAGAAGAGCTTTTGAGGGATGTCTCCATTTGTGAAAAGTTAGGCAAGAGACGAATGAAGAGAAGAGCCATGAATCAGACTCCTTTCATGAGCTATGATCCCAAGGGACGGATTCGAATCGTTCCTAAGAATCCTCCTCACTATCTTTTTCAGTTTATCCGAAAGAATCCATGCATCAAAGATTTCACACACATTCAAAGAACTATAGCAAAAAGATGAAAAGACTGTCCTCACATTCTCTCACTCTATTTAAATAGGTTCATACAACAACAACAACAACAACTCAGCAGCAAGATTTCATCATACTCATTTCAAGACAGAAATTCATAGAATCAATCAACGGTTTCTTGTATCCATGATTAATACATACTCTATAGTATGCATAAATAACGCCTAACTATAGTAGAAATATTATTATGACTGTTTTTATTAGTATGGCCCCGCAGAACATTACCCAGAAACGTGATTCTCCCAGTATCCTCATTGTTCTTTTCTTATTATAACAAAGTATAATAATAAATATTGTAATTGAAATACATATATCTATATCAATATACACATATATTTAGTACCTTACTCAATCTGTCTTCTATTTTTGATACTCAATCAGAGGCAACTATATCTTTACAATGCAGTGGCAGCAACAGTAGCATCAAAATGCAATTCAATAAATAGACATGAGTACAAAGTTATTTGCAATAGTAAAGGAAAATAAAAACAATACGGAAAACGAATCTGGAGGGAGCCCTCATAAATATTTATTATCTATTTGATTGAACTAATA
The DNA here is from genome assembly GCA_963680855.1 of Lepeophtheirus nordmannii. NCBI lineage: Eukaryota > Metazoa > Arthropoda > Copepoda > Siphonostomatoida > Caligidae > Lepeophtheirus > Lepeophtheirus nordmannii. The sequence continues at coordinate 27,697,950 of OY804520.1, forward strand.
ATAATTAAGTACAAATAAAAGATATTCGTTAGAAACAACATTTGAGTTGTTATAGTAAAAAATAAACAAAAATCACATTCTATAACAAGGATTCAAAACAATACCATTGTTTGGTTTGTTTTGCTCTGCTCCCTTTGAGAGCTTCCATAACAAAGAAACGTCATGAATAATTTATGTAAGGGCCATTCTATAAAAATCAAGATGTTCTTATTAATTGAATCTGAGGAGTTATCGTCGATGCTATTTTTGAAGGATGAACAAATTTATTTTTCACCTACTGCGTATTTTTACAATACTTCCTTTTGATATGCAATAAATTATCTTGACTCAAATCATCGAAAACGTCATTTGTGAAGAAAATATATTTTTATTCTATTAAAGCTTGTCCATAAGTATGAAGCAACTCTTTTTAATATTATCTTTATTAAGCAATAAGAAATGTGAGATGCATTTCCAGAGGAAGAAAAATAAGGTAAGGGTCAATTGCTATTGTGATGTATCATCACAAGTTGTGACTTATGAATGATAAGATGGGTACCTACTGCAAAAGATAATAATAAATATTATTATTATTAATGACGGATAGTATGTACTCACAAATGAGATATTGCGTCAGGGAAATAAGATCCTTGTGAAATATTATACATACTGCATAAAAAACAAGCTTGGATGCAAAACATGATTCGGATTTGACATGCATCATAGGTAAATATATACTTATAATAGAACAGGGATCAGCAAACTTATGGAGTGAGAGGGACAAATTAGATATGGGGTGTCTCGTGGAGGAATACGATCGTAAAAAAAACTTTTTTGACCTCAATGAGCTTCCTCAAGAAAAACCTGAATTTTAAAAGGTTAAAACAAAAATAATGAATTAACGATTCATTATTTTTTATGGTTGAACGGTCAGATGAAGAAAGTCCAATCCATTTCAATGAAATATCCTTGATTGAGGGTAGTTTCTCACCAAGACTAGTCAAAAAGTCATTTAGGCAAAGTTTTAGGCCCCTTTTGTCATTTTATTACATGCCATATAAAAATATAAAAAAAGAAAAAAATTGATTATTTTTGAACGACTTCTACCGCCACAATTTTAAGCTATGGGCTTGGTGTTATTGTCAACAAGAGTTTAACTAATTATAAATAATAAACTTTAGACCGTGTTCACTGACGTAACAGATATCTTGTATAATAACTACATTCTGTAGAGTAAAGGTCATTGAAAAGTTGTAGAAATATTTGTAATGCTTCAAGATTAAGATATTTGTCGAGTCAAAAAAGTGTACAAAAAAGGGAAATAGAATATCTTGATTGGAATTGTGGAATTTATTTGTTGTCATTCTAAATATGACATGAATCTTAGGCTGCCAAGTCACACCTCTTTGCATCTACATATAACAAAGTTGTGGAAAAAAATAAAAAGGTCTCAGCACCATTTCTTTCTCTATTGTACAACATCAGAATGATGAAATTCACGAATATGGTTATGCAAATTACTTGAATATATTAAAACAATATATATATTTTAATGAAGTGGAGTGGAGTGGGAATCTCCCACATATGTAGACAGTTTAACCCTTAACAGCAAATACATTTTTTTAAAATTAAAAAAAAAAAAGGATACAAAGTTATTTAACCTAAAATAACTCAATTAGGTATGTATGTACGTACATATATTTGGATTTATTGACTCAAAAGACATGTGAGTGAGTGTGTTCTTTAAGAATAAGAATAAGGGTGGCAGCAATAAGGCAATTACATATAAGTATTAAGAGTCAGTAGTTATAAGACTACATATATAAATACCATAAATAGGAAGAAAGAATGAAGAAGAAGAAAAATTACCAAGAGTAGAAAAACATTAGAGTTAAGTGTTTTAATTGACCCACTCTGCTGCCTATAGTATGCATACATACATTCAATGACTACCAAAAATGCAAGAATATGAGGAGAGACCACCTGGCATGAAGGTATTTTGAACCATTTTTGTAGAGCGAGGCATTGTTTCAATTGAAAATGTGACGTTTATTGAGTCATTCCGCAATTATATACACACATATAAATTTGTGTTGTGTCTAACTGTTCAACTTTTTTTTATACATAGAATAGCATTCATTTATGTTGTAGAAATCTTAGAGGTGGTTGTGTGTCTATGAATAATACATATAATCCACATATTTGAATCAAGGGGGTCTCCATTGTTTTTGCTTATTTGACTGAAATCATATTAAATTCTATGGCGTGTCTCAATGTATAAAAGGAATTTTATTTAATGACTATTAAATTTCTATTTATGTACAAACATACATACATACATATTACTTTTTGTTTAGTATTATTTTCTGTAAATAGATTTTGTGGATTTTTTTTTAACTTTACCAAAAGTTGACTTTGAATAATGATACTTCCATACTCTTGAAGATTCTTCAAGATTATATATGTAAATATATAACAAATATGAAATAAAAATGCCTTGTTCACGCAATTAGGGTCTTTTTTTATGTATTTTAATATTATAATGATAGATAATATAAAAGGTGAAGGTAATATAAGGGTTTATAAGAATTAGTTTATTAATAAATATTGCATAATTTTTTCTTTTTGTTATTGAACATTTTTCTTATATCTAAAATTGTCAAAATGCAATTTTATATCTTGAATTTGATCCAGTAGGGTAAACTTTTTGTAATGAGTATCAAGGTCTATTGTAAGTAATGTACATTCCTACATATGACTACCTTGGACCTAATTTAGGTTGTAAATTATCATCAAATCAAAAATTTAAATATTTAATCCAAAGGGATTCAAAAATTCTATGCACAAGTATAAAAATGAAAGAAAGAACGAATCAAAATATATAAAAAAAAATTAAATATTTTTTATTTTGAACAAAAGAAAAACCCATAAGTAGAAATTATCTTTGCTCTTAGACCTTGCATACTGTAAAACAGGCTCTAATTTCCCCCCTTAACTTTTAAAACCCTAAGCTAATCTAAATTGACTATTCATCTTTGATTTTAAAGAGTGAGTAAAAAACAGATTTTGTTTCGACTGACTTGGTTGGGATCGAAAATGTTTGTCCTACCAATGACGTAGCAACAAAAAACAAAATAGGAATACATAATGACTATTTTTGATATTTGAACCAGTACGAAATAGTGGTACCGTGACATCATATTTTAAATAATTAACTCTCCCTCCCTCACGTCAAACATGTGAAGTTTGTCTTTTGATTAAAAAATCAACAAATCATTGACTTTAACATATACTTGATTGATTCAAATGAGTTCAGGATTTCCTGAATCGATTTTAGTGATTTAAGGAAACATTAGAAATGCATTTTGATTATATTCTTTTGTTTTACAGCTTTAAATGTCAAAAGGATATTTACTTTTAAAAAATGGTTGAGTGGAATATACAAAGGTATATTATCTACATAGGTGTACTTTACATCTGAATATGCAAATAAACACTTCAAATAAATTAATTGAGACGACAAAATAAATACCATAAGGATACGGTGCTTTATTATGGTTATTTTAAATTTACATATTATACCAATGGAAATGTATCTATGTATGCATTGTTCAGTGTGGTCTATACTGCTTTAAAAAACAAACAGAGTTTGCCTTTTTTGTTATTTTATGAACATAACTAGCTCCAAAATGTCATGGGAACTGATTTTTTTTTTTTGGATTTGTATACTAACTTATTTACATTTGTATATGCTAAAGCCATCATTGTTTTAGGTACTATTTACAATGATACATGTGTGTGTATTAGGACTTGACCAAATTATTGATGAATCCAGGAAGTCAGTCGATTTTTAGGGAGTTGTAGATTCCCTACACTATCGATCAAAACTGCCAAACAAGTATTACCGATATTTATTTCCCTTATAAAAATCTAATTTTTTAAAGTAAAAAAGTTGAAATCAACAATTTCTTCGTCATCATCCCCTTTACCAATTTTTTTTTCAAATAACAAGTGAAAACCATAGCGTAGCTGCTACCATTTTTGAAAGCTTTTTCGCCATTTATTAATTTTTTGAAGTGAAGAAAGCTGAGATTGTTTTTATTGGGCTGTCAAAGGTTAATTTGAAAAATAAATAAAATATTAATGGATTAATTATCCGATTTTGGCCCTAAGAAATCCATAGCCATCTAGCCCTCGTATGTACATATTATAATATATTAACCTTTTGTGTTACTGTTTGTCTAATAATTTGTTATTAGAGTAGAATAGACTTTTAACATTCGTATATTCTAAAAAGTATTCATCCTCCTATGAGGAGGAATCTATTTCAAATGAATAAATAAATAAATGAGAAAAAGGAAGTTTATAGTATAATCCATTTAATTAATGAACAAATAAACCAGGCTTTACTATTGATATTATTATTATTATTATTCATGATTATTTTTAATATTTTATTAAGAATTTGTGAGAATCAATCATAAACCAGTTTATGTATTACTATTCTGTTGAGCTATGCTTGCTTTATTTGTATTTGAGATAGGAATACGAAATATCTGTTCACATTTATCAAAATCATATTATGATACAAATACATCTAGAGTTGATCATTAAATACCAATCTCTGTTCCTTGTGAACAAAATTCAATGACAAATACATATTTCCTTAAGGTTGTCGTAGCTACAAATATAACTATTATGTATGTACATATCTCAACAAACAACTAGACCTAAATAACATCATGAAGTTTAGTAATGTTTTATCTATTACTTTGATAAAGTACAAAAGTATCAGAGAAACGAGGGTCAAAAACATTTGGAACGGATACGTTTAATGCTTGTTTTTGTTTTTGACTATTTGTACCATTTTGAAGTACAGTTATGATATAGGCGTTATAAGACACTGATGCTTGGTAAAGTTTTATTTAAAAAACAAAAACAAATGAAGTGCTCACCTAAAATTGAGGAATAATAATAATGAATAGAAATTGTAGCAATAAGAAAAAAAAACTAGATTGTGAATAAGACTTGAGGCTTCTTATCCAATAATAAATATAATCAAACTTGTTTTTCTCTTATTTTCATAGAGGGAATTTATTTCGTTAGATTTAATTCCGATTGAGAAAGGAATGAGATGGATCTGATTCCAATTGCTTTAGTGGGCATTTGTGATTCATCATGAGCCCATGGAGACAACACTTTTATTTCAAAATGATAATATATATATATAGGAAAATAATGCCATGAAGGTACCCAAATAGTATGTATGTGTATTTTAAAAGTGAGGAAGAAATGAAAAATCAAAAAGAAAGAAAAAAAGGTGGTCGTCACTCAAACCTCGATAAAGAATAATAAATTTGAAATATAAATTATTATTTTTATTCTTATTCTTATAAATGTATATGAATAGCAAAACGTGACATGTCGATACTTATCACTCCCTCACTGCGAAATTATTTTTTGTTCTTTTAATAGGGAAATAGAAGACAAATTGATTGGCAAGTGGCTACTCATAGGGTTCTTTCACCTTTGAAGCAGTACATATATGTATATTGATAGATGGTAGGTACATGCACCTAATGTATGCATGTATGACGAGTCGTGAAGCCTGTCCGTGTTGTACCTAGTACACAAATAAAGGCATCTAAGTCATGAACAAAAACTCACCAATGTTCCTCAAAATAAACATGTTGTTGTAATGAATTTAAATTCAAGAAGGAAGAAGTTAGATGTTGTTCATCATTATTCATTACATATACAACATTACGTAGTCATTTTTGAAATGAAATTATTATGATTCTCTCCGAAATGAATTATTCCAGAAATTCTATTTATTTAGGTGCATCAATGGAGGAAACAACAATACTCACATACCTATAAACAAAATACCAAAGCTAAAAATATGTTAGTCAAATTGACCTTCGGAAATGAAGAGGAAGTAAAAACAACAACAAAAATAGATTACTCATTAAGTTCAAGACCTCCATCATCAGCAATTAAAACGGAGTCAAGGAGTAATTAGACGTGAATATTCAAAACTGTAATTATTATTTATCAACTACTAGGTAGAGGAACATAATGTTATAATAATAATAATAATGATTATTATTATTGATTCTACATATAATATATGTATGAGGGCACAATGTGATCTTCCTTCTATCTTTCCCTCTTTCAAAAAAGACACTAAATGAACTTGTAATTTGTAAACACTTATCATGCTTCGTTGTGGAGTTATTCTTTATTTAATAGTTGGAAATGGTTGACAGCTTAACAACAACTGATTTTAAATAAGCCAATCAACGTTTAGAACACCTTTAAGGGGCAACAGAGTTAAAAAAATAGCAGCTTCAAAAAAGGAGTGTTTGACATTTTCTGAATCGTTCCTTTGTAAAAAGAAAGAAAGAAAGAAAGAAACGACAAAAAATCTGTTTGTAGTTCATCAATGACGTGTAATTAATTATCTCCAATTATTATTATTGAACCATTATTATTTATTCATGACTTAAATACTTTAATTTGAGTCCAACAAATCAACTTTAACAAAAGGAAAGGTGTAGACAAATTAACAGCTAGCAAAAAAGATTGTAAATATTACTACGAGCCAAAAATAAGTGGAAATTTGAATTTAATTTCATTTTGGATTTTGATAGGGATACAAGTTTGTTTGTTTTTTTAATTTGGCACTACTATAATTGATTTCTCTGCCAAATTACACGTCAAAATATTCATTAGTTCTTGAGATACGCGTCATCCTTTTGTGAACAGATAAAATCGAATTTTGAAATGATGTTGAAACCCAAAAAGTTTTATATGAATATATATTAGACTGTATTCTTTTGATATTCTGAGAGCCCCTGGTTTATTTCTCGAGATACATAATGAACAGTTATTGTTCAGTAATTATTGACTTAATTTTTTTGGGGGGGGATGAAATAAATTTTCTTGATTAGATAAATATTTTTTTTGATTTCCGATATTTCTTGCCCATAGTAGCATTACATTTTCATGAGAATCAAATAATGCCGAATGGATTCAAGGAAAATGAAAATAAACACGTTTCATATTTCATATATGTACATTTTTTCGAAATATGTATGTTATAGTCTATAAAGAAAAGAAAAATAACCTTATACCATCAATTACTGTATCATATCAAACCCACAAAACCAATGTTAATAAATAAATTATGATAATTATATTTAGGTATCCATTAATTTGAAGGTGGTTAATGATATTTTTATTAGTAATATTATATATATATATATAGGTAAATTATAGATGTATTACTAGTAGATGGAATTAAAGGTATCTATTTGAACCCAATTTAAAAAAAATATTAAATAAGAATCTTTTTAGTTTGGTGTTTTTGTTTTGTTTTTGTTTTTAAAGTTAGATGCATTTCCTAGGAAAATGCACTGATTTTCTGGACCAATCACTTTAAAAATCAACCTATAATGAATCAAAAACATTGAGTGTCAAACTTTATTTTTCATCTGTACAAACATACCTTCATATATAGAAATTTTTTTTATTAATAAAGTATAACTATATACCTTTATTTGAAGTTCCTCTATTTACAAAAAAAAAGTATTTACAAACTAAAAATCTAAAATTTTCCACTTATGATGAAATTAGGCTATTTAATATTATATATATATATAAATACGTAAATGTAAGTTCTAACGATGAGGTATATTTGGTGTTTTTTTTAATATAAGGGCAAAGAAACTTGATATGAACCAAAAAAGTGTTCAAATACATACATTCGTATGTAAGTATTATCATACCTTGAATCAGTCAAGAGGAATTTTTTTTTTTTTTTTTTGAAAATGGGAGTAAAAATAATTAATTATCTTTTCTTCTTTTTTTTTTCTTCCTTTACCAATATTTGGTATACTTAAATATGTATGTAGATACAAGATGCCAAATATTCAAACAACACCTTTCCCTGAATTTAATTAAAAAATCTGTAGTACATATTTTAGTATACTCTCAAAAGAGTCATTCCTGATTGGTGTTGTGTTGGACTTATTAGTTGTTAAGTCGTTAAAGATGAACTCGAGGGGTTAACTTAGAAACTTGAATAAAATGATGTATGGAGGCACGAATGTCCACATCCACATTTAATATTTTGAAAACAATATATGTAGTTATTTAGTGTGTAAGTACTTTGATTTCAAATTCATTGTTTGGAGTAGGTCTACACAACATTTATGAGTAAAGGTGTAGTTGTACAGGTTTCAATATAGTTTCATGGCTCTGAAAATAAAACAACTTATTTGAAAACCCAAATTAGCTCCTTTGATGTTCATTAATTTCATATATATGTATTTGTTTTATTTATACAAATTTACAAAATGTGGAATTCTGAAGTTTTTAAACTTTGTAGATCAAATACATATAAAATGGCAATAGGTGTTAACAAAGCAAATAGGCATTTATTAAATGCTCAATTCTGCACACGTAATAAATCAGCACCAAGGACCTCCATGTTAATTGATAATGTTTTCTCTTCCTGGGTCCTAGAAGTAACACTCAAAAGGAACGAACTTGGATTTTTGGCCACCAGTTGAGTAGTACAAAATAAAATATCATTTTACTTACTTTTGTATAATGATACCAAAGATTTGCTCTTGACAGTAACTACGCATTATATATATAGCTAATGCATTTTATCATTTATCAATCACATTATAGTAGTCTACGTATAAAAAAGGAATGATATCAAAAATAAATTGCAAAACATTAACAATGAAATGTTTATAATGTTAGAAAGAGAGATGAGGTCTGATTTTATTTATAAATGATTTTTTAACATAGGCTTATAATGAGTCATTAATATGATTATTGAGTGATTAAAAATCAATTAGACAAAAACAAAAAATATTGTGTCTAATTGAAAAATTAACGACGTCAAATCGAGTTCATAACTGTTTTGAGTTCACATAACACTATTCTAGATGTCTGAATATCGGATTCCTCTTCGATTTCATTAACCACACGTCATGTTCCCTGTGTAAGTGCATATTAATATATTATGCTCAATTACAACTCACTGAGCATTAAATCGATATAAAGTAATTACTGAGATGATCCCGTGGCCACCTTTGAGTATCTTATCAGAGTAATCATATTTTTACCTTGTGTTTTTAGTGAGTTAAAGATGGAGAGATATACATGTACATGTATGTATGTATAGTGAATGAGAGAGTTGGAATTAAGGAGTGGTGCTTTGCACAAAAGTATCACTATTAATATATTGTAAATTCATACATATTCTAAGCAGCATTTTTTCCTAAAGACATGAGATGACTCAAAGTTAGAGATCCCCAATATGTATGTACATATGGACTATTTCCTGGATTACAGGATGCTTCGGAATATATGTACATACTCGTAATTGGGAAATTAATCAAATAAGGATTTGAGTACTGCTGTTGTCTAGACCAGGGGTTATCAACTGATCCTCCACTAAGATCTACACACATTTCCCTATGGTACCGTTGCCATGACCCATTTTTATTCCCCTCAAAGCTAAGCAAAATAAAGAGATTTACTCTTTACTAGTGGTCTTCCCTGATATCGTTATCAACTGATAGTAAATTTTCTCTATATGACTCATCTATAAGGAGCCAGTGCCCCACTTTGAAGTCGAAGTCTGCAAAGTTTAAAAACTCTGGTCTATACCACCCTTACATCTTTGAGGGATTGAGAATGAGTTAAGACCAAGAGAAAAAAAGTAAAAAAAAAATTAAATCTATGTATGTACTTATTTTGGTAAGACTATCAAGGGTCGAGGGCAAGACATTGACAAGTCAAACACAAGATCAATCTCAAAAACCACATCAGTAAATTTTAATTGTTTGGCTTAACTCATTCATCATCATTTTTAATTAAAATTGCAAATTAATGTCATATACCTTAGTCGGTACTGGAACAACAATGCTAAGGGGCAAATCTACGTATCTTTTGAAGAAAAAAAGTCTTAAATTATTATTATTATTATTTATAAACTAATCAAATCATAATCAACGCTGCTCAAACCCCTTCCAGATCACCGAACAATCACAAAAGGAGCGAGATAAAAAAAGCTTTTTTGTTCAAGAGTCGGTAAAGATAATATGTATTTAGTGAAGCATTTTGTTAAAGGTCATAAGCTTTACTATTAGATGGTTGTTGCATTAATGTATACATCTAATGATAAAACTAACAAATCAGTGATGAACAAGTCAACAACAATCCTAGTTTGATCTATGTGACGTAGTTTTCCAAGTATTTTATGCATTAAAGCCCTTCAAATTCCAGAGGTTTTACTATACACTTAATACCATATATATATATATATATATATATATATATATATCTATACTTGTGCTAAATTTGGTCAACAGTTCTTGCAAAAGACTTTCATGTATAAATAAATAAATTACAGAACAATATCTATTTTTTATTTTTTTTTTTAATTCTGTAATTCAAATTTTAATACTTCAAAGGATATATAAAAACACAATCCCTTCAAAAATGGTTCCAATGGAACCACTGGTCTTTTATAGGCTAAATAGATAGCAGTGTTGTGAACAAGTCCATATCGAGACTTTTAAGGGATCAAGACCACGAGAAAAAAATTGTTGTTATATTTTTAGAAAAGGAAATTTTTAATCCAGTTGTTTTGATATTTGTCTTGACATCAGGATGGAGAGAAGACCTTGAGGGACCGAGACAAGACCAAGACCGATCATAAAAGCCACATCACTAGTACATACATGATACATGTGTGTAGTCTTGACGATCCCGGAATTCATATTTATGTACGTACATTTGGGGTAAAGGATCCATGGATATTTCCGCTTGCATGTTGTAACAACATTTTGCCTTATTATAAATAGATTCTTCATTTTTAATAGATTGCCAGGCATAGAAATAAATATTTGTTTTTTTAAATAGTAAATAAACAAAGACTCGTTTCTAAACGATGGTACGAAAAAATAAATAAATAAAAAACTACACAGAATGCAATTAAGCTTTTGATCATTTTTCTAGACCAAGGGAAGAATCCATCTTTCTGACAATGATTTAAGATTATTACATCAATTTTACTTTTATTCATAAATATGTATGTATAAGCAGCATTAGTATTTAATTAGAAAACATAGTTTGAAAAAGCGGAAAAAGTTACTACCATATTAATTGACTCGGATAAATAATATGTTACATACATATATTACAATCAGGTTGTAAAGAACAAAATGTCAATTAGCACTGAAACATAAACTGCTGTTTCCTGAAAAATAATACTCTATGCTATGCATACAGACCTTTTGACGACGATAATGATGTTGAGAATATACATATATTTTTGACCATAAATTCAAAAGTACGAAACTTCAATCTGACACTTAATTGGTGTTCCTTCATCAATGCACTTGTCAAACGATAAATATCATAATCATTTATTACTAATTTATTAAACTATCAACCTACGTTCAAAAGAAAAAATAAATAGAGACTTGACAATAACACGGTTCATAAATATATCATGCAGTTGTACATAGATATTTGTCTGTTTGCAAATGCTTCGTTGATTGACAGAGCTCGAGTCATTTAAAAAATTATTATTATATATGTATATTATGAATATATAAATTATTATTAAATAACTTACTCTCTTAATAAAAGTAACGGCACGTTCCATCAAATGAGCCAGCTTTGAGGTCATAATGTACAATGGAATTTTTACCTCAGATATGAGACCCCAATAATGTGTAAGAAAATCAGAAAATCCCATATAATACAAATAAGGTAAAATTAAATGTATGTAGGTAAAGTAACTTTTCATTTTCTATTCTAGGGCTTGTCTGATACTCGGTGAGTCGATAATTATAGGTTGTTTGAGAATAACGTTTGACGATTCATTATATTATTTATTACCAATATTTTTCCATAAAAAATAAAATCAACATTTAAAAAAAAAAGAATGCTTTTATACTATTATTTAACCATTAAAAACACAGACGTGTCCATTTTTGAAAGTTATCTTTCTTTTCTTACTTTTAATTAATCTTTTGACCCTGATATTATAATTATCGTAAATTAAGACAGTACTTTTCTACCTTTGTTACTGGATCGTTCCGTGAGAGATTGTGTGCCGTAGAAAATTTGAGAAAGAAAAATCAAATGTGAAGAAATAAGGAAAAGCAGGACCAAAAAAATCTATGCCGCGCAAAATATTTATTTTCTCGTGTTCCACATAGTTCCTACAATGAAGAAAAGAGACGTGTCATCCTTCCGAAAAGAAATGCACAATCACTTTTAATTGTTATGATTTCCAGGGTTTTTTGATAATTATTTGACCATTTATTGTCAGCAAAAATAAGAACTTGCATAAAATCGTAGGCATGGCTACTCGGCCATGCTCCTCTTAAAAAGTACAGCCTAGAATGTCTCAAAATCAGGACATTTAAAGTACTTCTTTTCTATGGCGATTAGGAAAAATATCTAGTGACCAAAGTCTTCATGTTGGGTCTTTAGTTTGATTTATTTTGTCTGTGTAGGATTAATTAGGAAAAATAAAATCGATTTATTAATGGGTCATAATCAAATGATCGGTATTTGCAGGGGATGTTTCTATATCTTATCTCTGGGTAATGCAAGAGTCAGGAGGCTTTCCAATTTTGGTATAAACTCAGAAAGGGGAACAAATTCCGTGCTAAGGGGAGGAGGGATATTTTTTAGCGGTTGTTCCCGTATAATTGTCCGTTTCCCTACCTTTTCCTTTCTTGCATATTCTCTTCCCCCGTATCCATTTTTGGCTATCCAGTATATCGGATCAATACGCTGGACATTTATCCCAAAAAAAACAATATTGGTCAGACCTCAACTAATTTACAGTTGTAGGCAGGCATCATAAGGATCCATAAACTCGTTGTCCAGAATTAAAGTCCCCAATAAACTTCTGTGACTTCCAACTTGACTCAGTCTCAAATTGAAAAAGACTCACCTATTGACTTGGACCCGAGCTCAAAGACTCGAAACTTGACTCATGAACAGCTATTCTAAATACATACATACATGCATAAATAACATCCACCCACAAATATTTGATAAACATTTTTTCCCCTTTTATAAGACATTAACATAACATATATATACAATATATGTATATTTGTGTATCTTCATACATATATCCTAAAGTCAAGCCATGACATGTTCTTAGAACTGACGTTTTGTGGGAATGTTTTATAGTATGTAGATACATAATATGTACATCCAATTGTATATACATAGGTATGTACTGCTTATGTACAACAATGTATACGAATGTTGGTACACATGTCATATTCATGATGGTTGTTATTATTATTTGATTGGACAATGACGTGTACATAAATTAATGTTGAAAAGAAATTAGTATGTTGATTGGCATGTACATACGTATGGGACTCATGATGCAAAAATATGTGTATGCACAATGCTACAAATGGTCCTTGAATGCTGCTACGAGAAGGATAGAGGACAATTTTTAATTTATACTCAATGCATAACGAGGAGAACTTGCAGTCTTTGGAATGGGAGCTATGTCATGATTTAAAAAAAAAGTTTTCGACACTCAACTTATTTGTACATTTGTAGAGAAAATATATAGAATTATAGTAGCATCTACTCAGAACTCAAAAGTACATAGTTTGCCATTTGTTATTTTAACATTATGTTTGTTTGACTGCTTAAAAAAAGTAAAATATGGTCATTAGCTTTAATTTTGAAGCATTTCTTATTCTATGTATCCTTTTTGAATTCATTTGGCCAGGGGGTTTGAAGTACATGAATATACTCAGAAAACTATTTTTTATCCAATCATATTTGTATTTTAGATATTAAATAAGATTAAATTACATTTGTACATAAAACCTCGTGCTAAAGGACTCCCATGTTACACTTGAGGGAAATGTCGAAAACATTTGTAACCTTACTTTTATCAATCACTTTAGCTCCCATATGTTCAATGAACAATACGTATCTGCGAATTATACGTAATTAATGGATGAAGGTACATGAAACATCATTTAAATGTAAAAAAAAAATATAAGACAATGATGTACAGAAAAGTATGTATAGGTACGACATCCTACAGCAGATTGCTTCCAAGTATGTATATATATATGTAATAATGATTCTGCATGGATATTTATGATTCCTGCTTTATCAAGACGCAAGTAGTGATCCTTATCTTTAAAGTTATCAAAGCAAATATTCCCATATTTTTGATGTATATGATGTACATATATGATCAGTAGATATGTGGATACTTAGGTATGTATAACAAATCGAAACGGATGGGATAATTATTGTTGATATATGTATGTACACTAAGCATCATGCTTTGCAAAATAGATGACTTTGAGTAATACCTACCTATCTACATATGTTAGGTAATTATTGCTCCCGCCTAACCAGCCTATGTGTATTCCTTAATGACAAGTATATGTGGAAGGGATCATTGATATACTTACATGTTATGTACACATATTATATGAGAATATAATTTTGGTAGTTAACAAAGTATTAGGGGAAAAAAATATGTATTAAACTATACAATTTTTAATGAAGGCAATGATCTGGAAAAACAATGCTGATAAATGTTATACAAAAAGTATATTTTTTGAAGAATTGTAGATTTTTTTTCAACCTCTCTCCATCTTCTCGACCAATCTAAGAGAGAGAGAGAGAGAGAAACAAAGATATTTTCTGCAACAATGGACCCAACAACTACTTGTCAAGTTAAATTAAGTGAATGGAAGCGAATATAAATATAAATATATATATGTATGGTTGTAACAATATATGCATTAAAAGTGCATATATAACAAAAAGTGTGTGCCTGACTTGTATTCCATGATAAATCATATTTTCAAAAAACAAAACAAAAAAAGAGCTGCATCTTATTCATTCATTTATGTGACGTTAATAAGATGCAAATGTACACAATACGTATATATATAGATATAGCCAATGCAATGGTGGTAGAAGGTGGTTGGAAAGCGTGTATAAATAAGTCATCTTTATTTTCCCTTTCCCAAATGTTCCGCAAATTATACATATATTTTTTATAATTTCAAATCATTTCTTTTAGTAGTGAGATAACATAATAAATCCTTTACAAATCATTCATCTTTTTTCTTTCTTTCATACAATACATATAAAAACAATGGCCAATTTCATACTTTCATTACTCTCAATATGCATACATCCATTCAGTCAAGCAAAGACTTCATGAAGAACTTTAAACATTTGATAAATGAATTGAATTGAAATAACGCACCAAAATAATAATAATTATACCCAATACACAATTATGTTAGTTCATGGCGAATAAAAATTACATAACAAGAACTTGCAGAGTGGTGTGAGTCTCTCCATACATGGATATGCAATATTTGCATAATCGATCCCCAATTAAGATATGTAAATATTTAACCATATGAATCAAATGTCTACAACTGCTTGCTAGATATACATAAATATGGCAATAATTAAGTAGTTGAACAAATGCCTTCATAGATCATGAAAGTACAAATGGTATACCTTGGGACTGTGATCAAATACATATTTGAGCCAGGGGTTGGTTTGATTTGATTTAGTTCAGAGAACTAACGTCTAAGAGGAAGTCTAAGAGGAAGTCTAAGAGCCAATGTCTTCCAATCACCAGATAAATGTATTTAAGTTCTCATTTAATTCATCCATAGAGAGTTAATTGTATTTTTAAATTGAACAGTGGGCGGATGTTCGCCATATTGCAAAATAATTTTAAGTTACATACATGGATATATCCACATGTATGTACATAATAATACAATTTCATGGGATGTATCGATGATATTAAACAAATCTTTCGTTTTGGTTGCTACTACATCTTAATAATTGAGTGGAGGGGGGAAACTATTTATTACATGTGTTTTAATTACTTCATTTGAGCTGACATTTAAAAAATATACACTATTTGCAAATATGTAATATTATGAGTCACGTGAGTTGAGTAGTTATAATGGGTACAACATAAAAACACGTCATTTTTATCCTTTATTTCTAAAGAGTTGCATCAGTAAATACATATATATGAACAGTGTGTTTATCTCTCAAATAAGATAAAATGTCCACCATTTGATGATAAGATCATTTAATGACTCCTTCAAAACAGATGATAATAGATTATTACATTATTTTTATTGATTTATTTTCCATTTGATTATATAAATACTTACCTCAATAAGAAAACAATTGTGGGTTATAATATATATATATATATATATATTATTACTTAAATGTTAATCAAAAAGCAAGAAAGATAATTTTATTGTCTTTGTTTGCCGTTTTGAAAATCAAAGAGATTGTACAAACTTTTGTCTAGTATCATCTTGTTCATATCTACACATGTTGTTAGAGTTTGGAGTAGTTCTTTAGCGGATATACTACATCAGTCAATAAGTCCTTAGTGTAACTATAAGATGGCGCCACTAACAAAATAACAAAATATATTTCGGAAGTATCAACCTTCAAAAGGTTACTGTGAAAATTTTATGACATTTGGTTTATTATTTATCGAGTTAGAGTGGATTTATGGAGACCTTCAAAATAAACTTCAGTTTCGGCCATCACTCCCTCATTTGAGCCAAATCTCTATCCACAGAGCACCTTTTTGAGTTTTGTGAAGAGACAGTGGTCGCTGGAGGAGATATCTGGATAATATGGTGAGTGCCGTAGCAATTCGAAACCCAATTTGACCAATTTTGCGGCTGTTTTTATTGACTTGCTCGTTGTTGCTTTTACTCTGGTGTGAGCAAACACGGCACCCATTTGGAAAACAGCTTTTTCATACCCAAATGTTCGTGTATGATGGTGTAGACACTACCTTTTGATATCTAGACAGATACAACCTTTGGTCTTCTATGGTGAGGAAAAGTTGACATATTTGGGCTTCTGTAAAATTATTATGACCAGGAACTCAAATGTTAATTTGACAGGGAAAAAAATCGACTGATTTTAAAGATCGTCTGATCATCTTTAAAAGGGTTTTTGAAGGATTTATTTACAAAAATATAATTTTTATGTATATAAACTATAATCTTAAAAGTCTAATATGCATACATAGTTATGTAGAGGCATTAGAGCAATCCGCTTTAACAAATATGATTTGAACACAGCAGAGAAATTATTGAGGCATATTTAGACTATTTATCCATAATATTTACATGGATACATACAAATTGAAATGTACATATATATGTATGATGTTCAAAAGTGGAATCATTTGTTGTCAACCAAAATATTAGTCATTTCCTTAGATTTTAAACTAAAATACTGAGGAGTTTGAATGTATTTTACATACTTGTGGGATTCATTTGAGTAAATGGGATCTTTTTACTTTGTTTTTTTACGAATTAGAAGTCATTTAAAGGTCACAAATTTCCCTTACTCAGCCCTTCAAATGAAACATAATTTGGAATGAGAATAGTGGAAAAGAATGACCATTTGCTTCCGAACAGGAAGGACAGGAATAGATTTTTAAGATAAGGCAAAAAGTGTGTGAGTATGACTTATCCCTTGCCATTTACCAGATTTATAGACAATACTACAAATAACGAGTACGTGAGTTGAATATTTTTGAATTATTTGACTCAATGATACATGGCATAAATATCTATACACATATTAAACAGGCATATTCTGTCATGGATAATTTACAATGGGTAATAAACCCTTGTGAGTATTTTTGTAATTTTATAAATAGATGAGCTTATTTATCTATTTTTAATAAATAGTGTCCTGAAGTATTATTTTTGCATATCAAGACCTAGTAGGTATATGCAGATTTTTTTTTTTTGATTTTTTCTTTTGAGTTTAAATGATTCAGCATAACTAATGTACCCATAGTTATGATGATCGAAAATAATACATATATTATGTTGTTGTTTCTTAAATTTAGAATGGAGGTATACTGAGATTATTCAGCATTTGAGGAAATTAAGTAGAATTTTTTTTCCTCTTCTGAAATATATTATTTTTTTTCTTTTTACACTTACTTAACCTTGAAAATGATGTTTACAATTTTTAACTTTTTTTATTTGAACAAATAATTTAAAAAATTAATTTTTACCAATTTTCTCTATAATTTAAATTTAGTGACATAAAGGATCGAAAAGATAAATGTACCACGTAGAACGCCTATTCTTTTCTTCTCTTTCCTTTATTAATATTTAATTTATTATTTCAAATGAAAGAAATAAGAAAAAAATAAACCACGTTATACGCGGTACATTTATTTTGTCTCTTTTATTTATATCTTACATGCAACTCCGGGTTCTTACTTCCTCTCACTGGATGTTCCGGAATGTAAGGGACATGACTTCACACTAACTATATTTATATATTTGTAATTTCCATACAATTATTGTTCATTTTCATTACATATGACATTCATATGATATACTTATTTAATGCTATAATACTTCATTTATCAATCAAAAATTAATTTAATTTAATTTCATAATCAACTGTAATTTCCTATGTACTAGACTAATAAACGCTTGGTGTTAGGTTGTCTGGATACCCAGGGTTTAACAGTTCCGCGATAAGGACCTTTGTGTCCTATTATAGGACATTTGAGTACCCAGTGTTCCGGGACAAATAACTTCGTCAGCTGTACTCTAAATGGACGGTTGTTTTCTCAAGGGGATTCAGGCAACCTTATGTTGCTAAAAATACCTTTTAAAAAAATTAGTATGAATAATTTTTAAAGATCATTTATTTAACGAGAAAAAGTTATTAAGTGATAGACATTTTATTTCTATCAATGTATTTGGATAATAAAGAAAGAATAATATGAAATTTTATAAATAGTCAAATAAATAATCCAACATAGGGAGATTAAGTTAGTTTGCCTTAAAGTTTTAAGGCTGTAAGAGTTTGTGGCAATTTTTTATGGCTGATTTAGTAACTGCATGCTCAATTAAACAAATCAGAATTTATTTTTTTTAATAGAAAAATTATTTTATTTTATTTTTTTATTGATTTTTGGATTTCGTACTCTAAAAAATGACTAAGTACAAATTTTGAGATTATATCACTAAAAGTTAAATAAATATAATAGAAACGGAACCATTTATAATGGCATTGCATTGCTACGTTAAGAAATTTGGACAGGATAAGAGTTTGAATCATCTGTTTATATCTCTTGAATGGGTTAAATTTGGCACATATTATTTTCTTAATATTATGCACCTATGTAGCAAAAATCATTTAATTCTCTATTCTGGTCGGGTGACATTTCTTTTTCGTTTGTTTTGCATAAAATTAATAAAATTGTAAACCTAAACCTGTAAAATATTATTTTATTTATGTAAATTACGACTAAACTATTTAACCAGAGTAAAATATCTATCATACCCACCCTAAGCCAAAATATTTTTTATAAGATTATTTTTCATAGGAGTATTTTGTTGTTATTTTGATATTAAATTTATATAACCATAAATGCTTCTTTTATAAAAAAACATTGAATTTAATAAATGATTCAGACCAGTGTTTATCAAACCATACACTACGGCGTAATAGTGCGCCCCATTGAATAGCCAGGTGCAACTCAAGATTTATGTTTCTATCATTATTTAAAAGAGAGCAAGATATTCAATATTGTTAAAATAATATTATCTATGGTTTGCTTATTCTCATTAAGTTGTCTTGAAATAAAAAGTTTGAGACACACTGACCAATACAAAAACTAATAGGTAGTTAAAAATATTAAACAAAACCATGATCTCCAAATTCAAATAAAATCGATAAAAAAAAAATTTACAAATTACAAATTTCATCACGTCTTCATATACGTCATGTGGAGAGCATCGTAAAATTTGATGAAGTGATTAGATCAATATGAAATTTTGGCATAAATTACAACAATATTTGCTGTAATAAATATAAAATGTAAGAATTGTAAGACTGCTGTTAAATCAGTGCTAAATAAGTGTGAAATGTAGTCATTCGGTCTTGTTATACCTAGGTAGGTAGGTATACATAAGTACATACATACTAATAATGCCAAGTATCTATGTACCCATGTATGTAAATATGAAATCGTTTACATAAATTATAATTTGTTCGGCTTGATAATGAACAAAGACTGATTATAATTTTTTCATTTGAGAAATAGTGTTCATTAAGGAAGGATTGGAATGAAATTAGAAGAGGGATGATTTATGGACCACGTGCAATAATTTTCAAACGGACTTCTGAATGTGTCAAAGGTGAAATCTTGATATGAATAATAAATTTGCTTAATGGAGTGACGCTAGCAGATAGGGCCCAGTGTGCAAACTGTAATTTTGATTAACTATATGTAATTAAAATGTCTTAAGCCTTAGAGAAAAGAACAAAATTAATGGAATTAGATAAATTCTAAGGATCCTATTCACATCAATTTGAGGGCACAGTCCAGTTCCTCGAGTATTTCTCAACCTTCCCTTAAAAAGAAAAAGAAAAAAATGCTCCAAATTAACTGGTAGCAATGGTGGCAATTTTTCACCTCAACTGCTGGACCATTCTTTTTTTAATTGTGAGCAATTGTTCATCATAGACTAAGACGGACTTATTCCAGTAAAACCAATTATGAAGATTGAGCAGAAATTTTTTGAGTGCTTCAACATAATAAATTGAAGGAATAACCGAAAAATAACTCAGGGCTTCACCTGAGTTTAGAGCAATTTTTAGACATTCACTCTTGATAAATGGCAATGATGGCTCAATACTAACCAACAGCACAACACCATTATAATTTATAGGAAGCGAGGGATGACTATACTATTGTATGCAACAATTTGCATGAATGATTTTTTCGGCTCAATAAAATGGAAAAAAGCGGGCAAAGTGAGAATGGCTCCAAGTTTGAGCAAAATTAATCGACGTTTATAACACTAATAAGGGGCATGAGTGGAACAAAAATCGAAAGCTGACAAATAAAAAGTGAAAATAAATTTCTATGCGGAATAACACCGAATAAACGATCCTATTCACAGAAGTTTGACGTATATGTAACAGAACTACGATTTATTTTTTCTAGTTAACTTAAAATTATTGGGTAACTAGACGAGTAAAAAAAAGAAGAATTTTAATGTGTATGACAGGGAAAATAATAATAAGAAAGAGATTCAAAAGATATTGATAAATGCATGTCATTAAGACAGTGTTATGAGCATGTAAGCGTTCGTTCTAAATCTTTACTCCCTCTTTTTCTTTTTCTTTTATATAAAAACGTTGATTAGGTTATATTCAAAAATAATATATATCATGTACTCATTTATACATTTTTGCAAAAAAGAAATACAATAATAATATAAAAAATCAAATGTATAACAAAATTTAAGTTAAAAACATGTGATGTAAAATGTAAAGTAAAAGGTTGTGTGAGACAATTTTTAAATTGTTGCGGTCTTCATTTATATAGTACGATATAATTTTTAATAGACACGTTTCAATGCGGTTTACTCTCTTTTCTTTACGGTGTCTTGTTTATGTACATATATCTGAATATGCAATAATTATAATTAATGTGTCGGACTCTGGAATGAACTCTCTGCTAGGTAGCTTATTTTTCAAAGAATGAATGAATGAGATAATTGGCACGTCTTGATAATATAATCTTTCCATACATACATACTTACGTATACACATTATGAAGAAAGGCTTGAATGGCTCTTAATTGAATGGACATGAATGAAATGGTATAAAAATAAATTTATTTGTTTTATAAAAAAAGTGTTGGTGCTTTTAAGAATAAATCATCATAAAAAGACAATGTGTATTTTAGTTTTTACGGATTAAATAGATGTTTAATTATAAAATTATCAGCAAATCCATTGCAAAACATGCAATCTTATTTAAGAAGAGAAAGCTTAAACTGATGGAATGCACTATTTAAATTACATTAAGAAAAATAAAGTGTATCACGTGACGAAATATTATGTCGTTGCTAATAAACTATATTTGATTTTAACGCATGGGTAGTTTAAATTAATTAAATGGTTACAAATACTTGCATTTTTATACTAAATGAGTTTGAAATACACTCAAACTGAAAAATACTATATTGAACATGAATGTTCAATATCTTTTATTATTACGTCTTTAGTCTTAACATGAACATGCCTATGTTGGTATATAAAAGTGTGAGCTAAATTATTATTATTATTATTATTATCATCAATATTTAATTACTTCATTTATTCAATCTTGGAGGCAAGCAGTAAATTATATTTTTAATGATCCCTGAAATATCTATTTGCTTATTTATGACTTGAAGTTCATACCATAAAACAATATAAAAGTAATTAAATTTGAACATTATAAATTTAAAAAAAAATAATAATAATTCATTTTATTGGTTTTATAATATCTCGGAACCTTTATTTTGAGTTCATCAAATTAGTAATAAATATAATTAATTATACGAGTAGGAACTTGCGTGGGAATAAACACTGTAAACCCAGTCAATGTACACATGAAGAATATATTTGTATTCTTTGTTGTTAAATACGATAGAATGAAATGAAGGGGAAAAAATATCCTTGCTAATAAGTAGTAGTAGTAGTGAGAAGTCACAGATGACAAAAAAGCTGTTGTATATCATCTTTTGTCCCTCATCGGTGTTTTGAAAATTTTGAATCGTTATTAATCCGCATTAAATTAAACTCAACTATAGAAATTCCTACTATAAAATAAAGAAGAAGAATACAATAGATTGACATAATTGGTTAAAAGGCTGTATCAGTTCCAGAATATGGAGATGTCAGTCAGTAGTGCCAACTTAAAAACAAAAACATTTATCACTATCGGAATACCAAAAAAAAAAAAATTAAATTCAAATTTCCTCGTATTTTTTGCTCATAGTAGTAAGTCAAAACATCGTCTTTGATTTAGAGGAAATAAGATGACATAAAGGGACATTTGTTCACTATATAAAGAATGAAAAAAGATAAATCATGTGGCTTTTTACGTTAATATAGGATTTAAATGGACAGAATTTTAAATTTATGTTATATTTAATCAAGAAATCAGTTTTTAATCGTTAAATTATGATTTTACGTTAAAAACACCATAATATAAATGTATTAGGCTCCTTGTGAAAAGAGGTGATCTATCATTTATGAAAGAGAACAACAATATCAAAGTTAATGACAATCAAAATGTAAATAGACATCATTATTTGTATTCTCTCTCGCAATGTTTCGTAACAAAAGAAAAAAAATAGACCC
The DNA here is from genome assembly GCA_963680855.1 of Lepeophtheirus nordmannii. NCBI lineage: Eukaryota > Metazoa > Arthropoda > Copepoda > Siphonostomatoida > Caligidae > Lepeophtheirus > Lepeophtheirus nordmannii. Next base: position 27,721,229 of record OY804520.1, read on the forward strand.
AACATATGTTGAGAGTTGTTAACCAAAGCTTCTTAAGCATTTAATGATAGGGAACCAAAGTTAATTTAAATTCAACCAATCAACGTTCAAAATATTGACAATAAGAAAAGAAGTAGAAAAATCTATAGCTGGCAACCAAATAAGTTAAGATACGGAAACAGTCCTTAAAGAAATAAATTGAAATGTTCTCATATTGAAGATATTCTTATTATCAAATGTAATATTGAGCTAATAAAAATTTAAATATTAAGAAATTGTATTTTTATTTAACATATATTTTTGTTTATGGTTTTTTCATCCCTTTTTCATATATGTATATCAAGATATTTTCTTTAAATATTTTAATGGTTACTACAACAAGTATGTATCTTAAGATAATACTTAAATTAACTAAGCAAAATTTACACAACAATTGTAGAGTGAAAAAATGTCACATAGACCGTAAAAGAAACTTAAAGGCCAAAATCCAAAACTGATCTCAGTTTTTCTCTCATTGGTCAGATTTTTGAGTAATCTGGTTTTATAGTAATTCGTAAATAACACCATTTAATCATTTTTCACCTCAAAGACAATATCAGAAAATTACATATGCAACTAATTAAATTCAGATGAATTTGATTCTAATTGACTCTAAATACACTAAAGCTGAAGAATCTATCGTTATTGTATTTACTATATCTGAACATTCATAATAATACAATTATGTTATATTGACGTGTTATCATGCTAACGATATTTTTGAGATGAAATAGAATCATGAATAAATTCAAATTTAATTCTTCAAAGGTTAATATTTTATTTATTAAACATTTTTGTTAAATATATTTTTCTCGATTTTTCTTATTTCGTTTTATTAAAGAAGGAAGGACTATTATTATCTAACTAAATACTTGGAGATAATTATATATTTAGAACAGAGTTTAGTATTTACTTATTTATTTTTGTTAAAAATTAATACAAATTATGAAATTTTAACAAAAATACCAATATATCCAAAACTAGTTAACCAATTTGGAAATTTGGAAAATTTTCTGTTTATTTAAAGTAACATCTACAACTTTGATTTGAATATTATCTTTCTAAAACATCAATTTAGTTTTATTAACTACAATAAGTCTAAGAAAAGCTGTCATGAGCTTGTAGCAAAGCTGTCATAGCTACATTTATAGTGTTACATCGACAGCAAATAAACTGACTCTAAAGTTACCTTATCATTTTTCAAGTCATCAAGGATAGGAGCTTATTTTTACACCTCTATGTACGTTGTAAATTTTGCAAAGTATTCATAATTTTAATCAAAAAGCTTACAAAATTTCACAATGCTCAACAGACAAATAAACTTATGTAAACAAATAAGTAATTGGGATACTTTGAAAACAATTTGGGTTCTATTTCAGGCAACAGTTTATTATTTCTCATTTTTATAGTAATCATACCAAGTTTCCTTAACATTTTATGGAATTTTGTTCATTTTTTTTTTTTTTTGATAATTATCTTTATCAACACGGGTTGATTATTTTTTAAATTAAATCATCAATTATAAGAAAAACCTTCTCTGATATCCTTTAGGAAATAATAGTAGGGGGTTGTATTTTGAAATGAACCAGCTCTGAAGGATCGCAACATAAAAAAAAATAATAAAAAAATGTTTATGTCTAAGAATAATCAAAAATTTTATTCACATAACCATTTAAATCCGCAACCAATACGACGAGTGGCGTCTGAGCAGGTAACAGTCAGTCTATCAGACATGTGGTATTCAAATAAGGAATGAGCTAAATAGGAAATCATCCTAACAAATTTAAAGATCGATCTACACATGTACATAGTTACTCATGAATATATACTGGGTACCTATTAGAGTTATCCTTCCATAGTCATTAATTACATCAGACTAGCAATTATAATTTATTCTGTATTAATTACAAAAATGAAAAATTTATGTGTATGATAAACCTTGTTCATAAAATTCACTATATGTATATATATATAATTTTTTTACCATTTCATTGGTCCATGCATAATAATCTAAATATGATTTAAATCAAAAAAAAAATTAACTGCAACTTATTTTAACTTGCCTACCCTGCTATAATTAATATTATCAATTGTTATACCTCCATCATGAAGTAGCTTTCAGTTCATTATGCAATCTATGACGTCAGTGACCGAAAAAGTTATATAACTCTTCAAAACGGATGCATAATATCTCTTTTTTGCTTTATTTCCTCTGCATATATGTATATTATATACATGTAGGTAGATACGCATGGAGTTATGTTCATAATTTTATGTATATAAATTTATTTAATAAGAAATATACTATGTAAAGTTTTACCTATGGTTGTTGAGAGAAGCAATTTCATGAGAATTAATTACTCAGAAAATTGCACATAAAAATTTATTTTAGCCGTAGATTATGCACTTATTTCATATCAAGTGGATGAATGTCTTTCCAAAAAAGACTCGTAGGGGTGTGTAAAGCTCAGAGTCACTAGTAGTATATATATATATATATATATATATATATATATATATATATATATATATGATAACTGCTATGTATCGATAAAATAAATGCTTTTACATATATATATTTACCAGAGTGGTGGTTATGACCATTCCACCCGTGACTAAGAGTCAAGGCTTTGAGGGATCGAAATCTAGTCGATACCAAGAATTTGAGGGATTAAGATGAAGTGAAAAGAATGGGTTCTTATTTCTTTAATGAAGGGAAATGTTTCATCGGATTGCTTTGATCTTGGTCTTCACACCAAGACTTTGAAGGGTTCGGTACTCACGACGAGCTTTTTGGGATAAACAAAAACACACTGTATTCTCCCTTCAGCTGATTTTCATCATTTGACTCTTTTGATTTAAAGCAGCTGACTCTACGTATTATGAACTCTAAAAGGGTATTATTATTATTTCTGATGTTGATGCATACAAAATATATAAAATCAAGAATTGTGCGCGCTTTTTTTGAATTTTGAACAATTAGTAACAATTGGTTTATGATTGGTAAAATTTATAAATATATAGTATATCTAAATAATAAATTCTGCCAAATATTAACAAGTTGGCAACATGGAAAATACAGAAGAGTAGCTACCAGTTGTTTTTCCAAATTTTTCCTTTCCCTTTTGTGAATCGAGGTTGCGAGTGGCCAAAAAAGCTTGACGTGACTATGACAAGACAAATACTTTGTGGGTCAAGATCAAGACAGATTTTAATAACAACATCACTAATATATGTATGTATACCATTATTACTATTTAGTTGAACTTCTGTTTTACAATGCATTTAAGCAATTTGAACGGTCCCCATATTCGTAAACGTACAAATAAATATAATTAACTGTGTACAAAGAGAATTTATGCATAACAAATGATGGATCATTTTAATAGACTCCATAACAATGCTTCTATTTCCTGAGGTATCCATTTATTATAATGAATGTAGTCATTTGTAATATGTATTGACTTACAAGTTTAATTTACGTATACATACTCTATCTTAAATAATGTAATCATGGTGCTATAAAAGGCCTCCTGGAGGCTAATAATAACTTGATTCTTTTATAAAATGCATTTTTTTCCCCCTAAAATTATACATAAAAAACAGGGAAATTTAATCATGACATTTCTTTGAGCAAATTTACAATGAGCCTGGGCGAATACATCAATTTATCAATATTATTTTCTAGCTTAAAAATTATTTAGCTCCAAGGTAATTGGCTTGAAAGCCACTTATATAAAAATAGTATTTTTATGATAATAATATTTCATAAAAACCTTGTTTTTAATTCATCAAACCTCTTAACCTATTTATACTACAAGCAGCATTATAATTCTCGTACAGTTCATAAGTCAAACAATTTGGTATTTCATCAAAAAAAAAACTCGAGTAAAAAATTTCTAACAGAAATTTCGGAATTTGAACATTATGAGATAATTTATGGCAAACAGAGCGGAGCAGGTCAGTGTTTAGGTTCTCAATGTTACTATGGTTTCTAATATTGAAAAAGTACATACATGTTTTGATCACAATTTTAAAGGAATATAGTGATACCGAAGTATCACCACTTATATGAATTGAATATCACCACCAGCAAAATATTGTGTCTATAAATAGTTTCAGGCAATTTGCAATAACTCATAAGTAAAAGCTGATTTTACATCGACATAATTATAATTATATATATTTTAAAGTTATAAAAAGTATTAATTTACTAATTTATATTTTTTAAGACTATAAAATATGTACATACATGTATAATTACTGTTGATATATATGTACAAAATGCAAAAAAATATATCTACAACATAAATACCAAAAATATTTTAACTCGTTTCTAACAAACGATAAAATTTGTGAAATATTTTAAATAGTTTAACATGAGTAAAATAGTAGATTAAATGAGAGAAACCCTCGTAAATGGATAATATATGTACAGAGGTACACGGTTATATTTCATCAATTAAAAATATGGGAACAATTTAAATGTGTTAATAATCACTCAACCTTTATCATAGAAGTAAACTTTTTTTTAATATTATTTCTCTATGAAAATAAGTGCACATTTACTTCTTTATACTCGGTATAAGGTGCTAATTAGAATGTATTAGTGGCCCAAGTATTGCTATTAACTCAGATTTGTAAACATATTTTACAAAATATTCATATAAATTTGCCCTAAAATCTTGATGAGTATTTTTTTCCTATACATATAATAGGTATGCTACTTATTTTACATGTGTTAGTCAAGTTGGATGTAATAAAGGATGCTATTATCCATGTATATACTATGTAATTTGATACATAATCAACAGTTTTCTTCTTGTTATTTCATTGGTATAATTGAACCTTGCCATACATTTTATTAAAGTATTCCAGAACGAGTAGTTTTACATAGGAAAAAAAAAGTGTTTAATTTCACTTAAAATACGTGAAATGATGGTTTATATAATATGTTAATAACAAGTTTGGTAGGTTATGAACAGTGGTGTAGCTAGTGTAAGAAAGGAGGACATTTTCGATAGAGCTACCACAGGCCTTAATTTATTCATGTATACGACACTATTAAATTTAATATGACAAAAAAGCAATATCAGAATCTCCCATGAGGCACCAGTCTCCCGCACGTCGAGCTTTTTTGTCCACTCGCAACCTCGACTGACAAAAGGGAAAGGAAAAATTTGGAAAAACATATGGTAGATGATACCCTTCTCTATTTTTCTTGTTGCCAACTTTTTAATATTTGGCAGAATTTATAATTTAGATATACTGTATATTTATAAATTCTACCAATCACAAACCAATTGTTAATACTTGAAATATATCCAAAATTCAAAAAAAGGGCGCGCAATCCTTGATTTAATATATTTTTTATGTATCAAAATCATAAATAATAATAATACCCTTTACGAGTTTATAACACGTAGAGTCAGCTGCTTTAAATCAAAAGAGTCGAATGATGAAAATCAGCTGAAGGGAGAATACAGTGTGTTTTTGTTTATCCCAAAAAGCTCGTCGTGCCGGGTCACGGTGTCATCATAAATTTAGACTCTATTTTTTATTTTTTTTGTCAGTTATCCCTTTATTAGTATTCTAAGCGTTGATTGGTTGAATTACCTTTTGTTGAGGCTATGATGTAGGAAATATTCCTTTATGTCATGGATGGGCAACCACCTTTGTTCACTTACGGGCCAAATTATGTTTTCCAAGACTGACTGCGGGCCAAAATATTAAATATTTTATATTTAATTGTATATTTGCAAAATATGTATGTATACATAGTCATACTTATTTTATAATAATTTTTTTTTAAATTATATGATAATTATAGATTTCCACGGGCCGGATGAAAAGCTTCAGTGGGCCGTAGGTTGCCCATGTATGCCGTATATCATTGAATAATAGGCATGCAGTTAGGAAGAATTGGATGATTAATGATGATACACTAGACAGTATGAGGTAAAATTACCTTTTTGAGTCTAAACTAAAACTGGTTAGCCCCTTGACTCTTTCTACACCGGGTTACACTTGTTACACCCCTGACTACGTACCACAGAGGTATCCCCTAAACATCAACAACATTTTCTTCTTCGATTGTCTTGCATTATTGTTCGGAGCAAAGTTGAACAAATTAGCTGTTGTTCAACTGTGAACAATCCCTGTTATTATCAAATGAAGGATAGTTCTACAGTTTGGGAATATGAAAATGAGACAACTACCATAATATATTGATACCCACTCTTTTTTCTTTCTCTTTTTGAAGGAAAGGTTGAGAGATACAATAAAGATTCCTATGTGCTACCCACGTCAAGCTTTTTTGTCCACTCCCAACCTCGACTCACAAAAGGAAAAATTTGAAAAAACGACTGGTAGATGCTACTCTTCTGTAAACTTTTTAATATTGGGCAGAGTTATTATTAAGATATACTACACATTTATAAATTCTATCAATATACAAATCAATCTTTAATACTTGTATATCAAAAATTCAAAAAAGGGCGCGCAGTCCTTGATTTGATAAATTTTTTATATATCAAAATGAGAAATAATAAAAAAAACCTTATTGAGCTCATAGCACGTAGAGTCAGCTGCTTTAAATCAAAAGAGTCAAATGATGAAAATCAGCTGAAGGGAGAATACAGTGTGTTTTTGTTTATCCCAAAAAGTTTGTCGTGACCAATTGATTTTGGGCCCTTATTTATTTCTCTTTTTGAGGTAAGGTTGAGAGATGTTATTCTGTTGTAGTAGTCTCTTAATTTATATATTTAAAAAGATAAAATTTACAAAATATATACATATGTAAAGAAAATGAACATCAACTTTTAACTTTAGCTTCATATTTCTCATTTAAATTAATTAAACCCTTAATGAACGTACTTACCCATTAGTGTGTATCAATGCATGATCGTACATAAAAGAGAAAACAATGTCCTCAAGAATCAAGGTGAACTTACAAAATTAATGTCGATTGTGATAAAGAAAAGTTATTATCATCATGTCTAGACCCATGTTTTTTATGGTTTTATTTCCCAAATTATACTATCATTTAATTAAATATTATATGAGTGTTTTCTTTAAGAAAAAGGATGCAGCATAGATGTTTTTTATTTCTTAAATCAGAATAAATTCTGATTGTATTTTAAGAATAAGTATGTACATACAATATGAAAGGAAATCCGTCAAAATGTGAACGGCGATAAATTAATTATAAGGAATAAATGGACGTACTTGCATTCATTTGCGTATAATTGTAAGAATTAGAACAAATGAATCATAGTTACTTTGAATTTCGTACTGTTAAATGGAGATCTGTATTTAAAGGCATTATATTAGATTTCTTCGAAAACTATTGGATATAGAATAAACTGTTCACCATGGAGTAATTGCTTCAAAATATATGCATATACACAGTATCTAGGTCTATAAATGACATGTCTACCTATATTCATAAATTAAAGCAGTTTATAAACTCCTCAGAAGTACTCAATGTATAGGTAGATACATCTGTATTCATGGTTGATATGATCATGGACCCACATTTGAAGGGATAGTTTGCTCCATCAGATAATAATGAGGAGTGTTCTATTAATCTAAATGAGCGTGAAATATTAGGTAACATCATTATGAATTATTATTCCCCTTTTAGGGACACGAGATTCAAACAATTCGGTTGGAGCTTAATGGAATTTAATAACCATTATTATATCCAGCCTAAAGTATTATTATGTAATTAGATGTGCCTATGTAGATGTGCCTATGTAGATGTATAAATGTTCTTTGTTTTTGTTTTGTTTTTCATTTCAAAGTGGCAACATGTTTATAAGTTCAATTTTATTGTAGACTGTACATATATGTATAACAGAATACCTTGATGACAAGATTAAGGAAAAAATATGATGTACTCATAAAACACTTGAAAACTTTTATACTCTAAATCCATTCTTATGAAATGATTGAAAGGATGTGAGTGAGCTCTAGACTATCATCAAAGTATAATTTAAGAAATGTACGACCCTCGTCTCGAATATTTATACAATCTATGTACATACATTTATATGAGCAATAAAGTTAAATATTTGATATTACATATATTATGAAGGGTCCCAGATATTTAAGTACACACATACATATAACTATAAGCCGTGTTACTAACTGAAAAACAATTATTTTAGTTTATATAAACACTCGATACTGAGCATATTAAATGTAGACTGTCAAATTTGCATAACTTTATTGCAAATATTATGTCAAAATGTAGGTAGTAAAATTTAAAATATGTTATTCATTATTTGGAATAGAAAGGTTTTTTTCCAGATCAAATTTGTACATTTGTATTTTTTTTATTGGGAACTTCTCTTCAAAAAGAGACTCAAAATCAGTTGATAGTCGGCCAATTTGTCCCAACTGTGGTAATATTCTTTATTCAATAGTAGTGAATTATTCACTGCAAAACAACAGTTAATTTGAGTTCGACCAACCAACATTATTTACATAGAACAAATAATAAGCAGCTGATTAAAAAGTATGTGCATTGTAAGTTAAAGTAGGGTAAGGCCGTGAAGACTATAAGGGTGTTACCACCACTAATATTTTCCAGTCAGCTGTTGATATTTCTACCATTTTGCCCCCATCAGTGTTCTGATAACGCTGCTTGGTATAACTCAAATCAACTGCTGTTTAGCTGTAAACAATTCCTGTTAATTCATTAGTTTGATAGAATCGGCCAACTACCAACTAATTTTGGGCCCTTTTTTCTGTTTCTTTTTGGAAGAAAGGTTGCGAGATACAAAAAATGCAAACATGAAAAATTAAACACCATTCCCATAGAAATTTGATGACTCTCCTTTAAAAGTTAATAAAATCATCATTTTTTACAAAGACATATAAATTATATTATATAACAGTTAATTCAATGCTCCGTTCAAAACATTCAAAGTTTAACATAACCCATAATTATGGAATCAATGTTTGTGATGATGAATGATTGATTAAGGATATGAATACTATTTTACTATGTAGAAACAGAAGAATGCAAGTCTATTAATAGAAAAGATTTGGCTTAGCTTATCTTCATACATTGTAATACGTAATTGTATAAGATAATGTTGAAACGTGATCCATTCAACGAATCAGCATGATCTTACAGTTATACTACATATTCATATAATTTTGCAAGATATATCTTAGTAAATATAAACATATGATTCAAACAATAGACCTTGCAAGATAATGATTAATTCATTTTAACGTCTTTTATAAGTATACATGTAATATAATCTAAAAGCTTCTATTGATAGTCTGATAGAGATACCTTCTTTCTAGATTATTTAATGCATTAAAGGAGGATCGAATAATTAATATAGGATCGTCAGGTCAACGTATCAACAAATTTTAATACTCATACATTCAATCAGAGCTTTTAAAACTTTTTGACATACCCTTTCAAAATATTTGAAGCCCTGCATTAAATGATTCTAAATTGGGGAAAATATATTAGTTTTTAATTTTAATCTGATATTTTATCAAAAATACATCTAAAATTTTATGTTCCAACTAATCTTAATTCTGGGCACTTTTTTAAAGCTACTTCATATAATATAATATATAGAAAGAATAGAAAACGAATTAAGTTATCTCAGACTTATCTTCAAAACCATTGAATTTTGTATCCTCTGAAAAATGACTCTGCATACTCAAAAATTGGCTTCTTCTTTATTTCATCCTCTTGGCTCGAGTGTTTAGAATTGTCATCCGATTTAGAACAAATCAATTTGGCCTTCTTGAATCCAGAGAAAATTGGTTTTTTTTTAATTAACTCCATGCTCCAGAGATCTAATCAATAGTTCTTGGAGGAACGCATGACACATCTGTCTGGTTGGAGTAAAACTATGCTCACCTCTCATCATTTACTTTTCTCATATTAGCCATAAGGATGCATTAAGTCTTCTGTTCATAGATATATCGAGGGATTGTAACATTTTTGTTAATCCACCAGGTAGGAAGTGAGTTATTTTTTTTCCTTGAACCTTGGAGTAAACCTCTTGTGCTCTCATGCAGTTTAAAACAAGTAGAACCTTTTTCGATTGGAAGAAGCCATTAGAGTGACTTTTAAAGCACTTGGATAGTATAACATAAATCATTGATTCATTCTATCAACCTTTTGGATTAGCTGTAATATAGAAGTCGAATTTATTTTAGGAATATTTTTCCCTTGGAAAATAACCATCATCGGATCTTTTTTCTATTATCACAACATGCCAATATTACTGTAAGATGTGATTTTTAATATATTTTCTTTTTTCAAAAATACGACTCATTGGGATGTCAAAGGTAAAGGATATTTTGTCCATGTTCATGATAGGATCAGGAGTCACATTTTACTCTTCAAGCTATTTTTTATGAAAAACAATGATGAAAAGTGGGCATTTCCTCAACGAAATCATTTTTCATTGTTTGGAACACTATTGTTCTGGCTCCAATAGACAAATTATTTATTCACATAAAGCGACTACACAATGAAGGCCCAACACCGAAATAAATAATACTCATTTCTTTGACAGGTCCATGGGAGTACAGACGTAATAAATTTGTTGACAAACAAAGTCCAGCAGTACTTTGTAGAAGAGCAGATTGAACACTCTGTTTCTAAAAAATCTGGATCTCAAATTAATCTAGATAAGGAGTAGCTCCTCTGAAGGGGAACATGTTCCCCCTATTCCCTTGAGATTTTTCTCATGATTGAGCTCGAATTAGCTGTTCTTACTCTATGTACAATCCCCAAATATTAAATGAATCATAGTTCAACAGGTGGGAAGAACTGGCCAACAGTAATCAACTGATTTTCCCTCTATTTTCAGAGGAGAGGTTTAGAGATACGATAAAGTTATACATCTATATCACGACGAGCTTTTTGGGATAAACAAAAACACACTGTATTCTCCCTTCAGCTGATTTTCATCATTTTACTCTTTTGATTTAAAGCAGCTGACTTTACGTGCTATGAGCTCAAAAAGGGTTTTTTTATTATTTATGATTTTGATATATAAAAAATGTATTAAATTGCGCGCCCTTTTTTTGAATTTTTGATATACAAGTATTAAAGATTGATTTGTTTATTGGTAGAATTTATAAACATATAAATTATCTAAATTATAAATTTAGATAATATTAACAAATTGGCAACAAGGAAAATACAGAAGGGTAGCTACCACTTGTTTTTCTAAATTTTTCCTTTCACTTTTGTCAATCGAGGTTGCGAGAGGACAAAAAAGCTCGACGTGTATATAATGTCGTAAAGAATAAACAAATCGACATCTAACAGAAAAATACTGTCAATGTTTTGAGAATACTATTATGTCAATAAGGCCCTTTGTTCTACAACAATCAAAGTCTTATCAAACTTTTATTAAATCCTTCAAGGACCAACTTTTCTAATTACAACTCTTCGTGGTATTTTTTGGGTCGTCATTGTTTCAATATAAATGTACTTGTACAATGTACATACATACATATGTAGACATTTATATTTTTGCCTTAAACCTTAAAAAGCATTGAAATGTTATTTATAAATGTCCTTAGTATTTGACAAATATTACAACAATGTAAAAACAAGCGTCCTTGTTCTAGTATGTAGTACATAGTAGATGTAAATCTTATTTCTCTTTCTCTTTTTTTTCGTTTCATTTGATACTACAAATGAGGTTATTCCATACATTATGTACATACAAAAGGAATATTCATTTTCTTAAATACAAGTAATTGTTTGTCAAAGCATATTTCAAATTACGTTTTTAATTCTTAAGATAGAAATAATATTATTATTATTTAATCTAGATGATATTGCTATTCAAATTGTATAATATGTATGTACTTACTTACTTACTGCATTTACTAAATAGGTATAATTATTTTTTAAATAAAATCTTCATTTCAAGTCAACTCATAAATACATATACATTTTATTTCTAATTACTTATATCCCGTATTTAATAAATTATTTCAACTTAAAACATTTCCATGTTATGAACATGTGGTTTTTTTTTATTATCTTATTATTCAGTTTGATGTTTTAAAAATATGTATTTGATATTTTAAATGCAGTAAGCCATTTGGAGTAAGCACATTTGGTAGACTTTAATTGTAGCCAATCGTAAAGAGGGAAAATGGTTTGAATAGTGTTGAGATGACGATGGAATATAATCAATCTATGAATGTGCATATTATTATGCTAATCAGTGATGTGGTATAATGGAAAATTACAGGTCCATACGATAGATTAGCCAGGGGCACACCAGAATAAAAGTAGTATAAATAACATTATTAAATGATTGATGGCTCGGGTCAGTTGTCGGTTTTGTAATTGGAAGGCTCAGATAAAGATGGTTGTGTAGGATCTTTCTGGCAGGAAATGCGACACAATTCCTCATTTTCTTTTTAAATTGAAATTGTAAATCCTCTTTTTTATGAAAGATTTGTAATTTGGATTCTTATCTACAATGTCTTTCTCCTAAAAATGGCACTGGTTTGAGGCCTCCTGTGTTTAGTGGTGCAGTTGCATGTACTTTTTGATGAAGCTCTCTTACGCTACTGAAATTTAAAATTTAACTTTAAAAATTAGATAAATGTATGAAAACTTTTTTAAGCCTCTTACTCCCTGAAAATTAGTTTAAAGCTGCATCAAATACTGATACATTTAGATATTTTCATTCATTAATGAAATTTTACCTTATAATTTAATCTTTGGGATTAAAAAGATGTTTGAATACTTGGATAAAAACCCTGAAATAATATTGTTGAATGAGTATTATTTCAGGGTCCTCCAGAAATAAAATTATTATAATAAACTAGTTTACGTTTATATGTTCAAGTTTTATAAACTATGAATGTATGACTCCTATGAGCAAAAAATTTCGGGAATTTCTATATAAATTAAAAAATCTCTATTCAATCATCAAAATTCCTTTCATCCCCCTCAAAGTACCCCCCCCCCCACCCGATGCAATGCACGTCTGCCAATGTTTTTTCCAATTTTCAAAACAGTTTCCATATTGAGAAGTAATATTGCAAAAAAAAAGTTTTTAAAACCATTTAATGATTCATAGTTAGAACTGGGGGCGGGACCTGAGCGCCTTGGAACCTCCAACTATGAACCACCAAATGGAATTGAAAACTCTTTTTGAAGACACTAGGTTCAGAATTTGAAGCTATTGATTTAATTTATATGAATATGGAAATTATCATGGCGAGATGTAAAACATTAAAGTTGAATGAAATTTACGGGTCAGCACAAGCATTATTTTGATAACTTTATGACGTTAGAACGATTTGAAATTATATGTATAACATGATATAATATTATACTTTGGCTACAATTAGCATTAAAGAGATGATTGATTTGTTATTTGAAGTTTGGAACTCGGCTATGTAGAAGGAAGAAATTCGTTCTTAACTTCAGGATTATAACTCATATTTTGGTTAGATGAGAGTCATAGTAACAGACAGATTGCTTCACTCACTCAAATGGAAACTTTTTGAGCACATAGACTAATTCCTTGTTCGTGTTGTAAATTACGTTAATCACACATACATGTGCATGTACCATATGTGACCATAGGAGATGGGGAAGGACCGGTTTTATGAAATAGACCCTGTGGTGAAATGCAATTGGCTCTGCACAGCCAATGTTGAAGCACTGCACTCTCATATTTAAAAAAATGTATTTATATGTATAGCTATAATATTTACATATATACCGTCAGATGTTTGATTTTTTAAAGAAACGTACTAATTGATATGTATAAAGTTTAAAAGCCCATGATTCCTATAATTCCATATATTTAAATAGTGTCATTAGATCAAAATGAAATGGTAGGAGATAGAGTTATATAATAAGTTAGTAATTAAATTGGCTGAAATTATAATATAATTAAAAGTTAGGAGACCAATAACTTATGACTTGTATTACAGTATTACATATTGTACAGAACATATACTAAATAGGATCCGAATATTCACGTATAAAAAAGAAAATAAATGAAAAATTATTTCATTAAAAATAAATTATTATTTGTTTTTTAAATCAAAATTATATTCAGATTTTTTAAAAGCCGGCCTTTAAAAAAAAGGGAGAAGCCCTGTTCCTAAGGTGACAAGAGTGTGAGAGAAATTTTGACAATTGCTCTCTTCTCCCCCCCCCCCCCCTCATCAGCAGATTTGATGTTTTTATAATATCATTTTTGGGTTTTTAGGGCTCTCTGGGATTCCATTAATTTTCTCATTTCTGAAAATTCATATATGTAACTCTATAACTGACTATTCTCTATTTATATTATTTTTTGTATTTGTTCACAATTAAACAAAGTGAAATAATGAATCAAATACATTTTCTTTAAAGAAACGATTAGTGCAACCATAAACTACATTAAATAATATTATAATAGTTAAAAGAATCAAGGTTATAAATGGACAAAAGATAGATATAAATAAATTAATTAATCTTTCCCCTTTTCCCTATACAATATATTGGTTATTTATGAAATACCTGTCTACCAAACTAAGACATAAAGTTACGTAGGTTCTTTATGTACCCATTGAATTATATAATCATGTTTATTGAGCATAAATAAAATAAAAATTAAAGTATTTTGATGACACATAACAAAGCAACATTACTTCTTTGTAAGGATAGGTAGTCAGTCAATCATATGTATGTAAGTATTCTTTAATATAAGTTATGTGGCTCATTTTTTAAAAAAATGCAGTCCAGGTTTGTAATTTTTGTATGTAATCATTTATTAAGCCGGTCAAAGAGATTTATGATATTACACTAGGGTATTCATTTGTTGCGCTCGTCAGATAATTTCATGCTTCTAATCTATTGTTAAATTAGTATTTTTTGAGCATGGCCATATAAGACACAATGAAGATGAAGGCAATTTTCTAATATTAAATAAAGAGGGCACATGGCGCTTCTATTGTAACATAATTTAATGCAAATTATAACATGCTTTTAATTCAAAATTATGTGCATAGAAACTGATATTTGTGTATGCTCAACAAATTTATATAACATCAATTTTTTAGAAACAAATTATTCACTCTATAAAGAACTTCACGTACATAAGATAGGAGCAGTATTTAATCTCACGATACATAGATATTTTTATCTACATCAAAAATTCAGCTAGGCCCAGGCAGAAATAGCTCTTAGAGCATTGTTTTACTTTTCAATTTCCTCTCCTCTGTCCATAGTAACCATAAAGAATGTCTTTGAAAATGAATTTAATGTGTTTACCGTTAAATCAATCTCATATAAACTACATTGTCTTCCCTCTTTTTTTTCATTTAACTTTTTAAGTTTTAAATTTACGGGATAATGTGATTACAAAATGTTATTCAGGCGAGCTCAAATTTTAAATCTTAGTCTCAGTTGATCATGCAATCAGAGCAGCTAATAATAGTTATTAACCTAAAAATATAAAAATAGGAACTTTTTATAATATTAAAAAAGGATGAAAATTGATTGTCAAACATGATTCAAAAACATGGGAACAAAGTGCGAAAACTTATTGATTATAATAAAATTGAATTTTTGAACAAGTCTAATGTCATGTTTATATATATATAAGTACTTTTAAATTGAGTTGTAAATGTAATTCACAAAGTAGCAAGATCTGGATATAAACAACATTTTGCTGATATGATAGTGTGGCTCTTATTTGAATTTGATGGCACAGTAGATACACTTACATTGTATACACAGTAAAACATCGATATAAAGCGCTAGTTGGGATCCAAAAAATTTGACCGCATTGTATATGATTGTGCCTTATACCGATTTGATTGTGTATATTTTATTACCCTCGAGGCCTAAGACCCCAACGTGCCCAACAGATGATCGCACTTAATCGATGCGTCTTTACGTTTTACTGTACTTGTATTAATCAACAATTATTTAACTAGAAATCTACCAATATAGTTTTTTTAAGGGCAATACCGTTTTTTTAACATTCATTTAGGCCGATATCCAATACAGACAGTCTATATTTTGACAAACAAACCAATGTTATCTTAAAATATATACCAATTATAAAGAAAATGTTAATTAGTTTTCAAATTTATATATCAGCTTCTTCGTTATAAATGATTTTGTACTAATATTTTTATAATTTGAATACACATGTCTACTTATTATAAATTTAAAAAAGAAATAGAATTAAGTACCATTATTCATTATATAGCTTAAAAATTTGGTATGGTATCAGCTAAACGGATGTTATTTGCATGTATATATATATATATATTGAAATAAAAAGTAGATATTAAATCTATAGATTTGTAGTTATGCATATATGTGCACTGAATAAATGTCAAACCCATATACAAAATATATATAAACCCGATTACTTGAGCCAACCTTTCGAGTTACCTACATACTATTATCAGTACGTTCAATTTAAGTGCCAAGAGCTGTAGAAGAAAAGACAAAATTTTGAACATTTATGTTGTCGATATTCGTAAAAAAAAAGCAAATATCGATCAATCTCTAGTTTTAACCATTCTGTGAAGAAAAATTATAATACATATATTTATAGTTTAACAACTTTTGAAGCAAAATTCAAGTATTTTGAAGAAAAAAAACCTTTTTTCACACATACATAGTCCGAATGTTTTCATGTTTAAATTATGTAAATTACATGCCTACCTATATGGATGTCTCATTCCTCAAAAAGTTCAAATGATGGCTCATATTGATTCATTAAAAACGTGTCATATATTTATATAGGTAATTATAAATAGAAGTATTCATTGTATCTCTCAACATTTCCTTCAAAAAGAGAAAGGAGTAAAAAAGCCTCAGAATCAATGGGAGGTTAGCTTAATACATAGATAGATAGGTTATTTACTTCCCAACCATTAAAAAAAGATTATTTATACAATAGTATGGAGACTCATAGTTTAGGAATCAAATAATTCGATTTCAAACTATTAAGAAGGGGCTGACAAAAAACCAATAAATCAACTCTCTGATTTCCTGATGTCATGTGGATGCTGATATATGTACATCACTATGTATCAACTTGAAATCTAATTACCCCTATCTTATTTTAATCAATTTACATATATATGAGAAGGAGTTGTTGGTCTAAGCATCGAATCATTTCTTATGATAAAAGAGAAAAGGAAAGTTCCCCACTCCACTACCTAAGTACTTATGTTTTTAAGTTGTGTGACCTGTATTCCTTTTTGATTAAGATGATGGTTATTACTTAGCCATTCTTAAATCAAAAATTAGACCAAAAAGATGAGTGAGAGGAAAAAACGTGAGCAGCCATTATTGAAACACGGAATACGTGTGTTCATACAAACAACCATATACTATTAAATATCCTAATCACATGATGATTGTATCAGTACATACATACATACATAGACTACCCATATAGGCATGTAGTAGTTTGTTTGTTATTATGAAGATGATGATTGCCCAAAAAACAAAAGATAATACATGCATACATAGGCACATATTTGTATTTACACACACACACACAAGCATAATTTGTGAGAATTTTTATCATTCTACTTTAGAGTGTCTCTTTTCATTTCTTCTTTTATTTTTCGTCATTGTTTTCATCGTAAATAGAGATAAGATAATCTTTTTCCTCTTCTTCTTCTTCTTTCTTTAAAGAAATTAAATCCAAAAGGAGAAAGAGAGGGAGAATTCAGCCCTTCTTCTTCTTTTTCTTCGTCTCTCTTCCCTCACCCCCTAAATGAACACAGAACCTTATCTTTTCACTCAATGAAACAAAAACAATAATAGATCTCCATTATATACATACATACATATATGTATGTATGTATGTATACATACTTGTATTCCATACTTACTTTAATATCATATTTTATGACTCTGTACACCTCATGGATAAAGGAAGAGAGAGGATTTTTATGTGTGTTATAAATTGAATACGTGTGTGGATCAGATCAGCTCATATCATCATCAAAGGAAAAGGGAAAAGAAACTGGATAAATAAAAAAAAAAAAATATTATCACTCCTAAAACAAATAATAGGTATGTAATCGTGGAAAGACATTTTCTTTTACATGCATAGTGTCTTACGACAGGTATGAGTATGGAAAAATCCCTCCCAAAAATTCATGGATTAATCTCTCCTTTGACTAATTTCAAAATATGTACATGTTTTAAAATCCTACATTCTACATAATAATATAGTGCAAATAAATTATTCTTTGTGATTCATTCGTCAGCCATAAATAGCTGTGCATAAACTACTAAAATATCTAGACAGACTGTCACTTAATATTCCAAAAATGTATCATTATTCATTACAGAAGTAAATATTATTTAAATAAATTGGTAGGACCAACATACTACGTATAACTTTTATGGATATGCAAAATTAGAATTCTCAAAGCGTTTTTGGAACTCGTATTCCTGGCTATACGGAAATGTATGTATGTAGTATTGTTGTACTTAGATATGTAATGTATATGTAAAATAAATTTAAACTCCAAACACCTCATTAAAAACAAATCCAAAAAAAAGTGAAGGATTGTATCCCACCTATTCATTTATCACTTGAGTTAAATAACACATCTGTTCGTGTATGTATTATAGTTCATCCTCAAATGACATTGACAAGACATTTTCGTCCAGTCGAAAAGTTGTATTAGTATATGCATATAAGAGAATCATTGATTCTTTGTCAAACAAAACCTTCTGTTCATCTTTACTTATCTTGGTTACAAATAATGATAAGCGATAAAGGTGAAGATTGAAGTAAAACTTGAGACTTGAATTGGATTTAGGGTCGAAGACAGAGACTTGAAAATTAGACATACTTTTATGGTAAGGGATTAAGAATACCTTTTTTATACTCTTTCTTCTGTTAAGTAATTCTATTTTGACTTTGTATGATACTTACATATTATTGAGCACAAAATCTCTAATGTCATATACAAAAACCTAGTAGTACTTACATACAAAAGACACCACTAATATTCAAAATGAGGCAAATTCTTCGTATGGAATTTCATATAATTTGGCATATTTTAAATCTTCTACTCGAAGAAATGAAATTGAATATGGAAGGCATTGATGCATATTAATTGCGCTCAGAAAAGGTAGGTGATCAATGATGCTCAAAAATGTTTAAGATACTAATTTCCTAAATCTTTATGGTTCACAGTCATAAACTATTTGAAGTTTTCAAATTTATTGTTCATTGAAACATTGATAAATACAGATAAAGTCAAAAGACAAAAAAGTAACTGGTAGTTTGCCAATGACTGCATTCTCTGAGACTGTTGGGCTATTCTCTATTCAATAGAAAGGACGTGTTTACCAACTGGTTAACAAAATTTAATTTAAATTCAACAAATCAAAGATTGCAACACAAATAAATGACATTTGACACAAAAATACAGTTACCATGACAGTGTAATATTTCGATTAAGACCATGGCTTCAGAGAGTGAACTGATTTTTTCCGGTATTACATCGAAAACATTGAACAAAAAAATATCTGATTAATCAAAACATTAGCTTGTCATACTATTTGTAAATATTATGTCTTTTAAACTAACCATGACGTCATCCAACTGATGCTCACCATTTGTAAATAAGTGACTTCATCAACAGTTCATGAGACCACACGAAGAACTTTTTTGTGCACTCGCAACCTTGACTTTCGAAGACGAAAGGAAAAATTTGGCAAAACAACTGGTTACTATTTAGATATACTATACATTGGTATAAATTCTACCAATATACAAATCAATCGTTAATACTTGTATAATTTTCAAAAATTTCAAAAAATGACTTAATATATTTTATAGTATATATCAAAACCATATATAATAACAATACCTTTTTCGAGTTAACGGCACGTAGAGTCATCAGCTTTAAATCAGAAGAGTCAACTGATGAAAAAAGACTGAAGGAAGGATACACTGTATTTTTTGTTTACTCTAAGAAGCTGATTATGCCAATTAAGACCAGACAAGGGCTTTGAGAACCCTTTTAGCTAGGTTCAACAAAAATTAAAGCGGTCTTGGACGGTTCCATGATTTCTAAACTGACGTCCAACACTGGTTGATAGGAAGATCTGTTCAGTGTTAATCAAAAATTTGAAATCTCATTTACGTTTAAAACATATTATGAACCTACTTCTATGTACATACAAAGAAAGGAACCCTCAGATTCATTTAATGGAATATATGTAAGGTTTAAAAATAAAATGCAAATGAATAAAGCTTTAAATAACCCCCATGACTCTTATGTAGCACTCAAAACCTTAAAAAGACATATGTATATGTAGGTAAACATGCCAAACGACACCCGATTATAAATGGATCAAAAATAAAAATAAAACTTTTGAGATAAAAAACACTGATAAATGTATGTATGTATGTATGTATGTACATACATATAATAAACTACTTTTTTATTATCTGTAGACAACATTGTAATGTATTTTATTGTGAGTAATGAAGAAGAAACTACTTAAGTACTCTTACCTCTATGATTAAACTCAAAGGTAAATAAATATACATGCTTTTACGAATTAGTTGATTCATTTTAAGAATAAAGAGATTGAAAAAGACAAAATTATTTACGGACTATGGCATGATGATAATATGTTACTCACATTGTTTGCTTCAACAGCCAAAAAATACATATTTTGAATGGTAGCAGGAGGAGGATGACAATGGAAATTCAGCTCATGAAGACATCAAATAAGTCACTCATCTAGCTACGCAATCTTTTCATTCTTAGATTTGATATCGAAAAAGATTTAAGGAACACACGCACAAACACCCTGATTCACTTTCATTCAATTCAATGGAATTATAATAGTATTTATAATTTTGTGACGCATCCATCACTCGACTTACTCAAAAAAAATTGCAAAAATCTAACTCGAGATCCAGACTCTGCGAGTTCGAAAGCAAGGCTCGATACTGAGACCAATCTTAGAAAACCACAGCACATAGCAAATTGCGTTTTTGAATCTTTATGCCTATTTAAAAGATAAATAAAAGGGGCAGGAAATTAACTACAAGTCTCCCTACCCAACTCTTCCTTTTGATGGGAGTATTCCTCAAACTTTTTTATCCCAGGGTGTGTTAATGAAACAAAAAAATCAGAATATAAAATTTTGATATAATTTCAATTTCATCTTTCCTCTTTTAAAAAGGGAACATTTCGGGACATACACTAAAAAGTTATGTAGCTCACCGTTTTTAGGACCACTGCTCTTTGTTAATAGCCGGATCATGTTCAGAGTACTAATAAAGTGCAAGAGCTGATAAATTGACAGCTGACAAAAAAAATACAAAGGAATAGTATATATTTTGGTCGGAGATACCGCTGTGATGTAGGTAGGTAGGAAAAGGAGATGTTCTAACGCTCTCGTGAACCTTCATATAAAGGTATTCTCTATGCATTAAATTATTTTAAAATAAACGCCATGCATACCAATTCTTGTAAAATGCATTTCAAAATGCACATAATATAAAAGGAGGTAAATGAATTATAATAACTATTATTATTATTATTATTATTGATCTTTGTAGTAATCGTCATTTTGAGTACACTCTTGTAGCTAGACTCTTCAATCCAAACGCTCCAATAACAATGACTTGATGAAATCCTTTGTTTGGAAACGACAAGGGTTTCAAATTACGATGTGTGACTACAATGAGATGTGAAACTATTTTCCAACTTTTCCTCATCAAATAAACAAACCTGAAAAAGACTAGTTACTTACGTAGGTAATTAGAGACTTTGGCATTAATATCATGAATGCTCATTTTGTACCAACATTGGGTAATCATCACAATATTTAAAATGCCTTCAGAGATGAAAACAAATATGAATGAGGTATGTATAGTATGTATATATATGTATGTATATAATCCAAGTCAAGACCTAATATGCAAAGATTAAAGCATACATGGAGTATGTAAGTATGTACTACGAGGAGGAATTTGTTTTAGCAGTTCTACTAGAGCAGTGGTTCTTTATGTGATTTCTGCAAAAAAAAAAACATTTCCTGAGGAATATTTATGCAAATTATGAATTTGGACTCTCCAAAAGGATTTCTGAGTCCAAATTAGGTTTTGCATTGAAAAAGCTAGTGAAACTAAGATGTTGGGTTTGGTATTTCGATAATTTTTGGACTATAAAAATATAAAATTAAAAGTCGTTAAGGGCAATTAACTTGCACTGAAGATTTCAGAAGTTTGATGACTCTTGTTTTTTTTTACTACAACTTCGACGGAGTGATATTCTTATGACGTAATGACACTACAAGTACCGGTGCTAATATCAATTTAATAAGGTACCGTTTTAGATTATGTGTCAGTGCTCTGGTGTAGCAATAATACTAGTATTCCGAACTAGACTAAATGCATAACTCTCCAGTATTTTTTTGTTTTTTCAAAATGTCGCAAATTATACAGTTAAGTACATTCACCGAGCCACAATGTACATACATTGTAAACCGTTGAAAATCTCACAATACAGTAAATTAATTTTTTTGAATAGAAAATAGGTATGCATATACATACACGAAATACAACAAAATGCATTCCAAGAAATATTTTCTTACCCAAGTTTATTATAATAAATGAAAATATAAAAAACATTGAATTATTCATTTGTGTGAGAAGTCTGCTGTTGGGTTGAGGAGTCCTCTATTAAAAGGACAAATTATATAACTTTTTCTTATTATTATTATTATGCTGTGGTAAATTACTTAGACACAAACTTACATTGTAACGAAGAATTAATTACTCCGAAAATTATAGTAGATTTCAAATTTTTCAAGAGATAATTATTACTCAAATCTGTTATAAAAAAGGCAAAGAATCACTTCTAATGTGCACTCATTCTGGGTATAGAAATGACTGATCTTAATCACATGGAATTGATGTGCGTTTTTATCAAATGAACCTTCTCTCAACCCCTGATACATTTACTATACATATATAATGTTATCCTATCAGAGAACGTTTGTAAATATTATTTACAAATTTAAGTTGTGGAGTGTATTCATATCCAGGTCAGAGAGAAACAATTTGATATCATGGAAAGTAGGATACTCTCACATGGAATGCATTTCCTAGTCTCTCTACTAGAGATCCCCGTACAATTTCCACGATAATATAAATCTTTTAAGAGTTATTAATAATATTATCATACAATGATATTATATATGTATATATAAAAAGGTTAAAAGCCATGGTTTACCTTTATAGATTGATGCACTCCATATAATAAATGCCGAGTATGTAAGTATAATTTACTTACCTATAGATAAACATTAGTCAATTATATATAAAAATGCATTTATGTATGTATTGTATGTATTTTCAGAAAATGGAGGTAAGTAATGAGTGAGTGAATCTCCTTCCTCATTGAATGAATGCTTAAAAACCGTTCATCATCATTCGGATATGCCCTTTACAATATGTACGTAGTTACATATGAGTTACATACATATATGTATATCTCCAGAATATGTACGCAATTGATTACAACAAGCATTTGAATGAGCTTTAAATATAATGGATTATGGGGGGTTTTTGGTTCTCCTTGAATCCTTGCCTTTGTTTTTGTTTTCCCGTCTACATACTTCAAAAGTATTTTTATGGGACACAGCTTCATGGTTCATAAAGAAATAAAAATAGCATTAAATGATTAGGTATGTTATCTATGTATGTATACCTAAGGCAACCTTATTTTTCTTAGTGTGCATCACAACGTAATGTATATGCATATCTACCCATGTATTTGTGGTGGTCTTTTTCACAACCTTTCCTCTTCAAAAAAGACTCCAAATTAGTAGTTGGTCAATCCTTCTCAACTGCAGAATAAACATTCTTCATTTAGCTATCAATTTAGACCAGCGTTTCTCAACCGGGGTTCTGCGGAACCCTAGGGTTCTGCAGACGGTCTTTAAGGGTTCCGCGAGAAAAATGAGATTATATAAGCTATTACACTGAAAATAAGATGAGAAAGTATGGTATTAATCATTTTTTGCGCAAGGGTTCCGTGAGACATGGGATATATTTTGAGGGTTCCGAAAGGGAAAAAAGGTTGAGAAACGCTGATTTAGACGAATCATTGTGAGAAACACTTATATGAGACAAGATGAGTAGAGAATCGAGAGCTGATACAATAATAATAATAATAATAGGAGCTGTTGATGTTTTGTAGAGATATCATTGTAAAGGATGCACACAATTTGCTGTATACATTGTAGATTTAAAAGTAAAATTTCTTTGTCTGTGAGCATATGTAGATAAGAGTCGGTAGATACATGAGAAAAAAACTTAAATAATCAAACTGAGGAAAGGGAGAACAAAAAGACACAAATAAACTCTTCAAAGGTTAATGAGAATAATCAAATGATTCAATTGTATTTTATATTGAATAATGACATATGAGAATAATGAGAATGTTTTGTCATTCTATGTATGTATGTTCATACATGAGCATTGGTTAATTATTGTTATTATAGTTATACATATATCCACTTGTAATGCACATATTTATATACATACATATATTGTATAGTCTGGATACCACACGCATGTGAAAGTCATCAATGAAGAATGAGGGAAAAGGAATCATGTAGATATCCAACAAATTCCTCCCACAAATGTCATTGGAGTTGGAATGTAGGTACATAATATAGTACATATATGTTGACGGTAAAAACCGAAAAAGAAAATGAAATTCTCCTGACGACGTGTGATGGGTGTGATTTATAGGTGAATTCTGTCTAAATGTATGTATGTATATACACGCATAACTACATATGCCTATAAATAAATACAATATATACATATATATATATATCTAATGCTTCAAAGAAGGAAACGAGTTGAAATGACTTTAATATGCGTGAACTTAATATTATGTATACGAGTAGATTTAAGGGCTTTAAGAGAGAGGTACAGAAATGAAATAATCTTATTATCGAGGGATTTTAAATAAATACGGAGACATAACATTGTCATGGGCCCATTCTAATATGTTTTGTATTATTATTAATTATGCATGTATGCAATAGCTAACTTTTATTCCTTCTCAATTATTGTTTTTTTTTTTTACCAAAGGGAATAAATAAATTTAAAATAAAACAACAAACTTAAAAAACTTAATCTGGATACGAATATATAGGCAATCTTTTATCTCTATCTTTTGATGCCAAGTGAGACTGACTAAATTAAATATATAATATGTATTCTTCATATTTTATAGTATCCCATGATAATAACTTACGGCAGACTTAAAATAGTAGCTCACTTGTATCTCTATTTCATTTGAATTTGTCCACCTAATGCCCACTTTTATATATCGTGTAAAGAATATAAAGATGATTTATTCCACATTACGTTATCCTTAAGGAGCCTTTCCTCCATGAAGATAGAAAAAAGTCACTATATCAATTAGTACTTGAGCAATTCTTCCCAACTGAGGAATTATCATTTATCTAATTATAGTGAACTCTTCACAACTTAACAAGAGGTAATTAAAAATCAAAGATCAGAACACTGATAAAGAGGAGTAGAAGTAGATAAATCCACCGTTGACCACTAATATGGAAATTCAGTTAATAGTTTTTTTATTGGCCGTCAATTTGTCTGCACTCTTAGTAATGTGTTTTGTTTTGAATGTTGATCTACTGTTAAAATATTACGACGAGCTTTTTTGTTCGCTCAATCTCGATTCTCAAAAGGACAATCAAAAATTTGAAAAATTATATGGTAGCTGCTAGCCTTTTGTATTTAACTTGTTACAATCTTTTAATTTTGGGTAGAGTTATTATTTAGATTAGATATGATTTACAAATGTAAAAATCAATAATTAATAATTATTACTAACGTACATTTCAAAAATTCGAAAAAGGGCGCGCAATCCTTCATATATTTTTAGATTCATAATAAGTTGAGTCAGCTTCTTTAAATCAGAAAAGAGTCAACTGAAGGGAGTATACTTTTGCTTATTGTAAAAAGTTAATCGTGCATCCTGAGTGTTAAATAAATAATAGTCCAATAGTTTGAGAGGATGACATTATTGGCCAACTATCATTTTTTTGTTTCTGTTTTGGAAGAAAGTTTAATTAATTAATTTATTATTACAGTCATAGAATACTGGTGTCGATCTTATCATTGAATCTCGTTTGAAATTTATTATATTGGAGAAATTGGCACAAACTGCGTATACACAATCAAGTATTCAAGATTGTCCTTTAAAAAAATCAAAGTCCAAAATTTTAGACACATACAAATTCATCACTAAATCATTTTTGTGGGATGTGTACACATAATGAATGAGACATACATATTTTGTCTAACTTATAGAGATAAAAAGTATGTACAATTCAGAGATTTGCACTCCCAGTAGGTATATATAAATTTATGATCCTTTAAATAATAAATTATTCATACATGTACTTATATGATTAAGACGATAATAATAAATGCATCTTTGGACTGTCACATTCTGTTAGACATCAAGACAACAAACTTCAATGTCAACCATCGGAATTTGTTGAGTCATAGATATAATTATTATTACTTCTTGAAATCAGATTTGTATTTATATAAATATATATATATATATATATATATATATATATATTGGTTTTTCAACCTTTCTCTTAGAAAAAAACTTTCTCTCTCTTTTTCTATTGCACAGAATGTAAACCCTAATTAATTTTAGGAACGTGTTCATTAAATTCAAATAATGTTAAATATATGTACATTACTATAAATATCTATAATGTTAAATGCATTTATGAGCCGTAGGGGGGGGGGGGGGAGTAAAATATTTTTTCTTAAATTATATATCTTTAAAAAAATTGGCAAGTAATGATAAAAATCACAAATTTTTACAACCAATGAATTGTAATAAATATAATAACAGGTAACTTAATCTTCCATATCACATGACGTCATCATTGTCGGCCATTTTGCAGTACATAAGCAATTCAATTTTATGAATAAGTATACATTTATTTCTTTAAAATAAAGAAAAATGGCGAATGTATGTATGTATGTAGTTACAACGATAGAATTAAAACCATCAAGCAAAAGGTTTTCATTGACAAGGTTAATGGTGTCCACGACCATGTGTTTGCAGAGAGGAGCATCCTTATTTGACCATGAAGATTATAATTTATTTACATGAATGAAGAGTAAAAATGTCACATTATTTTTTAAAGGATGACTTCTTAGAAGTTCAAATCCCTCGTAAATGAGGTAATCTTGGATTTAAAGGATTTTGACTCCGTGTTCAAGAAAAAGGGGAAAAGAAACAGAGAAAGAGAAAAGAAGAAGAAGAAGAAGAAGGATAAACACCTGCACCTTGCTAAAAGAAATTATTATTTTTATTCTATCTTCTCCTCAAATAATGGTGAAAGATTTTTAGACCTGACTGAAGGAGTTGAGAAAAGGACCTTACCTGTAAATATAAATAAATATCATGTACTCATATTACATATTATTCTGTATCTTAGTTCATAGACCTGTAAATAATGAGAGGAACATTCTAACTCTTTGTACTACTTTAATTAGATATAAGAGCCCTATTTTCATTCATGTTTAACAAGGTTTTATTTGAGGAGAAATACAAAATAATTTTTTGTAAATGATAGA
The DNA here is from genome assembly GCA_963680855.1 of Lepeophtheirus nordmannii. Classification (NCBI taxonomy): domain Eukaryota; kingdom Metazoa; phylum Arthropoda; class Copepoda; order Siphonostomatoida; family Caligidae; genus Lepeophtheirus; species Lepeophtheirus nordmannii. The sequence continues at coordinate 27,748,939 of OY804520.1, forward strand.
TTTGGGTTTTAGATAAATGAACTATGTTACCTACAAACTTATTTGAAACAAAGAAGCAAATCCTTTTAAATAAGGGTCTATCATACCCTATTCGTAAGTACTATATTCGTATGTTACATTCATATTTTACAAGTCCTTAAAGGATTAAAAACGTTATAATTACATCAATTAACCCTTATACAATGCCTGAAATGAGATGAGTACATATTACGTTAGGTGTATATGTCTTAATATATGTATTTAATAATTTAAATTTTAAATCCTATATTTTAATTATGAAAGATAAGAATCTCATTATTAAAAAACAGCACCCTTGTTGGAAAGCTTGTACAGAAAATAATAAAAGTACATAATATATATATGTAATTATCTAATTAGGAGCTCGATGGTGAAACAGGTATAATTATATTATTAAACTTAGAGGCAGTGTGATCCATCATATTACGAGGTTGCGAGAAAATTTGTATAACATCATTGAATAATTGGGTTTGGTTATGATATTCCTTCTCAATACGAACGTCGGATACTTGATGAATGAGATGCACGACAAGCTTTTTGGGATAAACAAAAACACACTGTATTCTCCCTTCAGCTGATTTTCATCATTTTACTCTTTTGATTTAAAGCAGCTGACTCTACGTGTTATGTTAACTCAAAAAGGGTATTATTATTATTTATGATTTTGATATATAAAAATTTATCAAATCAAGGACTGCGCGCCCTTTTTTGAATTTTTGAATATTATACAAGTATTAACGATTGAGTTGTATATTGGTAGAATTTATAAATATATAGAATATCTGAATAATAAACTCGTCATAATATTAACAAGTTGGCAACAAGGAAAATACAGAAGGGTAGCTACCATATGTTTTGCCAAATTTTTCCTTTCCCTTTTGTCAGTCGAGGTTGCGAGTGGACAAAAAAGCTCGATGTGATGGGTGCTATACATTATTTGTACATATGAGGAACAATAAGTGATTCATTCATTCATTGATATTGCGAGTAGAGTGGACCTCTACTGGATATTAATAGTAGTATTTGTCTTCAATTACATGAGTCATATGCTACTTATGACTACATAGTGTGGATAACTTAGTCGCAATCAATTATATTTTATTTGATGATGATATCATATTCTGGTTTGAATTGAAGATATTTATCAAATATAAGGAAACAAGAAGAGAATTAATAATTAATTAATATTATGTAACCGATAAGAAATTCTTTAGTATTGTTTCATTTATAAATTGCTATAAAGCCCATATGTCATTGATTATACATATTAGTACTTAGTTGTTATAGTATTCATATTATGTAAAAGGGTAAAAGTGGCCTCAGTAAGAAGCATGAATGTATGTACTATGTATGTAATATAATTAAGGATGAACGTGACCAAAGAGTTATAAGTAACAAAACTTATAAACATATTATTTCCAATGGAAGTGAAAAAAAAAAAAGAGAGATTGTGTACAATGAATTAAATAATATGTTTCTATGAGCCATACAATTGGTTTCATCAGTGAAAATGCTCTATGCATGCTGTACCTATGAATGTACATACATACACATATGTATTCAAAATTCATGCCGAGAAATCATGATTAGAATTACATTGATTTTTTTAATGAAAGATACATAGGATTAGTATCTATGATTCTTTATTGCCTTGATTAAGTATGGATATACCCACGTTATATATATATATATATATATGATCCGTATAAAGATGTAGACCTTATCCCTAGCAAAACAAATAATATAGTTTGTGTCTACATATATATAATTCGACCAAGAACATCACTTTTAATAAAAGTAAACATTCATGTAAATAGGTAAATATTACTACTGTAAAGAAACATTCAGGAAGCAATGAAAAGGTTCTTGACACCTCATGTCTAAAAGGACAATAAAATTTACATTAATACTACGATATTCAATAATTATTTATTTGGTTCAACCCTTTATTTTCATGAAAAAAAAAAGTAAAAACATTCCAAAGAGGACTGCGGGGACACTCCATTAAACCTCTTTCTACATATTATACCTGTAATTTTGAAAAATAAAAGATGTTTTGGATAAGGAATAGTATGTATGTATTGCTCTAGGAAAGGAATGTCTCTCAGGACGATGTTGCAAATCCATGTTTCATGAACAAATTGCATAGCTACTATCCTGTTTGATTATATTTTATATATATGTGTATTAGAATCTTCTGCATTGTTACACGATCAAAAATATAATTATTAGGAATTCACATCTTTATGAATTAAAGTCCAAAAAAAAGTTCCCTTATTAATATTATTAATTGTACAATATGGGCATGGAATCGTAATTTTTAAATCAACATCTATTAAAGAATTCACCTCCGCAAATATTAGCAGAGAATTGCACATGTATCCATCCTTGAAGGACATGAATGAGTTATATCGAAATGAAATATTAAAGGAACAACAACCTTTCAATAAGAAAGACTTTGATCAAAGACAATCGAGTCGACGTATATTGACGCTGGTTGATATTATTTATACTATTATGAGACAATAATATTCCTGTTTCTCCAACTAAAATATTCCGTTTATCTCTTTGATTGCTAGTAACATAATCCCTCGGTTCAACAAAGGAAAGTAAATCATTGTTCATGTCGTAATATTGGAAGTTATATTAGATTCAAACCAGTTTTCTACCCAGATACAATATATTATAATAATAATAATAATAATGTATTCTAATCGATTAAAGTAGTCGGGTTTTGTCAAGACACTTTTTTTTTATCAGTGTGTTTTTAACTAATAATGGTCAATCGACAACATAAGGTATAAAATAGAAGAAAAACATATAAATATACTTATATATATATATATATATTAAAGATTGGGCATGAATTAATATTTTTGATAAGTCTGAGTCCATGACGCGTGTAAACTTCTCTACTCCAGTGTCCTTCAGCATTCACCATAAATACACAGTAAAGAATCCTTCATATCCCTTGATTCAACAATATAATTCATAGTCTAATAAAATTCACTATTATCATTTATAACTTATAATCATCTTCTTGGATTATTTTCTTTACAATATAGTAACTCAATATATTCATATGACGTATGCACTTGTATTTACGCCCAACCCAAGGAATTCATGAAAAGAAATGAGCAAAAAAAAGGGAATTCGATACACTTCGATTAAGGAAACGATGTTCATTTGACTATGTATGTACATAATATATATATATATATATATATATAAGTTAGCGAAAATATATTTTGCCAATTGATTCAAAGACGGAACAGAGCAGCCCATAAGTGTGTATTATACGAGGAGGTGATTTGTCCTTGAACAAGCAAACGTTGTATATACATAAATATAATATGAATTCGGTTCCATCCTCAATTGCTAGCAAGCTAGAGTTGTTTGTATGCAGAGGAGCCACCGAGTGCGCGAAAATTTGCAGATGACGTCATAAAGGGAAAACTTGAATGAAATACTAAGGATGGATGGAGGTAGAGTAGAGTCTTATTAATAAATATGAATACTTTGTATGGAGTATGTAGACCAAATCATTTCATATAATATGTGTATGTAGAGAAATGTCTCTATCCTCATGTATTTTACAATAGAGCACACAGTAATATACTTATATTAGTAAGTGAAATGGAGAAGAACTACCAATAGGCGCTATTGGTGCACGTTTTTTTCTCTTGAATTGAAATATATTTATATTATTTCTCAAATTTATTTCATCACGAATAAAATATAATAAATACATATTAAAAAAATAAAATGTATGCAAGTTAGTAGTGGTCCCTCTCAGCTAGCTATGAAGGGGTCTGACTTTTTTATTCCGTGTTCCTTAGTTTACATACATACATTGAGCCCTCCACTCACTACTTTTTGAAAGGAGTAAGAAGACGTATCTACTAGAGCCGGCCCTGGGTCCACCACGCGCCTCTTTTTCTAATACAAAATATTACACTAATAATTTTCTACATCAGTCGGTTACTTGAAATCCATAGGATTCATTCTTGGTCGTGTCAACGTTGTCTCTTTGCTTACTTACTTACTTTAGTCATAGTGTGTTGCTATTCTTCTTGATATTATATTTTGTTGAACCGCCGGGGATCTCCTACTCAGCTATACATATTATTTATCATAGTATCCATTGAAGGTGAGTTCTTTTTCTTATCAATTGTTTGTCTATTGTAAAGTGATCATTTTTCATTCCAAATTACGTCATTCCAAGTCAGGGAGTGATTCATACATAATAACATGGGTACTAAAGACGAAGCTCTTTAACGGGAATACATATGTACTGTCTTCCTCTTTTTTTCATCTTTTTTTTTCGGTTAAATTAATGAGACGAATGTACTTACATTTTTCTCGCCGTCTGAATGAGTCATTTGTGTGGATTTTTTTTTTTTGTATCATTAGGGTAACTCTAAGGGACACCCCATAGATACAGGCTTTTTTATACTCAATCTCTTTTTGTTGTATATGTACACTTCTTTTCTCTCCACTCACATTTTTCTTTAACTGAGTAATACTTTAGAAAGGAATAATCAATAGTGTTGTATCCTTAGTTATATATAAATACATAAAAAGGTCAGGATCTGAGTTCCCTCCAAATCCACGTACCCCTCTCCTCTTCCCCCACTTCCCTCCCCCTCTTATAAAAGAAAAGCTAAGGATGTTTATTTTCGATATACATTCCTACGTTACATCATCCAGTAGCTTTTCTATATTTGAACTTTCTTTTTCAGCTCATATGGAATCATCAACCGAAATAGAATGAGTGAGGCAGAGAATGGATTTATGCAGCCGAATCCGGCTTTGTTCGATTTGGAAGAACGACGAAAAAAGAAAAATTCCTTGGCTCATGAACTAGGAGAAGGATCCTCTTGTCGTATCTGTTTGGGGAAATGTCCTGGATTTCAGCTACATTATTGGAGGTAAGACAGAGGGAAACACTAATAATATGTGAACAAGAGTAGATATACTCCTGTTTGTGTCATAAGCAATGTTATGTTTAAAATAGGACTCGACCGATTTTTTTTCTTTAAACTTTTGATATAACAGTTAAAAATTACCACATAAAAGCTTAAATATGTACGCTGCATAATTTTTCTCATTGTCATAGCAAAGCAAATTAAACATCTCATATAATTCTGAGAAACAAAAGTCTTAGAATTAGTTTTATTTTTATTTTATTGATAGCGGTTGTGGCCACATTTACAATTTTATGCTAGTTTTTAGTTTTTTAACTATAAATGACATTTAAAAGTGATGTCACATACCTTAAATTACATATATTAGGATGCAAAAATTAATAAAGGGTAGAAAAACTTTCAGAAGTGGCTCCGCTGGTCACGTTTAGGTTTTCAATGGTTCATAATTAGAAACTTTTAATCTCATCTTTTTGTGAAAAACATTATGATATCGTCTTTAATTAACAATATTGGGAATGATTGGCAACTTTGCCCGATTACCGTTTAATCTAAAATTTAATCAGTTCAACAGCTTATGAGTTTTAAGTCCTAAAACAAAGTGCATATATATACATATAATTCAGACTTTGCATTCACCACTTTCCTTGTGTGGTGTCCTATAGGCAGAATATGTCTACACAATACTAGTTAGTTTATAAGATAGCACACAAAGTGTAAAAATTAATGCAGAACTGAGTAGAGAGTGGTATATTTGAATGTACATAGACCTCTTTTAATTAAACAAAGTAAAACAACAACACGCTAATAATAAGATTGTGTTTTTCCATCTTTATATATGTGTGTTCTGGTTTTTTTCTTCTAATTTTATTAAATCACTCGTTTCCCGGATGTATGTTGTTGTGCCGTGACAAAAGCCATTATGCTCAACAACCACAACATACATATCTGTGGTTGAAGTTATCATGTGACAATGGTGTCAAAAGTGGGGTTTGATAAAGCAATTATAATTGATTGCTACTACTTGTACATACAAATTTAAACATATTCATCATTTTGTGACTGACTACTGATTTATGTATGTAGGTCTGAGATTAATTGTTGCTCAATGATGAAGTGTGCGTCTCTTACATTATATACGAAATCTTTGCATGCTCCATTTCTGGAAAAGACTAATCAAAATATTCACAAGAATATTGACCTATATATTATTTTTATCATCCGTTATTTTTATACTATGTACTCATCATTTATCTTTGTGCATTATTTTAACGTTTGAGCATTTTCGTGAGTGAGTTTTTGTTTGATACAGACTCATTATTTCAATATTTAAAGATAAACAGATGCAATGGTGATTTATCGTAATGGTACATACATATTATCATTGATTGATCTAAATATGGGTTCACCTTTAACACTTGAGGTGTCATTCTGGTTTTCTATGAATATAATGGATTAGTTTTCTTTTTTGCTTATTTCTTATTCAAATCAACAATATTAAAAATAACTTTTGCCTTCTTCTTTTTCTTCTTGGGAGGAGGAAGGAGAGGGGGCAAAAGAAAAAAATAGAATCTTAGTGCGTTATGATAAGATAGAAACTTCTTTCATATTCTGGTTCTATCTCTAATTACACGGAGGAAGCATGATTATTTTTTTTTTTTTTGTGAAAAATTAGAAACTTGTATCACTCTAGCAAATTACCAGAAGCTATTTTCAAAACTTATATTTTTTAATATCGGATTTAGAAATCTCAATTTTCCCTAATTCCTTGATCAATAATAATGAAGAGACTTACTAACATTTTTTCAGAAAAGTATGCTCCAATTGTCGGTGTGGAAAGGCGGAGCATGATGTGAGAGACTCTGAAATCGATCCAGGATGCTATTTTGTGGGCAAAATATTTGATAGACCTTTGAGGAGTCTTAAAGAAGAGCTTGAGTTCTGTTATGGTAGATTCTCTCCCAATGAAGAGCTAAAGCGTGGTTCCCGTCCTAATGCAAATGACTCTGGAAATGAGTCTATCAAAACAGATGATGAGGATGATGAAGCTAAGAGACGTCTCAAAGGAGGGAATGGAGGACCCAAAAAAAAGGTTACATTGGATTGGGTTCCTCCAAATGTCTCTGGATCTCGATCTCTTATTACTAAGTACCTGAAAAGTCTACCTTATGTTCCCATTTCTGGTAGTTCTGGAGCCATTCAGAGAAGGCAACAGCTTCAAAAGCAATTCCCAGTTCATGATATTGAACCCGATAAATGTCACAATTTAACTGCTGGAGAAATTGACTCGTAAGTTGTACATACATATGTTTAATGCCACTAGACTCTTTCTTCATTTTCATCTTTCAGAATGGCCAATTACTTATCACATGTGAAGGAAAACAATGTTGGCCAGGGTATGGTGTTGGAAATCCCAGATGATGTGGAAGATGAGGACTTCCCACCACCTCCTCCTCCATTAGAAAGTTTATGCATATCTGAAGATACTTTAGATGATCTTCCCCCTCCTCCTCCCTCTCTCCTAGAGGATTCGAATAATTTAAATCCACTACCTAGTATTTCAGGTGTTAGCCCATGCCGACCTAAGGAGGATGGCATCAACCATGTTTCTTCACCACTCAAAAAATTATCAAAAGGTCCGGCAACACCTCCTAAAACTGGCAACTTGGGCGATTGCCTCAATACAGACTTCCCAATTCATCAATCAAAGGTGAAGGAATCGGTACCTTTGGTCAAAGATAGCTCTCCCTCAAGTCTTCCTCCCATCGTTAAAGGAAAGTGTGATGGATGTAAAAAATTGTTTCTTCCTGGAGACGTTGTTATTAGAGCAGAAAGAGCCACCGATGGTCAATTATGGCATCCAAGTTGCTTCAAATGCTCCGCTTGCAAGGTATGTATTCAAAGACACTTTAAATGTATTTGATTTGAGTCATTTGCGAAGCCTTTTTTTTATCCTCCTTAACTTAAAGTGACGTCGTTCAATTGTTTATTTATCAATCACATACCTTTTAAAAAACGTTCATTGTTGCCTTTGTTTTTACCGCATAAAATTCACTATGACATACACGTCATTTTTATAAAGAATTATTTTAATGAGTAATCATTTTTGAAGAGTAATTATCAAAAATATTTAAGAAGAGAAATACGCAGTATTTATGGATCTAAAGATAAACAAATTATTATTCCCATTGTAGTTATGAATTTAATTGCAGTATGCAAATAATAATTTTAGCTACAGGTAAAATGGAGAACCATGACTTATTGTTTGGCATTTATTTACGCACACAGTATTCAAAAATACTCACAGCATACAAATAACGTAGATTTGATAATATTTTTGTTATATGTATATACTTACGTGTATTGTATTCAAGGGCAGTCATTGATGTCTTAACTACAGTTACGGCAAATTAAACAATAGTTGTCCATTTATTGATAAGCATGCCAATTTAATTGATTTTAATATTCATTTGTAGGAACTCCTTGTGGATTTGCTTTATTACTATGATGAAGGAAAGTTGTACTGTGGGCGAGACTTTGCTGTGATTGTATCCAAAATTCCGAGGTGTGCCGCCTGCGATGAGCTGATATTTGCATCTGAGTACACAGGAGCAGAAGAAAAAGTTTTTCATTTGCGGCATTTCTGTTGTTATGAATGCGATCGTCCACTTGCTGGTCATAAATATATATCCGTCGAGTCACAGCCACATTGCTTCATTTGCTATCAAAATAAACATGGAAAGGTCCGTATTTCCTTCATTACATATATATACATATTGTATTTTCTCCTTTCTAGCTTTTACCTTATGTTACTCGCTTTATTACTTCTTTTCAGGTTTGCAAGACGTGTAATGAATACATCAATCCAGGAGATCAAAGGTTGAGCTTAGACACGGATCATTGGCACGCTACGCATGAATGTTTCTGTTGTGGTGTGTGTGGAAAGTCTCTAGTCGGTGAGAAAATGACGCGTAAGGATGGTTATATTCTTTGTAGCTCAATGTGCAAGGTTAAATTGATTGAGAGCATGGTCAAGCGTGGAGTTGTTGTTTAAAACGTTTATTTTCATCCATCTACATATATGTGATGTTGCTATTTTCCTTATTTTCATATATGTGCCATGCTACTCTTGCTACTTCTACTGTGACAAATCTGAGTCGTGTGCCACCTCTTCCATATCCCATACATTTCAAATTATATATAAAATATATATCATATTACGTTTAAGTTATGAGTTTGTCAATAAAAATAAGTCATATATATATCTATAAAGACATAATATAGAGTATGGAATCATTTTTTTTTTTAAACGAGTTACAATATTATACACATTCATGGTCCTATTGTTTGCAAAACAATGAGCTCTACATGGTACTCAAGTGTCATGCGTCTTGAATACTTGAATCGGAATTCCTTTATTTTTATTGAAAAATCGAATCGTGATTTAATTTTTTTTTTCCATTTAAGATATATATTTTGCGTAGGAGAGGAAGGGCTCATTGTGTCGTTAGGGTATTGAGCCGAGATGTGATGTATGCATCTCATAACTAGGATTTTGTCTATAACCAAGGTTGATTGAAACGGATTATTGAACATATTTAAGATGCATACATGGTTTGACTCCTTTGATACAAAGCTTAAAGAAATTAGATCATGAATGAGAGTGTTCAAGTTTGAATTGCTATCACTCAACACAATTTAGGTATGCAGTGATGATGCATTTTATTTTTGTTTAATTTGATTCACCCCAAATAAAGGTTACTCAATTTGTAGGACATATTTATAGTTGTTCAGTCTATTGATATTGAGGTATGAGCATTCATATTAATATAGAAAAAGTAAAAAATAAAATCATATACTTATAGAGATTGATTTGTTTCCTCGTTTCTAGAGGAGAAACCATTTTTAATTCATTTATTTGTTGTGGATTAACAATGAAGAAATGCTTGGCTCTGTCTGCACCTCCAGGCCTTCTTCATCAACTATCAATATATTCTCTAAGTCATTAAACATACGTTTATCAAAGAGGTGAAAACTCCACGAAGTAGTTCCCACTCAACACATCATAAATATATGCAAAATAAACATAGTGAAACTTTCCAGACAAATATGTACATATGTATATGAGTAAGTGGAACATTCTATTGCTGCTCTGATACTCTAAAGACTTTGTCTCTTTTGTACAAAATTAGCTCGGTTGAGAAGGAAACTGGATTTTCATTTGTCTATAAAATGAACTTTAATATTATATGAACTGTTTCCGTTTTTGTTTATAAATTTTGATAGAAATAAAGCTACATATTATTGTGTCTACATATTTCACACGCTCTTTGAATCATTATTTTTGTGACTCTTGAGAATAAATTAAACGCATTATGAAGGCACATAATATGTGTGAGCCATTTAAACAAAGTTGAATGGGTTTACGTATATGTCATTGATGCTTTAAAGAATATCTTATATTTAAATGATAATCTCTTAAATAAAGTATTTGAAACATGAAGAACGTTTATACGTAGGTACTTGATTAATTCATCAAACAGGACGTTATCTTGATTGTACCTCGCAACCTTTTTTCCAAATAAGAAAGAGACTAAAAGGCCTAAAATCAGTTGGCAATATGACAATTATTCCTTTTTTTTTTTTACTAGATAACTGTTCATTGCTTAACCAGAACTCATTCAAGTTCAACCAATTAACGCTCAGAACACTGATAAAGGAAAAAGAAGTAGAATAGCCAACAGCTGACAATAATAGAACAAACTTTTGTCACAGAGTTATCTTACCAACATAATTTGTAACAATGCACTCTAGACTTTGCTATCAGCTGTCAATTTTATTAGTTTTTTTTTCCTTTTCAGTGGTCTGAATCTTAATAGGCTGAACTAGAATTAGATCTTGCTAAGTGTGAACTTTCTACAATTAACTAAATAATAATTCCACATTTGGAAAGAATCGACTAAGTTAGTATTTTATCAGTTCTTCAAAAAATTTAATAGCTATCAACTGATTTTTGGACTCCCCCCCCCCCCATTTCTTTGGAGGAAAGATTGTGAAATACAATCAATATTAATATAATATAACGGTCTGTTTGATGCTAATGGGATAATGCTGTATAAAGAATAAAATAACAGATATTTTATCTGTTAATAAAATATCTAATATATACTTAAAGAATTATAAGTTTAAAATATCTTTTAATTCTAATGCATACATTCGAAATTGTTCAAATCAAAGTTATTTGGGACACAAGTGTCCCTCTTGGTGTGAAGGGAGTTTTTTTTATTAATATATCAGCAGAAATTACTTCATAAAATATCACCTGTAAAATGTACAAATATATTTTATATATTTTTTATTTAAGATTTTTCAAATTTTGTTGTATAGTTTGTATAATTTACCAAAAGATATAATAAAAATAAAATGAATACGAAAAAAGTACAAAACAACCATGTATTTTTAAGGATGAAAAAATTCCTTTCACACCCAGTGGGACACCAGTGTCTCATAATTTCTTAGAAAAACGGGTTGAATTACAATTTTTTAATAAAATCAAATTAGGTTAGTATTGTCACTCTGACCTCAAAAAATATAACTTCCAGTTTAAAAAACTCTCTGATATCTTAGGAGTTTGAAAGGGTTAATAAAGCCATAAACATTCCATCCGGACTTTTCATATTCATATAGGTATATAATAATACATAGTTGCCTACTTATTTGTAAATACTTTGAAGCGCTCTCCTTCTAATACAGATGTGTTTTTTTAAGACGAGACATTCGGTTTTAGTCTGGATAAAAGTTAATTACTCGAAAAAGGAATTGCTATTTAATTTTGTACTTTTATTACATATAATCTACATGGATTAAGACAGAAAATTGTCACTCAATCGGCAACAATCTGTTTTAGCTTGCTCCTGAACTTTTTACAAATCGTCCATCTAAGTGTGTAAATTTTCATCTAATTTCGAGCAATAATTCGCTAGTAATTTAAGTAGCTACTACTTAAATTACTACGCGCAGAAGGTTTAAGAAACAAGCTGAAATCCTTCCTCTCGTTATTACTTAAGTAGCTCTACCATAAGTCTAGATTTCTAGCGAATTTTGCTCGAAGTTGGATGAAAATTTGCACACTTAGATGGACGATTTCTACTTCATTAATTATTCTTATCGGGCGCTTGACATCTGTTTGAAAGCTATGAGTCTCAACTCTTTAATGCATTCGCTATCATGGAAACAAAAAATTGAGAAGTCATAAGTCTAGATATCCTAAAAGTTAGCAAAATAAGAACTTCTACATATCATAGAAAGGGGGATTTGTTAGGGACTGTCAGTCACCTGATTTGCTTTTTTGACCGAGGATATTTATTTTTCCCTTATGAGGTCTATAGACCATAGGCGCTAAAATAGGGAGGGAGACATTGGTTCCCCCCCCCCCTCCAATTTATGAAAAACAATAAACTTCAAAAGTTGCATGATTATGGTGTCATCAATATCTGACTTCATTTGTGTGAAATTATCCACTTCGACTTAGGAATTTGTTCTGGTGCACTTCCTAGAGACAACATAATAGGAGGCGAAAATTGGGGGATGGGTTAGAGAACCTACATAAAGTACAAACTTCTCATATAAATCCATCATAAATACTTATTGGACATATAACACAAATATTTAGGAATGTAAATAATATGCAAAATGCCGCGTGCGAGACTTTGTGTAGTTGGCTCTTCGAACAGTACTTTTTGTTTTCCAAAGCTGTTATCATTTATCCTTTATTACTGAAGGGAGAACATCTACCTGATTGTAAAGATCTCACATGAAGGAATACATGCATTAAGGTTAATAAAGCAAATAAAATGTAAACAAAAAGAGCTCAAGTCCTCGTATAATTATTATTAGTTACAAATATATAATTTCCTGACTTTAATTTCAGTTAATTTTCTTCCTCTCATCTATGTGATTATTTATTGTTGTATATATAATGGAGAATAGCAGCTTGTAGCTCAGTAAAACGTCATGACAGCTCAAGTTGCTTCCCTCTCAACATTCATCAAATTGTCAGAGTTACCAGGTTGATTTTCTCTTTCTTTGATTCTTACAAGCCCGATTTGCATATTATTTACATTCCTACCAATATTTTTTGAGCTTATTCCTTCTTATTATTTTTCTCAATTTTCTTGTTCCTACAATTGTTAACCCCTAAGGAAAAGCTGTCCCCCCTAGAATAATTTGAACACACAATTAAAAACAAATTGCAACTTTCTTTATCAATGAGCCACATGTGACATGTTCCATATCCTCCCTCCCCCATTGAATTATTCTCTAAAATTGTATTGTTTATTTTTCCTAATTTCCCATTCAAATGTGAAATGGGATCAAATAGTTCGTATATGAATCGATTGTTTATATTACTCGTTTTATACTCGAATATTGTCCATTGTTTCGATCTCAAAATGAAATGTTAAATCGGTATCTTTTTTTTTTGGTATTTAAGTTTTCAGACGAATTCCTATCACCAGATGTAACTGTGCTTCATAGAAAGAGCTTGAACAATATGTAGATGCATATTTGTATTGACAAAAATAATTGCTCATAAAGATAGTCAATTCATGTATTTGTGTATTTTTTACTGCAAGTTTTTTGTTTTTTCATAATAATGAAATGCATTTATGAACTTTGAACATATATTTTTACTGTGCCCATGAAATGCATAAAAAAATGATGTAAGTATTTGTGTTGACTGAAAATATAAATGACCTGCTCAACCAATCCACGTAGATTCGATCTAGAGTTTACATATTGAAACTCATAAAAAACTAATATCCAAATTAAATTATTACAAAGATATAAAGACATGTTATAAGAGATACGTTCTCTTATATTGAATGATATACTCATGAATTGTAGCAGAAATTCTCGAACTAGGAGTGCTCTTGTAGGTATCCTTCTTAGTAAAAGCATTCATTTGAACATCCTCCCCACGATTCACCTCTTGGGAAGAACATACAGACAATGATTTTATCTTAAGACAATTTTTAACAGTTGACTCTTTTCTGAATAGAGCAGCATTTAGATTTTAGATTATTATCATCCCTACTAAGAATTCAAAAGGACATCAATACTTCTTGGCTAAAACAAACCAAAGCTACTAAACAACAACAACCGTGTGATTCATTTTTGTACAAAGCCACATGTGTGAAAGTTAACTTTGATGTGCGCTAGGGGACGCTAAATAACTCCATAACACGCGTCGCAACCTCTCTACTTGGGTTAAAGCAAATTCTAAGATATAATTTTTCATATTCCATGGAACTAATTATTCGGGTTTTAGACCTCTGTCCAGAATGGGATTTGTACGTATCAAATTTAACAAGAGGGTCATTTTTAAATATTACAGGATCTAGAGATATAAATTTAAAAAAATTCTAAGACAATACATTTTTTTAATTTTCTTTTATTTATAACAAGTATAAATTTCTCAATTTGACGCCCCCTAAAATGCGCTATCCCTAAAAAAGAATTAAAAGCCTTCGATTTTGATAAGTGAGTACAAATATGAGAGGAACAATGATGAGTAGGAGATACAATATTAAGTATCCACATTCTTACATAAATTCAATATGCTTTAAGATTAAATAAATATTTTATATATTTAACATAACCAATGTACTATAAGTTCCTACGTGGCAACAAAGTATTTACTTACGTAACATCGTGTTTATTATCATTTCGAGGGTGAAAAAAGAGTTCTAATTACTTCATCATGCACATAGTCGTAATGAATATTATTCTTGTTTTTGATTTTTAAATCTTCTATCATTTTACATGTAAAATGATGAAGATAAAATAGCTTAAAAGCACAAAATATTCCAAGAGTTATCCTACTTTGATAAAAAAAAGTCCTGAAGACAAAATGTCATTAAGTAGTAATGAAATCTTAAGCTTTTGGTCTGATATATAATGCATTAAATGAATACTTTTTTTGTTAATAGTTGGAATCATTCAAAAGGTTTTTACGCAACTTGTTTCCTCTAGGTATATAAATACATTAGAAGGTATTAGGAAAACAAAATTTTACGGGTCTACATAGGCATATCGAAAATTGCCTTTTGAAAAAAAAATAGATCATATATACTAAGGGACCTGTCCGGTTTTGACCAAAATATTTATGTATGGAGTAAAGCTTTTTATTATGTATTAAAGTAAAAAAAGTTTAATAATACTAAATTGAGATCTACAGTTTTTTGCTTTACGGATCAACCCCTTTCTAGAGCGCGATAAGTTAACTACTTATTGAATGCAAAACACAAAACACATGCTTATTTAACTAATTTATTTTTATTAGTCAAATATGTGCCTTAGAGCGAAGTCAATCAACAGCTGAATGTGCAACTGTAAGCAATTGTAAAACTCAAAAATATAAAAATGAGAGAAATTGTGATTTAGTATTTCTACTCTATATTCTCCCGAAACGAAGACCGCAAGATCGATATTTGTCAAAAAATTACTCGACCATAAAACGACTTTTTTGTCCTTCGGATACGCTGAGGGTGCCATAAATTACTCTATAACTAACTATTCAACCTCTTTGTTGCTTCCATTAAATCAAGTTAAATTATGTAAAAGGAAGATAAATATTTATATATCTCCAAAGCGACACCTAGTGGTAAAAAATTTGTCTCGTATCCATGGAAATCTTCCCAAGCTAACCAGTCCGTTTCCGGCACTTTGTATTATAGCTTTTGTCCTAGAAAAAATAATCAGATTTCTTCAATTTCTAAATGACCTTCGGAGTAAATATTTGTAGAGATCAAATATTGAAAACATCTTTGAACATACATATGGCGTATGATTATAATTTAACCAATTGTTCAAATATGCAAAAAAAAAAAAAATTACAAAACAAACGGGATGGCTGACTTTTATACATATGTATTACAGCATGAAGGATCAATGAACACATCAGTGCATACGTATAAAGGTAGTAAAAAAAATAATTTCACTTACAAAAATTAAAAAAAGTAAAGAAATATTTTGGGAGTATTCAATAATAATAATTAATTATTTATTTAAGTGCATAGAGCAATCAACTCTTATATGGTATTATTATAATGATTATAAAATAAAAACAAAATGGATGGATATACATATTTTGTACGTATGTGGATACACCTAAAGCAATCAACACTAAATAGTACTCATTTGCAGAAAACAAAAGAGCCTAATCAGAGTTGAGGATTTTTTTGGGAATTTGCTTATCTCAACTTTTGCAGTTCTATGTATTTTTTATTTTTGTTATGTCAAAGCATCAAAGATTAAGACGAAGCTGTACGTCAGTCCTAATATTTAAAAATAAACATAGGAAGGGATTTCAGTTCGAGTGTGTGGTTATACTTGTATTTGGTAAGGAAAGCAAAAATATAAATAGTGAAGATAGATATTCGTAGGTCCCCCTATAAACAGATGGATTATGACGTGTATATATATATGACTTACTGACTGTTACTATTTAGAAAGAAAAAAATTCTATAACGAAGATCTCCTTCAAAATATTTTTCCCCGTTACTTTATAACGGATATACATACTCCTACATCTTTGACGTAATTAAAGCATTTTATTGAACTTTTTTATTTATTTTTAGGATTATTGAGTCTGATTTTTCCTTGATTTTCCATCAATACCTGATTGATTGAGTAGTTTAAACAGATATATTCCGGTATCCCAAACCTCTGAGTAAATGTCAATAATATATTTATAAAAATCAGAGCTGAGTTCCAATAAAGTCTTATTCAACTCCTTCGACTTCAAACTCGACTCGTTGAAGCTAAAAACCCTGATACTGAGCTCCAGCTTGTACAAATTGACTCGTGAATAGCACAGAGCTTGGTACTCATGACTCAGTCGCAATTAAGTCTAATTAAATAGTGACTTATGGCTAGAGTTCGAACTCGATGTGAAAAGACTGGGAATCATCTTGGACTCTAATACATACAGGATCGGTAGAAGTGAGTAGATGGGGAACAATTATATGATGGCCCTTAAACATAAGGAATTTCATACAATCAGACATTTAATAATTCTATTATATCTTTTGTGTATGGATCCCAGAATATTAATTTATACCACCTGGGGTATTGTACTGTATCTACCCTCACTTTTTTAAGAAGTAAAATTTTATATTTATAAATGTCCCTTTGATATGAAATAATGTCCTTTCTTCTCTTCGAAAGTACATTTTCTATCCTGAAAGTGCTCCTTTTTGCCTTATAACCCCTAAAATATACTTTTAGGTGGCATTATCCATGCATATAGATATATTTAATATTAATTTGGCTTTCATTAGATCATCTCAGTACTTCCAGACACTCCTACATACATAAATGTATGGACAAATTATTTACTTATCATTATTAATTTTTCTATTTAAAAGAAATCCTTGGATCGGCACTTCCACACAAAACTAAAGTTTGGTCGATAGAGACCTTTAAGGGTGACACCGGTTGTTAAAATCTATTTAAATAGGTATCCAATACTGACAGTCTATATTTTGACAGACAAACCGATGTTAGTTTTTAAAAAAAATCGAATATAAATAAAATATTAGTGAGGTAACTTATATATCAGCTTTTACTATATAAATGTTTTTATATTTATATTTTTATAATTTGAATAGATATCTATAATCTATGTACAGACTTACCAAGTTTTTAAATGGGCAGATTTAATTGGAGTGTATCATTATTTAGCTTATAAATGTTATTCCAGTAAAACTTCTGCTTTATGCATAAAAAGGCAGATATTAAATGAGTAGATTTGACGATATATTTGCTTATAAATAAATGTCGAATACATGTATTCTTTGAAAGATAAATATTATCTTGAATATTTGACCCAATCTTTCTAGTTCGTTCATACATTTATCATTAACTCAAATTTAAGTGTCAAAGGTTGTAAAATAAGAAACAAATTTTTTAATTTATATACGACCAATATACGCCTTTGATTATTACGTAAATATATCAAATATGGGACCGATGATATATCAGTTTATTTCAAAATAAAATTTTATGGTACAAACCAATAAAACTTGATAAATCCATAATATATTGTAATGAACGGCTTCAAAATATTAATGTAACTTTTTTCCAAATCGTAAAAGATATCGTATGATAAAAACGATATTAATGAATTTTTGAGCCATTATGTATAACTTTTTAATTATTGTACGAGCAGTGAACATTTCGAAACCCTCTAATATTTTCAGATTTCAGCGAAGTGTTTTTTTTTTTTTTTTTGGCGAGGCTCATTTTAACGACTTTTTTATATAATAAGGATTGTAAGATAAGGTTATTATTAAATACAGATAACCAAACCATTCATAAAAGATCTTTGAATGTTTTGTTGTTGATGATAATAGATTAGCAATATCTCTGATATAGGGTTGAATCCCTAAAGCTCAATCCCTGAATTGTCGGTATCATGTCTGTCTTTCAAGACCACAATCATGGATCCAGGAATATTTACTCATTCTTTCGTTTCCAGGGAAAGATCATCCCTCCGTAGAACCCATTGTCAATTGATCAATAAAGCATTTTTAGTATCCTGATGGAGTAATGTCTACTCGAGTAAATCAACGAGAGTCACTTGTCTCTAAAATCATTTTGAGAAACTAAAAAGATAAGAAATAATTTGAAAGGTTTGGTGTTATTTAATAACAAAATCATCACAATCAAAATACGTAGAGTAAAAAATGAAAATTTTCCTTCATTTTTTAACTTAATGGTATTGCCAATGCCTACATTTCCACATTCAAATAACACCTTACATTTCTTTTGAGAGTAAAAATATTTTTATTTTCATCCTAATATATAATATAATCAGGCATACAACCATTAACAAAAGTTAATTACTCTCAAAATTGTGATGAGCAAATAGAAATAAATGCAATAGCAGACAAATACAAATTTTACACAAAGGTGATTTACAAATGTTTTTAGCTTTTAAATATACTTGAAATAAATTGAAATTTTCTCTTTCCTTATTTTGTCTTTTTTTTGGAAATCTTACGAGTTAACAACCATAAGAATGAGATGCATTTAAAGTTAATTATTTTTGCTTATTGGAGTAGATGAACATATTCTTTATGGCTTGAAGGATTGTCATTTTCTGTAATTGTGAGAGCGTGTGAAAGTTTAAATTTATTTACATATTAATAATATACATTTTATTGACAGGCAGGGGTGATTTGACAAGGGTTGATAATACCCCCGGGTGAAAGTTGAACCAGTTTCTCATTGTTCACAAAACTGTATCCAGAAATAGATTGAGTGGTTATTTAGCACTCCAATTAACACTAAGAGCCAAATTTGATATCCTGAATTTTGGCATACATTCAGTCTCTTAACCTTTCCATGTATTTAAAATAAGGTACAAACATTTAAATTATCTCAATTATTTTTTACTCAATTTACTTCTCTTTCACAATTCCTTTTAGAATATTCAAATTGTATGACTACAGTTAATAAAAAAGCATAGTTGGATGAGACTGGGGATATCAAAGAGTGAAAATTAATTTTAGAGAGTAATTCTGGGGGATCTACATTCAATTAGATTTTGAATTTTTTTAAAGAAATAATATTTCGAATCTTGTGTTCTTTTAATAATAGAAAATTGTGAATCTTGTTTTATCAACTTCTTACATTTGATTTTCAGTCCATTTTCTAGAAATATATGAACACAGGGACCACAGTACTTTTTTTAATGTCCCATGCCCCTCCCCCCCCCCTCCTTGTAATCATCATTTAATTTTTACGGAGCGAAATGACGACCACTTTGAATATCGTTGTATATGATACAATTTTTGATCACTAGGGGGCGTTTGAGGATGTCATGATTCAAGAATTACTTAGTGCAAACTACTCAATCTCTATGAGTTCACCTTGTTAATTCAATTAAAACAAGGATAATTCAGAAAAGGCAAAACAAATATGAATATAAATACTTAAGTACTTCAAAAACGACACCTTGCAATAAAAAAGTAGTATCGTAGCCAAGGAAATCTCTACAAGCTAACAGGTTCGTTTCACCACTTTAATTTTTAATTTTGTGTAGACAAGTTCAAAAAAGTTTATTTACTTATTTGTCACAGCGTTATTTTTATTGTATCTTGATACATTTCATCCCAAAATAAAAAGAGAGAAAGGTCTTAAATCAGATGGTATCTTTTCTAAATGTAGAAATATTCTTCATTTGATAGTATATTATAATTTATTTATTTTATCACTAATTGTCTATGGTATACATAATGTTTTTGTTAATTAATTATTATTGATGTCTTCATTTGTGTATATAAAGGAGAATAGCAGCTTTTAGCTCAATAATACGTCATGACAGCTCAAGCTTCGTCCCTCTCAACATTTATCAAATTGTCAAAGTTACCAGGTTGATTTTCTCTTTTTTTATATTTTACACACAACATTTTGCAAATTTTTTACATTCCTATGCATACCACAGTTGAGAGACAGAAAATTGACTTAAATTAATGTCAGAAAATTATACATTTTTAGCTAATAAGCCGTAAACTAATAATTATTACAAGGACTTGGGCCCTTTTTGTCAACATTGTTAGTTATTAGCCTAAATGTTTAAGTTCCATTTGATTGGAAGCTTTAAGAATTACGTATAACTGAAGGAAATGTCAACAAAATCCACAATCCATGATAGTAATTTTTTTATAAACAGAAAAACTTCTATCGTAAACTGTGACATTTTGAGAGTTTTCAATACAATGAAGGGGATGAGGGATTCGATGATCATCAGATGAAACTTGGACTCCAACAAAATTAGATATATACAATGACCGTAATGAAATTATCTCAGTAGTGGGGGAATCCAGGGAAACATCCCAAAAATCTTAAATCCTACAGTTAATATAATTAATATTTATTATGAAATTATAGCTTTAATTCCTAACATTCAATACTTATTATGGTTTAAGTTGGACATTAGAGCATTTGCCAACTCTTGGTAGGACGATAGATTTGGAGAAATCCTTAGAGCCAATGGCAACTCTGATGGATGAACGATTGCCTACTCATAGTAGGAAACGAAGGATTTGGAGTAGTCCATAAAGGCAATGTCGAACACATTGATATACGGAGAATTGAAATCCCTGTCGTAAATCCAAACAAGTTCACATCGATATTCGACGATTCATTCCAATAGGCATTTTATTGAAATAATTGATTGTTTTCCACCAGAGTACTACACTTGTTACACAAATCAAATGAGATCTTTACTATGAGAAAGATGTTCTCCCATAAAGGGAAGATGATAACAGCTTTGGAAAACAAAAAGTACTGTTCCAACTCCTGTGCCAACTCCAAAAAATCTCGCACGTGGGATTTTGCTTAAAAGTTACATTCTTATTTATTAATCCCAATCAATTGGGTATTAAGTTTCTTTACATTTACATTCCTAGTCATTACTCATTTCTACCTATCACGTCATAAGTACCAGGTGTTCCTGCTAGATGTATACTAATCATGACTTTTTAAGTATCATTATTTGCTCGAAAACGCATGTTCTAGAGGACTAATTGAAAAATAATAATAATAGAAATTGTAGAACAATTAATAAAGAATAGTTATTTGCAAGGAACTGTATTTCGCCAAAAAAAATCCTATCATTGTTCTATGTATCATCTCACATATTTAAATAGACGATTTCTTCTTAGTTAAGGATTCTTATCGGGCGCTTGACATCTTGCTTGAAAGCTGTTGGTCTCTGCTCTTTTTAATTCATTCCTTATTAATCTAGTTCATGTAATATTCAAGAAATTATTTAAGTACAAGGGATTTTGCCAACTTTTGGGCCTACCCCGATACCCTAAGCCCCTTGAAGTCCTTTTAGGTCAAAAAAATACTGGAAATAGAATTTGCATACAAAACACTAGCAAATCATTATTTTTTAATGCACAAAATGAGTGTCTTTCTAGGCTTAAATTGAAGTTGAAGTTGGCAAATGAGCCAAATTAGCTCAAAAAGTAGAGTCCGATTTCTCGAAAACCGTCGGACTCTCGAAAAAAAATTACAGGTTTTAAATCAGTGCACAAAACTGAATAACTTCTATTACAGTTATATCGTTTAGGATTTCTGACATTTCAAATTTGTTGACCTGTGTTATTATTATCATCATTCTCTTCTGATCTCTCAAGGTACAGTTTGGTGCTCTTTAAGAGTTAAGATGAATATTATTTTCATAAAATTATTCAAATGCAGTTTGGGGGAACTAAGTGCTTGCCCATACTTGGAAAAAGACTGATAATTCAGAAGACTAAAATAATCCTTTTGTATATATTTTTAAAGGGGCCAAACACAAACCACATGATCAATTTTTTGGAGAGGGAGCCAGGCAGAGTGAATGATAAAAACAACAACGTTTTCCACAGAGGGTGTGAGAATTAATTTAAAAATTTGTGCATGGTCCCAAACTACAATTTATATGACCACCTAGAAAATTTAATGTAAAAATTAAATTTATTTTGTAATAAAATAAATTGCTTGTGACAGCCCAAAGTAAAAAAGTAATTTTATTTTATATTTTAAACACACATTTGTGAACGCAAAAATGGTAATTTATATAATAAAAAAATAATTATTATCAATTATTTCTTCACATAAGGGTAATATATGTATAATACTACATTAAAAAAATTCAAGGGGTGACACCAATTAATATTTGGTGGGACACCCCAGCCACAGGCCTGAATACCAAATTTTATTTTCTTACCGTTATTTTGCTTAACTTGGACATACTAGAAGACAAAAGACTATTATCATGATTTGAGATACAAATCTGTAATCTCAAATAAAAAGAATAGAGGGTTAAAACGTATCTTAAAAATAGTAAAATACAGGGACATCCTCAACTTACGATTATGATTTCTAGTATAATGAAACAATTACATATTATTACTAGTTCATAAAGAAATTGAAAATAACTGATACAGTGATGTATTTATTCTGATCGTTTAAATTTGGCTTATTGATGAACTTTAAACATACCTCACGTCAAAACTATACTTGTTGACAACAGTTTAATCGACTGATTAATTATTATTTTCTTGTCCTATATTACTTTATATTTGGTATCAATTTTGCATTAGATTGAGGTTGCGTGGCTTGTGCTTGTATATTATACTCTAAATTAAAAGTTGCGTGAAATTGAAGATTATATACTTAAATCTAGAGTTGCCATAATAATTTTGACTAAGAAAACACAAGAAAAACGTGCGATACTTCATTATTTTGGTACATAAACCAAATTTACACTCAATTATTTAATAAATACAACTATATGCATAAAGAAGCCGTGGTTGCATGATCCAAGGTCTTCAAATATAATGACGACTTAAAATATATAATTATACGCTTTGAGCTTGTCCTCATACGTACAAAAAGTTACTCATATGCACTCTTCTTATGAAATTGAAATATTAAATTTTTAAGTATTTATGGGTACTGAATGTAGAGGGATTAAATAAAGCACCTAATTCAGTTTCAAATGCCACTTCCTAAAAAAAATTATTCATGGAGGTTGAACCTAAGATATTTGCATTACGTTTGAGTGAATATTTAATTCAAGAAATTCTAAGAAATAAATAAATAAATGATTAGATTCTTTCCTTTGTAGTGATGCACAATTCTTCAACGTAATATGAGTGGCCAAGCAGGGAGTAAATTTGAAAATTTTATTCAACATTTTTACGACAGAACAAATCAATGTAATTTGGAAAAAAAAAATCATAGAAATGATATTATGGAATGTACTATTTAGTATGGAGGAGTCATGAGTTATTTAAAAAATAGCCTCAAGGTAATTTTTAAATATAATTAAAGCACTATTGATTACAAAAATAAATTAGCATGAAAGCATTGTAAATGAATTTAAAAATAGGGAGATCGTACTAATTTACATAATAATTATTTTAAGTTCATTACAGTAAAGTTAATAATACATAAAAAAAGGAAATGAATCAGAATGAATGTAACTATTTTATGAAAAGCTCGAAATGAATAGATGAAGAGAAAAAATATATATACATATATATAATAACAAGAATAATTAATTAATCATATAACGAAATCATGGATCAGATCTGCAGTTTCCAGCTTTCAGTAAATGAAAATGAGTACGAAAAAATTGGACATTACTAAAGTTACTAAAGTAAAAAAGTACATAAATTAATTACAAGTGGCCACTGGCAATTTACTACTACCAATTAAGCATAGATATTGCTCCAGAGCCCAAGAACAATTATATCAATATATAACTGGTTGGAAAGCATAAACCAAAAAAAAAAGTTTATCACAGAAAACACCCATTTAAATAAACAATCTATTAAATTATTTACAAATCAACTCAATTGAATATATTCAACACAGATAATGCAAGGTATTTTGTGCCATATTTCCATATTCATTTAATGTCCAAATTTGTTAGTCATGCAACAGTAATAATTATAGGCACTGTATATCACATGAATGTGGTGGTAATCCAATATCCTCTCCTACAACGAATTTAACAAACAAAATCATAATTTCAAACAGGGTATAATTGTAGATGTTGTTTGCATTTTAAAAAAAATAATAATAAATATATATATGTATATACTCCAAGCACAAAAAAAACTATAAACATACTTATAAACAAATAAGTTAAAGCTCTAAGATGACTAAAACAATATAAAATAATAGCAATTTTTGTAGTAAAGGTAGTAGTTTCAATGGAAGAAGTTATTTCGAGGTACAATGAATCATCCACATCTCTTGTCTGTACAAAAATTATAAGAATAACTCCCTTTTTCCCTTTATATTCTTTGAGCAAAAGTTTTATATATGTATATATATATATGTACTATCAACAACGATGAATAACAAGAAAATCCTTAGAGGGAAATGTTCTCCTTTTCAATAAACGTCCTAACAGCTTCATTGTTGAGTATGTTTTGTGAGAGCCTTCCTCTACGACTAGGAGTCCCATAGCCCATCGTGGCCAAATAGCTATACAAACGGTCTCTTCGGTGAACCTTTAAATGCTTGGCTAAATGATCAGATCGACTAAAACGTTTTTCACAAATTTGGCATCTGGAAAGTAAAGAAAATGGGGGAAATTAATATACAACACCTCACGAAACCTCGAGGATTAACACTGCTATCATTAGATCATAAGTGAACGAAATCAATGTTTGATCTACCTAATTTTATTATCAAAGTAAATTTACGTGTAGTTAAAGAATTTTTAATGAACATACTTTGTGGAATTAATATCTGAATTAGACTTAGTAATGAAGCAAATCAATACAAAACACGGGCATACACACCTGTAGGGTTTAATTCCACTATGAGATCGTTTATGTCTTGCTAACTCATCTGATCTGGAGAATCTCCATCCACAATCCCCCCAAGTACATGCAAATGGTTTCTCTCCCGTATGACGACGCATGTGTGCCTTCAAATGGCTTGATTTAGCATACATTTTTCCACACCCCAAATGCAAACATGGAAATATTTTTTCTTCTTCACGAATATGAGTTTTCGGGGGTGAGTTCTTCCTACACAGATTATTTAAATAAAATAATTATACATACATATATAGAGAGAGAAACATAACAATTCATATTAATGAATATAGCAGACTCACCTTGGAATCCCCGTTCCATGTGCTAGATAATCTTTATCTTCATGATTTATTTTAGGAACTCTGTGTTTGCGTTGAGTTTTGACTTTGTTGACTTGTCGTTTTCTTGCCTTTGGACGGTTCACATCAGGCACAACAGGTGTAGGGTGGTTTTCTTCCTCGCACATAGCCTTTTCATCATTCGTATCACTATCAAGAACACGAAAGGCTCCCTCTTGATCAAAATAAAAGGACTTATTGGTATAGTCGTGGCACTCCATATGTCTAGATCCAGAAGATGAGGGAGAAGAGGCGGTAGTAGTATTCTGTCCTGCAACCTCTTCCTCATTCCCAATTCCTTCCTCCTCTTTCTTAACTTCTTCAAATGGTTGAAAAATACTTTCCATCCCCAGGATTTCCTGCTCGATTTGAAAAAGCGGACGAGGATCTGGTATAAAGTGATTATTGGAAGGCAGAACAAAGGGAGGTTGTGGTGGTGGCGGTGGAGGAGGTGGAGGCGGAGTGGATGAATGAAAGACTGGCTCATCAAATCGTAAACAATTGTCATTCCAAGATTGATTTAAATTCAACCAGTCCATATCTTCCTTGACGGGTAAGGGCTCGTCATCTCTGAGAGTCCAATGAAGCTCAGAAGAGGGGTCATGAAGAAGAAATGTATCTAAGGAGTCCAAACTAAGATCCTCTTCTTCTTTGTCTGAAATAAAATTTCATGAGTGAATTTCCGAAAGCTAATGAAGCAAAATTTAAGCAACATAGGTACATACGTACAAAATGCTTTATAATTATGTGAGACTGGATCAAATTTCTTTCATTAATTATTATGTTTTTTAAAATAAATTGATATTTGGTAAAATTATACCTATGGATATACAAATATTATTATTTTTTATTTTTTTACAGACTTTTATGTAAATATTAATAAATACTTAGGTCTATGAATTCATAAATATATTTACTTACTTTATAAAAACAGAGTATGAATAAGTAAAAAAAAAAATTCGCCAGAACTGCTAATTAAGGACTAATTCATGTATACAAAAAGCTAAGCAAATTTAATTTCAAAGAATTAAAATATATCATCTCAAACATTTCCACAAAGATAAAGAAAACATACGCTCTCTGCGCTCCAAATTCAAATGGATCTCATTGGGCCGTTACTTTTTAATTTTAGCATTCTTTAATGTATACATATGCTAGGTAGGTATAATATAGTATACATATGTGTAATTGTACAACCAGGAAAAAAGAGGGAATCACCTCATCATCATGTAATAGGTAAACCTCTGCATATGATGTATGTATGTATGTATTTCAAATTATTCCATAAAAATCAGGTTATGTAACTATGAATCACTAATGTATGACAATAATTATCATATGAAAGACCTAGTGTTCAAAACCAAATTTTTCCTTTAAAAAAATAGTTTGTTCATATATATATATGGACATATAGGGAAATATTTAACAACAATCAAATTAACACATTGTATTTTAGATAGAATAGTGAGAATATGTTAAGTACCTAGATGAAAAAAAGAAAACAATATTAGAAATATGTAGAAATAGATTTATCATTAGTCATTGTAATATTTAAATGCGCTTTCCAGAAATTGAAAAATAAATGTAGCTCAAATGAATGGACTTTTTAGTTTCCCCGTCACAGGAATAAAGAAGAGAATCCGTATGAATGAAAGCTGAAAATGCATTAAGTGAGAGAGAGAGAGTTATATGATATTTGGAAGTAAAAATATAATGAAAGGACATTATATAACTCACTACACGACCTCTACTCTACACATTTATACGGTAAATGATAGAGTAATAATTTCAGAGGATGTCAATTTGTCACATCCCCTCCTCTTTATCTCCTTCTCTTCCTTTTCTAACTGTCGTTCTCTCTAGCTCTGTCTCTTATTCTCACATATTCGACATTTCTCCTCTTTTTCTTTCCTCAAAGCAATTAGGTCAAAGGGCCTCCTCCTACAGCAGAACATGCAGAATTTATATGACTCATGAGAAAATACATGAAAGAGCTAATGACTCAGATGTGTTCCATCAGAACATTTGTTTGCTCCTTTTCTTTTCCAGAAACGGCCATGACTTTAAATTGGTAAAGGCTTGTTAATCAAAATAAGGAGCCCCATCATTTTCGAATAATAATAATAATTACATACAACCTAGCCAAGTAAATAGAATTGAAAATGACCTTGACATGATTTAAGGATCTATTTAAGCTAAACCTATAGACGGATTGCAACTATTGATTTGACTAACCAAGTGAAACATAATCAAGTTTGGTATAGAGCGTCAATCAAGGTTAAAATTGATTTACTCATTGCTAAAGGAAACTCATGGCATGGAGTCTTCTCACTGACATACATACATATATATATATATATATATATATATATACATTTATTGTTCAGCTCCATTGTTTCTCACTATAGTAATATATGTATATAATGTATAATGAATAATTATTAATATACCTATATCCATGTTAAGTATATAAAGAATAGATACGCGATGCCTATCTGTGAATCATTATAATTTAACCCACCTGTAAGGTTATGATTGCCAAGCACTGAAGGAAAGCTTTCTGGAATGAGAGAGTCCTCAAAATGCTGGGAGCTCCAGTCTCCTCGTCCAGATCCACTGTTTTCATCAAAAGATGAGGAGAAGAAGCCAGACTCTCCTGAGGACATTGAGGAGGGAGAGGAGGGCAAAAGTCCAGTTGATAACCAGGAAAAGTCTTCCTCTGCATTGCCTTCTCGTCCGCAACTACTCGTATCAAGGAAATTGTTCATCATATTTGAAAATAATATATTGTGTTCTTAGAGTTGATCACTTTTTTTTTCTTTTTTTTTTATTGTAATTAATTGCACAAAACTACTGAAAGGCAAGAGATGAAAACTATTATTAAATTGTAATTAGAACTAAATAAAGATCTGCTTTTCACTCAAAGAAATTGATAAAGAGAAAACTGTCCATGTTGAAAAATAAATGCATATTCCACATTCATGAAAAATAGGAAATAAGATAATAAGTTCTTCTCACTAAACTTTTTGAGATTCCCTTCCTAATCTTTTTTTTCTCTCCGTCTTCTCCTCAAGCAGAAAGACAGAAACTTTCAGTTCAAACTATGTTTTCATTTCGCATTGAGTTGACGTACTTAGTAAGAGTAAAAACACATATCAGGAACTTACTTTTTCGATCTTCCACTTTATTAATGTCTATAATTATACAATAAGTATCTGCAGCGAGAGAGGAAGGATTCACTGTTCAGTATCATCATTACTTCAATAGGGTAATACCATATTAACATTACATAAGGATATTACATTTCAACGATTCTTTTCTATACAACAAAGTGTAAAAAACAGAGTGAATAATGTAAAAACAAATCTCCAACAATGGACGGACTCGATGTCTCTCCCAAAACTTTGACTACTGACATAACAATACTGAGGAGATTATGATTAATAAATAGTATATTTCTTTCTTTTTGGGATTACACACTCGGAGCGTTCTCCTGCTATTATATGTATGTGCGTGCCTGTCCTGGTGTGAGCGTTGGATGATAAGAAATTCATATGTACCTAGTTGTTGTACTGCTGTAGTAGTACTTAGTTATTGCCTGGCATTGCTCTGATGAGACAATTAGCATTAAAAAAATAATATACATAATTAAATGCATCTAAACCTATAATAATAATCATTCATGAGCCATGCCTTGGTTTCGAAAGCTCTTATTTTATCATTTTGTATCAATAAAATTAAAAGGTTGCGAGAATAAGAAGCAACAGATGGCAAACCTGTTTGCATTCCCTTTATATATGTATATATACTGTGCAGTTTTTATAAATAATAAGAACCATGTCATTCTTGATGCAGCATATTCGTATACTAAGTATTATACATACATATATGTTGTAGAGAGAAGGAATTTGCTGCACCTGTTTCATGGTATGCTAAGGAGTAAGGTATGAATCCTTGATATCGTCGTGATTCATGAATTCTCACTTCTCTCTATTTCCAATTGTGAGCCATACCCTTTAGATACCTAGAGCAGGTCTATGTAGGAATATATGTACATACATAGTAACTCTCCTTTGGGTGTGGACCAATTAATGTTGTTTTTATTGTAGAGCTTAGAGAAGAGGATATCACATAATGAGTTTACTCAGTATGCAGTCTTTGAATGAGTTTCTTTTTTTAAATTTAAGCACTAATATGTACATTAATTAATTATTATTATCATTATTTAAAGGGTAGTGACTAAATCATGTGTATTGATTCATTGATTTTTCTAAGAAGTCCATATAGCTAGCAGACTAATATCCTCTTATTGATGAAGTAACAAGGCTTCAAGCCTTTTGATTTATATTCATGCACCTATGAATGTCATGAATAGAACAGCTGAAATGACGTAACAGCTAAACAGTTATTGTCATGGTTTAATAAGAAATATTGACGCAATTACACATTTCCTTCGAGTTGTTTTTAAGTCATACTTATAATAAAACATTCAATCTAGTATTAAATCTAGTAGGTACTCTGATCATGGCGTTTTATGTTATGACATTAATATATTTTTTATATTGTTCAACTGTAAACAATATCCAATTATAGTTGAAGAATTGGTTAACTAATTATGAACTATACAGTTTTGGGCCTTTTTTTCGTCCCCTTTTAAACGAAAAAGGTTAGGAGGTATAATAAAGATAATTTAGCTTTCCAACCTTTTCCCACGTAATTGCGTAGTTTTAGTTACATTTTGTTAAAAGATATGACGGTTCACGGATGAGAGTCTCAAATAGACTCTCGGGATTTCCTTATCTCTGTAGAATTCTTCCTTTTAGCCCTCGATTGAGTTTTGTCTAGATCCTCAATACCAAAAAAAAAACAACAGAAATGTGAAAATGTCTAATAATGAAAGAGGATGTCGTGATGTGGTTCAATTTATAGCAATTAATTTATTAATTACATTTTTGCGAAATATCATTGTACATTCAATAGCAAAGTGGAAATGACCTAAGTAGTAGGTATGTCCACATGTAATGTTATGGTGACGAACTTAAAACAAGCCTCTTATTTTATTCACCTTCATGTGTACACATTTAAAGAGGCCTATTTATAGATATACACATGCCTTTGATATTACAGTTCATACAATCCCTTCAAAATTAAAACGTTGATATTTGGAAGACTCTTGAAAGCACGTCATTTACCACCCCTACTGCATACATACAAATATGATGTGGTCCTCAAAATTGCTATTGGTCTTGAGAACAAACTTTGAGGGTCTTGTAGTCAAGGACAATATCAAAGCAGCTAGATTAAAATTGCCTTTTTCTATATTTATATATATATGTATAAACAAGACCAATTTTTTTATTGGTATCGTTCCTTCCAATGCTTGTGCTCAACTAAGGTGGTCTTGTCCACAAATGACTATTACTTCATTAAAGGAATATATAAATACACAAAGACATAATGTTTTACTAACATCAAGGATAGAATTGATTAGAACAACTCTCTTTATATATATATAGCAAAATGAAGACTTGAATTAATTATACATTGATAATAATTATAATTATTATTATTATTATACATGTATAAACTCTCTACCATTAGTATTAAGTAAGTAATTCTTATCTATAGAAACGCATAGAGCACAGATTCATGAAAAATTACAGAGCATGTTTGAAATGTTGTTCATTTCTCAGAAAATGTATGTTTTAATTTTAAATGATGCTCACCCATTCACCACTGTAATGCGTATTACACGCATCACATAGAAAAAAAATAAAAGATTACTTGTCCTTTGAGTAAAAATCTTTCTTTTTTTTCTCTTTTTTTTAGTGAATTAATTCATGGAAATGATGATGACGAGTTTATAAAAACATTTTATATATAACTTGCAGGCATACATGAAAATTTATGAATAAGATGAACATTCATAAGATTGATTCGTTTGTGTCTGGTTTTTCATTAATATAATTTCACGAAAGATAATTTGATTTTTAATCAATATATTATGCACTATGTTTATATTATAGTTTTGAATATTAGAGTGAGGAAGACAAACAATTTGTAAACTGAAGAACTTTATGCAAATTGAAAATATATATAATTTATTAGTCTACACATAAGACAAAATTCAATATAAATTAGCATAAAAAATGGCTGCAAATGAAAGACATTCTGGTTACATGACTTGTTGCTAGTATTATTAATTAATATATAATTTTTTTGAGTTTGTTCCTCGAGTTTTCAAACAAATCAAGTAAAGGAATGTCTTGAATTTTTATAAAAAAAAGATCTAAATTTTTCTTCGAAATTTTGTTTGGCATTTAAATTAGATTCCAATTTTATTTAACATGATATTTCATCATTTGTCTAATTCAATCAATCTGAAACTCTATATCCTATGTTTTGAAACCCAACAAAAAAGT
Organism: Lepeophtheirus nordmannii; assembly: GCA_963680855.1. Classification (NCBI taxonomy): domain Eukaryota; kingdom Metazoa; phylum Arthropoda; class Copepoda; order Siphonostomatoida; family Caligidae; genus Lepeophtheirus; species Lepeophtheirus nordmannii. The sequence continues at coordinate 27,781,041 of OY804520.1, forward strand.
TATATTTATCATTCATTCAAGAGAAAGCCGGAGGAAAAGGTTCCAAATCATGGAATACAACAGTCATGTTATTTCATTGCTATCATTTTTTAAAAAGTAGGAGAGGTTGATGGTCCTACAACCCCAAATAAATGATATTTAAATAAACAAGATTCAAACGTTTATCTTTCTCTATAAACAGAAAAGAGAACAAATTTACACTCAATACAGGGGCCCCAAAGTCCAGATTTTTGTTGGACCTTCTAACACCAAGTGAGTTCATAATGTAAAATATATCCATAAAAGAGCTTGTAGGCATTGTTAAAAAGCACTTAAAATAGTAGAAAATGAGTCGCGAATTCCACTCATGATATCCAAGATAATTAATTATTATTTATCTAGACCATCCATTTTTTAAGAAGGTAAATTCCATTGTGCAAAAATTATATACATATTTTAAAAAAGTCGTTTATTTAATCAAAGAATTTCAATGGAATATTAAGATATGATATGTTCTAATTTTAAACAAATTCAACGATGCATTCTCTCTATTTTAATACATCAAATGTTTTTTAGTAAAATATTGATTAAAAAGTTGTATGGGTATAGTAAAAAGACTATGAGAAATAAGTCAAAAGGATTTCAAACTACAGAAACAACACAAGTTAAATATTTTTTTTTTTTTTTAGATTCAAAAGTTATGATACTCATACCATACCTCAGAATACGAAATTTTACTGCCTTTTTAAATCTTAAACTTAGAGTCAAATTACAAACGACTCCACATCTCTTTTAATTGGTTTATCATGTTGAATATTTTTAAAATAACAATTTATTTTGAAGTGAGTGATATGATGACGCTGTTATTAACTATTATTATCAAGGAAAGAAGCATTATAATATGAGACTACGAGGGAAATAGAACATACATACAGCACTGAAATCTTTTACGACATTAAAAAAAAAAAAAAACTAACCCTAAAACGTTATCTATCTACAAAATAATATGGTCTCTTTGTTTGAACGCTATGGATTGATAAGAGGAGTACATATAACTAAAAGTTTCAAATACAGACAACGTTTATAAGACATAGGCAATCGTCATTCTCACAATAATTATCCTTCATCTGACATTAGGGACTGAGAATCAGCACCCTATTAAATTTTATAAATAATAATAATTAACAAATTATAAGGAATGTAAAATAATAGCAATTATCGACTCTGTTATCAGGAACTTTTTCCATGAAAATTAATACAGATTGAGTATAGTAAAAATAAAAAATAAAAATACGTTAAATGAGAAAAGTGTAATTTGAGATGAAGTGAGCACCAAAGTATTACTACTCAAAGTATGGGGGGTACAAATGTTTTATATACATATTGTACTTTTTTGTATCTATTTAGTTGTTTACCACATACAACAAATTAGGGAAGGATCTATGCATTGTTTTGTTTTATTTTGTTTTGAATATACATTCAATAAACCTTTGTATCTGAACAATTATTCAATTTTGAGTGTCTCTCAACCTATTGAAGATGTACAAAATGATATTTATTCTCATTCTTGAAGTCAACTGATCAGCTGATTCTACAAAAATATATAGCGCAATTAAGGGTTCCAATTTGTTGATAAGAATAACTACATTTGTACATCATACAAAAAAATTTCACCATTATTATTATGTATACTTTAGAATATTAAGAAATTTTATAGTGAAAATATCCTTTGTTTGAAATCATTTCTCAAACCGACTAATAATAATAATAATAATAATACATAAAATGTACATAGATGTGATGACTTAGTATTGCAGGAAGTAAGTATATTTATATATACATATATATAAGTTGAAATACAATTTTATTTAATGAAGTTGATAACATACAAGAGAAAGAAAAAATAAAGTTCAATGGCTTCTAATCTTGATTCGAACAAAAGCTACGTAAGTTTATATAAAAAGGCATATTTACATGCATGGGTCATGAAAGAATATAGAGGCCTGTTTATGTATTATAGATATACCTACGTATATACAATATATTAAGAGAAACATCCACTGATTTTCATATTCTATCAAAATGAAGGAAATCAATCCTTAGCATGTTCATAGAAATTCATGTCTAAGAATGGTGTATAACGAATTAAAATTTAGCATTCATGATCAGGGGTATGGATGACCACACGTAGTGGTAGTAAGTAAGAGTCGTAGTAGTCTCTTATCTTGACTCATACGACACATGCTAAGAGGAAACACTCCTTTATCAATTCAAATTGATCATCGTAAAACAATCACTCAAATAAAGTGTATTATGACGTATATTGTTATTAAGTGACTACAACAGTTGCTCCAAAAAGATGCAACTCCATTTGGAGGAGCAAGTTCCTTCCCTCTCATAATGGTAGATTTTTAAAACATCAACGTCTCCTATGTACTTCCTTATCAGCTACTGTCGATTTTCCACATCTTTAGTTTTCCCTTCATTTATGTCCTGAAAGTTGATTGGTATAACACAAGTTATGTTGTGAAAAATTCTCTAATATTAAATGAAGAAAAGTCCCACGGTTTGGGAGAGGAGAAGAATTGGCTAAAAACCTGTTAATTTTGGTTTCCGTTCCTTTCTCTTTTTGGTGGAAGAAGAATTGAAAGATAGCTTGAAGATTGCTATGAATGTACTCTATTTGCTATTTCTTAAAAGTCTTAAGGAGCTAAGACATAACCTCCTCTTCTACCTATCTACATACATTATTAAAAACGAATGGAGTTAACCGTTAACTCCAGGATTATTCATGTTAACATAATTGAAGTTTTGGTATTTGAGGATTTGCTTTTAATCAAAACATTGTGATGCATATATGTACTCACATTTGTAATAATTGAATGAATCATTCCAAAACTCACTATCATCAATCTCTTAATGTTGGGTTTCAGGAAAACATAAGGACAAAATATGTCATTATTATCTATCAAAATTGAATCTTTTTCGAAACAAGTCCACATATTTGATGTTTTGAGAACCGGTGCATCATTAAATATGTATTTGTATTTACAAAGTAGTTTGTGAGATCAAATATAAATTATGACAAACTATTTGAATGCATTTATTTATGTAAATTTGCGGATGTATAAAATAGATACATACGTACATATACGTAAATTATATAATGAACTAACCGAAGCTGAATAATTATAAATACTCAAATTCTTCCTTTTTTCTACTTTTTTCATCAAATAAGCGGCTTGAAAGGTTTTGAAAAAGTTAAACACATTCATTTCATGAACTGTGTTCTCCTTACAACCTCTTATACAAGAGTAGGAATAGGTCCAAGTACTAGTTCTAACCAAATACATTTGTTTGTTGATTTACTTGGAACCCTCAGATCCTCCTCGAAGAAACCACGAAGGAGTTTATCGTCATTGAGTAAATTATACAGATACATATATGTATAATGTACTTGTATATACATATTTTCTTTTGCTCTACAAAAAATTTTAAACATAAATTCCATATCGTTTTAGTTTGACTTTGCTAGAAAGTTTTGTTTACTTATAATAGATCAAAAATTGATATTCAATAATTTAAACCCTTGTATTTTAATAGAAAGTCATTCTATTTCTAATCCCTCAATGATCTTCAAATCATTATTAAATTTTAAGCACGAATAACAATAATAAACTTCACTCATTTCGTCGCTTGGACTATTTTTTCATTAATGACTCCTTCCTTTGACCTTGATATTGACATAAACATATCAAATTAAAAATTAAAATTAAATGAACTGCTCACGAAATAGTTATCACAGTATTTTCTTCGAAATCCTCACGTTCGAAAATATTTCAACAAAATAATTACAAAATTGAATATGTGATGTCTCCCTTACAAAACTATTTCTGAATCCAACTCTTTGGATACATATTTAGTTATATAGTATGTATTTGAAGGCATCAACAACATGACTTCATTTTGAGCATGATACATATTAATCCACAAAGTTAAAATCATGGTCAAAAGCATTAAAAAAAGGAGGTTATTGCTCAACAGCTATCAATCCAAATGACCAAATAAAAAATATCCTCACCTGGTTCCAAAATAACTCATTGATACAAATTGAACAACTCGTTCACAAGATATGGTTATCCTAAATGTGGTGTTTCTGGCATTAACCTCGTGTTTCTCATAGTCGCGGATAAAAGTAAGCCGAAACTGGATATCATTAATAAGTTAAATGGTTGTAACAGTACGTTAATGACCAAATGTCTACTATAATCCTCAATCAGAACCAGTCACGACCGTACGTTAAGTCAAAAAATAGATTTTTTAGCAATAGTACCGTCAATAATCTAGACTATGTACTTTAACTCATATTACCAAGAAGTAATTAATGAAAGTTTAGCCATAATAATGCATTAAATAATTAAGTATTTAATTATGATAATTCAGTCACTTTTCCATCCCGTACATAAATCCGACGCACAAAACAAAGTGATATTGTGTTCAACTATCTTTGATGACAAAGAGCATTCTTATTCATGAGGAAGGAAAAGGATGAAAATATTTATTTTTTAGCCTCCACCCCTAAACCAATTTTCAAGACTTTTTATTCTCTAAAAATGATATCCTCATTGAAAAGGGGTTGTAATGCCGTAGTGAAGGGGAAAAAATCAAATTCCTTCTTGAATATTTTCAAATATTATATAAACAATTTTACACTTCTAGAGAGGAGTCACTCAAACCCTCTCACATAATATGATATTGCTATAAGTAATAAAACTACCTGTGAATTATATGTTAACTGGAGCAAAAATATACCTCTCTAACTTTAGACTGGAATATTTTACGCATTCATTGAAATGAAATTACGAGAGTCTACATATAAGCAATGTAAAAACTATGTAAAAACTAAAAACTGTAATAAAAACGGAGTCAAGACACCAATTTCCTTCAATGAGCTGTATTTTCTTCAATCAATGATGTATTGTATAGGAAAATTTTCAGCATCAAGACTTTGTCTATAAATAGAACGATCCTGCATTATTTGAAGAATTTGCCCTTAATGTTTGCAAAATGTGTAGAGTGAACGGAAACTTTCTTAGACAAGGGACACTCCTTAGTAGAAGAGGGAAAACCTCAATTAGACAAATATCTGATTCGTTACATGCATGTACATATTTACATACTTATGTACATACACAGCCAATTACAAGGACACTCATAATTATTATTTTTTAAAGGGCCTCTCTTTATTAACAAAATAATATGTAGATATTGTGTTGTATCAAGCGCAATGGCATCTATTGCCAGAAGGATAGAGCTAACATTATCGCTATGGATTTATATCTTTATTCTATTTTTTCAATGTCTCAACAAATTATAGTATATCATACCAAAATAATAGTATACCTCTCGACTCCTTGCTCTAATAATGTCAATGGAATTGTCTCAACATTGAGTAAAATACTTACATACATCCAATTCAAATATTGGTTACATGCCAAATCTTTGAGGAAAAAATATGTACAATACATCAACTTGAGGACAAGGTTTTTAAACAGTGTTAATTGCATCAATGAAATAGTATTGCGAAAAATCAAAAACAGGCAATTTCAAAAAAAATAACGAATACATTCTTAAATAATGATAATAAAAATTGCTTCCAAATGTAAGTTAATACTGAACATATACGTATAGGTACATACATATTATGTTATGAGTGTGTCATGATTTTTGAGGAAAAAATGGTAGTGTCAAAGAGGAGACGTTCTTAAAATATTAATTATATTATACATCAAAATCTTAACCAATCACAGGAAAACCATTTAAAATATAAAAAAGCCCAATGAGTCACTATTACTTATGTATGTTAGTTACATATAGGAGGTCACTAAATATATCCAATATTTGATTCCACGATTGCACAAGCCAATGGAAAAAATGATTTATTTTTTGTATCCGATTCTCAATATTCCAATTTTAAATCTAGAATTAGTTTTTTAGATTATTATCACATCAAATTCTCGAGCATTTTCTATTTCAACTTTTTTTTTTGAGTGTTTTTATGTTAGGACATAACCGATGATGTATTGGTGTGCCAATTAAATCAACCAATTTCAGTTTGTTTTAGAACTAGCCTGTAATCTGCAAAAGCTTCTGATTAAGCAAAATTATATCATTGGTATTTTATTTTCTTAAAAAAAGATTCAATTTTTAAAAAAAAAAGGATACTATTTGGAAATGAATTGTGTCTCGATGAAAAGTAATTTATTTTTCTTACCAGAATATCTACTTTTTGTTTTTTGAGACAGTAATTGAGCTCTTACTTAAACGGACAAATTAATTATTTAGAAGCTTATTTTTATGGTATACATGATCAGGGGGAGAAAAAAAATTAACTTCTCAATGGAGCTAGATTGTTTGCTAGCTGAGGATTTGTGTGCTTATGTCCACAAAGGTCAAATCTAGGATCAAAACACCCTACACACAATATGTAGTTGGAGTGGATTTGAAAGGAAGACAAGTCTGGAGATATAAGCTGTGCTGTACCTTCCCATAAGATATTAACATCTAAATATTTTATAAAATTAAAAAAACATTTCCCGTACTCAAGTGTACATTGATTTAACTCAGGGCTTTTCATTATTCAGTAATTACCTGACTTTGACCCGTTAAATCAAGAAACGTTCAATAACTTTTTTTTGTAAATAATCAGCCAATGTATCCAATAAAAAATATCAGGTGTACAATTTCTTCATAAGAAGAGAAAAATTTTCCTAAACAAAAAAGATACGAAATTTCTGAGCAGAATATCTAACATTTGTCTGAAGATTTGCCGGATCCAACCCTTATTTGTAAGTTGTTTTTAAAATACTCACAATTTCAAATGTAATCTCATTAATTAGATTCAAATGTAAAAATCCCATTTAATTGTTGGGATAATAAGAAACAACTGAATTATTTTAAAGAATAATTCAAGTTAAAAAAAGTTGGAATCCTTCTTTTATTTATTGTATTCTCAGATTAATATAAGGGCATGTCTTTCTTAGATTTCAGGCTATGGGTAGATTTAATGTCAGACATTAATTGTCTCAAATGATAGTTCAATATTTTGGAATATAAAAATCCTCTTTCTTACTATACATATTTCAGTTTTTGACCTACTGGGATACTAACTGTCTCTAAACTAAATCAAGAAATGCTTCCATTATATCTATTTACATACAAAATTGGTTCAAATCCTTTATCAAAGAACGTGCTCCTTGATTAAATAGTACGTATTTGAATATATAGAATGACTATGCAAACAATAAAAGCACGTGATTGAAGTAGTGTTTTGACAATATTGGAATTATATTTTAAATTTTAAAAAATATTTTTTTTTATTTTACACACCAGGATTTTATTTACGTTTTAATTCGTTAAGTATTTTTTAGCTTGTTGTAGAGGCTTTGAGTATTCACCAATGAGATGACAAAAAAAGAATCATTTTAATACACAATAGGAGGATTAACTAAGGGTGAAAAGTCAATAATCACTCTATTAAACCACAATTCAAAACAATCTCTTTAAATGATTAGCATTCAATAAAAAATTGGGAAATTTTATAGATTAATGATATTTTATGTACATAGAACTAACCACTGGAGCAGCCAACTATCAATATTTTCTACTTATCAATAATTGGATACATATACGTCAGCTATCTGTGGGTTTTTCTGAGTTGTGTACATATGGAAATATAAGTAGAACCTCAGAGTTGAGGGATATTTATGATAAAACAGTGTACATTTCCTTGAAAAATGCAAGAAAACCTAGGATTCTCATTCATTTATTTAACATGTAATAAAAGTTTCTTCATATATTAGAGCAATTTTAAATGCAGGGGGCTTTGATATTAGTGATGTATTAGTCTTCAACAATCCTACATAAAAAGTTACTTCTTTGATGCAAATACTGGAGCCAGTTCCTCTATGAGAGCTGATCTATTTTTGTTTTTATCTTTTTTGTAACAAGTAGTAATTGAACCCTTTTGGGTTTGGTCAAAAATGAGTGATTCCTGGATTTTTGTTTTAAATCATAGCAATGAAGCAATTTTCAAACCAAGTCTAAAGGATAACTAAAAGAGCATTTACATATCGCTAAATTTGAAAATTTAAATCTCGATTTAACCCTGAAAATGTATATACAAAAAAAGTTAAAGCATTTATTAAAATATATGTACGGGTCTGTTAGATAACATAAATGTACATCATAAAACCCCTTTTATGATTTTATCGTTTTACATAACTTATTAAGTATGACAACTATAACTTGTTCGATTTGAAACTTTATGTAATGAATTCAAATATGAGAAGGAAGAAGGACCTCATATTTCAAGATCATGAAACATCCAAACTATTTAGAATCTTTTTTCAGGACTGATAACAGGGATATGATTAATTTCACGCCCTAAATTAAGGGCTGATACAACCCAAAATAGCAGAATTATTTAATAAACCCATTAATTTCCAACACTATTCAGTATAAAATAAGGTGAGGATATGATGTGTACATAGGTAGAGACTTAAGCCATATATGAAGACAAAATGAATCAGGCATGAAAAGGGGCAACCTCTCCATACTCTTTTTAAATAGTAGTTAAAATTTGAATCAGAGACGCCAAATCAACAATTTTGCTTAGTTTAAAGAACATGTGGTATCCATTCTGGTACATTTGGAGAAATGAACTCGATCCACAGTAAGTCAATGATACTAATATACAGTTAAACACTTTAAAAAACAAAGTAAATCAACTTTTCTTAAATAGATATAAAAAATAATAATATATGTATTAAAAAGGACTCTTCAGGTTCAAGAATGAATATTATTTCTTCAGAGGATATACAAAATATTATTTACATAGGTATTCATTACCTCCTTGTTGTGTCCTTATTATCTTTAGTATCTCAACAAATATAGTATGTAGACATATCATCAACCCATATCCTATTCAATCATTAAAGGAGATAAAAAGCCTAGAACTCCAGTAAGACATTTTGTCATTCTTTCATGAATTTTTATAACTCAATAATTTTTATCTTATATGGAAAATAAACAAAACTGTCTACTGAGAACTTTGATTTCTTCCCAAGACAGGTTTGATAAAAAAGAAGGATTCATAACATAAGGAGATGCTTGAATCCACGAAAGGAGATTTGAATAGGAACTACTATTGTGTTAATATGTCTGTATTTAATAGTTGAATAAAATGTTTCATGTATTTTATTGTATTTTAAGTGTTATTCACTCTCTCTCTATATATAAATATATATACCCCAGAGAGCAGCAGTGTACTAAAATGGGATTTCATTCCAATTTCTTCATTGCACTATTTCCAATCATTATGTGGCATTAATTCCAGTGGCTATGACAATCATCAAACTCAATCCTTACGTTATTGCCTAGTGCGTCAAAATAGGTATAAATTATAATCATCCTTTACCTTACAATTATTACTCACCGGCCCTCCCACCAACTGCTGTCAACTTTTCTAATTTTATTCCCCTTGTTATTAGTCTTCTGATTGATGAAACTCGAATTAGCTTTTGTTCCACAAATTGATTTTAAGTCTTTTTTCTCTTTCTCGTGGGAGGAAAGGTTGCGATACTATATAATGAGCAGAGTACGATTCATATAATTGTTTTCCACTAAAGAGGTCATTGGTCAAATATGATAAATGTCTCAGTTAAAGTACAGAGAATCCTCAAGTGTACTTTATCAATTTATTAATTAATTATTATTAGTTTAATTTTCTTTTTCTCAATTAAAATAAAATGAAGACATTCCATTGAGCCTTGCAGCTGTCTGATAAGTGTGCCCTTCCAATGAAAAAAAATCATCATGAATAGACTTACAACAACAACAACTAGCACTACGACTACTCATATAACGTTTTGATAAACCTCATATTTCAAAAAAAGAAAAAAAAAGTGTTTAATGAGACGAAAGACTCCAGCGTTAAATTTGATATGAGCATTTTGGAAATATATGGATTTTTAATAAGAGGATTGAGTTCCCCTCCGCACCAGCTCTCCTTTTTTTTATCAGTTCATAATAACTTCAACGGGTAAACAAATACTCAAATGTGAAAAACTAAACTCTAATAAACAAAATACCTTAATTAATGGAGTTAAGGTTAATTAACAAATACAATCAATGAGTAATGAGTTTCAAAAATATTTTATTTTTTTAGGTACATACATACATATATTTGTTATGTAGATATATAATATCTATGTATACAAATACAATGTAAGTCAAATGATACTGAGTTTTTTCTAGCCAATGAATAACACTCAATGAATCTTCATTTAATGGCTTTAAAAATGAAAAAAAAACCTAATTACATATATATATTGAATATGCACAACTTGATGTCAAAGAAAAGCCATAGATATTTTAATCAAATCACAAGGTAGAACAGAAAAACCATATGAAATAGCTCGATTCGTACAATTAATTTTGTTCCAAATGGACTCGAAACTAGAAAAGTAGGATAATTGGAGAGGAATGTCTGACCCTTACAGAGGTAAATCATTTATTGGCTACATTATCACGACGAGCTTTTTGGGATAAAAAAAACAAAAACACACTGTACTCTCCCTTCAGCTGATTTTCATCATTTGACTCTTTTGATTTAAAGCAGCTGACTCTACGTATTATGAACTCAAAAAGGGTATCATTATTATTTATGATTTTGATGACTAAAAAATATATTAAATTGCGCGCCCTTTTTTTGAATTTTTGATATTCAAGTATTAAGGGTTGATTTGCATATTGGTAGAATTTATCAACGTATAGCCTATTTAAATAATAACTCTGCCCAAAGTTAAAAAGTTGGCAACAAGGAAAATACAGAAGGGTAGCTACCAGTTGTTTTTCTAAATTTTTCCTTTCCCTTTTGTCAGTCGAGGTTGCGAGTGGACAAAAAAGCTCGACGTGTATGTGAATATACATATAGTGAATAATGATGTAAGAACATATTTTTAATACGTACATATTAGGATATGGGATAAAGTAAAGAATGATACATTTTTGATAGGCGCTAAAGATTTAAGTTATTTTATTGCTAAAACAAAGAAGTGAAATGCGCCTGTTAGGCGGATGAAATTGCCTTGGCTACGAGAAAACTTTTTTGTCTGCACGTCGTCACTTTTGAAGTACTAATGACGTCACTCAAAAATTAATTTTAATTTTGAAACAGTTCTTTTGGACGGTTGAAGATTCCATTTATTTATACTTTTTTCATTCGACTGCTTTCAAGGTATGTTCGAGGTCCTCAACATTTTCATTTTTTTATTCTTATAAAATTTTCTTGCTTGTCTCACTAACAAGATGATAGACTTTAAAAATGATGCCGTCATGTGAAAATGTCCTATAGTGAAGTCAAACTATATTTTGAGTAGGAAATATTCAAGATTACTTGTGGAAAGAGGCCATCAGATAGATGAATTGAAATCTAACAAGGATAAATCAGAATATAGGCTCGTACCTTCTAAAGTTCGATTGTTGGGGGCCCAGATAAAACTTTCTTCATGTTAATATCTCTTGAAAAATTACTTTATGGAAAAAAAAATTATCGAAGTAAAATATTTATACTTCTATTCTATAAAATGTTTCATTTGCTGACATTTTTAATATGTTTTCAGCCATTTTCTTGAGTTATAGAAAAGGTAGAATAATTATAAATATCATTATTAAATCTTCAATCATTGTTGTTAAAAAATGCAAATATCTAAAAAACTAAAGCTTTATTTTGTTAATGAATAAATAATCCTTATTTTCAAATTAAAAACTTGAAGATAATTATCTATTCAGAGCAGAAATTACTATTTATGTACTTATTGTTCTTAAAAATTAATACAAATAATGAAATTTTAACAAAAAAAGCAATTAATCCTCAACTAATAGATCGATTTTGAAATATGGAAAATTTCCTGTTTATTTAAACTGATATCTACAACTTAGATTTGAATAATATCTTCCTAAAGAATCAATTTAATTTAATTAATTACTATAAGTCCAAGAAAAGCTGTCTTGAGCCTGGAGCAAGACTATCACAGCTACATTCATAGTATTATATCGACAGCAAATAAGCTGGTTTCCATAGTTACCATATCATTTTTCATTTTTCATCAAGGGGAGGGGCTACTCGCACGCTTAAAATTCGCCGTTTTTTACACCTATAGTGATGGAGGAAAAGGAAAAATCTCTGAATATGAGAAAACAAATAAATTTGGTAAACAGAATCGAATGGTTGTCTCTTATTCAATTAAAAATAAAACTTAAAACGCCCAAAAATACCAGGACTAATCCAACTTGAGAAAAAATGTTCTTAGATTGGAAAAATAAAGAAAATATGGGTGTCAAGGGTTCTTTCCCAAAAGTTACGCATTATAAAAAAATATTACACGTGCTGCCTATTCATGAGGACGAAATGGGGCTTGATTCAGACATCACTTCTAAAAAACTTATTGATATGATTACCAAATTTGATTGTGTAACCTTAAATGTTGAATTGGAAGATCAAATACTATGCAACGTTAGAGGCCTGGAAAACCTTAGAATCGCCCAAAATCTAATCTAATTGCTTATTAAAGACGGCTCAGAGACTAATCTTACTTATTTGAAGGTAATTATGAAAGAATATGGAGAAATCATTGGTGAAATTGAAAATGTATCCCATTCTTTAAAATCGGAGCAGGAAGAAGAAATTGAATATTCAAAAATATTCAATAACGAAATGCCCGGAAAAGTTAAATCAATCCAAAAAGAAAACTACCAATTATAATCCCAGTTATGGGGAAGAAGGTCGAATTAGTGATGGAAATACAGTAAACTCAATGCTTTAATTGTCTGAAATTTGGACACATAAAATCAAAATGTACAACCCTACTTAATACGAAGTATGCCGAATTTGAAGAATATTTTAGGACCGAAGCGGGATTACCAACACGAATTAAACAAAATCGAAAAGAAGGCTTATAAGAGGAGTTGGAGGAGGAAAAAGAAGAAGAGTAAACGTGTGTAAAGCCTACTGGGACCACAGAAGATGTAGAGGGAGATTCGTTTTAATCGAAAAAAAGAAGAGTGAAGGAAATAACGATGATAGAAGAGAAGAAAATGGAGATGGAAAGAAAGAGAAGGATTGCATAAAAGAAGGAAAGATCAAAAGTCACCTCTAAAAACCCAAAAGATTCCCAAAAGAAACTTGGAAAGCCCAGAAGAAGAGAAGAAAAAGCGGGTGAGAGAGGTTCTTGAATAGAACTCAAGAAAAACCTAAAGCAATTAACTTCCTCAAGGGTTTCTATTGAAACATGGCGAGTCAATTAAAAATAATTACTACAAACGTAAATTCGATTGTTGATATAATGAAACGAAGGTCTATGATACAACACTAAACTAATTATGATCCTAGTATCTTGTCTTTATGTAACTTAAGGCTGGATGTTATAGATTTAAGTAGTTTGATTACATACAATTATAATTTAATACAGGTTCTAGCAACTAAGAAGACTAGTAACTACTCCTTAATGGGAATTTTAATTATCATCAAAAAGAAACTTAATGCCCAATTGATTGAGATCAATAAATAGGAATGTAAATTTTAAGCAAAATCCCGTCCATCAGATTTGTCATTGGCTCTAAGGACGTATCCAAATCTATCGTCCTACCAAGATTTGGCAAATTCTCTAATGGCCAACTTAAACAATAATAAGTATTAAATGTTAGAAATTAAAGCTATAATTTCATAATAAATATTGATTATATTAACTGTAGGATTTTTGGGATGTTTCCCTGGATACCTCCACTACTGAGATAATTTCAATATGGTCATTGTATATCTTCAATTTTGATGGAGTCCAAGTTTTATCTGATGATCATCGAATCCATCATCCCCTTCATTGTATTGAGAATATTCAAGGCGTCAAGGTTAACGATAGGAATAATTATGTATTTAAAGAACTTGCTATCGTGAATTATGAATTCCTTGTTCCTCTCAATCAGACATTTACTTTTGAGTGGTTCATGACATGATGGTGAAAATATCCTTTTGCTTAACTTATTTCTTAATCTCGGACAACACTTCTTTATTTTAAAATGTTGTAGTATGAAGGATCGGGTTTTTCAGTATAGAACATGAAATTGACTAAAACGATGTTGAGTAGAACATTGTTAGTGATGCAATTAAAAATATCAGAATTGTCTTCAATTACGTTCATTGAATACATCTTTATGTTTATTTTGTGATTACAACTTTAAACGTGTTGTACAATGGTTAGTTTTCTCAAGGCTTCTGTCCCAAATTCATTTAGATGTCATTTCACTAACCTAGGATCTTCGTTATAACATTAAAATTTTTCATCTCCATTATCATCGATCAAGGATTTTATGCTAACTCGATTAGATAATTTATTTACTCTTACTTTATAGATGAATTTATTAAAGTTAATCGTTTATTAATTTTGTAAATGCCAATAAACGTTTTCAATATATGTTATATGTATGATTTTTCCTTCACTAATTAAATTATCACGTACAGGGCTCGATATCCTCAAAACATTATCATTATTTTGAGGCTTAATCCTACATTGTGTTGAAATTATATTGTATAATTTAAGCTAATATTTAACATCAAATTTATTAAAAGTCTTAATCACATTCTATTATATTGTTTCAATCTAGTAATGAATAAAAAATATATTTTGATTTAATGTGCTTATGCATACTGGGGTAATTTTAGAGTCTAAGTTAGCTACTTCGCCGGAAGAAGAGGGCTCAAGAAGTTATTTAGATTGCACTTCTTGCATATACTACCCATTATTAAGGCGTCCAGTCGAAAGGAACACAAGCATTCAGGTTAATAAAACAAATACAATATTAACAAAAAAGGACTTAAGTCCTCGTAATAATTATTAGTTTACGGCTTATTGGCTAAAAATATATAATTTTCTGACATTTATTTGAGTTAATTTTCTGCCTTTCACCTATGATATACATAATATTATTATTTATTATTGATATATTATTAATATTTATGTTATTGTATATATAGAGGAGAATAGCAGCTCGTATCTCAATAAAACGTCATGACAGCTCAAGCCACTTCCCTCTCAACATTCATCAAATTGTCAGAGTTACCAGGTTGATTTTCTTACAAGCCCGATTTGCTTGAAATTTATATTCCTAAACATAAATAGGAATGTAAATAATATGAAAAGAGAAAATCAACCTGGTAACTCTGACAATTTGATGAATGGTGAGAGGGAATTAACTTTAGCTGTCATGACGTTTGACTTGAGCTTCAAGCTGCTACTCTCCTTTATATATATAAATGAGAATATCAATAATACATAATAACATTTTGTATACCATAGACGAGAGACAGAATATTAACTGAAATTAAAGTCAGGAAATTATATATTTGTAACTAATAATAATTATACGAGGACTTGAGCCCTTTTTGATAACATTGTACTTGCTTTATTAACCTTAATGCATGTATTCCTTCATGTGAGATCTTTACTATCAGGTAGATGTTCTCCCTTCAGTAATAAAGGAGAAATGATAACAGCTTTGGAAAACAAAAAGTACTGTTCGAAGAACCAACTCCACAAAGTCTCGCACGCGGCATTTTGCATATTATTTACATTCCTAAACATAAATGTCTTCTTCCCCAGTACAAGATTATGATTTATGGGTTGACCGATGTGATCCCTTTCAACCCACATTATTAAAATAGTTGTTGCATATCCTCTTATTTTGTATCGAAATAAAGATTAAATGAACGGTTTATCTATTTTGGTTAATACATGTAAAATTAATATTTAATGGTTATAAAACAACCTATTTATTTATTTAACAACTTAATTTATTCAAATGAGCTTAAAATTGGTACTTGGCCAATTTTATGGCCGGAAAATACCTGGAACATTGAAAAATGACTTCATCACTCAATGCCCATAAAAGCTGGCTCAATGCACTCATCAAAGTATTGAATAATTCCTTTTTAGAAACAATTATTTATAAATTATAAATTATATTTGTTTTGATGATCCTGGTGAGCTGTATCGCTCAGCTCATTGGTAAATTTATCTGATAGCATGAATAAAAGTTAAAGTTTTTTATGGGACAAGTTTTGTTATATTCCTCTCTTCCCAAAAAATAGATCATCAATCTCTACAGTAAAATGAAGTCATTAACACATACTTACAAATAGTAGATTAAAATTGTGGTGTGTTTTAGATAATAAAGATCAAAACTATTGGTTAAGGAAGAAAAAAAAAAAAAAGGGGGGGGGGGTAAATAACTTTATATAAAAGCTATTTTTGATTTGAGAAGAAACAAAATTTTAGTATTGATGGATTTAAAATTTTAGCCCTTTTTATAATAAAATATCCTAGTTACTTTGGTCTTGGACTAGACTAGAATATGGGATTGAGACCTAAACTTAACTAAAATCTTTATAAATTGGCATCATGACCTAAACTGATTTTAAAAACCACGTAACTACTTGAGAACAGGTGTTTCGTCAAAAGACATATGTGAGATATTTCATAGAAACAATGATAGGATTTTTTTTCCTTACATATGACTATTCTTTATTAATTGCTCTACAATTTCTATTACTACTATTTTTCAATTAGTCCTCTAGATGGTGCGATTTGGATCAAATAATGATATTTAAAAAGGCATGCTAAATATACATATAGCAGCAACATTTGGTACTTATGACGTCATAGATAGGAATAAGTAATGACTGATAAATGATGATACTTTTGGAGAGCATGATGACATAAAAAAAAAAAAAAAAATGAAGATCACCATCATCACTATTATATTAACCAGTTAATACGGTAATCGTACCAGTATAATTTATTATTCCTCTATTTGGCAACAATTATATTCATCACTTTTTGGAAGGCGAAATCACATGTTAATATGCATAATGTTTTTAAAAAAGGTATGATATATAAAATATAGACAATTATCTAAAAGGTATGTTTACCACACTTTTAGAAATTTTGTTTCTAAGCAGCAAAATTTAGAATAATAAAAAGTCACGGTCTACTCCTATGAGGTACAAATAGGTAGAAAATGAAAAAGACTGCTTTCTACTTTTCTTGTTTGTTTTTTTCTAGGATCGTTTCTATGAAACATCTTACATATATTTTATATTTAAATAATTTTCAACTGTGAATACATCTGTATGAAATTCCACACTGATATGGAAACGGATGCAATATATTATGTACTAGACAGACAAAATTTGTTATATACAAACTATATTAATAAAAATTATGTTTTTATGCTTGACCTCTGGATTTCCTATGAAAATGTGTAGGTATGATATATGCAACATGCTAATGTAATATATTCAAGAGTATAATCATCATATATATCTGTAGCATCGTACTGTACCACACACGATTTAAAATAATATCATTTGGAGTCCATATATTAATCATTTGAATCAGTCAGTCCTGACAAATGCGATTAGATTTCGATTTGGACAACATCTTTAGCGCTCAGAAGGATTACGATATCAGCTGAAATCCTTCAGCACGCTACTACTTTTGTAACTCTGCCACAAGTCTTTAATTTCTAGCAAATTTTTGCTCGAAATCAAATGGCAATTTAGCCATTTAGATGGATAACTTCTTCTTAGTCTCAGCTTTTGAATGTATTCCTTATTAATCCATTTTAGGTAATATTCAAGGAGTTATTTAAGTACTAAGGATTTAGCCGACCTACTTCGCCGCCTATGCCCCCATGAGTCTCATTTGCAGTGATGTATAAAAAGGGTCCAGCTGACACGGACGCCTGAGATGATGTCATATATAAATATGGTACCCTTGAACTAAGGCAAAATTTCAGCCAATTACATTCGAAGGGGCGGAATGTAACTTATTATTTTGATGTTTTACTTAGGAATTATTATTACTATTACTATTATTATTACTGAGTGACATTAAAAATTTGTAAAGAATAGAACACTAAATTTATAGCAACTAATGCCATAGCATGAGACCTGAGTCATTTTGGGATGGACTCGGACTTGACTCAAAATTATTTATTATTTAATCAATACTAATATAGTATAAACTCAAAATTACTACACTTTTACACATAAGTGAATCCTATAATTCATATTACATATTTAAGAAATACATACAATTAAATGAAATTATTTCACTTTACTATCTACTGGCTACTTTTTTTTATTAAGCAATTTAATTATCATTTAAAACTATTATAAAAACTTCAGACAGTCAAAAGTAACACATTTTGTAATCACTTAAATTTTCCCATAAAAAAATAAAATAGGATGAAATTTCATAATGATCATCTCAAAAAAATATATATATTTATACAAGAAAAACTGAACATTGATTCGAAAAAACAATGTGATTCCAATTTAAGTTTTCATAAATAAACACAAAAAATAGATTAAATTGATAATATGATGAAAATGTACGTTATAATTACAATTTTGAATATTTCAGATATAATTTAAAAGTAAAAAAGTAATAATTGTCAGGCAATAAATTGCATTGAAATCGATACAGTGACAATAACAAGTCACTGAATCGATTGAATATGTTCTCAAAAAATAAACATAAAAAAGAAATAAATAAAAAAATATACATAAAAATGGAATAATCAAGTTCATGAAGATCAATATATATACTAGATGAGCTAAACTTTAATTATGACATTAGAGAAAAGTACATCCCCTCATCATGCCAAAGCCCCTCTCAGAATCACAATTGACAATAGAAGCATTTTAGTACAAGCAAAAATTCTTCAAGTCAGTACTTATTACGGCAACAATATTCTTCAACTGGATGTATCAGGCATTCTTTATACTATTCACTTTTGAATGTTTCAAGTGGAATATCTTTTCGACTATTGTTACACTTGAAGTCCTTAGTCTCATCCATTGTTATAAATCTATACTTTTCGTAAATTTCCCGTCCATAAAATCCATAAATTGGATGCAATTTTGATGTCCTCCGACTAAAAGTGAGATAATACATGAATCAAAAAATTACGATAGGTCAGATGTGAAATCAAGTGTACCTGAACCTTTACTAATACCATGTTTATTGAATGGATCCAGATTTTTCTTGTGACATCAGAGATTTGAAAGTCTCATGATCGGAAATTTCTTCAAGAAGTCGAGAAATAGCATGGCCGGAATGCCATCACACTCGTATCCTGGACAAATTTTTAAGCGTTGCTACCTCAATTGTCGGCGACCCAACTTCCTGAATCAAATCCTCAGGCATTTTTTAATTTAATTTAAAAATGACACTTGTTTTTGAATTGAATAGAACTGAGTCATACAAGAAGAAAGAAAAAGTAATTTGAAAAGACAAATGTTGCCATCAACCGTCCTTTTTGTGCATGTCAGCTGGACCCTTTTTATACATCACTGAATATTATATAGGGTTTCAACAAACAGGCATTTTGAGAACTACTCGCATGCTTAAAAATCGCCATTTTTTACATCTCAAGTCATAACAAACTGAAAACGGGATTTGTATTAAATACACTAGCGGATCATTATTTTTTAATTCACAAAATGAGTATCCTTCTAGGCTTAAATTGAAGTTGAAAAATGGGCCAAATTAGCTCAAAAAGTAGGGTCCAATTTCTCGAAAAAAAAAAATTACAGATTTAAAATCAGAGTGTAAAACTGAATAACTTTTATTATTCTTATACCCCTCCCTTAGGATTTTTGACATTTCAAATCTGTTGTCCTGTGTAATGAGATAAGTTGAAACGCATTAATCGAATTTACGATCTACAAAAATCAAATGCGTTTAAATTTTTAAATAGTATATAGTTTAATTTTTTGAAGGCTATTAAAACCGATATTTTCAGTTATTACGGGTCATGTACATATATTAATCAAATGTTAAGAAAAAAACATCATTCCCGTATGGAGTAATAACGTAATTATGTAAAAGAGATTATTTCGGCTTTTGGGCTAAGCATAGCCCTAACGATTTCAAGAACATTAGCTCAAATTTATGTTAAAAGAATCATAGGGCAGTAGATAAATAAATAACATGTCACACATTTAAAGAATATGGCTCTCCCTTTGATTGCCAAGACCAGCATTTACTTCCAAATATTTAATCTAATACAATCAATGAAACTTCTCAACGTATGAAGGGTTTGCCCCTCCGGAGTACTATAACATACTATGTCTAGAAACACTATGAACCTTGTGTTTAGTTTAATTAAGAATAACACTTTCCTATATGAATTCTCAAACAAACACCTGTTTCCCTAATTTGTATGACAAGGCTTATCATACGTACTCCTTCGATGTTCTTTTTTAATGTAGATTCAAGCTGAGTTATTTTAAGTAGATGACGAACAAAATACTTCTTTGGAAAGAGACGTAGTCAAGAAGGTCTTGAGGGAAATATTCATTGACCACAGATACACCTAATACTTCAAAGTAAGTTGATAGTCGGTATCACAAATTCGACTAGAAAAATTGATTTTCAAAAATACTCAATAATGATGAGAAAGATCATTCTTCAGAAGAGACATTTTAAATGAGTTAGTACGCGTTCTGCAAATACCAGAATATTTATATAGTTATCTCAAATTAAACCTAAAACTTCTGATGTGTTACACTTCGCTCAATTAATACGATTTCTCCCGTATTTTACGTCAATCAATGATGAATCAAGGAGTGTGATCAGTAATGAGCTCAACCAGAAGTACAATACTCATGCTTCCTCTATCTAAGTGCATTTGGATGATTCTCTTATTTCATTGAAATATCTCAAAGGTTCTGTAACATACTTATTTACTAATAACACAAAAAAGAATGGATCCAATAAAAAATAGTACAAAGTATGATAATTATAATCATCCAATGATTTACAAAAAGCTCAAAATAAGCAGCTATTTAACTTCCCTTTAATTCATATTTTATTTTTGACAAAAGGATTTTTTTTTCTTTTGATACACTATCAAAAAAAAGGAAAATAAACTTATAATTAAAGGATGATGATACAAACTCTCTGCGCGCGAAGATTTCATATGGAACATTTTATTATAATATTTTTTTATTTTAATTTAATGAGGATCATTTTTCCTTATTTTCCTTGTCTTCGTCTTTGTCTGAAATAAAATAAAAAAATAATTAGATAGAAGAAAGAAAATACAAATAAAAAATATTTAAAATCGATTGATCAGAACAAGACATTCAGGCCAGAAATACACAGTTAAAAATCTACTATTTGTTCTATTATTATTGTGGAGTGTTAAACTAAACCAGAATAGTTAAAAATAACAATAAGTATATTAAAACGTCAATAAACAAACTCAAATCCACAGCAAAATGTACCTTCTAAAGTAGTTCATTTCTTTAAGAAGTTAATATAATTGTTCGAATTATATAATTTTTAATAAGTTAACGAACTTAAAGTTTGGTGGAAGCATCTTTGTCACCTATATACGTGAAAAAAATCAGATCATTCACTGCATGTAAACTGGTGGTAAAAAGCAGTTCTTCAAAATAGTGAAGAATGTAGATATTTTTTTGTCATTACATTTCAGAATAGATGAGAGAAGAAGTAAAATAAAGATAAATAGTACATGACAGTGTGTTCACATATTGAGGAAATAGCTTCAGTTATCTATTTTTAAGTAAGTTCAAAATTGTAAGGGCAATTTAAATATAACATAGACTTACGTTCCATATTTAACAGTACAGCAAACAGAAATTTAAATACAAGCTAATCATTGAGGGGAACGATTATATTCCATTTTTCTAGTGGATTTAAAAAAATATATCTTAACGTTCCCGCATTGAACAGATATATAAAGTAAAGACAAAGAAAAAAAAGATCGTTGAAGTCAAAACTGCTACCAAGTCAATCAAGAAGCAGAAAAATAAGTTAAAATTTAATGTTCACCCGACTTGAACATTAGTAAGTCTAGTGTAAATGAAAAGGAAGCCATAAAGAAACAAAGATACACACTTCAATTAATAATAATTAAATTAAGAATGGTTCAGTGTGTAACAATAACATTTTTTTAATTTCTTAAGGATCGATCACCCACTTCTGTTATGAGTTAGCTTTACTTTCCCCCCCCCCCATGTCAACAATAATCAAATCCTCACTTAGTTGATACTACAAGATCCTATTTCGCGAAGTTTAATCCATCATATGTTCATTACAATAATAAGCATTATTTTATACTAACCATCTGACTTGACGCCTTGTTCATTCTTAGAGGCTTCATCAAAGTTCTCAACTAAATCTGGAACATCATCGTCATCCTCCCCGGTATTATTTTCTGCACCTAAGTAATAGATAAATATGAGTTGAGAACCAGTTCATAGCTATAATATGAAAATTGTACCATAAGAAGGCCAATTTGCTTTTGTCTCGAAAGACATCAGCGAGGACTTCATTATGGAATTTAATCTAGCCTATGTAACTCGCGTGGGTCATTCCATTGAAAAGGAGAGCCACGCTCCTGCTAAAGAATAGGCGAGAACGAGGGGATATAACTCTTATATGAATTACGTAATAAAGCAGTAATTCAGGAATTGACACCCTGAACAACAAAATCTATGAGTAGTTGGAATAATTTTGAATTATACCCTTACATAAAAAAAGTATGGAACCCCCCCCCCCTTGGTTAGGGATAATTTCTTCTTATAAAATTGAAAACAACTTTCTAATTACGTTTAGTCAACATAATTTGATTAGAATCGGCAAAAAACTTATCCGATGCCCTAAATAAGATTTTGTATCCAAAATCCCCCACCATATGGACGTAAATGGGTTAAAATCCTACAGCAAGGGTGTCAACTTGATGAATAGAAGTGGGATTTAAATATTACCTCCATCCTCATTAGATCGAATGTTATGT
This sequence comes from Lepeophtheirus nordmannii, assembly GCA_963680855.1. Taxonomy (NCBI): domain Eukaryota; kingdom Metazoa; phylum Arthropoda; class Copepoda; order Siphonostomatoida; family Caligidae; genus Lepeophtheirus; species Lepeophtheirus nordmannii. Next base: position 27,803,970 of record OY804520.1, read on the forward strand.
GCCAATTTTCGTAGGTGAGTGAGGGATTCCGGGCCAAGTTGATTCAAGATGGAGGGTATAAGTTCCGTAATAACTATAAAGAGAAGAAGGAAAGAATAGATATATATATATATATAAATGTCTGTAGGTTGTTCGAGACGTGAGTGAGAAGGGGGGGGGGATTACCTTTGTTTTCGCCGTGTCCGTTGATGGCAAATGTGTTGGCTCCGAGAGAAGCTTGAACCTTAGGATTATTGAAGTGAATGACTGTTCCATCCTCTTTAATCATGTTGACCTCTTCTATACCCGGGATGTTATTGACCTAGAAGAGGAAGTTGAGCATCATTAGCGGCTGGAGTGTTTCAAGCATTCAGAAGTGGGATTTCTTACGGATAACTTTTTAAGGCATGACTGAAGTTTCTTATCATCGGTGGTAGCTGTGCGGTGCACAACCTTCTTCTTCCTTCTCACGGTACCCTTGCCACCAATTCGAACCTGAGCCTGCAGTTGTTTCAACTTTTCCTGATTCATGTTTCAATAAGACTAATGAAGATTCTATCCAACAATCCCCACGTGGTGTATGAGACCCGCACTGATTCGTTTCAGGGAGGAAAGAAAAGAAGCAGAGGAGAAGAAGAAGAAAAGACTGAGAACAAGAAAAAGAAAAAGAAAGAAAGAAAGAAAGAGAAAAAAATAAAAAAGGAAGATGAGTAAGTAAGTAAGTAAGGGAGTAGTACTAGTAGTAGTAGTAGTGAGTGAGGATGGGGAAGGAGGAGAAGGGCAGGGAGGGAGCTGAGCTCAATAGATGACTCAGAGAAAGGGAGGGAAGGAAGGAAGAAGAGACATACAAATATAACATATAATTCATATCTATTTAAGCAACTCTATCTACATTTGAGTATCTTTAGCTCAAGTAGTAGGGATTGAGAAGAAATAAAAGTAGAAAGAAAGCTATAAAGGAACAAACTGAATAGCAGGAGGAGGAGTTACCTAAGGTAATCACTCAACCTCTACTCTCTGCAAGAGCCCGGCCTACTGGCGCCACATTTATTAATAGAATGAGTCAAAATGGCAGCCGGCTTATAACCCTCCTTTGACAATAACTTTATTTAAATGGCTATCTCAGATGACAACCTAAGTTCAGCATTGTGATTTTTAACTAACTTCCACCCTCCCCCGAAATAAAACAGATAAATCCCAAGATACCCGATAGCTTAAGATGTGTCAACACACACTACGTGTCAGGCATAGTTCCGCTAATTAAATGGAATCAAATCAAATCAATAAGTCCATGATATATAATAGTAAATATAATTTAATTCACTTTCTTTTAAGAACAATTATACTACAAATAATACTTTACAGTAACGTCCAACGACATCATTAGGATCAATTATCAAGCTAAACGCAGGTACTACTCTCATTTAGAACACCTCATAAAGTAATTTATAAAACTTCAGGATACCTTAAAAAGGTTGGGTGCGACAAAAAAAGAAACTGGCCATGATAAGAAATACGTATTAAAAAATTCACAGTCAGAAGTAGGTTCAATTAAATTATAAAATGATAAAAGTTATTAAGACACGGCCGTCAATGAAGGAATGATTACATGAATGTATGATCACTGAAAATGTCGAAGGGTCAGATAATTTAGGATAAATTAAAAATGAAGTTTTTTTTTGTTAAGTCACACATAAAAATATATATATTTAATATGGATTGGATCTGACGATTTAGAGTTGTATCTCATTTATTTGGTTTGTTAAGGTTTTTTACGCTGAAGTTTCAACTTTTCCATTGGTTTTCGCTTCTGAATTACCATTAGTAGCTTTAACACCATTTGTACCATTTTCTTCTAAATGAGGTTTCTTAGTAGGTTCTTCACCATTAGCATTTTCGCCCGACTTTTTACGTTTCTTAACGAGATTTGTTATGTTTGAAACAGGCTTATCTGTAATAAATATGGATGTAAATAAATAAAGTTCTAATATAATGAAAACATTTAAGGCATATTTTTCACATATTGAGATACAAGAAATGAATTGGTTCAGACATACCGTTGTCATTATTTGATTGATTAGAAGACTCAAAAGCGCCCAGGCCACCTTCCTTTATTTTTTTTCTAGTTTCTTCTTGCATATCACGGGTGTCGACGATCTTTTCCTTTATTTCTGGGATTAATTTCTCAATTTCTTCAACTTCTCTTTCACGGGTGAAGAGAGCATCGTCTTTCTTAGATGGATCTTGAGATTCTGATTTATTTTTGAGGTTTTGTACGCGGGAATTCAAAACACTGATCGAAGATTCTAGGGCTACGACAGCATCATCAAATCTCAAATTAAAGCCTAAAGCTACTCCAAGTTGATAATGAGTTTCGGCAATTGATCGGGAATCTGATGGCAGTAGCTCCTCGCGTCGTCTAAGACAGGAATTTAGATCCTCGACAGCCTAAAAGATATTTATAGAAGATGAAACTTGCATGAGCATAATAACATTTTAAGAATGATCTAACTAATATTCACTTGTCTAATCCCGATGTCAATAGAGCTATGACTTCGATTAATGGCAAGTGTATTTAGTTTTGCCTACATGATATTGGACGCCTTGTCAAAAACAATGGCTTCCTGCCCAGATCATTAGGCTTTAAATGTTATGAAACTCACCTGTTCATAATTTTCATTCTCAATGGAAACTTCACCAAGAAGTTGATAAACCTCGCACAATTTAGTTTCCAATTCGATACGCTGGTCATCCTTTGGATCTTCAATACTGTCTGCGTGTTTCTGAAAGATGCTCTTCGCAAGCTCAAGCATTTCCCAAGACAGTTGAAGATTAGATGGATCATCTTCTTCTTCTTTCTCAACTGCATCTTTGTCCTTTCCGTCTTTAATTTCAGACGTCCCTGCATCATTGGAACCAATAGACTCTGTTTCTTTCGTTTCTTCATCTTTCATTTTATCTTTGTTCTTTTCCTCGGCTTCACCTTCATCTTTGTCCTCGGATTCCTCATCTTCATTTTCAGCCTCATCTTCTTCATCATCTTCTTTGGAGTCCTCTGATTCTGAAATTATAGACAATTAGTCTGCATAAGTATAGTATATCAGATTGTTGAATAAAGTAGTACGAAAAGGAATAATGGAAGGAAGGATTGTTATATACGCTGATACTAAAAAGGTTTAAAAGGTTGTCTAGGGGATAACACCACACTTAGAAACCACAGTCGTAGATGTAAACTTTAGGGCCCCCACCCCTTAAGTAGTAGAAGAATGGAATAAAAGAACGGAATAAAATAAGGAGCTGTAGCAGCTGGAAAGATGAAGAAATAGGCAATATTGTCGATGGATGAGTTACCCTTGTGCCCATTTTCTTTCATTTCGACATCTTTTTCCTTCTCATTCTTCTCGTCGTCTTTGTTCTTCTCTCTCAACTCGTCATCTTTCTCCTTCTTGATGATTTCGACATCTTTCTCCTCCTTCTTCTCCTCTGTACCTTTGTCTTCTTCCTCACTCATTTCGACATCTTTCTCCTTCTCCTCACTCTCTTTCTTGGACACATCTCCATTAGTTTTTTCCTCCTCTTTGGCTCCTTCCTTTTTGCCATTCGCGTCCTTCTTTTTGATGGATTCCAACTCTTGACAATTTTCGATGAGTGCATCATCGACCTCATCAGAGATTTTTTGAGCTTCCCCTTCGGTGACATCGTTGGGATTCCCAATTCTGGAATCGTTTGCTTCATCCTCATCCGATTGGACTGAGGGAGGGGGAATGCAAAGGGATGGGATTAGGGACTCAGGGTCAAAGTTGGTTCTTACCTCCGTCGAAAGCGTTATCGATGACTCCAGACTCCATTCGTGCCAATTCCAGGAGGGCCTTTCCATAGTAGAAGTAGGCTTCTCCACACTCACGCCCCGTTTCACCAAATTGCTCCCCAAGAAGCCTGCAAGCCTCCTCAAGAGCCGTAGTGGCTCCACTTACATCTTGAACGAGCAGATTCCGTTTACCGGAGATGAGAAATTCCATGGCTTTGCTTACAACCTCCCTGTGGGAAATGGGTAAATGGGTAAAGGCAGTCAGTCACCCACTCTTGCAGTGTACAATTAAATTCAACAACTTACGCCTCTTTCTTGGAAGGAGAAGGTCCCGGAGATTTGCTTGTAGCCACTGTGGTATCTGAAGGTGGATGAGGAGACATAACTTCACTAGTGAGATATAGACCGTAATTCAAACTATTTTTTGACAAAGACGGGATCGCGCTCTCTAAGGGATCCAAATCCCAACTGATCTTGTCTCGTTTTTTCTCTTTTTTTTCTTACTTTCTTTCTTTTTCTTTCCTCTCCTTCTTCAATTTTTAAGTCTGTCTCTTTTTCTTTCTCTCTCTCTCTCTTTTAAGCGCCAAAATAACCAAAAAAGGGACTGGGAATCACTCCTGCATTCTTTACTTTGTAACTTAAATAAAAGATGGGTAAAACTAAACTTTTTTTAGTTTTTTATAATATCAGTACTACTCCTAAAAGTCAAGCATGGAAACATATTTTTAGTAGCCACATCATCATTAAATAAAATAATCTCCTCAATACAGTGTGCTTCTGTTACTCATTTCTTTATGATAATTCTTCGTTTCTGTTATCGCAAACCCAAAATAAATAAGGAACCATAGTTTAAGCTTTTGATTAATTTAAAGACAGTTTCAGGAGTTCAAAGACTTTTATGACCTGTAAATAAACATTTTGTGTTCAAAACTTATTCATAAACTTAATAATTCAGGGACTTTAGGTTCTTTTGAACTTTTGGTTACGAGACAACAGTCTTATTTTGCCGCTTTCGCGCCATTTATTGTTGCACGTGTGTGTGTGTGTATGTACAAATTTAAAACCCGCCATTTAAATCCATTTGGATAGACATGAAAATGCATTCCGCCGTCTGGCATATTCATGTATATTTATTTATCTTTTTAAACTCGGCATAGTATGTATGTATGTATATGATATCGATCATTGCTAATTCATGAAGAAGTCAATGGACAATGTTTTTTAAGTTTCTTAATCATCATAGCCTACGTTTGTCAAGTTGACTTTTTGTTTTCCTTCCTTTTTATAGTGCCTTTATCTAAGCACATTACCTAGAGGTGGATGGATGGATACATTGCGAAATAGTTGTGGTGAAATGTTAAAGTAGTTGTGTTGTGCTGAGCTATAAATTTGACATAACATACATATTATACAATTTCTACATTTCTACGTTAAATCTTTTGAGGTTGCGTTGACTCTAAAAAATGATTGTATATACATACACTAGGAAGTACTTCTTTTTCTTAATGGTTTTCAGTTTGAGTCTTTTATATTATTATTATATTTTTTAAGGATCTTATGCTATATATGTACTATGTAGGTCCTTCCTTTAGTTTTGTGGGTAGAATTCCATATAAGTTATAACGATATGTATTATATAGGAATATAAAGAATGAGAACGCTCTTTGAGTACTACAATATGTTACAAAAATAATAATACAAAGTGGATGGTGATTCTACAAAAGAAATAACGTTTTTCTATTTAGTTTAAATAAATAGGGAATCAGTTGGTCCCGGTGAATTGTATTTCTCAGCTGCTGCTAATACTTTTTCGTTACAATAATAATAATAATAATAATAATATGAAAATATTTATTAGGTATTTGATATTTTTTCCTGCTAAAATAAAATAATAAGAATATAAAACACAGAATTGTCGCAAACATACCTTTGGGATCAAGATTAATCCAGGTAAAATTATCATACTCATAATGACTAACTAACAACATCCTAACAGTGTTAGGCACTCAATCGAGTCTCATGATGGTACATATGTACCAAGTCCATAACTATGGACCAAACAATTAAAACTGCAGAATATTCTATTAAAATTAATTATTTAGATCACGTCTTGGATTTCTGACCTTGATTTAATTGGGTTATTTTATTAATTGTACCTCCTTTTAGAATTGTGAGTGCTTCTCCTTGGATATTAGAGGACTGGTAAAAATAATTCCTATAATGAAGCAATGACTTTCTAATGTAGTTGGAGATTTAATACTAAATGAATCCTTTTCAATGCCCAACATGAGATGTCTGTCTCTGCCTAAAAATGACATTGAAAAAAAGAAAAAGATACTAAAAGACAATTCTTGTGAAAATCCTGTTTGAAGACTTCTCAAAAAAGAAGAAGAAGAAGAAGAAGCTGTAATATGCATGGTGTTCAGAGTATTGGTGACCTATATTCTCATCACTACAAAGTAGTTTGCCTGATATTTTTTCTTCTTTTGCCTTCCATTGGTAAATTTTCCATTGAAAAATTGTATGATTATTTTAAATTAACTAATTAAGTATATTACAGCTGTTTAATACAGGTAGACGACAAATTGATAAAATGTTTTCTATCCAATTTGTCGTATTTTTGTGTACGGAAGAATAAAAACATACAAAAATATACATACACATGTAGTAATTTAAAATAAATTAAAGGAAAACTTAATTCAATATTTCAACCACGCTCCTGGAATTTGCCATACTATAGCTTTGGCTGAATTGAGGCCACTGATTCCATCCTTCGAAAATCCCATAAATTCCTTCCTTCCTTCCATGCATGCATGTATTTATGATGATACCCACTGAAATAAATTTGCATTTTACAACCTTTAACTAAATGTTTCTGAATGATATTTATTTATTTACTATGAGCTAATCAATATTTGAATCCCATCAGATATTATTTGAATCCGCTAATTAATAAATTCCGTTACCCTTGTTCTATTTTGAGTCCATAATCCTCCCTAAACCGGTTATTTGAATACTCATACTCATTTGACATACTGTCCTCTAAAACGTACATTTTTTTAAAATCTTGAATGGTTTTAATCCTAAGAGCAGGTATAAATCTGATTAATATCTACAATGCTGAAAACATACTTCGATCATCCAAAGAGAGAGAGAGAGAGAACTTTGGCATTAGCAATAATGATTAAAATTGGCCCAATTCAGGATTTCCTTTCAATTGCGGTTACTCCTCTTCTGTATGAGTTTTCTTATGACATATGCACATACATACTTATGCAAAAAATATAAAAAAACAAAAACAAAAAACTTTCCAGTGTCTGTTTTGTATATTGTATTAACAGGAGCGCACCTCGATGCAAGATACAAATACCGCTCTGTAAATTTCTGATTTTAATGCGAAAAAATATAGTCGAATTGTGTGTGTATGTACATAACTAGCTATGCATTTAATTTATTATTTCGAAGCAGTGTCAAATTTACCGTTGTATCTGACCTATTGCACTGAATTCCTCAAACTCCTCTCTTTTTTTTCTTCTCTCTCTCTCTCTCTCTCTCCTTTGTCTGAATAGGTATAGTATAAACTAATAGGCTACTCGGGATGGATATGATAGAATAAAACATATGCAATTACTTAAAGATCTTTGACCTATTAATGAAGTCTTAAAGACGAACGTTGTTCGAACACTCTTCTGCTTTGATCCATGATGAAAAGTTTTAGATGCCGATGGAAAATATATATGATAGATAAAAAACAAAAAAAACTGTGTGTAATTTTAAAAAGACCTACACTGGGATTGTTGTTATTATTGCTTGCTTAAAGCTTGGAGCTTTATTTGGGAGAGATGAAATGGGAACCAATTTTAAAGTAATTACGTACATTAATAGTTGCTAAGAAAATACTTTAGAATCCTTGTCCGTCTTCTCATGAGTCCCCAAAAGTTAAGAATGTTAGTTATATCTCGGATATCCCTACTATATGCCCAAAGTCACTCCTCAAAAAAGGTCAACCGTTCAATTCTAATACAGAAATGGGGCTTTTGTAGAGAAACAAATATGTTCAGTTGTGCTCTTTCTTAGAACCATGTTCATTCCTTGTTAGACTGTTGAAAAACAAAAAGCATTGGCCTCTAAAGGAATAATTAAAATATTTTCACCAATAATAGCTGTAGATTTTACTCAAATTATATGATAATTTATGATATAAATAGAATTATAATATTCTTCCTTAAATAATATTTTTATAGACATTTTTATTAGTTTTATTACAAATAAAAATTATATTGGAACTATGTACTTCGTGGTACATCCCATTATTTTAGAGGTCATTTCTTCAATGCTGGATTGTAAATCATATACAATTTGAGTTATTCTAAGGTAGATTTGTTCCCATCCTTGATTTGGGACTATAAATTGGTTCTTCAAAAATTCCCAAATTTTAAAAGGCGCTCGCTCTATAATGCATCATTTTCACATAAACCAGAGTAGTAAGGTATTTCATTTTACCAATTGAATTAATTCCGTAAAGTTTTAATTATTTTTCATGGAGGGGAACAGTTTGCCATTATTTTTAAAACATCAGCAAATTCTATACATTTTCTTGTAACATACCGAAGTTCTACTTCTCTTGTCCATTATTAGTAGGTTTCTAAACGTTAATGGTTAAGCTGTAAACAATGCTTTGATATTAAATGAAGATCAGTTGGGCCAGTTAATTACCGGTTAATTTAGGGCCCTTTTTTCTTTCTCTTTTTGGAAGAAAGGTCGAGACATACATACAATGATCAATTGCTATGTGCCCATATAGTTAAGTGATGACGTGTATGGATGCTATCAATGATGTCATTTAGAAAAAATTGTTCCATGGCTTTTGTGTACAATTCAGATGTGTCCTTCAGATCCTTCAGAACGGGACCAAATAGGGTGTCAAATTTTTGGGATCGATACATCCCTAATTTATGCCTACATATTTGGTCTCCACGAGTTGAACTGGATAAGATACTCAATGGAGTCGGATGTGAAAGTCACTTCAAAGTTTGTATTATTAAATTTACATCTTATTTTTTTTTTGTGAAGGTCACCCTGTGTAAAATATGTATTTATGTATTAAAATGGGATATTAATTTGTACATCAAGACACATGCATACATTATAGAGGTATTGTCCCTTAAAGAGCATCGAAAAAAGTTTATAGAGTCTTGACTTTGTTTTGTTTATTTGCAGCAAAAAAGTATTTTGCTTTGTATGTTAATAGATGATTTCTTATGGATAATGGGTCTAGGACAACCCGTTCTCAAACCTTCTTACTCCATCCCCAATTTATTATTCTCAAAAAAAAATAATAGTCAAAATAAATCTATAACTTATCAAATAAAACATTTATTTTTGAAATTCTAGACATGACTCCCTTGGAAGACATTGCGTTTAGTTATAAAACACCTTTTCCAAGAAATTGAGCCTCATCATCATTGGAGTTAATGGATAAGATCCTAAGGACTTTCTGTCTATCATGGATTTTTCTGCAGGATGTGTGACATGGTCCAAGACTAATATCCATACTTAGAGATATAGCAGAATATACGTAAATGTTGTTCATTTTGAAGCACTTGAACGAATTTGAATGAATAACGGAAAAAATCATTGAAGGAACAGGTTTCATTTACCCGTTTCTACTTTCGTCCTTTTGTCGCTTTGTTTCTTCGCCTTCATATTTCTTGCTCTTATCGACTAAAAGCTCACCTCTATGATAAACACCATCCTGGCAACAAGTTCCTCAAGTAAGAGGCTCTACTCCAAGACTAAACTGTTTGGTCTTGGAGTAGAGCAATTTTCAGAGCAATATTTTGTGAACAAGCTCTCCCTGAATGCCAATTTAACTTATCAATTAAGTTATATAAGATTAAAGAGGTGTAGTAATATATGTACAATTGACTATTATAAATTTATGGGGGATGATGAAAGATGATTGCATATTTAAAGAAAGATAATTCAACTGGTCACATGGTTTTCTTTTCTTTTCATTTAATTATATATTATTGATTAATTTATTGTGAGCAACAATTTGCATGAACTATTTTTTTCGCCTCAAAATTGTATGAATGAGAGCCTGAATGCAAGCATTTAAGAAACGAACGGATGAACAATAAATAATTAATTATTATTTTAATTGATCCGCTTTGATTTGAGAGACCCCTCCTACCATTTGCCTTCAACTCACTTTATAACTCATTCTAAACGACGCCATCTATAAAAGTTCTTACTCTACATATTATTATGAATATTTAAAAACAAAAATCAATTGCTTAATATAGGTATGCATAGAGAGTCTTACTTTTTCTTTCTTTTTCTAAGATTTAAGATTATATTCATACTTTAATGATGTCATTTGATATGCTACTTACTTCCCTTTTAATGAATCCTTTTTTTTAGGAGTTTATTTATACAACCTTGATAATATTATGAATAATTGTACTACTATGGGTAATTAATAGGGAAGGAGTGTGAACTCAATTCATCTTTGGGTTTTTGTCAACTTATATTTATTTTGTATGTTCATAGGCCATAGCCAAAGGAACAAGGCTAGAGTACGAGTGCCCCTTATTTCGTTTTAAAATCATACTAAATTTTTTTTGTTTTTTTAAATAAGAAACTTATTTTTGAGTCCCTCAAGTTTACAATTGGTTCCTACGGCTCTGTAGAAGATATTCTCTCTCTCTTTTTCTTTTTAAGAAATTCTTGAAATTTTTACATTTTCTCTAGAAAAATACTTTAATAATTAATAATAATAATAATAACAATTCCATTTTTTCATGACATAGGTAAATAAATATAGTATGTATACCTCTAACTCTACAAACAGTTCGCCACCAATTGTTCAAAGACCCCCTTCGAGAGCAATATATGTATGCATGTACATATATACGAAGAATGTTTATAAGTACTTTTTTCATCTTATTTTTACTTAAAGACTATTTTGCAAAAAAATAAAAAGAAAATACTCAAGGTTGTCTGCGAATAAAATTATATGTATAAATATAGACTAAAGTCTTATTTTCTTAACGTTTACGTATAGACACAGTCGCTCTTGCATATTCAAACATGTCTGACTATTATATGTACACGTAGTAGCGTAATGAGGATTCCTCTCTTTTTCGCTTTCGTCGTCTCGCCTTTAAATGACAAACAATGGCTATGCCTATATATATGTAATAATATGTAATAACACATGAAAATCAGTGGAGGATTGGCTCAACTTTATCAGTAGGGGAGCGATGTCAAATATTAGATTACTGACGACTTAATAAATTTGCTGCTCCTCAACATTAAAAAAAAAAAAAAAACTTTTTCTCTCATTTTATTTCAAATTTGTTAATTCCATACCAAATCAATTTAATAAAGAACAAAAATGTTACATAACAGTTCATATGAATACTCACTCTTTTGTATTATTAAAAACAAAAAGAATTGCAAATACCGTTACTTGCAGTTTTTTTGTTGTCTGGTCCCCATCAAGAAGAAGGTTTATTTATAAAAAGAAGTTGTGTGATTCAAAATAATAAAAATGTTGCGCGATTCCCTTTAGTGCTAAATAACACCGTATGAATCCCTAATATTTTATATTGTAGAAGGGGGTGGAACATATTTTTGATACTTATTTAATTAGTGAGCAAAAGTATAAAACAATAGATCACAATAATCATAGGCAGGAATTTGAAGAATTAGTCGGTCTAGTTATGTCAAATATTTATGAAACCTTAATGTTAATTATTGGGGGGGGAGGGGGAAACTTCAAAAAAAATTATTAGGACACCATGCCTATATTAGTGTTTTGATCTCCACAAAAGGGGTTTAGTTAATATTTTGAAATAATGATTAAATTTAATAAAAATATATTTAGGATCCTGATAAAACTCATAAAACCGGGAACGGCATTTAATATATGTATCACACATTTAAGAATATAAAAATTAACCTCCTCCAGAGTTACTCTTGGAGCATTATTCGAGTAAGTAAACTAATGTTTTTGTACAAATTTCATATTCCAGTGATGCATACATGTCTATGCGCATCTTTTTCTATATTTATTAATATTGAATTAAGAGAAAATGTATTAAACTGAGAAGCGTTCTCGAATCCAATTTGGACTCCAATTACTCTGTACAAAGGTGGTTCTTTTTACAATTTGCAAAATAAATAGCTTTGAGACCCAATAGTATTCACATAAGTATAAATAAATGTTTGAATTATTAATAGTAGAATATGCAATGAATTCACGGCCGGGCATCTACATATTGTCGTTACCGAACCCTCTGTCTATATTATATTATTAGACAAACCTCGTATATGTATACAAATTTTGCACGTATTTGGCATAATGGGATTAAGTAGGTACCTTTATGAAAACACATACAAGAGCAAGAGCGAAGAACTCTAGCACTCCCTGTACGCAGTGTTCATTTGGAGACGCAGATTATTATAAGTATTATAACAACATCTTTTGTTGTTTGCCACAGAGAATGTTTTGGTTTTTTTTAAATTAAAAATTTGTACTTGAATAAAAGATGAAAAATAGTCTGTTGTGTCATAGCCATACCATACCATGTCAATGATCAATCATTATGATGTTCATGCTACATTCTACATTTAATTTTTACATAACGTTTCAAAGGAATTGTGAACATTTTAGGAGTAAAGAAAAAAACTAGAATAATTAATAATATCATCTTCTCTTAAGGCAATCCGCTCAATAAATAAATAAAATAAAAAGCAACGTAATATATTTTGACATATCAAAAAATAGAGTAAATTTATTCCTTTTTTATTTTGGTAGATTTAACTTTTTTTTTAGAGAGAGAATTTCATTTTATATCATCTTTTTTTTTCTTTGAAAAAAATCATCGTAATGTTGTTAACGACTTTTAGTTACAAATTATAATACTATTATTATACTCAATTTCATTTCTAATTATATCTATACACAATGATTATATGAATAATAATGTCAAATGTGTAATTGGTTAAGGCCTAATGCATCACATCATATTATTATTATTTTGTATTATATAGCTATGTTTACATAAATTCTAAGACAAGTAACTTTTTTCTCTTCTTCATAATCAATTGGCCATAATTCCAATTGAGGACAAAACCTTTCTTTCAGAGGGGTTAGCGTTTTGTATAAAGTAAGGAAAGGCGTTTCTCTTGTTGGAAAAATCATTAAAATACTCAATTAGGTAGTTTTTCAAATCCAATTTGTAGAGAGGATCATTCAAAATATCTGGATCCTCCTCATCTGCGAAGTCATCGTCCTTAAAGAAGTCATAGGAAGAGGAGACAACATCCTTGGAGTCATCCTCCATTTCTTCCCCTCCTCCCTCTTCCTCTGCTTCCTCATCGCTTCCATCCTCTTCTTCTCTTCCTTCGTTTTCATCATAATTGAGTACGTTTTTCATTTCATTGACAAGGAGCTTGAAAATTTTGGATAGAGCATCTATTTCTGTGAAAGTATCTGGTCTTGACTTCCGTTGCGAACGAGTGAGAATATGAGAGGTGCTATGATAGATGGGCTCCCCCTGGACTTTAATGTCCCAGAACCGAAGATCTTCTGTGTTGACAGCATGTTGTAGGAGTTTTGAGAGTGCAATTGTCGTTACTTTATTTTCATAGAACCCGTAGAATAAATGTTGATATTTGAGCCACTCCGTGAGAACGAAATGGAGAGCCGTGTTTCCCTTAGGACCCGGAGTTGAAAGAAGGAAATTAATGACAGGGCCTATTTGGGAGATGATGAGCTGTGCGTAGACCATGAGAAGACTTTGAATCACACTTAGACTTCCAGATCCTTGGAGCTTGGAGAGAACGGCTTTCAACAAGAGATCCAAATCAGAGCCTAGTTTGTCCCCCATTTTGGATATGAGTGTCGTGATAAGACGACCCACAAAAGTAGCGGTAAATTCACTCTCTACAGGATTAAGCAAATGCCCAGCTACTTGGACAAGATACCACAGACCAGATTTATGATTATCAGAGTTGTCGGTAAAAGCAACAATTTGCTCTGGGGAGACAGACACGAATGCACGAAGACACTCTCCTCCACTCTAAAAAAAAGTTTTAATTAAACACTCGATAGTATATATGTATCTAATTTATGCATCCTTTCAGAAAGTTTTATGATGATTAAATGAGGAGGAGGGGGGGGGGGGGGGGAGGAGAGAGCCGGAGAAAATTCTCTCTCCATAAATGCACTTTTAAAAAAAATCTCAATTCCAGACAGATTCCCCACCCCCTTCTCATCTTCAATAGAGAAAATAATTATTTCTTTGTAGAAAAAAATAAATTATGAAATAAAAATGAATTATATTTTTGCAATAAAAGGGGAGGAAGAGATTGAACAGAATATTCTTTCTATATACATATTTGTACATACAACTATTCTCATATCTCTTCAAATTTCTTCCTTCAATTTGATTTTGAGTGACAAATGAATAAGCAAATACAGATGGGAAATGAAAGTGAATTCAATAAGTCTTGCAATTTTTTACACTCCTTCAAATATATATATATATATATATATAATGTAATGTATAATGCTAAAAATTGTGCATAAAAAACTTTTCATGCGAATTTTAGTTACTTTTTTAATTAATGTTTACAAAGACGGATTTTTTTAGATGGGAAAGACTAACCTGGAGAACTGCGTTATCGTTAGAATGAAGTGTGCATTGAATAGCAACAGGGAAAGCGGATGCCATAATGAGATCAGAGATAGGTTGACCGGATCCGCGTACAACAGTCTGAAGAAGCTCAAGAGCAGCACATTGAAGTCCAGGCTTTTGATCTGATTCTTCAGCATTTAATGCGGAGACGAGAGTAGGAACAAGTTGGACCTGAAGGGACTCCTTGCAAGCCTGGGTTTGACTCAGTACTTTGAATACCACTTGTGTTAGAGCCGTAGTCATGGGATCTGAAAGAAAAGGATGGATGGATAACCTCATTCGAGTCCTTTTATTAAATTCACCTCCTTACCGTTTGTGTACTTGAGGAAAATGGCCATCAGTATTGGCGTTATTTTATTCTCATAGGCTGCTGTGGCTCCAGCATCACACTGTAAAGTAGAGATATGGAGTTTAAATCAACTGATAAATATAGTCTACTCACGGACAAGACTAGTCCCATGATTTCCAACATGAGTCCCACAACCTCTGAGGAGTTGTTAAAAGTAGTACAAATGCTAATAAGTGCCTCTATGGTCCCGGGTAAAATGGGGTGCAAATACTTTTCTTTCATACTCGCATCTGCTCTACGAAGCTGCTGATAGTATCCGTATATTCCCTTTAACGCCATTATTCGCATGATTGGCATTTGATCCTCCTTTAATAATATATAAAAACATCAAATCCCGCCGTTTATTACTTGTAAACTACTAATTTATCTTGATTTATTATTCATCGAATATATTTCTTGAAAAAGAGATACATAATATAACCTCCCGCTCTCTTTCTTTCTTTCTTTCTCTCTCTATTTCCCCCTCCTTAGCTACGCGTTAAAGTCTAATTCATTTTACTTTTTTGTTAAAAGACGGGAAAAATGCTTTAATCGGCAGAAAAGGAAGGGAGGAAAGGCTATAGCTCAAAACCCGAACAAAAAGCATTTAAAGTCGTACTCTACGCCAAAAAGATATATGAACTACCTGCTGTGATCTCATTGTGGACTCAAGAAAGAATTGAAGGCTCTCAGGAGGAAGTCTTTGCGCAAATTTCCCTGATATCCAGTAGCATCGACCCAACAAGAAAGGGGAGACTGTAACGAAGAATTGGTGTTTATTTATTGGCTGCAGAGTAGGAAAAAAGACTTACCCGGATTCTTCATATCCGGTAGAACAATGCTTTCCATAAAGGGTTCAATTTGAAACTTTGATTTGTTTGATTTAATCTGGGACTCTATGAGCTCATCAAAGAAGCCAATGCAGTACATGAGGGCTTCATGAATCTTCCACCAATGGGGAAAGCCAGCTTTTTTCCTCTCTTCTGCCTCTGCTAAATGCTTTTCGACCGTTAGGGCTAAAGAATCACAGAATTCGTCAGAGAATTCTTCAGAAAATGCCTGTAAAAAAGGAAAACAAACAAACAAACAAACTAACATATGTCTTGTCTGATTGTAAGAAAGATAACTTACGATAAGAAGGAAGTTGGCGGAGTCTCTGAGTGAAAAAGTAAAGCCCTCATTTTCTTCGTCTTCGATATAAGACTCAGGATTTCCCATCCACTTTTCTGCCTTAAAGGAAAAAACCATGATTAAGACACCTTAGTTAAAGGTAAATAGCAGTGTTGGGTACTAGAGTAATATTATTACAAATTACTCAATTAAAAAGTAATTTTCTTGGATTAATGATAGAGTAAATAATTTTTTACTGAAAAGTACCAGGGACAAATTTGAGGGGAAAAAACCCCTCTTTATTAATGACTTTTTGAACACAATTCTCATTTTGTAACTCGTTACTAGGTCAAGTAATAATATTACAGTAATATATTACTACTCAACACTGGTAATGAGTGGAAGTGTTGCTGCCTTACTTGTTCGTCAGGGATCTGCATAAACATAACGACATAATACATAAGATCTGAAAGGACAGGTTTGATGGATGCTTGAAATTTGTAGTCATTCACTAGAGCTTGAATAAATTGAAAGATGGCATCCACTAGATTTTCGAATCCCAGGACTTCCCCATCCGAGTCCACAATATCTTCATCTAAGAGGCCATTCCCAGAGTGATTACTGATGACTTCATTCACATACTTGGAAGCAGATGCCGTAAGAATATTCCACACAGGAGGAAGGATGTGATTCAACCATTGGTTCATTGACTTTGGCACGTTGCTCAGGAGCATGGTTAAAGCTAATATATGAAGAGAAAAAGAAGTGATAAAAAAATGAACAGGACTTACTCTATTCAAATGTATATATATATATCGTATGACAGGCTGAGATACAATGATGATAACTGGAGTTGTTTAGTAGTTCACCAGAATGGGTTTCTCTTAAATTCTCATGACTGAGATGAGATTAGGGGTTTGGTTGTTCTTTTTTGGGAAAGGAGGGTGAGTCAATGATAATTCTAAAAGATTAACCCATGTCTGGAGAGAAACCATACACTCCGAACACATAATATGATTGCATCATATATTGAGAAAATAAATATTATCCTCATCTTTAAAAAATACGAGATAAAAAGAGAGAGAGAGAGGGACGAATCCTGGGAGGGGTTCCAAAATGGACTAAGTAGTGCCCCTTCGACATAAAAGGAATAAAAAATAACAAGAAAAAAAACCAAAAAAAAAAAAAGAAAAAAAACTTGAGCGTGAAAGAAGGAGGAGGGCTCTTTTTTAGATTCCTCCCCCGTTACTTTTACAACACACCACGCCACCAAAGAAAGGGTAAATATATATATTATATATATACATATAAAACCCTGACAAGACCTCTTTAGAATAACATATATACATACATTTAATTTGAAAAAAAAAAAAAAAAATCGCTTCCTTAAAAAAAGCGAATAAATAATTTGAGAATTTGCGGTAAAAATTGAGTAAATCCCTGGATATTCATAATTTTAAATAGTTATATGTATAGATGGGTCGTCTAAACGAATAATTGAAATGAAAGAAACATTTTCCTTTCAAAAGTAACAACTACTTGTGGTATCCTTAAGAAAATCAATGAAAATATATGTACATATACTAGTTATGTGATCAAGTCTACCTTACCCGAGACACTACGACGACTAGACTTTAAGGGGTCAAGACGAAATGAAAAAAAAAATAATGCTTTTCTTAGAGAGAGAGAGAGAAAAGTTCATTTGTACACTTTTGCTTAGGTCTTGAGTTACCAAAACCAAGACTCTGAGGGATCGAGCCCAAGACCTCCAAAAATGGGTCTAAAGAACCACGTCACAGGTGTGTACTTATCAAAATCCATTCAAATCCGCATAAGGGCAACTCCTTGGCTCCTGTAAAAATATTACTCTTGTTCCGAGTGCATCCCATTTTTTGACTACTGAAGTATATGTATGTACATTCCTGATCTGTGCGATGAAATAAGACATACATATTTACATCCTATAGGCTATTCTTTTGCTAATGGAGGTTTGATTCATTGGTATTTTTCAATTTCATCAAGAGTGGGATGGATTGTCAAGTCCATAATGCATCCTCCACGATTTTGTTAAAAGATTTCAGGATTATAATAATTGGAATATATTGATAGTTTTTCAGATTATTTTTTCGCACCATGTTGCTTTTATGTGAAAGAATAATTTATGTCATTTATCAGAAAATGTTCCTCTTATTAGCATTTGACCGTATATTTAAAATACCTGCTCAATAAATTAATAAATGATAATAAAAATAAATGAAAATGGATACAAGACTCAACACAAGCATCTTAAAAATTCCTTGACACAGTCCACAAGATGATATGAATGTTCCTAAAGGGTTATAATAGGGTAGAACAACAACAATGCTCTTTGTTCCTCATATTAAATAACAAAATAAGAGGTCAATCAATCTTTTTGAATTCCCCCAATAGTCCATTGGATATTCAACAAAAGTATTTCAAGACATTTCCCCCGCTAAAATCCGCAAAAAATAAGCAATTTCTCGCTTATGCTTTTATACAAAAAAAAAGCAAAAGCAAAGAGGAAAGGAAAGGGTAGGTAGATGAAACTGGGAAAGAGCGGAGATATGAAAGGAGGTTGGGTTCTTTAGTGAGGGAAGGGTGCTCAAAAGCAGTGGCTATGCATTTTGCGTAAACTGAAGGACCACCTCCCTCGTCATAAAAAAAAAGAGAAGAGGACTCCTCTGTTGCTGCTGCTTGCACAGTTTGAGGCAGACAGAACCATGGTAGATGGTAGATGTATGTCTGTATGATTACAAAACTATGTATTTGAATAGTATTTGCATTATTCACCCTTTAGCACATAATAAATACCTAGATTGCACACACTCAAATGTATTGGATTTCGAAGATATTTTCCTCCCTAGATACTCCCATCCTCCTCCTCCTCCTCCTCATTTATGTAAATATGCAAAAGAAGATTCAGAGTGTGATATAATCATTGCAAAAAGGATTAACTCATTGCAAAGAAATTTGAAAAATACAACAGAGGAGGAGAGAGTCTCTCTTCTTTTGTTTGAATTTTTGTATATATTATATATGTACATCATATACTAACGAACGAACTCTTGAACACACCTGCCATTACATTCAAGTTTCAAATTGTAAACATTTAGAGCTAAAATAGCCTCAAATATGGGATATTTCTGATGAAAAATAACACAGGTCAACAAATTTGAACTTTCAAAATCCTAAGGGGCATAAGTATAATAAAAGTTATTCAGTTTTGCATCCTTATTTCAAATCTGTAACTCTTTTATTTCAAATATTTTGGGAGTCCGAGGGTTTTCGAGAAATCGGACCCTACTTTTTTAGCCCATTTTCCAACTTCAGCTTCAATTTAAGCCTAGAAGGATACTCATTTTGTGTATTAAAAATGTTGATTCGCTAGTGTATTTAATGCAAATTCCATTTTCAGTCTTAGTTTGGAACTATAGGTTATTCTAGGGGCGTAGGGGACGGAAGTAGGCCCAAAAGTCGGTCAAATCCTTTGTACTTAAATAATTCCTTGAATATCACATAAAATGGATTAATAAGGAATGCAGCATTAAAAAGCTGAGATCCACGGCTTTCAAACGAAATGTCAAGTGCTCGATAAGAATCCTTAACTAAGAAGAAGTCATCCATCTAAATGTGTAAATTTTCATCCAATTTCGAGCTAAAAATTCGCTAGAGATCAATGACTCACGGTAGAGCTACTTAAGTAGTAGTGCGCAAAAGTATTTCAGCTGGTTTCTTAATCCTTCTGCTTCAATTAAGTAGTTTTACCATGAGCTATTGATCTCTAGCGAATTTTTGCTCGAAATTGGATGAAAATTTAAACATTTAGATGGACGAAAACCGTCGGACTCTCTCTCTCTCTCTCTCTCAAAAAAAAAAAATTAAAAAAAATACAGATATGAAATCAGCGTGCAAAATTGAATAAATTTTATATGACTTATATCCCTTAGGATTTTTGAATGTTGACTAGTGTAATTATTCTCAAGTCATTTAAGTACTTTGTACATTTACTATATAAGTAATATTAAAAAGACTTGTGCTCCATCAAAATGATAATTATTTATAATTGCCATCTAATTAAGACTGAGACGATTCCAGATTTTGAGCAAATTTCCAAAATAATACTTACAAATTGATTTCAACGTCGATTCATTAACTATTTTAAATCTATTTTTGTATGCAAATCAAGAACAATACAGTAAACGAATAATATTTACTTTACATTTATTATGTAAAATATAACTGAACCGTCGTCTTCATGATAATTTTTCTCATCCTCTGGAATGGAAATTTGACTATGAGGTATATAATTAAGTTTGGAATCAGAATTGATTCCAGTCTATTAAGGAAAAAAATAAAATGTGAATCGCAATTCCTCATTTATCCAAGATCGTTTCTGCCATAAAAGTTATTTATGATTCGTTAATTGATCAATTGATCAACCTTTAAATAAATTAATTAAATATAAGAAAGAAGTATAGACCTGTTTAAATATATATATATATTATCTACTAGACAAACTGGCTTACAAAATTAAGATATAAGTCTATGTAATAAAATGTATACACAATTATCGAAGTAATTATCATCTATCCCTTGAATTCCTTTAATTATTTATATGCACTACATTCAAATCTCCAAGGAAACAGTGAGATATGATTAAATCAGTTCAAACAATGGTATAAGTACACAATAGTATTCAATTCAAAAATGACGGTTTTTTTTTGTAAACTCCAAAAAAGGATTTCATCTTAAAATGTATATCATGAAATATCATGAAAATAACTGATTTATATTTATATTTACATACATAACTAAGAACTGAACAAAAATACATAAAGAAATATTATATTGCAATATGTAATAATAAAAGTTTACTTTGAACATAAGTGTGTACACATGCTTCTACAACATATATTGAAACCAAGGATTTTGTATGAATATTTAAGCTTTTTGTTAACTTAATCAACAAAAATAAGATTTTGTCTCGTAACTAGATCATATTTATCATTTTCTCATATCGACAGTCTTTAATCAATATTTGTCCTAGATACAAACAAATTTCACGATGAATATAATTATTTTTTACCGTTTTTTTATATGTAAATAAGGAAGTAAATTTCTACCTCAGGGTCAATACTTTAGGTTTTCCTACGTAAGTACGTTGACAGAAAAGGAATAATAGGTAGACTCAAAGAAAAATGGATTCATAATTAAGTAATTACTGGTATTATCAAAAAATAAACGTACCTTTGACTTGTTGGAAGCCTTATTTTGATTCATAATACGAGGTAAGGGGATGCACCCATTTTAAAATAAGTTGAAATTGTCTTGCCATATGCAAATATCTAAAGCCACTGTAGAAAGACTATTGATGAGTAAGTTGTGTAAAAGAGTAAATAGGTTTGAGACGAATTTTTTAGATTTTTGGAAACAGCTGCTGCTAAAAAACAGTTCTATTTCAAAATAGGCTTATAGTACATACAGGGTGTTAAAATCAAATTTTCATCCAACTACTCTTGAATCTGTTAAGTAGGGAAGCGTCACACATACATATTGACTGATGGGTTTAATGAGAGAGATAGGAGGTGAGTCAGGGGTTTGATTAATTGGTAGTTGACTTGACCGTAATTGCCATGAAGAGAACTATCCAAAAAATCAAGAAGGCCCTATTGAACACAGAGGACCAGGAGGATCATGTCGGCAAAATTCATTGAAAAAAGTGGAGGAAATAATCGAGAAAGAATATTAACTTTCTAGCAATGGATAACTGATGATCTAGGCTGATACAAGCTGAGTTGTAGATCGTACAAGAGGACTACAGCCCCCCCATTGGTCATACAAAATCTGAAGAACATGAAGCTGTTATGGTCAGTCAAGCATAGAAAACAGTTATAGCATCCTAAGGCTTCAGGTATGATTTTTGCTTGGATCAGGTCAAAAATTCTCAGAATCACCATTGGTCTCCTTAAAATGAAAAGAAGGTAGGTAGTACCTACCAAAGATAATGAAAACAAAATTCCCAGAAATTACTCTGTATTCCATTGAGAGCAACGTGATGCTCCTCTACTTACATCATTGAAAAGATCTCAGAAGTACTACCAAAGTGCATTTACTACTTGTCTCATTGTACTGAGACAAGTATTATAATTCACATGATTTTTATTTCAAACGCATTACATATATATTTCATTTCTGTAATATTCATCAACTTTTTATAATTTTTTTAAGGCGCATATGTTACACACGATTCGAGGGTGAAGTTTTATGAATAATTTTTATGAGTAAGGAGATATTACAAGACTTTTTAAAATGTTAAAATACAGAAGGTTTGACAATTTTTATGGAGAAAGAGGGCCAAATTAGCTATGTGGTGTCTCCTGAAGGGCCATGTTTTAAATATGAATACATAGTACAAATATATTTTCAGCTTAATTAAAAAGAAATAAAAAAACCCTGCCACTTATTAAAAGCTTAATGAAGAATAAGGAATTAACAAATTATTTTATATAAAAAGTATAAAACGTTGAATCTGCTATTAATTTGCCCGAATTGTACTAAAAATGCGAAAATGTTGAGGGTGTAAAAATCTGTATGAACTCAATTTCAAGTTAACATAGGTACCGAATATTTTATTTTATTTTATTCACGCGCCGATAACGTGGATCAAGTGCAAATTTATTGCTGTAAGAATTCGGCAACTAAATTTTTCAAAATCAAGATATCCATAACTATGTTACATTTTTGTTAAAGATTACAAAAAATAAAAAATAAATAAATAGTTTCTTTGAGTATCTTCGAATATGAAGAATTATAATAGTAGGATATGAATGTGAGCCAAAAATAATGTAACACTTTTACTCTGGGCTCTGGACCCTGAATACAAATTAAAATAAATAAGTAAAAATTAGTAATGTTATATTATGTATAATAATTATACAGGGAGTGACCAAAAGTCTTTAACCTCTAGGATTTGGCATTAAAGTATCCAATCTGCAATGTGATTAATTGTAATGCTTTCTGGACTTAGTGCTTCTCTTCTAATATAAAACGAAGGTTATTCAAGTTACTTTTTTTTACGTGAGATACACCACCAAGGAAAAGCGGCAGAAAATCTGTATTGTCCCAGTAATTCACACCTTCAAATATTCCGAATTCTGAGACCGTCACTTGGTCTTAGTTCTGTTGATGATAAGCCAAGAGTTGGTCCACGGTCCGCTTGTAATCCAAAAAACGTCCGGAGAGTTAAAACAGAAATATATAGGAGCCCCCCTACAGATCAATAGCAAAAATGGCAATGGAGATAAATGTGTCAAGGACTTCGATGAATCGAATCATCGATTAAAAAAAATAGGGATGGTTTCTCTGAAGTTTCGTTTCAATCAGAATCTCATGAATAAAACAGTTTGAAATAAGTCAAAAACTATTAGAATTTTGTACACGGAGAGGAAATATTTGGCATTCTCATCAAAAGATGTATTCTGAGACCAAATGACTATTCCAAAGCGGATTAATAGTCGATCCCTTATAGTATGTGCAGGGATTTCAAGTGAAGGAAAAAATCTTCCTTTGGTTTTTATCCCGGAGGTCCTCAGTATGAAGAAGGTAGATTACATTCCATATGTTTTTGAGCCTGTGGTCCTTCTGTGGTTTGAGGTCAGCTCATCTAAAACGCTTAAGGTTACCTTTCAACAAGACAAAGCTCCAATACACACCAGCAATCAATGCCGAGATTGGCTTAAAGTAAAAATTCCTTTTTGGGACAAATCTATGTTCGAGTCCAGATGTGAACCCTCGAGTCGCAGGTAAAAACTCGCCAATATTCAAATTTGGAAGATATCTTGATGCCTCAATTGCGATGAATTGGGCGAAACTTACCAAATCTATGGTGCATGCAGCGTGTAAGGCATTTGAATAGTCCAAGGTAGGTAGTCGATAAACGAGGTGGTTATATTGAATAATTTATTAATTAATATGAATTAAAATATTCACTTTGAATATTTTTTTAACTCTATGATTAGCCTATCACCCAATAAATACAATTTAAAGAGGTTTAAAAATTATGATCACACCCCTGTACATACATTCATAAGTTATAATTATGTCCTTTTTAAGACATAGATAATTTAACTACGGACAAAGAATAATTCACATAAATAAGTCAATATAGTTAGTAATAAAAAATAATACGAAATGTTTAAGACAGTTATATTTACATATAGCAAAGGCTAATGCATCAAATCGTTGAAAAAACAAACTAAAATTGCTTTTACAAGGAACTGACTGATTTTAAATGATTTAAAATATCAACCCAATTGTTTTTTTGTTTTTACTATTTTCGAGGGACCTTGCTGTGATAGCATTTCTAGCTTGATTTTAATTGAAAAACAGTTATACTGTATGTGCCAATAAAATAACTCGAATGATACCACTATGATGTTACAAAAATCATTGATAAAAGTTGGGTCAGTATATATATAAATTGTAATAAAGTTAGTTTGATATGGGAATATTAGCTGCAAATTATATACCTTTAAGCGCGAAATAAGGTAAAGTATTAAGAAAGCTTCAAGAACTACTAAACCATGAATAAATGAAAAACACAAATCGGATTTAACTATTGTAAATTAATTGGTCCATTGAAGATAATTTATTAGCAAATTATCTTTCTTCAGAACAGTGTTAGAAAAGACAATGAATACAAAGGAGATCTTACAAATGATTTAAGAATGTTAGAATTTATTATTTTATTTCCCCATTACTGATATGCTCGTTGACTCATAAATATGTTTCTCTTCTCAGTAATGAACTTATTTTAGCATTATTAGACACATAATATTTTGACAGATATTTAAATATATTGTATGGGTTAGTGAGAAGAAGCACAGGGCGAAATTTGAATTATAAGGTGTATTTTTTACATACCTATTCGAAACATTTTAAGATTGACTGATTTTTAAAATTTAAAATCTATAGAAAGGAATCTCACATTAAAAAAGAAAAGAAAAAAAGAGAGATTGCTGAAGGATTTATATCATTTAAAAAATAAAAAAATAAATAAATAAATGGTTTTAAAATAAAAAATGGAGCTATTAAGTATCCGAGGACTGATCAATGAGTATCATTGATAAGGATTGCAAAATTCTGGAAATTTTCAAAAATGAAAATTTATGGAAATTAACCAAGTCCTCAAACTGTTTCTTTTTCTTTGAAATTATCTGCATACTTTTCAAACAACGATTTTGCCCATTCTCATTCACTCATTACAGATAAATAACACTGTTCAACAGTCAAAGATTCTAAGGGGTATAAGTATAATAAAAGTTATTGAATTTTGCACGCTGATTTCATATCTGTAATTCTGTTTTCGAGAAATCGGACCCTACTTTTTTAGCCCATTTTCCAACTTCAGCTTCAATTTAAGCCTAGAAGAATACTCATTTGATGAATTAAAAATGTTTATTCGCTAGTGTATTTAATGCAAATTCCATTTTCAGTCTTAGTTTTGACCTAAAGGAACTCCTGGGGGCGTAGGAGACGGGAATAGGCCAAAAAGTCGGGCAAATTCTTTGTATTTAAATATTACATAAAATTGATTAATAAGAAATGCATACAAGAACCGAGATCCACGGCTTTCAAACGAAATGTCAAGCGCCCGATAAGAATCCTTAACTAAGAAGATATTGTCCATCTAAATGTGTAAATTTTCATCCAATTTCGAGCTAAAAATTCGCTAGAGATCAATGACTCACGATAGAACTACTAAAAAACAACTGCATTAGTAGTGCACAGAAGGATTTCAGCTGATTACATACTCCTTCTGAGCGCTACTACTTAAGAGCAGCTCTAGAAATCAAAGACTTGAGTAGTAGCGCACTGAAATGTATTCCCTCTTTTCCTCATGTTCCAATGATCCTAGTCACCTTTTTTTTATCACATCTTTTTGCATGGGCATCACCTTAGTTCATAATTGCCGGATGATTTTACAAAAGTGACATTACGTATTAATGACATCAGAATTAATCAGACAATTTTTCATTCATGTATGAATACTAAAAGAATAATATTTCTTTTGGTATGAATATACATATACATATATTTGTTCATACGTAGATTCTAGGTATTTCATCTTGAATTTTAGATAAATTCTCCAAATAAATTCAGACTAAATTTACCATCGAAAGTTACGGGAAATGTATCAGGAATTTAAGTAGTATAGGCTGTGATACAAATGTATGTAGCAAACACAAAAAGAGACATGACAGCAGTTAACACTATCAATGAGGCTCTACTTTTTTTGTTTCTTCTTGATGTAAAAACAAAAGGAGGAGGAGGGGGGGGGGGAGATTTAATGAAGCAAAAATTAATCTAATTAGAGAGGACTGATATTTGAGAGTGAGAAAAAAGAAGTGAGTATGTTTCTCTCTCTCTCTCTTCTAATCTCTAAGAGGACTTTTTCCATTGATTCTCTTTATAATATATTTTGCATTTCTCTCACTAAGCTTTTATTTAGATTGTTGCAAAAAAAACCATTCTCAAATATCCCTCCATCCATCATCCCCCTTTCTCCCTCCCTCTCTCCATACCATCCTTTCTTCTCTCTCTCTCTCGTAATACTATATGTATATGTATGTATATATATATTTTTAAATTACATTTCAGAACCACAAAGGAAAAGTGTATTATTATTATTATTATTATAATCATTATTATCAAGAGTAGCAACAACTACAACGAGAGTAAAAAAAAAAAAAAAAAAAAAAAACTGAAACGAATGGGGGTGGGTGAATTCCTTTTTTTTTTTCTTCTTTCTCAAGACAAAGAAAGGGGAACAACAACAACAACAACAACTCTTTCAACAAATAATATCCGACTATTATTTGTATGTATGTATGTACATATTATTATAAATGCATTTATTTACCTTTAAGTAATATATATATATATACAAATTTATAGACGCAGCAGAACCATACTCATCATCGTTAAATTAAAATTGAAAAGAAGAAGGAGGAGGGAGGGAGGAAGGATCTTACCTTTAATGACTTCTGTTTTAAGGCCAGCATCTGATGTATGCGAATCAGGAGGAACATTAAGAGCAGAGACAAGACCTCCAGTAAACATGGGTTGCATGGGTGCGAGTATGGCCCTAGTAGAGTCAGAGTACGTTTACATCAATATATGCACAATATAGGGAGATAGATAACACTACTTACTTGTGTTCCTCACTAATACAACTAATCATGGAAACAAACGTCGTAAAAATCTCTATTGCGCGTGTTCGAGTTCGAATTCCATAACTGTCAACATCGGAGAATATACGAAAAATCTCTGGAAGAATAGCAGGTGCTGCCTGAGGGATTTGAAGATCCGTTAAATCCCGTGAAAATTCCTTTAATACCCTCACAGCTCCCATGACAGTGAATTCACTTGGATCCTTGAGAGCAGCCATGAGGATATTAAACAACTCTGGCCATTCATCAGGCCAATCCCAGCGAGCAATGGAGGAAATGGTGTAGGCTATGGAGGAACGTACCTGAAGATAAAAAGTTAATTAATAATTAATTACAAGTTGAAGAAATTCAACTTTACTATTTGTATACATATTTGTGTAAGGGCGATTTTTTTCAAAGAAAGTCCTCTCGGGCACAAATTTAAAAAGATGTTCCAAAATTTTTTTGATAAAAAAAAATTGATTCATGATTTTCTTCTATGTATGTAGTAGGTAAATTGAAAAAGACAGACGACGTGTTTATTTCCTTTCTTATAAAGGAACTTTAATCTCGATAAATGTTATAGCAGCATCACCTATATTATTATACGGCTCTAAGAGCCTCTCTCTCTCTTTCTCTCATTTCTTTAAAATTACCCAACTGGGGATAGAAAGTAAATATTCCTATCCATAGATGTGAACAAAAATAGATAGATGCTAATAGTAGCTATTAGCTTATTATTCATCATTAAAGTAATAAAAGCTAATGGAGTCTCTTACAATATACATACACAGAATCACCTCATGAAAAATTAAATTGAATGATTTTAAATTCATTGAGTTCAAAATAACAAATGTGAAAATGCACATTGGTAAATAATAATAATAATCTCAATGAAAGTGGGGTTTTTTTTTTAATAAGTACATACTATTTACCTACTATATATGGGTCTTCGACTTTTAACTTTTAAGTTACAAGTGTCAATCGAAATTTTCTCCAATTCTAAATATTTCTTCATATTTTTAAAATCATTATTATAAACACTATTTTTTTCTATTAGCTCAAATAGATTGTCAACAGTTAATTTTCTTTTTCTTTCGTTCGAATCCCATGTTAAAAAATGCCATTTTTAAATCAACTAATAGATTCATCAAATACAAAAAAAAGAAATAACGTACTACGTTGGCCCATTAAACGACCACAAGTTATCGTACATTTATTTAGTAAAAATATGTACATCACTGAAGTGTTTTTCAAGTAGTGCGTTGGGGAGGAGAGCTGATCAAATATGAAAATAATATTGAATTTCTATAACTGTGACAATATTGAAGGACCTTATCAACCTCGACTAAAGATCAATAAGACATTTACTATTTAAAATCACCAATTGGTCAGGATTGACCGATAGTCGGTCGATTTCTCAATGAAATGCTTACTTTTACTCGGCTTGAAGGTCAATAAAAATAAATGGGTCACAACAAAATGAAAATGGGTGAATTTAGGTCGCAGTAAGAGCCCAGTGGTAGCCTTTCTCTATTTCTATACCTTTTCAAGTTCAATACGGGAATAAATAATAAAAAACAATATTCTGGAAATTTAACATAATAATAAATCTTATAATTAATGAAAATAAAATAATAAGGTGAGACGAGGAAGTTTCAAAGAGGATACAGCAATGGAGTGGGTGCGTGAATGCTTAAGAAAAGCAAAAAAATGTATTTGGAGGGCCAGGAGTACTTGTAATTGATAATGCTCCAGCACACTCTAGGATAGAAGATGCGTTGAATGAAGAAGAGTTTTCAATTCGCAAAATTTTAAGACTTGGGCCTTACAGTCCTCTGCTCAATCCTATTTATCATATTTGGTCAATTTTGAAAGCCTATATGAAAAGAGAATTAGTTAGAAAAATTGAGAATATTTTAAATGCTAAAAGAAATGATTTATGCACTTCGGAGCAAAGATCAAGAGCTCTGGAACAATTAATTGAAGAAGGACTAAATGAAATTACCTCAATTATTTGTAATAATTGTATATATTGCTAGCATCCAGAATCGTTTTGTAGATGCGATTAATTTTGTTGACATGAGATTCTAATAAATTTATTATTATAATATTAAATTTCATTAGTATTGTTCTTTATAATTTATTCCCATATTGAACTTGAAAAGGTATAGAATAGAAAAATTGACCAAGAGGTATACATATATTAATATCAGGAATTGGAGTCGATTCCTCAATTTTCAGGAATATGTAATTTCAGCTCTACCTAAATGAAAGTACCAGAAAAGATACCAACATACATATATCAACAATAATAAAATGGAAAGCATCTCGAATTTTCTTATCTCGAACAAAATTGAGTGGTCACCTCATGTTCGAACGAACTCTTCAACTTCCACCGAGTAATTTACAATAAAAAGATTATGAAGAAGCTGTAGTGCTATTTAAAACATACAAGTCCATCAATTACAGTTTATGTCAATGCATGTGACGTTTAAATTAACAACATGTAACCCTTTTCTGAAGTAACATCTGCAAATACTTGAGTTCTAACTAGGATGTATGTATAAGTAATAGAATAATAACATGGTATACATAGAGCAGAACAAAGCTCATTGACGATGATGATAGTTTCTTCTCTTCTTTGTTTCAATAGTGAAATGAATGAAGGAATAACAACATCCTCTCTTTCCATACTCATATCATCATGTTCCTAATTTCCAAACTCCTTTGTCTTTCTTTGATCCCTAACATAAGAAACACACAAAGAAATGAATCCGTCTATAAAATTCACATAATTTTATTTATGTATATGATATTTTTTTTTTTTTGCTACATACAGTTTTACTTATTTTTTTGGCTTAATAACCACTCTCAAGGGACATCATAACTAACTCACTATCAAACAATCAACCAAGACGGATTTTTGAAAGCACAAAGCAAACAAAAAGAATTGTTCTAGAGTAAAATAGAGAACCTTCATGAAATACCCTTTCTTTCTCAGTTTCAAATAACTTACCCGCCGCTTGCTGATACAATCATTCTTATTAAACATTTTTTTCTAAGATATTCAAGATTTCAAGACAAATCAATAGATACTATCACAGAGAATTTGATTCAGATATTGCTAAAATTGAAAGCAACTTGAATAAACTTGCAAATTTATGATTTCATCAATATTTAAAAAAAATAATAACTTTTGAATAACTCTTCTGAGAATAATCTGTCTGAGATACACCATGGAAATGGCTAAGGACACGCCAGATTTTCGTTGACCCATCAGATGATTCAAGTTATTTCTTGGTTTTTATCATTAGTATTACGAATTTAAACCAAGTCTACAAGACTTTTGATATTTGTCACCTCATATAAATGTACACCTATATACATATATGTATACAGGGGTGGGCTTATGTTTTAGGACACGGGCACTTGAATTAAGGGTCAATATTTCCGACGTTTGAATTCAATACACTTGCGTATGGTTGCTCAATTAGTTTGCTTTGTTTTTGTTTTGGAAGTTATTTTTAACATAGAGGCTGCAAAATGAAAGAACATGAGGCCATTATTAGGCACTGGAACCAAGGAATGAATGATACGACATTGATGCAGCCTTATTGGACATGGAAGTCATCAATAGCACCGTTAGATACAGAAAGACCAACAGTGTACAAAACAAGCCAAAATCAGGTCGACCTAGGTTTATTAGAACCCCTGAGGTTATGAAGGCCACAAGGGAGAAAATACGGAGAAAGAGAAAAAGATTCAAAAGTGAATCTAGACTGTAGCCTCATGATGCATTTGGAATAGTGGTCTTAAAAGTTTCAAAGGCATCATCTTCTTAGTGAGGCGACAACCAAGAAGCGACAGGAAAGATGTCAAGCAATCAAGAAGTGGCTCTGGGAAAACACGGGCTGCAACATCATCTAAACAAAGTAAAAATTATTCACAGTGGAGGCTATTTAGAACCCTCAAAACGATTGAATATTGTCTACAAATCTCAAGGTGGCAAAAAAGGTCGTGTTCTCAAGGCAGAAGCAAGCCTCAGCCATGGTCTGGGTCAGAATGACGTCCAGTGTCAAGAAAATCCCACTAATTTTCATCCCGGAGGGTATCAAGGTCAATAGCAACTTCCCTAAGGGTTCCTATTGCTTACAACAGAACAGGCACCCTACCATACCAGAAATTTAACCCAAGCCTGTTGCAAAATCAACTTTTCTGCCTTTTGGCCAAAGGATAT
Source organism: Lepeophtheirus nordmannii (assembly GCA_963680855.1). Lineage (NCBI taxonomy): Eukaryota > Metazoa > Arthropoda > Copepoda > Siphonostomatoida > Caligidae > Lepeophtheirus > Lepeophtheirus nordmannii. Next base: position 27,835,378 of record OY804520.1, read on the forward strand.
TTTGCCCCCTTCCTCTCCAGATATCAATGTTATGGATATATATTCTGGAGAAGAAGATTGAAAAATAATAATAATGATAATTAGTATCTGAGTCTTACGCACTTTCAAGGTACAAAACAGGGTCTTTAAAGTTATGACTGAAGTCTAGAATCTTGGCAAGAGGTATCATATTTTTCGATCAAAATTTATGACTTTAGTACGTTGAATTAATTTTCTTTTTAAATATCATCCAAAAAACTCATCGTTATCGCTTATAATGTTCAATTCAAAATATGAGATATATTTACTAAGTTAAAAATACAAAAAAAAATTGAATTTTTCATAAGGCTACGTTCCTTAGCATTTTTTCCCAGTAGATATTTCGCCAAGATCCATACCATAACCATAATTCCACTTAGACTGCTTATTATTGTACATAAATATTAGAGATTTAAGTTAAGAGATTAAGACATTTTCCTAGAAGAATGTGACATAAAATTATTTAACAATTTTTGGGGGGAAATTTAAAGATGAGATCTCTCAAGCCTGTCAAAAATAACCATTGTTAACCCTATTTTGGACGTAAAAATGCTTGAAGGGTCTGAAAAATAGACCCAGATACTTTTTTCTTTTCTACAAATTAGCAACCATAGATACCAGAAAATAATAGGATGCATTTGATCTGATTCATGACCCTGATAACGGGACGGTCTAATATACCATATATATTACCCCTGCTCTAAAGAATCAACATATAATTTGTATACTATTGTGTAGGATTTTTGAAATTTAATTTAGAAGTACTAATGCTGATATTAATATCGAGCGATACTCGTGCAAATGTGCACACCTGCGTGTCAATACAAGAAATAAAACAAAAACCTTTTCTTTTAAGAATTTGATTTCAAAAATTGTTATTCATTAAAAACAAGTCTATTAGACTCACTTTTTAAAGATATTTTATCTTGCCTAAATCGTTTTTATATCAATTAAGTATGCGGAATGTTACAAAGAAATACGTTATAATATAAAGAGACTCCACACAAGACCAATTTTGACGTGAAAAGAACAAATTGACAATATAAGCTAAAATTGAACATTGAACATATACTATACGTCGTAATTACAAATATTTTAAAACTTAACATGGAGAATACCAATGTACACTCATTAAAATGGTATTTGTATTAAGAAAATTTATTCCATCCATTCCTTTATAGTTTTTTCATAATGAATTATTATTTATAGCATTTTCACAATTGAGATAATGCGATAATTAGATCCATGGATGCTCATTTGTTGTAGACATGTATTCTTAAAAAAACTTAAAATTTATATTTTATCATTTGATAATAACATTCATATGCTGCATTTTGGGAAATGGTAACAAAATAATTGATACCTAGTACGTGAATAATTATAATTATTATCAATCTGTATACACTCATAAAAATGAAATTTGACTCAGTAAAAAAAAATCTAGAAATATTAAATAAATTCAAAAAATAATAATAACTTATCAAATTCATACAAAAACAATTTGTATAATTTTTAAACTCTATAAATAAAATAAAATTTAACATAAAATTATATCTATAAAATCAGTAGATTGAATATAGGGATACATAGTTGTAGGCGAACTATTGTTAAATATATATGTAATTCTTTATAGACATATAAGCACTCAAATTTAGTAGATCAATAATAGATTAAAATAAACAACTTTTTAATCTATTAAAAAAGGTATAACCATTTGATTAAGCCATTGCAGTTATTTAAAAAATATATGTTCACAACCTTTCTTCAACAGAAATTGCTTATTCATATCATCATAATTCATAATCCACAAGTATTTATAAGAAAATAAATATACTCAATACTAAAATATATTTTGTCCAGAACAAAAATTTTATTAATTTGCTATCAGAACTTGCATTGCAGTCTAAAGACATTTAATTGTAATAGATGAATATTTAAAAAAAATACTTATTTTAAATTAAGATATTATAGTTTTAAATGGCTCCCAGGGCCAAATTACATTATTTAGAAAGCATGGGAGAGGCTTTATGCTTAAATATATTAGTCTTAATAAAGAGGAGTCCAGGCTTTGAAGATTTTTTTATAAATGCAAAAATAAATATAAAAGATCAAATGATCCATGTATTTAAATTCAAATTTATCATCAAATAGACGCAACAAAATATGCCATTTGTATGTTTTTCTTACCTTGCTGATTGATTCTTTAAGACCAATGGGTAACAAATTCCTTATAGCCCCTTTAACATGAGACGGAGTTTCTGGCTGTTCAAATGTTGCAGAGAGAGAAGACCAGTGATTGTCAACATATTTTTTGAGAAGAACTGAGCTCATTTGTCTTAGTGACATAGGACCTTGTGGATCCAGTGTAAGCTCAGTTAAATGAAGACCATAGTCTGAAAAAAAAAAAAAAAAAAGACACTCCCATCAATTTCTAAATAGAGTTTGTAAAAATAATGATCATGATTACTCATTAAATGAGATACTACAATTTAAATATAAAAAAGGCATCATTCAAACATGATTTGAAGAGTACAAACATCTCATGTGTGCTGTTTATTTCATGTAATGGAGTCACACCAAGGCTGTACCCGAGAAGTAATTGACTCAATAACCTAAATGTGCACGAGCTCAAAATTTGAAATAAAAATGAAATTAAATTGAATGGGTTCTTGGATTTGAGCGTCACCTACTCGAGTGTGTTCATTAAAAAGGTGCTCATCATCATGAGGGCACGGCACGGCGTTTGCAAGGGGACATCAACTTGCCATTATAAGGAATTCTCCTTATTGATATGAGAAGGGACTCAAAGCACAGGGACAAGTGTTCAAGAAGTCCAAGTAAATAAGAATAAAATCCCTTTATTTAATTACCGTCAGTGACTTCCAACGCCTTTATTTGACTCTCAGCAGTCTTCCTTATCCTCAAATCCGGAGAGAGGAGTTCTGATATTGTTTCCGTTAAAGCAACACGGATGTTGGAGGATAATTCCGCCTCCGTAGACATTTCCAACCGTGTGCTCTATTCCGCTGAAAAATGTGAACTCTGAGTGACCGAGATGTTTTTGGCCTTTAGTTTACTTACAGATTCTATGAAAACTGTTTTTTTTTCTTCTTAGTTATATGACGTCATGGATGGATTCAAAAGAGGCCGGCTTTTTAGTTTTTACTAACTTTTTTCATACACCGCTAGCGAATTTCAAAAATTTCATATGACGTCATGAGGGGACATTACTTGCAATTCATGTCACAATCTACTTATTTTGGAGTACAAACCCATGTGCGGGGACTAGAGGGAATACCATTATTATTAAATTAATTAAATCAAATTATAATCGTCATTTTTATATAAGATATAAGAATGAATGATCTAATGGAGTAACATCAAAAAGACAAAATCACTCTGAATAAAATGAACGCAACACATCACGAAATGTAGGTATCACCCAACCTCATTATTGTTTTTATGTATCTACAATAAAAGCTTAAAATGAAAAGGCACTCATTTAAAATATATATGTATAAGGAATGCATTTATTGAAGACTTATTTAAATTCACAGATAGATACCTACTTAGAGAAACAAGAACAGAAAGAAATGATTCATGATAAAATCCCTACAAAGAATATTTACAGAAAAATGTAAACTAAGCGCAGTTGATGAGTCTAAATGAGTGCTCTGTCAGCTGAGCTGACGTCATTGACTCTACAGACGCATCAAAATGGTAAATATTTTTTTGAAGGAGGTGTAAGAGCCAATGGATGGAGGGAATAGGAATCAGCTGCCTCCTTGCAAGGCTGAGTGAGTGACTATTTCCTTCAACTCAAAGTTGCAATCTCATTATTGAAGAAGAGTCATTCCATTATTGTAGAACTACCCGAAGTTGAGCGAAATCCCTACGGAAAATGACACCCAAGAAAGAGGAACAAGATGTGTTGATGAAGGAGGAGGTTGCGACTCCCAAGAAGAAGAAGGAGGATGAGAAGAAAGAGGGGGATGAGGTGAGTGTTGGGTGTGATGAATTCTTCTTTTGTCGTATCTCCGAGCCCAACTTGTGTACTTCTTCTAGGAACTGAGTGAGGAGGACAAGCGATTGAAGGAAGACCTGGAGTTATTTGTGGAGCGTCTGGAGAAGGAAGAGGACGTCTTGGCCATCACGGGTCTTCGTGATTTGATCCGTGCCTCTACGACGTCAATGACGTCTGTTCCCAAGCCTCTTAAATTTCTGCGGCCTCACTACTCGCGTATGCAAGCCATTGACGAGAAAATGAGTGGTCCACACAAGGAAAACCTGTCTGACGTGTTGAGTGTTCTCTCCATGACGGAAGATTCTGCTAAGCGGCTGACTCTCAAGTACAAATTGAAGGGTGTCAAGAATGTGGTTGACCTTTGGGGTCATGAATATGTGCGTCATTTGAGTGCTGAGATTGTATCTGCTTGGAATGATGACGATGAAACGAAAGAGGATGTCAACAAGGACGTACTTCTTGGACTTGTCAAAAATATCCTTCCCTATCAAATGAAGCACCATGCTGAAGCAGAAGCTTGTGATTTGCTCATGGAAGTTGAAAAAATGGGCTTAATTCTAGATTTTGTTGACAATGGGGCGTATAATAGGGTTTGTTTATATTTGACGTCATGCGTTCCCTATGTTCCATCACCAGAGAATATCCAACTCTTAGAAACTTCTGTTAAGATTTTTAGGAAATTTGATCAATACCCCAGGGCATTGAGGTTAGCACTTCAATTAAATAGACCTGAATTAGTGATAGAAATTTTTATGTCATGTAAGGATCCTATCATGCAAAAACAATTGGCATATATGCTTAGTCGTCAGCAACATTACATAGAGCTAGACGAAGACGAGTTTGATGAGATTAACGAGATTTTATCCAACTCCCACTTAAATGGTCATTTTTTGAATTTGGCTCGTGAATTAGATATTATGGAGCCCAAAACACCGGAAGATGTCTACAAGTCCCACTTGGATAATATTCGGGGTCCCTTTGGAGGGTCCACTGTGGATTCTGGAAGGCATAATTTGGCCTCTTCTTTTGTAAATGGATTTGTCAATGCTGCCTTTGGAACAGATAAGTTGATTCTAGTTGAAGGAAGTAAATGGATTCATAAAAATAAGGAGCATGGTATGATGTCAGCAATGGCGTCTCTCGGAATGATTCTTTTATGGGACGTAGATGGAGGTTTGCTCAAAATTGATAAATACCTCTATTCACTTGATGAGCCCATCAAGGCTGGTGCACTATTGGCCTGTGGAATAGTCAATGCTGGTGTTCGAAATGATTGTGACCCTGCTTTAGCTTTACTAAGCGACTATGTTTTACACAAATCTGAAATAATGCGTTGTGGGGCTATTTTTGGTCTTGGACTTGCTTATGCTGGAAGCAACCGTAAGGATGTTATTAGTCTTTTATTACCAGTATTTGGGGATGAAAAGGTTTCCATGGAAATTGTTGGGATTACTGCTCTTGCATGTGGTTTAATTGCTGTTGGATCTTGTAATTCTGAAGTAACAAGTACTATCTTACAAATTTTGATGGAAAAAAAAGAAAGTGATTTAAAGGATCCCTTTGCTAAATTTTTACCACTTGGAATTGGTCTTTGTTACCTTGGCAAGCAAGAAATGTCTGAAGCAACGGTCGCTGCCCTTGAGGCAATCCCTAAACCATTCAACTTCATGGCTACAACTTTAGTTGATATTTGTGCATACGCTGGAACTGGCAATGTTCTTAAAATACAAGAACTCTTGCATATCTGCTCTGAACACCATGAGGAAACTTCAAAAGATACTAAAAAGTCATCGAGTAAAAAAGATGATGATAAAAAGGATGATAAAGACTCAAGTCAAGATTTGTCCATGCAGCAAGCAGTTGCTGTTCTTGGATTAGCTCTTGTTGCGATGGGTGAGGATATCGGATCTGAAATGCTTTTCCGTACTTTTGGACATTTATTGAGATACTGTGAGCCTGTTATTCGCCGTACAGTTCCACTTGCTTTGGGTCTTATTTCTACGTCTAATCCCCAGCTCATCATTTTAGACACATTATCTAAATTTTCCCACGACTCTGACCCAGAAGTAGCTCACAACTCAATATTTGCAATGGGTCTAATTGGAGCAGGAACAAATAATGCTCGATTATCTGCAATGTTAAGACAGCTCGCTCAGTACCACTCTAAAGATCACCATAATCTATTCATGGTTCGAATTGCGCAAGGCTTACTTCATATGGGCAAAGGAACTCTAACTCTAAATCCCTATCATAGTGATAATCAATTAATGTCTCCTGTTGCTGTTGCCGGCCTCTTGGGAACCATCATGGCTTTCCTTGATGTCAAACAAACAATTTTGAGCAAATCTCATTACCTCCTATTCGGCTTATGTACAGCCATGCAACCTCGTATGCTTGTGACCTTCGATGAAAATCTATGCCCCTTAACTGTATCTGTTAGAGTTGGCCAAGCTGTTGATGTTGTTGGACAAGCTGGCAAACCGAAAACAATAACTGGATTTCAAACCCATACTACTCCAGTATTACTATCGTATGGAGAGCGAGCAGAGCTTGCTACTGAGGAGTACATTCCCATGACACCCATCATGGAAGGATTTGTCATTTTGAAGAAGAACCCTCACTACTAAAAAAATGAACACTTTGTATCTGTATGAGTAATATTAATATATTTTTTTTCCTGTAGATTATTATAAATAAAGATTCCTCAGTTTAAGTCGGAAAAAAGTGATGAACACACATAAAATATGTACAGTTTCTTATTCTCACTGCCTTTTAGGGTCATGACTCATGGATATCCTGATGTTGAATATAATATTCATACTTAATTATTATTTTCCTAGGTAACTCTCTCAAGTTAAAAGCTTGTTTGAAAGCTGAGGATTCTATATGCATAGGTATTTGTCGCCATTTTTGAGAAAACGATGAGGTTAAATGTACATAATATTTAATTTCCCCGGGTGTACTATAGATTTTGACGCGCCAATACTGGTAAACACAAGAGTGATAGTGCGTGTTCAGGAAGCTAAATTAATACCTTTAACTTGCAATTTTCTTCACCATTTCTACCACTAAGTACGCGATAAATGCATGCTTGGTTACACCTAAGGTCATTAATTTTTTATCATTAAAGCCCTTTGCAAAATATGTGGATTTAAAAGAAAAAAAATTACTAATTTATGAAAAATATTTAAGAATAATAGTAATGAATTATATATGTAGTTGTTGGTTATAACTTATAAGACCTCTGCAAGGCCCAAGTGAGTCGTCGTTCCTCAAAGAGTACATATATGTATATTTTTTGAGGTATGCACTTATGTATCTATGTAATGTATATACATATGTCGGAAGTCGTACATTATCATAACCATACAAATATTCAATTCCCATTGTTAATCAAATTGCATTTACGAATCCATCCATCATCGTATTCCCCCCTCGAGTCGTCCTGGAACAACTTGGGAAGTCGTATTTATTATATATAAATTTATTAAAGAATTCCTTCAGAAGGAGGAAGTCTCCCTTCCTTCCTCTGAATAAGTTATTAACACTCAGGAGTTTAGAAGAAGGTCAGAAAGGGTTATTGATGTAAGGCTCCTCAAAATTTACAAGGTAGAGTCAAGTTAGCCATTTTTTTTGTCTTCTTTTCCCTGGCTATTATCTATGTATGTATCAGTGATATCACATAGATAATATTAAGTCAGTATCAACATATAGTGAGTGGAGGGGATCAACCGCCTTGCTCATTCAGTCTGATTTTTACCTTATCGGCGTGGTGTTCGCTAGAGTTCTAATATAAATTATATAAATATTCTACATACTGACTGCTTGCAAAAGTAAAGAAAGAGAGGAATAGGATGATGATGAAGGCGTATAAAAAAAATGTGAGTATGTATGTATGTGTATCCAAGAAGAGAGAAGTTTAAAAAAAAAGTATATATATATATATATATATGAAAGACTACATACAAAAAGGTTTCTCTTTTTTTTTTCTTGTTCTTCCAATCCTAACCTTTTTGAAGTAAAGAAGGAGCGCGGGTGAATAGCACTACTTGTAGTACAACTACGACAACTACCACCACACCAACGAAAAGGAAATTTTTTTTTTACCGTCGGAGGTAAACTTGTATTCCCGCTGCTCCTGCTGCCGCCGCATCTCTTCATGACCTAGTATGCAACATTTTACATTATATATCAGTCTCAGTTCTATTTTAGTAGTTGTTCCCTGAAATATATTTCGATTTTATTATTATATTTTGATTTGTGCTTACTTTTAGTTTGTGCATCTTAGATCTATATTTTCATAGTATGTTCCATTCTCATTCAGTATCCCCAACAGCATGAGTGAGCTCTTAGGGACGAATAGTTTCCTCCATATGGGGGACATTATCTCCCTCTTCGCGGAAGGAAGTGTGTCCGGATTCCTATCAACCCTTGGGTAAAGTCAATCTTTTATTTTATCCTTACTATATCCGGTTCTCTCCATTTCTTCAATATCGTCTCACTTTTTGAAGACGGAATTGAAGTATGTATTTTATGGAATGGCGTGATTCAGTCGATCGGAAGAACTTAGATCGACAACATATTATTATTATTATTATTATTATTTCAGTACTCCCCCCCCCCCCTTAAAAATAACAAAAACATATTAAATGGGATCCCTAACGCAATGAATATGATAGAAGGTAGGTGACTGTCATACTTTGAAAATTGTTTTTCAAAACGCTATCAATACATTACTCAAAGGCATTAATGGACTAATTATACTATACTATACTATACATACTTAACTAATATGAAGCCATAGAGCTCTCCCCAAACCTCGTTTTTTGAATATTGACAGAGTACATAAAATTTAAAAGCTGTTTTTTTTCTATAATCATTGTTTATCAAAATATTTCACTCCATTCCGTGTTTGACCATTCTCTATGTATGTACATTGTACAACTATGTAGTATATCGTATTGATGTATTTGTACAATCTGTTTATTGACACTCTCCTATTTATTTGATCATTTTTACACGTACATATATATATATATATATATATATATATATATATATATATATATATATATATATATATATATATATATACTATATCTGGACTTTTAATACATTTTTTGATATTGACAAATATGCTGTGATTTATATGAAGCAAACAACGGGTCCTGCTCAAGAAATGCTTCTGATCTGCAAATGATACGGGTAAACTTTATAAATGGACATCTACGGCACGTATTTATTCTCCTATCCACGCATCACGACCTTGGATTGCATTTGATCTCCTTATATTATAACCTAATAATAGATTTCCTTCGATAATATTGTTTTTAGGAGGGTTTATGTAGCATACCACACATGATAAATGCCAATATAAATGTATATGTTTGAGCATGCGAAGATCCTCTCATATCCTCGACTCCGACGTGGGTGTCATAAATCTCATAGAATTTAATTGCTGTAAGGAACTTCTCATGTTCATTGTTTAATACATAGAGCAGGCAATTATGTCCTCAAGGAAGATATTGATAATGATAGTCATGAACAAGTGTTGAGGTCAAAGGATACCTGATTCTGTAGGCTTCTTTTTGATCTAAGAGGAAAAAGGGTGCTAATTATGATTTATCAGGAGGCTTTAATTAACTTTATTTCTTATCAAGTGATGGATGTATTGTTCTTGAGACCCTTTAATTGGTTTTTGACAGTTAGTTTTTTGTTTGAGAGATAAATAAATATAAGTTTATTTATGTATGTATGTACATATGAGCCAAAGTTTCAAGTATGATTTGTTACTGCTTCTAGGCGGTTATGTACATAATTATAATAATTATCCTACATAATTTGAATGATATAAAAAGAGGAATGAAAAACTAATTTAGCTATAACTAATTCCTTAAGGTTTTCCAGAATGTGCCTACTATGAACATAGATATTAGACATGTGTTATTTGTGCCTTGGGGATAATTTTCGACTTGGACTCCTCCTATCCTTCTCCTCCTCTTACATCTTCCATTTATTTCCTTCCAACCAACGTTTTTCCTCGGAGTAATCCTTTTTTATGAGGCTCAATGTAAACGTGAATTTTAAATATGATACGAGTGGCTCTTAGTCATACATTTTACATACATACGTAAATACATACAAAAAAAGAGGCATGTATGTACATATTATCATACCTACATAAATATGTAGCTTAAACACCGGAGCATGATAATGTTCAACTCTCTTTTCTCATGAAGGGTCTAAATAAATATCCAATTTGATTAATACATGTGTAAGGAGGAAATTGTATACATACAACATACATAGACACATATAAAAAGACTCCTAATATCCTTAAAAGATTAAAACAAATATTAACTTAATAAGTTCTCTTATTTCTTCTCTACCTCCTTCGTAAAAGATCATTTTTCATACTTTTTTTCGTTTTATGACTTGAAAAAATAATTTTTTTAATATGCCTACCTATATACATACATATAATTTTTTATTCCTTTACTGTGTATGTACATATATGTATATTATTATTATTTAATGACACTCTATGATTGAAATTCAGAGAGGAATTCCCACAAAATAAAAGCACTTTTTAATAGTATAGTACATATATGAAAATAACGTTTTGTTTCAAACATTGATATTTATGATCCTCTCTCTCTCTCTCTTTCTTCAAATCAGGGACACTCTCATTGGTGAGAAGAGAGGTGTTCATCATTTTTAGTCATACATCAATACATACATTTCAACTTTTCCTAGGAGAAAAATCATACACACACTTTTGTACACGTACAGGTGTCAAATGCTATAACAACAATGCGTTGATTTAGCATAGTTTTTTTGTGTTTTAAATGTGTTTCATGATTAATTATATACATATATTGGCCACGTTAAAATGACCTCTATTTGAGTACAAATCATGAAGATGCTCGTTTGCATATTATTTTAAAATTCACATGTTTCCTAGATATCATTTACTTCAATAGGATTCAATTGGAGAGAGAATAAAAATCACGAAATTAAATGGTAGTTGGCAAATAATTTCCAACTATGAGACTATTTTTCATTAGATAATTAAGGGAGTAATTGCTCTAAGTTTAACAACTGCTAAATTGAATTCATCAAATCACTGTTGTTCAGAACACTAACAAGGGACAATATGATGTGACCTTAATAAGTATTTATCTCTCAACCTTTTTTTTCCAAAAAGAGAAAGATTATACATAGACTCACAATTATTTGATAGACAGCGAGTGTCACTTTTCCACTTGTATCCAATGATTCCTGATCCTTTGGCATAATATTCCTACCTAATGATGCTACTCAAATTAGAGATTGAAATAATCTATTTAATATATCGATTGAGTTTGTTCCATGTCCAAATATATATATATATATATATATTTGATTTTGAACGCTTGGCTAGACTACAAGGAAAAAGTAATTGATTTCTGATTTATTGCCCCTCTGCCAATTTGTATATCTCAATATTTCAATTCAATTGCCACTTTCATTTTTTTCATTTTTTTAATACATATATTGACATTGAAAGGATATAATATTGATTTTTTTTTTTTTTTTTGAGAACCTGGATACTTACGGTGTCTCCATTCCCCTCAATTGAGTTTCCTTGTTTAATATGCTTTCCATATGAATACTCATACTAATGTTATTCTTTTATTGAAAAATATCTTAATTACTTATTATTTGATTACTTCATCATCAAGATCATTACAGGCATTGTTGTTGAGAAGTCTACTAGAAGGACACTCATACTCTATGTATACATATATGTACATGTATATTCCCTTAATCAAAGAAGTGTGTCCTAATGATCGTCCATCATACTCCTAATCAATGAGTCTTTTGGAATTGAAGCCTGATTTTCAAGTTTAAATAATCGTGATGAAGGAGTTATTTATCTTTATTAAACAAAGTTTGGCTGATTAAATAAAGCTTTTTTATTAATATATAATGATGTCCTAAGAAGGAATGCTCCTTATCACTTCATAAAAAGTATATGTTATTTATTTCGTAAATACTTAAGGAGGAGTACATCACTCCTTCTCTTGATATAAAGACCTCTGGCTCTGACTTATGTATGGATCCCTTAATCAAGTCATTTTGTATGGAATGGTCAAAAAGAGTTGGATATAATACTATATGTTCATAGAAGCTTATTTTAATTCCATGGTGTGGTAAATTCATCGTCCTACACGATAAACACTAACAATAAGCACAAACAATGCCTCAATTTCTCTGAAAGAAATAAATTGGCGTCCCTCCCTTTACGCGACCTTCTTATTTCATCATCTCTGTATGCATGTATGTACGTATGTAATTGAGTGGAGTCTTTGAAGGTCTTTTCAATTCCCCCTTATTTTGAGGAGAATGAAATATTGAACAAATCTAGTAGTACTCATAATAAGGCTCTATAAAATGAAACCTCAAACAATTTATGTACTTTAAATGCAACCTTCTGTTTACTTTTGAAGAAATGTTGACATTTCCTCCTCATCCCCTTCATTACGAAATAATACCTCTGCCCAATATTAAATAGTTGGCAACAAGGGAAATACAGAAGGGTAGCAGCAGCTACCAGTTGTTTTTCGAAATGTTTTCCTTTCCCTTATGAGAGTCGAGGTTGTGAGTGGAGAAAAAAGCTCGTCGTGCTTATGTACATCATTGATGAAGTAATGTGTACATAAGGACACCATCATTTCATTTTCTTCTGTGTGGAATGAACTGATCGTACAATTCTACTCAAGATAGTAATAATAATCCTCAGGATCGTTACATGTGAAAGAACATGCTTCGGGTTCTTATATGCACCAAAGGAGGTGTTACATGTGAGTAAAATATAAAATAATAATGACTATTAATAATAGCAATATCAAGTATATTGGTATAGGCATCATAAAAAAATAAATATGTGCATAATTAATCAACGGGAAATGATTAGTTGTACTCTTATTATTCAAATGAATTAATTCATACTATTATTATTATTATTATTATGCACTAACAATAAAAAAATACTTATTTATGAACAATGAGCACAAAGTTCATCTTGATGTTGGAGTGAATTTATTGGATCACCTGTCATAAAAATGAGTTCATATTTGAATATTTTATTCAAATATATCTTTTTTAAAAAGGCCTTTGTCATGCATACATGCATGCTACGTTTGTTTATAAGCTTGCGAAACAATGTTTCTATGCCTTGCTGCCTTTTGATAAACTTGTGTGACCTCCTCTATTATTGATTCTTCGTGATTCAGTGTTGATTTTTAATCAGTCGTTATAAAAAGGGGCACAGCCATTTATGTTTCGTTGCATATTAATTCCAATTATGCTAAATTGAATGTAAGTCCCAGTTATAAATAAACTCTACTGGGAAGAAATCACAGACAATATTTTCAGATCCTTCTCCCCCCCCCCCCCCTCTCTCTCTCTCTCTCTAATAGGGATGAAATGTCAGTCCAATCTTTTAAAATGTGAGATATTTTATTATTCCATCCGCACTTCATTTTTTATTTGAATAAGAATAATTGGAAGGAGGAGACGAGGGTATGAAGAAATATTTGATCTTTCAAAGATAGGAAAATAAGTAATACCTAATTACACTGACACTAGAGACCCCTAGTTGATAAATTTGATAAAAGTGCTTGTTGTAGTATGTCTAAGAGGGAAGTAAAGGAAAAATCCGTCTTCCTTGTCACGTACCTACATAGGTTTCAATGAGGTACTAGATATATGGGCCATTCGTTAAGCGTTTTTTCTTGGTTTGAGCCAAAACACGTAAGAAGACATTTATAATTCTTATTTCTTTATGGTGTATGTATGTTTAGAAATGACAGACATACATATTATACTGTATTTGTACCTTGCCAAGAAACTACTTGAGAAATAAGTTCTTCCTTTTAATATTTTTGGTGTAAAAAAAAGGAAATTGTACCTCTGCATGTAAGTTGATTTGTTTTGTGAGTCGAGTGACGTCACAGACGCCATCATAAATCCCAAAGCAAGCCTATGTTGGGAGCATATCATTTATATAATATATGATATATTCAATAAGTAAAATGGATACATTTCAGTTAATCAAAAAATCTGAAGGAAACTTCAATGACTAGTTTTAATAAGGAAATACAAATGATGTCCTAAGAAAAACCCTTGATATTCCAATAAAATTAAATTAATAAAAGGTACTCAAAATCCCTTTGAAACGGCTGGACTTGTACAATTAATTTTGTTCTAGATGGATTAGAGATTAGAAAATTAGGATGTTTGGAGAAAAATATCTTATCCTTGCAAAAGTAATAACTCATTGATTGACTGAAGTATGCATCTATTAATCATATAATAAGATACCTTAAGTACTTTTTATAAAGATTGAGATTTTTTTAATGAGCGGTTAAATCCTTTTTTTGTCAGTCTCATGGCGATTATTGTTTTTTTAATGGAAAATTTACACCTGTACATACATACATCAATAAGGAAATAATGTTTGGTGCATAGATGAGTGTACAGGACCTCTGGCAAAAGTCAATTTTGAGACCCATTTTTCATAAATAAATTGTCAACACCATGGTAAAAATAGGATGAGGGACCTTAAATTTTGCAGATAGCACTGTCTGGATCCCTTTCAATTGAAAAAACTGTAGTGTTGTTTTAAAAAATGAAGTCTTATAGTGTAAGTAGGTACCACGCAAAAAAAATGGCACGAAGGACCTGACATGTCCTCATTTTTGAATCCTCCAGAGCAATCAAAAAATATCATAGACCAGTAAATGAAAAATAATTTACTTCAAAGTGGGACCCATCATGGAGCCTTGATTCTGAATTCAATATGCAATTACCTTCACCGTTTGTTCTTAGCTATTAAAACTAGCGAAAATTAAATATGTATGTAGGTACACATTTACTATCATCATCATCATTGTGCTAAGTCTGTTCAATATGATTGTCATAATATGTTTGTAGATACTTCCGGATTATTACTCATGTCGAATGCAGATACTCGTTCCCCCTCTATCTCACAACGTATTTTTCTTTATCGATAAAAACCATCATTTTTTTTTTAAGAAAGAAAAAAGCCCTTAAATGTGTATGTACAGTGTGTTTGTTTTTTTCTCCTCCCAAATAAATTCATGGATTGAACTATTCGTATGAGGAAAATGATTCAAGGAGTCAGCTTGTTATGAGTGACATCCACTTTAATGAAGATAAATTAGGGAGTAGACGGCGGATAAGATAGACACTCATGAAAGTGTAGTTATTAACGAAGAAGGGCCTATAAGAGACGACCCTCTCTTTTATCATAACCCTTTCAACAAAGACAGAAAGAAAGAAAAAAAAAATAACAACAAGGCTCCATTAGACATGAATAGTACATAATATTTATGGATCTTTAATTAATTGGAGTGATTCCTTTTGTATACATAGTTCTCTCTCCCCCCAACTACTTGGGATGGAGATTGAATAATCCTTCTCTTCGATCTTTCTACCTAACGCATGCATTTTTGTTTTTGTTTTTTTTGTTTATAATATGAAAATATATGCCTATTGGTTTAAACAATTATCTTTGTTTCAATGTGCCTCCAGGGATATTTTTCTCATTTTTTGTTCTTCTTTCATATGTAGTTAATTTATGTATCCAAGTTTTAAACCTTTATGTAATGTATAACATACAACATAGAGTAAACTCCGAATAAGAGGAACATTTTCTGATAATAATTACATAAATTATTTAACCCATAAACTAATATTTCACATAAAAGCAACATGGTGCGAAAAAATAATTTGAAAAATTATCAAATAGAAGAATGATCAATATATTTCAATTATTATAATGAAATGATGCCAAGGAGTTGTTGCCCTCATCCGGATTTGACTGGATTTATATTTTGAATAACTACATATACATACAATGTACATATAGTATAACTATGTAAGACAACTGATTTGTGCCTGATTTATTATGATTATTATGCTTTTATTGAATCTTTTGGAAATGATTCAACTTACAAGTTTTTCATCCGTATATTTTTATAAAATAAATATAAATATTTATCTATAAAATACAAAAGTTATTATTTTATGATCAGAACAACACCATGTAGAACTCTATTCCTCTATACATATATGTAGGTACACACAGCTTTCAAATGTACATACCTACATGTGTGTGTGTGTGTATCTTGAGAGAGTTGAGATAATTACGAAAAAATATCATCATCCTTATTTTCCTCCACCGTTCAATAAAACAAGTAAAAAGTAAACATGATCCGAGTTTATCAAGGAAATGATTTTGAAGGAAACTTGTTATATGAAGAATTAATGTGTGTAGTCAGTAGCGCTTATACATATTATACATATAGACAAGTATTTTGTATTCATGTACCAACTTATAGGTTGTAAAGGTTTTTTTGTGAAAAAAAACAACTCACTTTTTTATACAAAAAAGAATTTACTGTATGGTTCAATCCTTGCAATAGTGATTCATTAGCCAACTCACAACGGGGACGAAAAAAAAAGAAAGAAGATTTCACCTTCTACTACTTTTACCACTCGTAAGGATGATTTATTTCCCATGTCGTATCATTTCGAGTCTGTTAGATGTTCGTTATTGGTAAGACGTTCTTGGATCGACTATACATATGTATTGCTACATACATACTTATATATTCACTTTTATTAGTAAGAAATTACATGATTCATGTTGTAAAACCATTATTTTTGTTTTTCTGTCCCACACGCTTAAATTCTATCCGTTTTTCCCACGAGAAAAACAGAGACGTTCATTATCCCTCCGGAACGCTCTCCATGCAATCGGAAGAGAGAGCCTCATACTCTTTGTATGGTTGTCCAATAATTAATTAATTGTTTCAAAAGAATGCTCCTAAATGGAATTTATGAAATTACATATTCTAGGCTTTTTATTTTTATTATTTGAGTCGTTTCCTTTCTCTTCAAACGCCCCCCTCTTTGAATATATTATATTTATTATTTGTCTACACTCCTCAAGGATTTAATAAAGAATCTCATTTCCGTTATTGATTTCTTCCATGCATACTTTACAGTCGTGTCCCCAGAGCATCAACAACAACTCCAATATATGTATTCTTTTGTCAACTGTCGATTGTTGCCTACGCATACATAGTTTTCTGATTGTTGATTTGTCCAACTCAAATTAATTCTCGCTCAGCTGTGAATATATATCTATTAGTAGTTAGAAAGTTGAACCAATGACGTAATTGGCTAACCACCAACTACTTTTGGGCCTTTAGTCTGTATCTTTTTTGAGGATGAAAAGTTGAGATGTGCTATGCAAATCCCTATGTGACACAGGCTCCGTGCACAGTTTTTTTTTTTTTTTTTTTTAAAAAAAGTGGAGGAACCAATAACTGGAGGAGAACTTATTGGGAAGAGATAAATAATTATTTTGAAGTGAGGAACTTATTTCAAATTTCAGATACATTCTTAAAAAGTGGGGGCTCCGGCCTTCCTTGTTGTCCGACTCCTGGTAATATATCTGCAATTTATTTTCTATCCGTCACATTTAAATTAAGGTGGCCATATTTTGATTTCCAATAAAAGAGGACAGATTTTATTCTTGTTAAATACTAGGAGTATACCCTTTGTGTCTATTTTAAATTTAAACAAATACGTAAATGAATTTAGTAATTATTTAGTTTTCAAAAGTTATATGTATACCTTGGCTAGAGTGTATAACTATAATATATTTCTACAGAAATGTTACGAATAAAGCATTAACTGGAACAAAACTGAATTTATAGACGCTCTTGAGACAGAAAATAAGTAGTACGTACGAATAATTAGTATTCATGGGAGGACTTAAAAGGACTTGAGGGATGTAACTTATTTAATATTTGATTCTTAAGGAGAGAGTCAATATATGTACATATGTATGTGTATACTATTCAATTCATAGAATGAAATATTGTATTCTGTGAAGAATTAAAAAAATAAAATAAAATAAGGCAAATCAACTTTGAAGCTCTCATTCAAAACCTTTTTCTTTCTTTCTTTTTTCTCTTTTTTTCCATGTAATAAAAAATAATACTGTATGTATTTTTAATATAACTTTATTTTTTATTATGATGTTGTTGGATGTATATTGTACCTATGTTAGTGCTTAATATGATTATTTCAACTCTTGAATGAGCAACAAACAAAACAAAAAGTATACATATACATACAGACATACATAGAAATGAAATTAACATTTGAGTATGTCAAAGCCTTGATGCACTCATCGATCGGGAAAGAACATACATATTATGTATAATACCTAAAGTTAAATGACGAGCCAGTATTCTTTTGCAAAGTTGTCTGTAAGCTCAAATTTCTATAAGTATGTAAATACCTATGACTTTTCCCTCATGCAAGTAGGTATAAGGAAGTATCTTGACTAAAAATTGTCCCCCTCCTCTCTACTATTGGTCTTTTTTTATTCGTGTCCTGATCTTTGATTTAATGGACTTCAAATTATATTGTGTTAAATAGTGAAGAGTTCAACAGTTGAGAAGAGTGACGCAATCGACTAGCTAATAGTTATAGTTTTAAAGACCTCGAAGGAAAGTTTGAATGAAACAATAGTGGTATATCCCAGTAACATGAAAATGTTCGCTATATCAGCTGTCAATTTCCTACTTTTAGAATCGGCTAACTACTGATTTCGAGCTTTTTTTTGTTTGTTTTTTTCATTTTGGAGGAAAGGCAACAAAGAGATACAATAATTATTTTTTTGACAAATTTATATTCTTAATTAAATGGTTTATGAATGAAATATAATGACAAACATTCTATTTTAGATAGTATGAGACTGTATCTTACAATATGTGCCTAAGTAGTTGGATATGTACCAATGTATTAATCAATGATAGAAGGGATAGAAATATAGTTGATTTGATATGGAAGAATCCTATCATTAAAAAAATTACTTAACATTTTTATTACTATGTATTTTATTAATGAGTATAATTATGATATGGAAAGGGTCCCTAATCAGCAGTTATTGGACGTCCCTTTTCGTGTGTATTCCTTTACTGCTACTTTTTATAGAGTGATAATTATTTATTTATTTTTCTTCAAGATATGTCATATCATATCCATAAGCAAGAAGCAAACAAAAAAAAAAACACTTCAATAGATAATAAATCAATTTGACCGTCAAAAAGGGTAATATTGATGTATACATATATGTATATATGTGGCCCAAGGCTGCAATATCTTCTTATGTGTTGTTGTTACTGCTCTAATTACGTATTAATAATGTTCGTTTAGTAACATCTTCATTATTTAAAGACTGAAAAATCTCATTCACGTCTGGCAAGAAGAGTAATTAAAAATTCATTTCCTTATTTATATCCTCTTAATGTTGATTTGACTCGAGAAACTCACTCTCTTCCAGAATTATTAACCACATATTTTTTTTAGCAGCTTACAAAGAGACTTCATTTTGACGCACAATAGAGTGAGTGTGTGTGGGGGGGGGGGAGGGGGAATTCATTATCATTATTATTAAAATGAAGTTATTTTATGTGAAAAAATAACTCGTCAAAAAGCGTAGCCCTAATGATGATGACTAGGTATAGTCGTCATAAATTTACTCCATTTTTTGTAAAGGGCTCCATTTGATCTACGGGAACGAAAAGTTGGGGCAAAAATGAGTTGCTCTTTGTCTTTATAAATCCTTTTCTCGTATATAATAATAAATATGTACGTACAATGTATTGTATACACATCATTAGACCATTTAACTTTTACATACTTACGACGAAACTAAGGACTCATAAGACGTCAACCATAAAAGGAAAAGTTATGGTTGTTACTCTATGTGTGTCATGTTCATAATGATATGTCATTATTTACCTACTCTTTGAGAAAATGTTAGGGATATACATAGGTCCCAAAATTTTGATGTTCCCTCCAGTTTCGTAATAAATCTTAAGGACACGTTCGTCATCTCATGGATCGATTTTAGCTCAATGACGTTATCTTATGTATATATCAGTCAGTGTTGTCATCATTCCCTTATCTTGGTCATCCTGGAGGTACTTATATGAATAAACAATTCTTCAATTGTGCCTAATAAATTACTAAGAATTCTCGTGAATGGGCGATACTCAATGTTTTACTGAAGGAATTGAAGTAGAAACTCTTTTTGTAATTTAAGTAAAATGATATCTAGTAGAAGACGCTTTAAAAATTGGATCGCCTTTTTAAGGATCAATAGGTGGGAGTTTGTAATTCATATTTTAAGAACCAAAATATATTTTGATGACCGACTTAGAAAAAAAGAAACAACGTTTTTTGTTTTGTTTTGAATTATGATAACCTAACATTGACACTTGAATTGAATATATACACATATATATTGAATATATATATGCAGGACTCGTCCCCTCGCCACGCGTCTAGAAAATCATACAAATGGCTTTCGGTAAACTTCTTCGATTTCATTTCTTCAGATAAATGGCCTCCAAACTCCCCAGACTTATACCCAATGGACTTTTTTGTCTGGGGTGCAGTGGAGAGACTGATCAACAAAACTCCATGCAAAAGTAAGGATAAGTTGATCGAAAGAATCAAGAATGGATTTGGTCAAGCTTCAAGTGACGTCATTGTTAAGGTATGCTCCAGGCTGTAAATCTATTCAGCGGGTTAAATACCAAATGCACCCTATATATATATATATATATATATATATATATATATATATATATATATATATATATATATATATATATATAATCATTTAAGTGCTATAAATCTTGTTATCTTTAAATTGGTATGTTGTTCTTTTAAAGGAAGAGACAAAGAAGAAATAAATGTTTATATATATAGACCTGATTGGAACATTGGTTTTATTTATTTTTTTATTTGCTTTTAAAGTGGCTATTGGGTCTTTAGAGTTCGATGTACATACATACGTATATTAAAAAAGGGGAAAATGTGGCTTCTTGGTCTTAAATCTCAATATTTATTAATGATGAGTTACTTTATTTATTGTAAATTCAATGTATCCATCTATGTATTTACAATGTACCTACATAGTCATATCTACCTATAATTTATAACAATCCATTAATGTACCTGATTTATCGTTACGACACGAGGATATAATAATTACCATGGTTATCAATAAATCGATTATTCCCTTGGTTGTTTTTTTTTATTTGTCTTATTTTTATTTTTCAAAATCAAGAGTAGAATCGGGTTTCAATGCCTCCATTAAGGACAAAAACAAAAAAAAAAAAGATTTATTTTACAAAGAAATGAAAAATGCCCTTGTAGGTAAAAAAAAAAAAAAAAAGGAATTATTGATTGGGCATTCACGTGACTACAACATTTTATCATTAAATGACTCATACTTTCAAATAGCTGATTTTTATCCAAGGTTGACTTTATTTTGAATTAGCAATGATAAATGAGAGGAATATTGATGCTTGTTCCTTCATAGAACCTCTAAGTCGAGGTAGTCAAATTTGCTGCTTTAAGTTTGTATTTTAGGTTGTCTATTTTCCCTAAAACTTACATACAATTTTTTATTAAAAAGTTTGGAAATTACTTAAGCCTTGCAAACCCACACATGGCTAATTTTTACTTTTAAAAGTTATTTTTCCTTCATTAATTATCTGTAATTTATATTTTGATCTTGATAATTAATGAACGTAAATTTAAGGTATGTGACATCATCCCTTTTTAAATGTGATCATTTTCATGAGTGTTTTGAAATTTAATAATTGCATTATGAATTGTCAAAAGTTTAGTTTAAAAATATTATAATATCTCTAAAATCTTGACTGATGAGGAAAATTATACATACAGTGGTTAGAGCTTTTGCATGATTATTAATTTATTTGCTCTTACAAGGGTTAATTTTAGTCGATTAATCAGCTCCATTGGAGTTTTTTCCCCCTCTTCAATGTTTCTGCCTCAAAAATCCATACTCTTAGTCTTTAATTGAGTAAATAATTATTCAATTATAACCTTTGTGAAGTAGGTATTGAATCTCTCCCGGCTCTGTTTGTATTTCTATATAATACTTGTATCGAGAGGAGGTGAGAGCTAGATTAATAGTTTGATCTTTGAGCACCCTCATCTCTCTACTAAAATATAATAAATCAACACTCAAATACATATATTTTTCATGTTGTGAATAATAAGAATAATACATAATTTTAATGATAAGGAAAAAAATGTTATTTTTCATATCAGGCTCGTAAAACATGGCGGCGGATCTCATCTTTCAAAGATTTTATTATCATAGGTACACATCATGAACTCACTTATTAAATCTATAGGTGTCATTTATGTATGTATAGTGAATATATGGATTTGACCCCTTGAAATGAATGATCCTATGTATGTGTTATGCCATTGCTTTTATATTAATTCTATTTTTGTTAATTTCAGGTAAGAGTTGACCTCATTTTATTCCTTGAAGCATTGAAAGTATTAACTAATGATTTGTAAAATCATTCTGGGATATGTACATAGTTGCACTAATTACTAATATAAACTTGCCTACCTACATACATATGCCTATTACCTATACGTATGTATGTACTATTTTGAGTTGAAGCTGTACTCAACAGAATTAATCTAATCACTTTGTTCTCTTAATATTTGTATTACTATACGGGATCAAACAAATAATTTTGACATCTCGTTGAAAGCTTAATTTATTTTATGTGTTATTTTTTGATCCGTCATTTTATTTTATTTTTTAAATATTTATATACATATTGAGTTTTCCTCAAAACATACAATCATATCAAAATATTTTGTAACTATGCGTGTAATTTATTCTTGAGACTAATTTGCTCCAAGGGTGATGATGATGATGGTATTATTTCATAAACAAACAAAGCCTGTCAGACTTTATATATTTTTTAATTTTCTTAATTCAGGAAAATGATTTTTTTAAACTAGGGAAGTTACGATCAGATTTAATTGAGTAATTAAAAAGTCAATTTTTTCCTGTTACATCTTCCATATAAGCTTTCCATTCTACAAATAGCATCACTCTAGTGTTACTATTTTCCGTTGGAGCCGGAATAACTCCTGATGATATGCTATTAAAATCCATACTAGTATCAAATAAGACACTTGCCCAGAGTTCTTTAACTCTGCCTCCCACATTAAAAACGATGCTCATGTCCTTCAACTCAAATAGATGCAAATATACACATAATGTGTAATTGAAAGTGCATTCCAATAAAACTACAGAATTGTTATAGGTAACATAGTCCATATACATAGTTACTTGTTCTTACTTAACATTGTTTATTTTATATTTGTGCCCGGAACTACTCTATGTTGAATACAATGTAGATATCCTTTTAGGAGATAAAAAGTTGTATTAGTCGTCCCTATGTATACAAATTTTTCCAAACTCAAGCAAATTAAAATGTATTCTTTCTTGAATGTTTTTTGATATGCAAATCCCTCTATGTCAGGAGTTTTTCATTGGCGGACCGTGGATCTTCTCTTGTTTGACCCAAAAGCAATAAAATAACTACAACAACAAAGTCATATCCACTCTTAAAATGTATTTTCCGGGCCTTATTACATTTTTAACACTAGAATGGCCAAGATGATCATTTTGACGATTTTGGAATTTAAAAATGTAATAACTTGGTTGATTACAGACAAATATTCATGCTGGTCCTTGATTTTTCATTAAAGTGGAAGTTAAATTTACCTCCATTTGAATGTTTTTCCTGGCAAAAATAGCATCAGCTTTGTCTACATATTTAAGACAGGACTCGTGAATTCGATTCAAATACCTTAGAACTCTCATACAGTTTTGTGTTTCACGTAGATAAGATATCAACTGAGTGAATTCCATGTATATTTAGTTTCATTTTATCTTACTCTAGAGAACATATTACACAATGATCTTGCTAAAATGATGGAGGAGAAAAAGTTATGAGATTGACTCATCTTTGGATAGAGTAGAATGATAATTAATCAATTAATTAAATGTCTGAGGATCAAAATAACTCTAGTCCTAAGAGTTAGAAGTTTTATTAGATTATAACTTGAATTGTGAGGATTTATCCGAGGTGCGATTCCTTTAATAAAACTTTTAGTGTATATATATATATACTTTGACCCATGAACGAGCTTAGATAGGTACAATGATCCACATTGTACCTATGTAGTAGAAACAAAATCACATCATGTGCACACATATTTTAAGGGCTATTCAAAAAAAAAAAAAAAAAAAAAAAAAAAAGTTTGATTAATTACCTTTTTATTTTCCTTCTTCTCAATCTTCATGATCATTCACTTGCTACTCTAGGCATATGTATATACGGTATGTAACATACCTTTTAAGAGATTTTAAGAGACATCTCTATCTACTTTATAGAATAAAAATATACTAAACGAGCAGAACCTAGTTCGATTTTGTTCTTTAACTGCTTTGGGTGGTCCATTAGAGTGAGTTTATGCTACATAGTAGTATTATCGTCATCATCAGGTTGATTATGAAGTAGTTGGTAGTTTCTATGTATGTAATGGAAGGAATAAAGAAGAAGATGTAAAAAAAAAAAAAAACCTTCAATTTCCCATTTGATATTTTTTTTTCTTTCAAAAAAGAGGAAAATAAAGAGTTGTATGTTTCTTCTCTGCCTTGTTCATTAAAATACTATGAAAACGAAAAAGAAAAAAAGTTCACAGTGTATTTTATAGAAACAAAATAGTAAGGTATTTTCATCTTGATACCTTCATGACCTTTTTAATTAGGTTTTTTTTTCCAAAAAGGAATGTAAAAAAGTCGGGGATTTCATGTGATACAGAATTCCTTTGTTTTGTTTTTGATTTAATAAATAAATAAAAAAAATTATTGACCACTCTTTTTGGTTACACATTTTTCTTTATTTATTTTGAGTGGCTCTTATGTAGTATCATGAAGAAAAGAATTGCTTTAGGTCCACACCCATGTGCAAACAAATTGCATCAAACTTGAATTTATTCGGTTGTTTTTTTCTTATTAAAAGAATATAATATATTAAATGTATGAGGATAGATGGTTTGAGTAGTAATTATAGAACATTATGGGCAGTAGCATTTATTTTTGCACTCAAATATGTAGTGATGGTCGGTCGAAGGAGGAAGGCATTGCTCAAAAAAAAGAAGAAAAAAAATTGAATGGGTACACGTTTGTCATGAGGGAAAGACGTATGTACAAATATGATGGATGATTACTTGAAGACATGAAAATTAGGATATTAGAGGGGACTTCATTCCTTAGAGTAGGGGCACTACTCATCTATAATTAATTATACTCGACTTCTGTGTGAGGGGGCTGTATGTACATACATAGAGTTCGAACAAGACGGATGAAGACCCTAGTATAAGAAAGGCAATGCCATGATTGGTAGATTGGTTACAAGTGGATGATGATGATGATGATATCATCTACTCCGAGAAATTCATGGTTCATAAATTGAATTAATTTGAAGTAACTGATACATTAGTTGTTCGTCTTAGTCAGATACTTTACGTAGGAGATTACAATCCATGTTTGCTCCTTGTAGTCGCTATATATATATATATATATATTTCACATTTCAATGTCATTTCATATACTCTGTTACATGCTACAATATGATGATTATAATCGGACGAGAGACTCAAAAGGATGTAGTTTTTTGTAAGCCATCATGTTTAAAGGTCACTTCAAATTCCTTGTTTTTACAGATACAAAATGATATAACACTTTTCTTAGCTTTGCAGCTAAGCTAAATGTCTGTTTAATACAACAGGGTTAAAGAAATTTGATATTGGATCTCACTTTTAGGGACTTTTTAGGACTTAGGTCCGTATCAGTTATTTGAGTGCTAAAAACCCATTAATATCCCGATGATTTTTTTTTCCAATTTACTTTTGAGAGCCCAGTAATAATAGCCAAATATGGCCACTTTGATCACTGACTAATTTTCCTCGTCACCATAGCCATAGAAAATCAATCATTCTGTGATACTTTATTCTATAATTTCTCTACTAAAAATTTTCAAATTGTGGATCCAGTTTTATTTCATTGATGGCCAGACATAGGATTTTATACTAGCTGTTAATTTTTTAATGGTAAATGATAGTTACCTTAAATTACGTCAATTGTCTGGGTCAAAAATATTAATTAAGCGTAAAAGAACTTTCGCAAAATGCCTGCACTCTGGTCACCTTTGGGAGGTCAATGATAATCATTGATTAAAAACTTTTATTGTGTTATTTTTTGGTAAAAAAAAATGTATGTAGATTCTGTTTGTATTATTATAAAAAATAGGATCTTATTTTAAAGGTAAATAAAAGAATTTAGGACATAATCGGCTCTTTGATATATTGGTCATGTCCTAATATGCATAATTAAATAAAAAATTGATTAATATTAAATGTACAATTTCATGTAGTAGATACAATGTGTTCATTCGATTGCCGTGGAGTATTCCATGCCCATTCATTCACCACCTAACCACCCACGGACAAAAATTGACAATACCTGTTATTGTCTTTAGTGTGAAAAGGAAGAGTAATAATTCTATTTTCTCATTAAGCACCTCTTAAATAAAATTCTTCTATGCATGTCTTTTGAATATTCATAAATGATGAACTGATGATTCCTCCTCCGTCCATAAATTAAGAACATTTAACTAACTCAAAAAAGATAAAAGAAATAAAAGATTTTCAAATAATCTGAATACATATTTTATGGGTTCATTATTACGAGACTCTTTAACAATACCCATTTGCTCAAATTTATTTATCCATAGTAAAGAAGCATGTAATTATTACATTTCCCCCCCTCCCTCGAGTCTAAAAGATGTGTTATCTGATAAAAGGTTAAGAACATGGGTGTATTATTATTATTATTATTTGCTTGATTGCTTATTAAGAGCTCTTGGAAAGAGTTCGAGTGCACCTAGTTTCCTCAGCCATTATTATCAGTATTATTAACGTTTTGGTTTTGAAGGTTATATGTATTATGTACATAGATAGTGTTGACTGCCTGCATTTATGTATTATTCTTTTGTAATTAGAGTGCTTAAAGGCACTTTCAGCAATGCCTCTCTACGTCACACATGCATATGTTACATATATGTATATATGTACCTTCATAATATCTATTCATCCATCATCATTTTCAATTTTGATACATTTGACAAATTAATTTAAGTAATTACTTTAAATGATGAAGGTTTGTTTTTCATACTCAGGTGCATTATTATTATTATTATTATATATATACATGCATGCATAGGCATATGATGTCTTAAAAATATATAGACTTGTATCCCTTGATTGTTTTGAGACACAATAGATAGATTTATTACATACGTATGTACTTTATATATTTAAAATGCCTCAATAATTAGCTCATTGTTATTAAATGTGCATTTATATAATAATAATATGAAAGAATAATTCTGCAGTGAATGCAGTCCACGATTATTTATCCGACTAATGGCATACCAATGGTCTAGTACCTATATATTTATATATATATATATATATATATATATATATAAATTTTATTCACAATTTATGTATATATACATACTTTTATACTTAAAATATAACTCATAAAAATACCTATTTCTTGTGTCATGAGTCCTGTGCTTTATTTGAAGGTAGAAACATCATAGGACTGTGTGGCCTATTAAGACATTTTGGCATATTTTTTTTTGGAATTTTAATTAATGGTAATTTGTACGACATGTATGTATAAAAGATATCAAAGTGGGGGGTTTGAGTAAACGCTACAAAATGTAAGGACTACCAACAAGATAGATCCCTGAAGAAGAAACTTGATATCCAGTTTTTCCCTCTTTCTCTCTCTCTCATTTTGCAGCGTATCTATGTATGTATATATTTATCAATTATGTACATATATCTGGTCAGACTGGATTATTGTTATTGTTAGTATTGGAATAATGGAGACATTGTTTATTATTAGTAAGAGTGGTGAATTATGTGAACACATTTTGAATTTGTCGTTGAAACATGTCATTGTTTCATTATTTCAAATACTATCTATCTATTAAAGGAAAAAGAAATGATAAATGCGTTCATTAGTGAGATTGTCAGGTCTTTTGTGTGTACAACTTGAGAAATGATGCAAGTTTGTCTTTTTCTTTTGTTTTGTTGTTGTGCTCCTTTGATGGTTTAATTTGTTTAGGTCATATATGTACGTGCATCTAAAGGGATTCTTGGCTCCAATTTACATACAGTCATACATACATATTTGTGGATACGTCATCGCTAATCCCTTTTTGAAGAAGAAAAAAAGAGCCCAGTATTATTGCCCATCCAGTTTATACATAATAATAGTCTTATTAATTGGTTCTCTCTTATTTGGAAGTGATTTATTGGCTTAGAATTTATGAGCATTTTTTTTTTTTTTTTTGCGGTGATGCATTCCAATAACAACTACAAACTTGTTTGATCCTCCATGTTGGGTAAACGCCGCGGAACGCTACTACTCCCAAAACAAATTCAATTAATTAACATGTAAAATAAGCGATGCTAACGAGAAGAAGGGATGAATTGTTGTTCCTTGAAAGGGATTTGCTCTAGAGTGTTGTGGGTGCTTTGTTTCGAGTGAAGGAATCACAACAAGCATGGGGCACACCACATAAGGTGGGGCTCTTGAATACTTTGGTATAGTAATAAATAGATACATATTTTTTGCACTCATTTTATGTGCATTTCATTATGTACCTACCTGTATTCATTATCTATGCAAAATTTTAATAATATATATATATATATATGTAACTATCTTTTTCTTATTAGTATTCTTTCTCTTTAAATACGAATTTAATTTGATGAGCAATTCTGATACGGATTGTGCATATTTGATTGGAGTACACAATTATGCAAGTATTACACCACATTTAAAAATAAAACACTCAAAATAAATTAAAGGCCTACTTTAAAAAAAAAGGTGGACTCTTCAGTTACATACTCTGTGTAAGAGGTGTGTTTTGAAAAAAAAAAAATTGTCACATGACATCTGGTCTTACTTATCTTCTTCATCTTAATTACATTTGGAAAATCCTCTATGTATGTAGTATATATGTACATACATAGCTTGCTGAGGAAGACAGATTTGTATCAACTGACATGCCAACACACAACCTCTTATCCACCCTTTGATATGTATAATAATAATAATACATCATGAATAGATATGTGGATTGTTTAATCACATGTGTGTGTGACGCCTTCACCCCCTTATTATTGAGAGAGAAGAGGCCTTAATTAACATGTCCTTAAAAGTAAATGAAAGAGAAAATTAAGATGTGATGGGCTGGGAGTTACTCCATGTACAGTCACGACACAAAGAAGAACTATATGTATGGTTGTACATTGACAAAAAACCCCATTTGTCAGATGTTTTTCATACTCTACATACATACCCTCATCCGTAATTTATAAAGAGCTCAATATCATCATTGGGGATGATGAAGGTTAGTGTAGTGTCAACTTGTTACTCAAGTGGATAAATTAGAAGGGAGGTGAAGGAGCCACAAATCTCCAATGCTGATTGAATAGTTTGAAAACAATACATACATAGGAATGTAAATCATATGCAAATCGAGCATGTAATAAAAAAGTGGAGTTGGCTCTTCAAACAGGTCTTTTTGTTTTCCGAAGCTGTTATCACTTTTTTTTTCCCTGAAGAAGGTAACATCAACTTTACCTCAACATAATGTTTTAGAAGAAAAGAACAGTCTGCAAAGATTATATCATGGAGAGGAACAAAGGAAAAATTAAAAAATGGATATCATTCATTGAGGAGAATGGAGTTAATGATATTTGTGAAATTAATAATGAATCTGGAGTAACGTATTGTTATGTTTGTGGTTTGATGTTTTCATTTGTAAAATATATAAAGGAAAATAGCAGCTTGTAGCTCAGTAAAACGTCATGACAGCTGCAGCTGCTTCCCCCCTCAACATTCATTAAATTGTCAGTGTCCGGGTTGATGATTTTCTCTTTCTTTTTTTATTACAAGCTCGAATTGCATATAATTTACATTCCTATACATACATATGATCTGTGTAATTTGGTTCCAAATTCCAAATTGGAATGATTTTTTTTTTTGGCTTGAGTGAAGGATTCAACTTTGAAGAGCCACTTTCCTAGAAATTTTTTCATTGAATGAATATTCTTATACATTATTATTATTATTATTACAAATGAAAATCAAATTCAGGATACATAGAAACTATGGTACTCTATGTATAAAAAATGCTTTAAGTTATGGATGGAATTTTGAGGGAGTACCTATTAAGTATTTTGTATAATTTCATAATTTTATTATTTAGCGCATTATAAATGTAATAAATAAAAAAATTAAAATTATCAGACACTAACAATTAAGTATTCATAATTTTAACGAAAGAAGCAATGAGGTTTGCCCTTCATACTAAATGATTTATTAAGAATCAGAAAATAAAATATTAATATTAATCGGATGTTGAAGCAAAAATTGTAGGACTTAATCTTATAAAGAGTCAATTTTATAGTTATTGTTAAATTAAATGATTCACAATCAAACTGACTCAAGAAAAAGAAAAATATATATTGAGTCGACTTTGGGTTTTTAAAGTTTAAAATCGACTCATCAGTTACTTCAAATCGGCACACGACTAATCATGGTACGACTTAAGAGTCTACAAATTTAACTTTTTTTATTTGGCTTTTTGCCAGATTTTACATGTTTTCGCTGTGTAGGTATGTATTTATTGCAAATTGTGATTTCAAAATGTTTATAGGTACATGGAATTTTCCAGGAAATTGTTAATCAAAGCTTGTTTTATATTTAAGGAGCAATAAATATTTAACTGCCCAATTTAAGTTTTTTTTTTTAATATTATTTTGTGTTGAGGCTTAACGAATCAAAAGTCATGATGAGTTTATCCTAGAAGAATAAAAATGATAATTTTATTCGAATTCGCTACTTTATTTGGGCATGTATGTACTTAGATATATGTATGTAGTAACTAACTATTTGTAGGTATGTGTTTGTGTGTGTGTATCATTCATGCCTAGACATGACGGTTTTTAAATTGATTTGAATATACTACATAGTCAAAGTTGATCCCTAATGATGAAGAAAAAAGGTTGTTTATTACCTTGATAGCTACATATGTAAAGTCACTTTCCTTATCACTGATGATGATGATGATAACAAAGAGAAATCGTTGACAAAATTAAATTCTTGGCACGACAGAAACACAATTAAAAATAATTTCGTTTCAGTAAGGGGGAAGAAAAAAACCATCTCAGAGAGATATTCTTTTTTTATAATATGGTTTCCAATATATGTACATATGTACCCATGTGCCTATCTACTAAAATAGGTACTAATTACAGCTACCTTGATAATACCTATTAAAAAGTACATACCTACATAGTCAACAACAAATAATAATATGGTATTTATACCGTAGATACATACATACGCATATTTGTGTATAGGTATATTCAACCATAGCTAATTAAAGATGGTTGATCCTGCTACCTGTGTGACCTTCATATACTTAAAGCCATATTGTGTAAGAGGGGAGGTGCATCTCAACTTGACCTCTATCCCAGTTGACTGTATCCATTTTTTAATGAATTAGCAATTGAGTTAATAGCCTCCTTAAGATTGACCACTTTTAAAAAATGCTATCCTTTTCTATACAAAAAAGCTATTGAGACGATATTTGGCCATATACGCCGGCTGCTTCACAATTTAGGAATGTGACTCAATTTTTAAAAAAACATAACCTTGCAAGAAAATAACTAAGGGAATAACCTAGGAATTGTTTGCTAAAAAGTCTCCTGCTTTTTCATGAAGTTACAGTGTTTGGGCGATTGAAGGAAATATGACAAAAAGGATCAATACCATCTGACTGAGCCAATTTTAATGCAAATTTTATCAAACAGAGCTGAGGTAGGGTTCCGCGCAAGGTTGCAATAGTAGATAGAGGCCATATTGAGGTATTAGGAGGTATTCGACATGAATATCACATAATACATTCTGTCAAAATTAAAAAAAATAAATATGGAAAGTAATGTTTTCAGCAGCAGAGCTTAAGAGCTTAAGGAACGGCCACGAGGTGCATGTAAGTGATATACCTATACCTATGTATGTACATACATACATACTTCATCAATACTCATACTAGCTGATCAATACCTTTATTTATTTTTATTTTTATTCTTTTTTGTTATTGTTGCACAATGGTCATTCGTGTACATATACATACATAGGCACATAAATACATATTAGATATCAATTCTCAATGGATAAGTATGTAGTTACAAAATATTTGTAAATGTCATGATTCATCATTTTGCGTTGTTTTTAATGGCTACATTCTGCTGCATTCATCTGCTCCTAGTATATCAATACATTAATACTAATACATAGATATATGTACAATTGTACATGAGAGTATTTTGTTTTGTTTTGGGGGTAAAGTTTTGACTGCATTTTTCTGCAAGGCATCAAGAAAAAACTATTGTAAAAATTTCAAATTCCTCATGATATTCTTGACATACTACTACGAGTGCTTTAAAAAGAAAAAAGCGTCAATAATAGTATGTCAAGAATGGCATGAGGAATTTGGAATTTAAGGATAAAAAAAGTCTTCTTTTTTTTAAACGACTTGTGCCATCCATATTTTAAAACTATAAAACTATAAAAAAAAAGTTTGCTCAACAAAAAACATAATTGTTGTTTTCGCATTTCAATGAGAAATATGTCCCTACATTTTTTTATTTTAATTTTAAATACCATTAATCATAAGCTATTAGCACATATTTTGATTTAGCATCTATATTTACATAAATTATTTATTATTTACATACTTTCTTTGGATGTCTTTAATCTGTAGACTTTTAGATTTTGTATGTTGATGATCCCTTTTTTAACGATTTGTTTTTCTAAAGAGGAGTTTTGTTTAGTATATATTTTTTAATATATATATAAGAAGATGGAAGTTTTCAATGGTTAATTTTTTTCTTTTTTAAAAGTCACAAATCAATCTTTTTTTCACGAAATAATATTTTACCGCGAAGGTTAGTTTGTGGTGTCCTCTCTTTCTCTCTCTCCCATTAAAATATACATACATATTTACATAATATATAAATAATAGAATCCACTTGTATAAGTACAAAGGGGAAATGAAAACGCAAATGAGGAATTTGATCCAAACAATACCCATCTACTTAAGTATATGTAGATATAATATGATGTACAATGTTGTTTAATTAGGTACTAGCTCTTTCATAACGTTGATTAGATAAAGACACCTCAATGGTTGATGCATGGTTCTTTACTAATTAATTACATACTACCTGTTCTTCTTCTTCTTTCCTTCTTGGTTTAAAAACACACACTCAAGTGTTTTTTTGTATGATTTTTTTCCCTTCAATTTTGTGAAAAAAAGAAGTTAATTAAAGGAGGAATCCAGGATTGAAGGAAGGAAGTCATTATACGATTTGATCATTAAGTATCATGTATTATTTAATAATAATAATTAGATGCATTCTATGTTGCTGTAGAAGTAAATTACCCATTATACATAAATATTTATGGCTCTAAGGGTTTTTTGTTGTTTTTGCAGTGATGAATTTATTTTTTTGCGGGGTGATAATGTGTTGATATATTTTGTAGAACTATGTGTTGAAGGTAACACCATTTATTAATTAATTCACATCCTGTGTATCTATTTATGTATCTACATAAATTGATTTGAGTAGAAAAATATTTGGAAATACAATATATGGTATATAAATATAATATGGCTCTGCCAATGATAAGGGGTCTAACCAACATTTTCCTCAATTTTTTTTTTGCATAGTTCGATTGCTAAATTATTGATTTTTATTCTTACATGATTTAAAAAATTTTCATTTGAAATCTTGAAAAAGTAGATCATGTGAGTCAAATTAATTCTCACGCATCTCAAAGATATACCCTTTTAAACTTGCAACACCTTTTTTCTCGAAGCTTTAAAAAGGTTGATCATATCTCTTATTATTTGCAGAGTTCTTTATGTAGCTATATATATGTATATAAGTACATATACAATTTTTATTTTTAAAAATAGTTTTACTTTAGTCAAGTGTAAACACTAAATTTGTTTGAAATAAAAATCTCGGTGAATGGCTCTGATATGAAGAAGCCAAAACTTAGATTTCACCTACTAAAAAGACATCAATAATAAATGGAGTAATAACAACGTGCAAAAAAAAGCTGTCAAAACTGCGCCGAGATTTATAAATTTTAATTGATCCCTGATGGAGATCAAGAGTCTCTTTTGGGTTAATTTTTTTAGCCCTTTTATTCATCCCTTTATCTCTAATTCAAAATGATAAAATTTAGAACTAATAGAAGGGATATAGAGATAAAGTAAAACAAGACAAGACAAAAAAAAAAAAAAAAAAAGAATTTAAAATATTTGAGATGTTTTAAGTTCCTCACAGATAATGTTGTGTCCTTTTTTTAAAAAAATGTCTTTCCTAATTCAATTTTCATGGACTCTCAGGAAAGTAGTCCCTTGTAAGTAACTTTTTATTCCTAAAAAAATTCTTTTCAACGGGAAAACATTTTCATTTAATAGTAGAAAAGTGTTCCCAACCTAACTAAAGCTATTTCGAGTTCAGTCAATCCACGTTCAGAACGGGGAAGATAAGTAGAAAAATTAATAGTTTACTGCGAAATATGTATTGTGTCAATTTTAATGTTTATGGTTTGTATGTTTTGGTACTCCCCTGAATAACTCTCACGCTCCCCCCAAGGAAGGCACCCTCCCCTGTATGAAAACCACTCTCCTTTGTAAAATCTAAATACAAAAATGCTACAAAATATGTAGTTATGAATATTTTTATTTTGAATGCTTTAATTGCTGATATCTCAGTACAATTTTATATTACTCCAGAACCATTTTATCTAGCACACAATGAGTTCTAAATTTTTGAGAGTGTTTCCTAAGGAATGAACTATTTTGAGATCGTTTTGTGCCTTTTTCAAAGGAAATCAAACTTATGGAAGGATCCGTTAACCATATATCACAATGGACGTTATTTTTACGCAAAAGACCTCCTAGCTGATATTTTGGTCTACTGTTTTGAAAAAGAATGTGGTGGTCATAAATAATAATTATTTATTTAAAGAGTTTTAAGGAATGAGTTAGACATTCAAAGAAGGAAATAGCAATAAGAACCATTCAGCCTCTGTCATTTTTTGACCGACTACTAACAAGTCCTTGGTGCTTCAATAAATTGTGATCATGCTCTTGGAATGAACAGTCATTGCAATTTCTTAGAGATTTTTCTCCCTCTCCCCAGTTATAGCATAAAGTAGGTCATTTCATAGTTCTATAACTTTAAAACTACTAATCAAAATTACCTAATTTTTGGCTTGAGCTCAGTCAAGGCGTATTGAACTCTTAACAGATTAAAAGTATCAAATATCTAGACCAAACTACAACTTTAAAATTGTATTTTAAAGATGAGCAAAAAATATATAAAGTAATGATACGAGCCTTTGATAACTCATTGATTTCTTTCAAACTCACATCAACTGAGACTGGATAGAAAACCAATCAATGGTAATATTTAGTAGATCTTTTAAAAATCATAGTTGTTGTAAAAAAGTTCTATAAAAATGAGTAACTTTGAACTTTTTTTTGTAAGTAATAAAATATATTCTGGCTAAAAAATAATTATTTACTTTGAACTTTGGCTAATTTTGGACAATTCAAAAATATTTTATAGTAAAAAAAAAGTATTTCTTATAAATCAAGATATATGTACATGGTTCATATATCTTCTAAGGTATTTGTACTGACTAAGTAGTACATAAGTTTGTCAGTTGTACAAACTATTTCTTTTTATATGTCATGAAAGATTATATATATATATATATATTTACTTATTTTGTATTTTGTTGCCCATTGAAAAAAGGGATATTTTGCCTTAAGCGTCATTACAGGAGTTGATTATCATTGTAGTATGGTACCTATTTGTCTTCCAAAGGGATATTTTTTATATAAAGAATTAAATATTTTTATATACCTTTATTTCCCAAATTTGCAAGGGAAATTACTTTTTCAAAACCCCTCACAATATCACCCATTGCTCTTTATTTCGAAAGTATGTAGGTATACATATAGGTAATGGTAGTAGACCCCTGGAGTTATTTGTTGGTTTATTGCTTATTCATAAATAACAATGAATGATTTTATAATATAAATATAAAATGAGAAAAGTTATCTCTATTCTATTGTTGCCCACACATCAACGATATGTGAAGAAGAAAAAACCCCATTGTGTTACATGGGTGTATCTACATAATTTTTGTGTATATGTGTTTGAGAGCTGAGTTGTGGCTGGGTGAGGCAGTCTTTCATGTATAATATATATATATGTACATTAGTGAGAAGTTACCTACTTCTTGTCCATTCATCATTTTCTACATTAAATGAGACAGATAATGATATATGTATGTCTTATTATTATTTATTGAGTTTGATAAATTGGTGTGTCTCAATGCATTGTCCCCTTCCTGTGACCGGACCATGGATGCAATCCTGTTATAGTTTGTCCACTTGTTGTGGTTTTAGAATTTGCACTATTTATATATTTATATATAGTATCTATGTATTCATCAATGTCATCTCCTTAAATGAGACTCAAAGCTAGGATTTGAAATAGTACACGCGTTCGTTCCACACAACTAACAAACAAACAAACAGACATTCAATAAAATGCAAATCATGGCTTATAACTATTAATGACGATTGACATTGATATGATTATTATACCTACATATGTATGTATCTATTTGTATTAGGTCTATTGTTGCAGCATCCATTGCAATAATATACATACATACATACATACAATAAGTGGGCAATCCTGATGATGGAGGCGGATCATTCGGTTGTTGAAGCAGGTGTCCTTTCAATTTTATATTTTTTGTCGTTCCATACTTTGATAGATTTGGTTTTTGTTTTTTGTTTTCATTTTTGCTGTTGTTAAGGTCGTACCTGCTGCTCCATGTCTTCATCCTTGAATTCCATTTGTATACTTACTTACATTTAAAAGTATTTATTTCATTTTTAGAAATTTGATAGATAATAAGGGTTACACTATTAATCACCTACCTACTTGGATTGGTAGGTTATTATTAGCCACATTCCAAAGAATAAAAGTTGCTCAACTCAATTCTTCGTGTCTTTTTAAGGTTTTAATCGTGTGTGTTTTTAGGTGGAGCTTGTTTGTCATGTTTTTAAATTATTTTCATTTATTATATTTGTATATATCTGTCCCATTAAATATAAAAGGAGTCTCATATAGATGGAGCCACGAGCAAACAAAAAACATTGTGAATAATTATATTCAGAAAGTGACAATGATTTCTAAGCAATGACAAAATTGAACGATTTCCTCTTTTTTTATTAGTTTCCACATCCAGTTTATCCACCACATTTCGTCGCCAGAGACTATTGACTCTTCCCAGATTTAAACAATGCTCTAAGGTTTTGAAAACTTGATGAATACAATGGATTTTTGCTTTAAAAGTTGTATTTTTCTTAGTTGCCCCCGATACTTATTGATTGATGTGTTTGTAGATATATGAACTGAACAAAACATCCTAGTCAGATAATGGCTCTATAAGTCCTGGCCAGTGACGTTAAAACTAAGCCCCCTACTTTTTCAGGTGTACTATAAGGTTTTAAGATACATAGTTTTACCTTGAATGATGACCAATTACTCTATTAAGGAGTCAGTTTGCTAACAAAACGGAGTTCTGTCACACACACCCATGAAAGTTCAGAAATTTTGTAGAAATATTTTTGACAACTTTTGGCCGTCGAATATGTGTCCTCCCTCATCTCCTGACCTTAATGTCTTTGACTATTTCTGGTGAAGTGTCTGGTGAAGGGATTTCAATTAACTCCTAATCCAAAATTGGAGTCTCTCAAAGGTGTCAATGTCCATGCATGGGACAAGGTTCCTAAGGATAGCATTAAGAAGACCTTTGGTAGCTTCCACTCTCGTATCGAGGAAGTTATTACTTCAAAAGGAGGGCAAATATAATACAAAATGTAAAAATATTCAGAAAATTAATTTATTGGACTACATATAGATTTTGTAACGAGCGCTTAAGCATCCAGTATATGTGTAACAGAAACTTTGCGGTGCACCTAACAATTATCTTGGGCAGACTCTTGCGCTGTGGTCCCTAGTTTGAGAAATACGTGTTTAAAATATGTATGTAGTTGAAGTCGAATATCTTGATGAATAAAATTCAGTTTTACCCAAAAAATTGGCTTTTTTATGTTAGCCCATAGATCAATGGGGTCATCTCTAAGATGCTATTTTCCAATTCATTCCCGTGTGAGTCACTCAATCCTTCAAATTTTTGGTTATATGATTTAAGCTGAAGATGTTGTTATTTATAATACCCCTGTTGTATCTCTTATTTTAAAAACATCAAGGTCGAAAAGTGACGACCCTTCAATTCTTTTTTATTTAAGTAAATTCAATAGAGCTGAAATATTAATCAAAATTTACTCTCTTTGGATCTTACATAGTTCAATTTGGCATTTTTAGGCCAAGGGTTATTATCTGGTCTTCTTCCCAGCCATTATGCCTATACTCATTTTTACCGTCCTTCAGGCCAAGTAATTTTTACACTTATCGACATCATCTAATATCAAAGCTTAGTTAGTATAATTTTAAATAGTTAATGTTTCCACGACCCACGAGTTGAGAGCCACTGTCTAACATCATATTTGTCAATTAGGATTTGACCAATCATGGATCTTCATTAGAATGATTAATTATGACTCATTTACCAATTGATCAACAATATGAGAGGAAATACTAAATCAGGTACTCGATACCAATTTTTGATGGCCTTGATCATTAAAAGATAAATACAACTTGATTAAAAAATGTCATTTTCTAAAAGATAAAATAAAACGTTTTTTTTTCTGCTGGTCTCTATCCCTCAAAGTCTTGGCCATGTTTCAGTTGAAGTGGGGTTGATCATAGGCACGGTGTCACGGGAGGATCAGAGTGAGCAAGCAGTATACCCTCACTTTATCTCTTAGCCCCCTCACAACACGTAATGGTTTTATATAGTAGCCTAAATGGATTTACACAAATGCTACACAAACCACATTTCAAAACTTGACTGCCCTCTAACAAGTAACGTATTCGATACAAAATGATGGTTACATTGAATTGTGGCTCTATCAGATATCAGATATTGTCACACTTTTATTGCATTTTAATAAAATCATAATCAAACTAGGTGAACAGGTACCCCCTCAGTGATTTTACTTGATCACAACGCTGGCACATGTTTAAATAGTTCTAATGATTTGATTTATTACCTTAGACTAGCAAGTCCTGCTGAAAAGTATAACTAAGCAGTTATTGATATTATCCATTACATCATTTTGCAACAAATGGAGCAATAAAAAGGATGAGTGACTGACTGGTCAGCAAAAAACAAAACATGACAAAATGTGAGATTATATGTACATCAAACTGAAAAAGTAGGGAGCTCTTCTGCTCATTAGCATCCATGTTTTATTGTTATTATTAGTAGAAGTATAGTGTGACGTCTATTGTGTAGATCATCACTTCATTACTCATATTCCTGAAATGCCCTTGTTATTATTATTATTATAATCGTTATCAATTGAATACGCTGCTAAAGCGTCATAAACCTGTTTGACGAGGAGACTTCACAAATCCTTTTTTTTTTTTTTGTGTGTGTGTGCATAGATATTGTTTGGTAAATACAGAGCCACAGATAGCGACATCATTGTATATTTTTTTATCAATTAATAAAAATAGTTTATTGATTGATTTTTTATGATATTTAAAATGTATATATATATATATAATCCTACTAAAAAAAGGTTTTCTTATCAATTTGACCTATTGCTAAAGATTTACATTAGAGTCTAAGCGACCAAATAAGGAAGTAAGGCTTCAAGTATGATCAATTAGTATATAGGTATATAATGGGTTGTCAAATATCTCCCTTCCACTTTTTTGCTCTTTATTCAATGCTTTATAAAAAGTGTTACAGGGATCGGATTTAGTTCAAATATGCGCCGTTCTGTTCGAATATATGTTTCCATCTAAACGACAACTTCAAAATACCCCCCCCCCCTCATAGAATTCCCCTCCTTATTTGTGAAGAACTCGGGCAGCCACTTTTCACAAGCCTCTTTTGAGTCCAACTTTAGACCACCAAGGGCGTTCGCCATGGACAGGAACAGGTGGTAATCACTTTGTGCTATGTACGGGGTATATGGTGGATGCGATAAAACCTCCCATCCGAGCTCCCGTAGCTTCTGCCGAGTCATCAACGAAGTGTGTGGTCTGCCATTGTCCTGGTGGAACACTAAACCCGTCCTGTTGGCCAATTCTGGACGCTTCTGGTCGATCGCCTGCTTCAAGCGGTCCAGTTGTTCGGAGTAGATGGAGCCATGGATATAGCTTATCCATGGTGTCGTTTTCACCGGCTCTGAATCATCGAAACCATTCCTCCGAGGTTCGAAGTGATAGAGTACCATCCCCGAAAACACCATTAATTTCACGGAACGTTTCTCTAGCGGATTTGCCTTCAACGAAGGAAAACTTTAAAATAGCGCGAATTTCGGCGTTAGTAAACTCCATGTTTACACGTGTCTATAACTTTTGAATACAATATCACAACTAATCATGCATAGTAATTTGTTTTGTAGGTTATGTCAAGACCTTTCAAATGATGTATAGTATTGCCAGATACAAGCTCTGTAATGCTTTGAACATAGCCTCGAAATTCAAAAGACAAAAAGGCGGAAAGGAGATATTTGACAACCTTATATATATTATTATTATTTTTTTTGGGGGGAGGGGGATATTCACAGCAAAAATAATAACCAAAAAAATATATATATATATGTTTAAAATTTTATTGCTCAACGTTCTCATGGTCTATTGTTTGTACTACGTTCCTTTTAGCGTTGATGGATCCAAGAGTAGGTAAATCATTTTCAAAAAATTATTTGCAAAATAATATAGTATGTATATGTAGGTATATATTACTAAATAAAGTGTGC
This sequence comes from Lepeophtheirus nordmannii, assembly GCA_963680855.1. NCBI lineage: Eukaryota > Metazoa > Arthropoda > Copepoda > Siphonostomatoida > Caligidae > Lepeophtheirus > Lepeophtheirus nordmannii. The sequence continues at coordinate 27,876,595 of OY804520.1, forward strand.
AGAAAGTTTAATGTAACAAATTTTGCATGGGTTATATATGATTCTTTGTATGCACATACATATCCCTACCTACCTACCTGGGTATCTGAATGGATTTTTATCTTTTGAATTGAAAAATACATACATACATACATATATCTTCCAATATATGTATATATATATATACGTGATATGATATCTAGTTGTCGTGGTCTTTATCTGATAGCCTTGAATCCCTGTATTTTATTGTTTTTGTGTTGTTTTTTTTTTGCTCTAAAGTTGCTAAAAGTTGAACGTTTTAATAAATAATAAGTACAAGGAAATTCCACGTTGAGATATTTAAGTGGAGTCTTTTATAGAAATAGTTAATTTTATTTCTCGTCAAAAATGGATGTTGCATGCTTTAATTCAATTTAGTTCTTGCATAATAACTTTTTTCCCTTCATTTTTTTAGAATTTGTTAAAATGTAGGTAGTGTGAGAAGTTGCTGCTTTAATTACTTTTTGTCTTCTTCCTCTAAAGCACCACCATTATATTATTATACCTAATAGTTTATTTTAAGCAAATATTTTTATAAAAAAAATATCTTTGTTACGTATTAATTTATTTATTTTGCAGTTTTGGTGTAATGAAATGATGTGTTTTTTGTTTTGTTTATTTGTTCGTTTGTTTCATTACATTTCATTAAATGTTTAAATGTCAAATAGCTAGTAAATTTATGGGTTTGTTCGTATGACCTTTTCCTTATGGAAAAAAAACTTCGTTATTTTTTAATATGTATTTATGCGTATAAAATCACCATAACTACAACTTTGTATGATATTTGAATTAAAATATGCCTAAATACATATAAAAATTCTATTGACTTTTGTGTTTCAAATAATTCATTTTGGGGCTTGAGGAATGATATACATACATAGATAGGAGAAGAGAATGACCTTTAACTTGCCAATTTTCCTTCAATCTTTCTTTTCTTTGTACATAGTAGTCTAAAGATTTTTTAATAACGATAATAATATTAAAAGTTTAAAGTTTCTTTCTTACAATAATAATTATGATTGTTTTTAAAATATCCGTGGAAAGGGAAGGGGGGGGGGGAAAAGTTTCAGGTCATGTGTATTAAAAGTGTTACTTTGTCGTGATCAAAATGCATTATCCTTTTTGATCTTTGGATATATCATGTATGTACATACATTCTCTTCATCCCAGAGATGAAATCACTTTTTTTTTTAACTATTCATCATTACTTTATTGTTTTATTTCTTCTCATCGAAATTAAAGTCAATTAAAGAATAGGTAAAAAAGGAAGAACTTTAAATTCGAAATGCAAAGTATGTAATTATCTTTATCATGACCGCTGACCTTCTTCTTCTTCTTCTTTTTCTCCATCTCCTTCCATGTATCTATGTATTTGGGGATTTTTTCTTATAAGGCATATGTATATATATATATACATATAGGGATGTACTTTCCTTTCTTAACAAAAAAAAAATATCTTAGTGAGTCAGCATTCTGTGAATATTCTCCCTTTGGTCTTTCAAAGGGTATTTCAAGGTATTCACATCTTGAAATGCCCTTGAATACAGGAGCCATGTGATGATGATTCAATCATTTTCCAAATTACATATTATTATTGAAAGTATTCGCTAGCTATGTACGATTTAACTTTGTGTGGTGTACAACATATGTAGGTAAAGTCGTTCTTTGTCTTTTGTACTCCTAAAAAGAGATTAATTATGTACATATATGAAGCAAGGAGGAAGGAGGAGGGGTGAGCCTTGGTTCAGAATATAATACTTAATCTCTTCTATCATATCATCAAAATATCCTTCGATACCTATGCCAAATATTTCCTCTACCACACAAGAAGTGCCCTCACACTTTGCACATGTACTGAATTTTAAATATATATATATATATATATATTTGCTATTAATATTCCTCTCAAGAAATGGTCATTTTCGAATAAGTAATCACTTCTATTAGGGCAAAAAAGTATGAAATGTAATCATTTTTGACAATTTTTTTTACTCTTTTTTTTCTAAATTTTATTATTATTAACATAAAATACCTGTTTATTCGACATCTAAGGAATAATTAAGGAACCAACCTTTAATTTATGGATATATAAATGCTCAATTACAGGCAATGCTAAATATTTAAGGTGTATCCGTGGAAAAATGAATACAAATACATAACTAATATCAAATTAGAAAAAGAAAAAATGTCAGATAATATTTGAGATGTTTGACTTTTCTTATACTATTGGATGGGCCTTCATTAATTCATTCAAGTAGACTATAATAAGAACCCATATAATTGAGTATAGTAAGACCTATTATTTCTCGGAAAATTGTCCCGAGAAGATAATATGTATAGTAAATAATAACTATTGTTACATTTAAGTAATTTTTTATACATTAGAACCCAAGAACTTCATGACAATTTGTTCTGAAATGAGAATTGAGAATCGATGCAGTCGAGTTCTGAATCAACGCTAAAGTGTCATGTGACGTAAGGAAGAACTGACTTTTGTTTATAAAAGTCACTTGAGGATTTCAAAGTCTCCGAACATGTCAAATTATGAAATGGTCGATTTCCGGGGTTCTACTCTATATTTTAAGAAGAAAGATTCATGAAATATTAAAAAAAATTACTTAAGTGGAAAGATCTTAGGAATAACCCATTAATTATAATTATTATATGGCTAATTACAAAAATTAAAATATACTTGCAAAGCATCAATAGGATACGATTGACTCATGATCTAGGTATAGCAACTCCTTTTATAAAAATATGGGATATCTCATACTGCTCCAGAAGCAAGTATGTGCAAGAATATAAATTGTTTTGTATAAATACATTGAGTGTCATGAAGACTTCTGAAACATTTTTCTGAATGCACACTGTGCATCATTGGCAGAGCATCATAAATCGTTCAAAACTCTTAATTTCTAAGTGAATCATTAATAAATATGGATTCAACTACATATTTATTTAATGAATAACATATTTAAAGGAAAATAATATATTGAAAACATTAATGGGTGAATAGCGGATCCCGGGAGATAAAGCCCCTAGTGTACCCTAATTACTTACAAAGTTAAAAACATGTGTTGTGTTTTAAAAAAGCAATTAAGTTAAATAAAAACATGATGAACAGAGTATAAATAGTGTTTTCATACGTCAAAAAATGATCCATTTATTTCACTACCTTCACTCTTTCTTTAGCTTTTTATCTACTCATAATTTTATCATTAGGGGAAAGGGTGTAACCACGATATGGCTGTACATTCATAGACAGGGCGAAGGCACACACAACTGATCACATTTTCTCTACATATATCATGCCTATTATGATTTCGTTTTTGGAAATAATTAATGTACCTAATTACTAAAGGTTATTATGTATATATATATATATATAAAGAAAATAAGAAGTCACCTTTGAAATTAAGCAAGGGCTTTTAAATCAACTTAGGGATTATAATTAGTCAATATGATTTATATAAATTGATTTGAATACATCCTCAATAGTAGGTATGCACTCATACACACTGAATGAATGCTCTTTGCTCTTTAAAGGGATTGAAAGTTAATTGCTTCAAAAGGAAAATTATACCTACTGCCAGAGTTTCAGAAAGTGTAATTTTTTCCTCGATCCTGACTTTTCTTAAATAGAAAAGGTTCCTCAAAATGGTGACTGATTCCCCCTTGAATAAAGTAAATTATCATTCATATCAATTAACAAGTTATTTGTATATATTTCAACAAGCTGTCTCATGAAATGGCTATTTAAAGGATTAATTACCTAGGGGCATAGGCGTACGGAAAGAAAAAATGACGGGTCAAAATTTGCCCAAATATGTAAGAGGTAGTTTAGGTTTATCGATGTTCTTTAAAATTACTTTAAAAGTTCCTCAATTTCGATAAGTTTGGAAAGGTAACGAAAGTTCCTCGCGATCCAGGATCGCAGGATCGAAGTTTTCTGAAACTCTGCCTACTGCTACACATATTCCCGAAAAAAAAGAAATACTAGATCATATGAATGACGAATTGAAGCAATGTCGTCCTCGACGGGGGTAGGAGGGGGGGGGGTGCTCAATATTTTCAAGGGGGAAACATATATTTCATTATGCAGAATAAGAATGAGTCCTTCATACATTATACCCTAAAGCATCACCCCACTCGACACCGGATCTGAATGTCAGTGTTATTGAGGAACTACAGAAATGATCTACAACTTTTCCAATCCTTGTGGATTACACGCATAGGTTCCTTCGTTCTGTATTTCTTCAACACTATTTACGACCCACTCGTTGCCTGCTATTTGACATTCCTTAGTCGTGTTTATGACTTAATCTCATTTTTCAATTGTTTTAGAACAATTACCTACCTATATTATATTACTCCTACTTTTTTATTGCTCCTTCTTTAATTATACGCTTATACTTTTATACTCTATTTGAAGGGAATAGTTTAAAGGTAAAATGGAATGACTTAGAACATATATATATATATATATATATATATATATATATATTGTAACGTATGTTGATGGATAGGGAGACATTTAATTTACAAACATTTATTGGGCTCCTTTAGTTTTTTTAAAAGACAGGTTGAATTGTGAATGAAAAAGTTCCTACATACTTAAAGCGTGTGAAATGCACATCCTATAACAACAAAAAATTGGAAAATGAATTGTTTGTAGGCCTAATTATTATTTCCTAAGATCCATTAATCTGCAATTACCCGTATTATCACTTTGTATCCCAAATAATATGTTGCAAGCACGCAGTAGTAATTCCACTCTTCATGCCTCCAGGATACTTATTATTTTATACAATTTTGTAAAGACATGTGGAATTTCCCCCCCTCATTTCCTACATAACATGAATTAGGTAAATAACTAATCCCTTGGTTATTGTATATTTCGTGCATCTTATGTATAATGTCTTCAAAGAAATATCCACTCAAATAAAAAAAAATGTAATTTTTATATAATATTCGTAGGTATGTTTGTTATTTAAGAGTAAAAAGTACATAGTTGAACCCACGTGTTTTTTTTGGTTTTTTTTAACTCTGCCCTACCTAACTATTTAATAGATAATAAATGTCTGCTCATTTTTTTACTTAATAATATGAACAAATAATTTCATGATTCTATTTATTTTCATAGGTTGGTGGATGATCGATGTGTTGTGGCCCCTGAGGCAGGGGATATTGCGAATCCTCCCAAGAAATTTCGAGGTAAAACAAAAACAAATTATATGTATATAAATAATTCCCTTTCTTTTTTTTTTTGACATGATATTAATATTAATAGATACATATTTAATTCTGTAGATAATAATAAAGACTTGCCATTATGGGCACCACTGCATATGTATCTATGAATAATATAGCATGTACGTATTTTGATCGTGAGAACTGACCATACGTTATTTACTCTATGAGAACATTTCATGTCTGTCTGTCTGTCTGTCTGTATGTATGTATGTACATAACTATGATAATATCAGCATTTATACCTTTATTCGATTTATCTTAAATAAAAATAAAATATATGTACATATTATACATATATATATATATATACCCTATATAAAAATGTATATTTATAATAATACCTAACTATGCATGTAAGTAGCTGCCTATTCCTTTCTTTATGCTATATTCTTTGTAATGCTATACTCAAGTCCTGTTTTATACTCACAATAATAATAACAATAATAATAATAATAATAATTGTACTATAAACTTTTATAAATGTTCCTATATGATGTAATGAAAGAAAGAATGAGATTTTGATGGAAGGTTACATATTGTTATTATTATTATTATTATTATTATTACTATGTAGACATCATGTGAGAGATAAGAGACGACTACTCAGATCAAGTTGATTATCTGTATCCTATAATCATCTCAAAGTAATCCTTCCGTGTAAAAACATCATTAATGATCTTAAGAAGAAGATGATGATGAGAGCCCTTCTCACTGCCTTGTTAAGGGGGCTCATTAGACCCCCTACGACCCCTTCTCCCTCTCTATATATGTATACGTATGGACCTATTGATTATTTCATAGTATGTAAAAATTTAAAAAAGGATTAGGTAATGGTTTATTTAGTTACAACCATTAATTAATATTGCATATGGTAAGATGATTTTATGCACTTATGTGCAGTATTGTATGTATGTATGTATTATAGTCAATAAAGAAGCAGACGCCTCCCAAATCTTTGCAAAAAAAACCACCAAAATATCAATATATATGTATACACATACATATTTAAGTAGGTATACCTATGCATATATATAGGCCCATACACAATACATATACTTACATATATAATACTTTTGTATAAAGTTGAAATTGCTTTTTAAGCCTTTTTGCATATTAATATCCTTCTTTGTTTAGTTATTTAAAAATTTAAAAAAGATTATTTTGATGTGTCTTTATGAACATTCTAGGGCTTCAAAAATGCCAGAGACTTGATTAATAAAAGAGAAAAGAATTCATTAATTTGGACGTGTAATGTGTTCAAATTACATACATACATACATACATCTTTGGTTATACACATTATGAGATATATTTGGGTATCAAGAAAACGCTGTCAGATATATTTCAGGTCCCTGACATGGGCTCAATGCAAACAATTTATCTCTTATATTAGACTAAGTAAAAAAAAAAAAAGTCCGGTTTCCATGAAAAAGAAAGAAAAACGGCTGAAGTATTCATCATCATCATTTAGCGTTGTCATTAGCACGCTTCTGGGACAATTAGGATGCAATATAGTTTATTTAATGGATTAAAACTATTACAATAATAAAATATCAATATTTGAATCGTAGTTTTAAAATTTGGAGCGTTTGAAAGTGACAAATTTTGACTACATACATACATAATCCTACTTTTTTTATCTTTAAAAGTACCTTGTCAAAAATGGCATGAGGGACCTTAAATTTTGCAAATAGCATTTTTTTTTATGTCTTTGAACAAATAAGGCTATAGTAAAGTTACAAAAAAAAAAAGAAGACTTTTCCCCAAAACGGGACACTTTAATGTATATACATACATAGGCCGTACACACAAAATCCTATATCTGTTGTTAAAACAAACAGGTCTAAAATATACACACTTATATTTCGAGTCCTATAAAATATTGCATTTGTTTGTATATATATATATATATTAAAGTTATTCATTTGCTGCATTGATTTGCATTTTATGTACAAATTAATTAATTAAGTATATGTATAGACGAATATTTATTTTATTTATTCTTGTAAATGAACACTGAGTTCATCATTTTGAAGATGCTCTCTTCTAAAAACTTATCTTACGCAGATACATACATATCTCAACCCAAGCATTTTTCTTTGTATGATAAGTAATTATATTTGCATATTTGAGTCTATTCATAGACATGACAATCTTTTGTAACTTTGCTTCCAACAACTTGAATTTCAAGTTTTCTCTCTCTCTCTCTCTCTTTCTCTCATGGAATAAAGATCATAAGGCCCTCTTCATAGGAATGAAGGATGTATATATTAGATATATCATAGATCCTTGCTCTTTTTCAAGTAAAAGTCGAATAAAAGGATAATGGAATTATGTTTCTTATTTGTAGGAATTAAGAATATTCTTATAAATATATTGATGAATCATATTTATCTAAATATATGTACTTTTTTTCTTTCTCTCTCTGCCACTCATGAATCATCATACTTGACCAATTAAATCATGGATGCTGAAAAATCCTTTATTTAAATATCAAATTTTACTTGATTTTGTTCCCTACGAATGAATGTTGTTTTTTCGCTCTATTGAAAGAAAAACTATCTAAACGTGATTAATTAGTTATATTTACATTGTAGAGGCAAAATTTGTGTATTGATGGATTTTGAGGTATATGCACATCATTCTTTAAGGTTGGAAGAAACAGGGGCTTTGTTTTGTTTATGGCTTCTACTCCCCCCCCCCCCCCCTCCTCTCTTTTATTATTAAATCTGTTTTTTAGTATTATATATACTACACACATTGGTATTTTTATACACGAAACTCTGGCGTGGGCTTTGATATTACCTTTTATTCTTCTTCTTATTCTTATTCTTTTAAAGTCTTCTTCTATAGATATTATATAAATCAATCCCTTGTCGACGATCCCCCATAAATTATGCAAGTAGATTAATTTCTGAATAAGGAGGCAAATATTTATGTGTATGTACATATATAAAGTTTCTTTAGTTTGGGTAGTTTCATGAACTCTCTGTTCTTTTGTCGGTCATTGCTTTTTACATATTCATTTACATAATAATGTCACCCTACATCACAATAAATCAAACAATTATTAATTTGTCTTTAAAATGAGTCTGAATGTCTTCATTTTCTAGGGTTGATATTAGCGGTTGGAGGCGCTGCAATTCGTATTTAAAATGTTTCAAAATTTCCCGATCTTAACTAAAAAAAACAACTAAATAGACAGACCACATCAAGAAAAAAAGCGTGCAAAGTTGGTTCGAAAGTTAATATATTCAGTAATACTTCAGATAGTGAGTTAAGACTTGGTTATTGAGTGTTTTGAACACATTCTCACTTCAAGTGAGTCTTGAGTGTTGGTAGAAATATTTCAACCTTAAGTCACTCTTCCAATAAGTCCAATCCGTGTCACACAGTGGTGTCAACTCCGCCAAAGCGGTCGTACAGCAAATTTCATAACTAATATTTGCGAATGCGTCGGCTCTACTTATAAAATGCCTAATATTTTAAGAATAAGGTTGTTTAACTACATATTTTGTATATTTGATTCAACTGCATTTGCTACTATATAGAATTGGGTATAAATATCTTTTTTCTTTGTTCTTTTGATGTGAAAAATGTAGACAAGGAACTATGAAATTTAATAAATCATGGACAACAACACTCTATTTCCTTATTGAAATATACATAGTACATAATATAAGAACATCAAAAAATGATCAAATGAACTGCCCCTTATTAAGTGTATTATGACCATTATTTGCAAATGTGAGGTAGCAGTTCTCCTCCTACTACCACTCTTGAGAAATTCCAATAAAATTGTTTTGCACAAATATTTTTATTTGTGCACGCCTTAGATTTAAACATAAAATAAAAATATTTATTTATAGTACAATTTATGTTTAATATGCACGAAAGGAATTTCGCTCTGATTTCTAATATTAATAGCATATATTTAGTATATATGTAATATTGTATTTTTGAAATAATTTATTTGTATCATTATGATTATGGGTATAACACATAAATTATTTTTAAAAGTTATTAGGCATTTAAAGTAATCATTTATTTTAACAAAAAGGGGAAAAAATCCCTTTATTCTCTGCAATTTCAAAAATAAATAACTGGAGACATTCAATACACATATGTACTTAAAATTGAAGTATTAGGCTTTTGTTATCAAGGATAAAGTCCTTGCTTAAAGGCCTTTTCTATTTACTTTTTTTTTTTTTGTTTTCACTATGTAATTTAAACACTCAACTTATGTAACTTGATATTAGTTTTTGCTTCCAGTCTTCCAGTTGTGAAGAGCTATTCAAGTTTTAATTGTTCAGTAATCATTCACATTTTTTGAGGGAGTTTTTGGGCGTGAGGAGTAGAGTTCTAAAATGATGCAATTTATCATTGTACCAAGAAAAATGGATTCAATATTTTATATAGGTATATCTTTAGTTTATTTTCCATGTATGTAAGTTATGATACACTTAACTAAATAATAAGCTCTTTACAAATTTTGCTTAAAATAAAGTAAAATGTTTTTAGATTTTACTCATTTTTTAGCTATAGGTACCTTTGGGTAATGGAGTTTCAATGTTATTATTATTATCAACCTTTAATTATACATATTAGTATAATTAATGATTTCGTTCTCACTTTTCTGTCAAGACACAGACCAAAGGATCTATATTAAAAATTTACTTCTTTTTTTTTAACACAATTTATTCTTCTTAGTCTAGACCTCGTCTCGATTTTGTTAAGCCCTGGTATCCTTTTAGTCTCGTGTGAAGTGGTCTTGACCACAACACTGATATATATTTATGTGAGTTCGTATTGATTTCAAACGCATAAATTGACTACAAGTCAATTTTGCGGACATTCGAGGTAAATTTATATGTTTTTTTGACATTGCATAACCTTCCCTTGATGATTTATTTGAGTATCCCTTAATAGGCGTATGCTCAACGTTTGAAGTCTACTTGTGTATTTTGATATATGTTATATAGTCAGTGTTTTTTGAAGTCTATAGAGTAAAAATATTCATTTTCTGAAATGTATGTACACTACTTTTGACCCTTAAAAACATTCTAAACGAATTTTGATTAGTATGTATGTACATTGATGAATTTGATTTCAAACACTTTTTGTAGGTGAGAAAAGACCTCAATTTGAGAGAGAGAGAGATGTGCCATTTCAGCGGAATGCATTCATAAATGCAATGGATATATTATATTTTATATAATTGATTATAATGGTAGAAGAAAATAATTATTCGATTGATTAAATATAGATATACGTGCCTATTCATGCATGTTTTTGAGCCTTAGGTTCACTTATAGATTACTTATCATTACTACACATATACTTTTTACAAAAAAAAAAAAAAAAAAAAAAAAAAATTTAGTTGAAGAACAATGCCCCATGAATTGAGGTTTATTTTATGTTGGTACATACCTACATATGTAAGTATGGTATTCTCTAGGCATTTCTAGAAAATAAAGGCCTTCAAAAATAATATATGTGTTTATACATATACATGTATGCTATAGTTATATTTATTTTTTTGCAAATTGGGTTGAAGGCATTGAGGAAATTATACCCACTAATACTCTCCCTTTTTTTTCTTCTTCTTTTCTTTGCCTTTTTTGAGATATACCTATAAAAAAAAATTATTTTTTTTTCTTTTGGGAGTGATAATGAGCATGTTTGACTCTAAATTAATGGCCTTTATTGTTACTTATTCTATGTTTTAACATCTGAGATTGTAATATATTTATCACAAAGGTAGAACAAAAAGAAACAAAAAAATAAAAATTAATGTCATTATTAATTCTTCATATTATGGGCAAAAAAAAGAAAAGAAAAACACCTTTTTTTTACATTGTTAAGATAAAAGTTTTTTTTGGTAGTATATGAGTAATGCTATTAGTAGCCCTATTTTAAACAAATAATGTGTTAGTACAAAAGAAAAATAATTACAAGTCATATTTGATCATAGGTATAGCTTAATGGAACGAGAGGAATATGTATGTACATATAGCCAATATATGAGTTGGTATCTACATACTTTGTTATTTTGAAGTCATTGACATAAAAAGTGGTTTTCCATGGATCCATACTTATTGTTTAGCTCCAACAGAAAGGATATCATGAGCCATGAACAAAAGTTATTTTTAGACTTGATAGTAAAAGCAAAAGGAATATTAAAGAACAGAGTTCAGCTCTGTTTAATTGATTTTTTTTTAAAGTTGCTCATATGAATAAATAAGAGATCACTTACTTTTGAATACTTGCTCTACTTAGATCGCAATTTGCCTTGAAATTTGACGATGAATCAATAATCTATTAAATCTTATTTATTAGGATATTTTTTTCTTGACTAATATCCTTCAGCATTGGAGAGCCAAGACTTGATGCTATTCATCAAATCAATGAATCAAATTAAATTGGATTTTTTAAATTTGTACATTACATATGTATATTATTACTATTTTTTTTTTCTTTGGTTTTCAATGGAAAGTGAGTTCCATGGTTGGAATACTCATTCATAACCAGTTCGACCCATTAGATTTTATGATCTGGATACATCCGTTTATATACATACATGCGATAGGGGAGCAACGGTAATGACTTCCGCTAACCATTTTCACTTTCACAAGTTGGTGTAGGGGTTTTTTTTGTTACAACTTTGGTACTTCTTTTTTTTTTTTTGGTCTGTTTCTTAGGCTGTGATAGTACGTAAGATGTCTACATAATAATCAACATAGTCCTATCAATAATAATTACATACTTATTTATGTCCGTCTAATATGCTCAAAAGTTATAATCCTAGATAACATTTGATATACATACTAACGTTTCATATGATCACAACTTATTATTAGAAGAAGAAGAAGAGGAACATTGAAATACCATGACCTTTTAGACTGCTATTTTCTATCTGTGTGTATGCATATTTCATGCTCAATAGTCTGCCTCCTCCTCATCGTTGCTTGCTTATTCATTGTAAGTCTGATACGGCTCCATACTAATTATTATTATTAGCTTTAGTTCACAATTATGTACTTTACCGTACTTGGGTGAATGCACCTATTTATTCGGTTTGCTAAACGCTTATATTTATTCTTTACTCATAGCAAATATTGACTCTTTTTTTTTTTAATTAGCCATGTAGGTATGAAAAGATTTTCAATAGTTTACAATATGTAAGGAAGCATACATACATATATGGTGGTGTAACATTGGTTAACAGGTTGAAGGTAGCTTTTTTGAACTAATCCATTTCCTCTAAAAATATGTAGATGAAGCTACAAAGGTTCTACTCCAATTTGTTTATTGAGAAGTTCTAATTAATTAATCATTCCAATTTTAAGTGCATAAATGCATTTATTATAGAGGGATTTTTTCAAAGAAAATCCTGAACACGCACAAATTTAAAAGGATGTTCCAACGTTTTCTAATGATAATAAAATTTGATTTAGGGTTCTTCTACCATATAACTTTTCTAATTGAAAAAAAACGGATCTTTTTTTTTTATGAACATATTGACTCTCTTTTTAGCAATGTCAAAGTCAAAATAAGACACACAATGGCATCCTCTCATTTACTTATTCAATCCTTTTGATAAACCTATTTACTTTTTTCATTTCTATTTTTGTGTTAGGCATTGTTTTGTTTTTTTTGCCCATAGGCCTAACATTGAATAAATATGCATATACACACTACTCATCCCTTACGTGGATACTTACAGAGGTATATTATATTTTGCTTATATTTTGCTGGAAATTCACGCGTCGCTAGGTACGTGTTAGAACACTTATTATAAGCAAGGGCCCTAAGGACTTTTAGTTATAAGTATAAAGTATACATAAATACATTATATATACCTATCGGAGAGATTGGATTTTCTAATTTACTATCGTGTTTATTACATATATATATGTAATATGCATTCCTTCTCGTTCGTTCGTTCGTTCGTAGAGAAGTATGTCTGCCTTCATATTAGACACGTTTCTACATAATATGCATGTAGCCAAGTACGGTAGTATCCACAAATGTATGTACGTACACCTATAATTTCATTTCCTGTTTGAAGGGTATAGAGGAGGAAGGAGGAGGAGGAGGAGTGGGGATGACCCCTGTATTTGTTGATAATATGTGATTTAAAAAAAGTATGTACATGTTCATACTGTCTATGCATGTTTGATTTTTAAAAAAAATTGATTCCTATCAATGCACTTATAGCATTCTTGGGTCTTTTTTTATTATTTTTGTTTTTCTAGATTATTAACTTTTGTTGTTTGGGCACGCGAGTTCAGAGGCAAATAGGTTCTTTTTATAAATAAGGGGGAGATAGTTGATCTTCTCAAATATCCTATTTAGTAAGAAATCCATTCCCCGATATTGCTGATTAATAATGACTATAATATAGTCACTTTTTTTTTTTTTATAAAACTCAAATGGTTCAAATTGACAGACCTCTTTTTTTTTAGTAATTGCTTAATGTTCCTTTCATCTATAGAATCTTTTTTAGCAGTATACCAACATACAAAGAGCTTTCAGAAGATACGTTTTCTCATCACGTGTGTCTCTCTTAAAAAAAAAAAACTTTATATATCTTCTTATGATTGAAAAAATATATGTGATATGGATATGTTAAGACCAATTATTTGAGTGGGGAAAAAACTGATCACCGATTAATCGAGTCATTTTTGTTAAATTAACCCATAGTGTTCTCTGGGATTCTTGTACATACCTATAAGCTCATAAATTGCCCATAAATGTTTTGCCGATCTTAACGTTGTTTAAAATAGGTGAATTTTATGAAAAAAAACGGTATGACAAGTTAGAAAATCATTTTAAAAACGGGTTTTAATGCTGTGATTATAATACCACTCATGCTCAAAAACACAAAAATTGAAAATTTAGCTTAATAATTTTACTTTTGTGACCACTGGATCATATTTATTAAATCGTGATTTTTGTCTGGTAACATCAATCCAAACTACAATTTTAAGATAATGGAGCAAGTGGCTTTATAAAAGTATTGAAACTTATTGTGGATAAATATCTTGAAATGTTGTAAAAAGTAATGAACATTTCTGTAGCTCTTTTCATATTTGAGAAAATTCTTATTGAATGCTGGAAATTTAAGAAAAAATGGTTAATTTCTTTAGAACTTGATACCTTTTTCATTTTTGACGGTAAGAATAAACTATTTGTAGTAAATGAAAGAAAAATTATATATCTAAAATAAATTAATGTAACATACATTACTTTTTACAAAATTTCAAGATGTTTATCCGCAATAAGTTTTAATACTTTTGTAAATCCACTTGCTACGATTTAGTAAAAATGATCCTGTGGTCACAACAATAAAATTATTGAACTAAATTTTCGATTTTTGTGTTATTAAGCATAAGAAAGAGGTATCATAATCACAGCATTAAAACCCCTAATCAAAAAAAAAATTGAAATTTTGTCGACTAGTGTAATAGACAAATATCAAAGGGGCGACTATAATTGGCTCGTCAATAAAAACATGGCTTGAGCTTTCGAGTATATGAATCTTCAAATCATTTTCGTAATACATACATATATTTACTCGCATGCTCTTTGTGCCTTCCATCATTCTGTTCATTAATTTTAATGAATTAATTGTCTCATTTGTCTCATGATGATTCATTCTTCAAAAGATCACCTTTTTCAATAATCCGAGCATCATCTGAAATGACCTATGCAAATGCATATTATTAATTAAATCACAAATACATTATTCACTATATGTATCGTTTTTACTTGCCGTCTCAGTGTGTGCATACACACATAAGAGCTATGACGTACTGAAGCCATAATATAATAATCAAATGATTTATGGGTTTTTTACCTTTTATTTACCCCCTCTAACATTTTTTATCATCATAAGGCATAAACTAAGTTTTATTAATTATGACACGGATTTTCTTAGTATTTACAATTATCTATGTACATACATTGTACATTAATGGGTCATTATTTCACAAAGTGAAATATGGGACGTGGTCACTAATACCTATTTGACAAAATAAAAATAATAAAATTTTATAATTGATCAGTAAGCAATTGTATCTATTGTTGTTATTGTTACTATTATTCCTACGTATAAAAGAGAAGTTGTTTTGGCATTGAGAAGGCTGATCACATGTAAAAACGAGGGCCTCTTTCTTTTCCTTTTTTTTTTTTTTGCTTCTTCTCTTTCGAAGTTTGTAAATCAAATTCATACATAATGAGGTATTATGTAATGATTTAGGATCTGGAGAAAATAATATCAACTATTGAACAGAAAAACAAGTACCTAATCATGGGCTTTAATTTGAAGGGGTTACCTATTCATCCCGGGGAGCAAATAACTAAAACAAAATCCAGCAGATTTGATGAAAATAAAAAAGAGCGACAAACAATTGAAAATATTCTATTTGAACCCATGCCTTAAATTTTTGAATTCAAGGTACATCAAATTTTTTTGGTAGCTTAAAGTCTAAGCAAAAATAAAATTGCAATAATTGGCCCATAGCTTCAAAATTGGAGGGATTCAAGACGTTTGAAAATGGACAAATTTTTATTATTCCAGAAAGATGGATCTTTATGGTTTTTTTAGCCATTATTTACCATATCAAAAAGGGCATGAAAAACCTGAAAATTTTAATAAATGAGACCATAGTGCAGTCAAAAAATGTATAAAAATACCTACAATACGAGACACTAAACTAAGGTATGTTCATCAATCTCATAGCCAGTGAAAGACACTACTGCTTCGCTATCCCAATACAATTTACTGTTTTTATATTATATTGTAGTCTTAGGAAATTAGTACTTGTACCCAGAGAGTACAATAAGTAGTATTCTGAAGTCAACGTTGAAATACGTAGGCCTCTGTAAACACTTTTTAATATCACTATGTTTAGAAAAATTTTCCATGCTTTTGGATATTGTAGAGTAAGAATATTATTATTATTATTTTTTTTTTTTTTTTTTTTTTTTTTTTGGGGGGGGGGGTAAATTTTTGGGAGACCCTACAACATGGGCATTAAAGATGTAAAAAAAATGCTTATTTTGAATATTTAAATAAAAATAATTATTATAAGGTGATAAATTGGAGATAAGATTAAAATCCGAACTCCTTTGAATTCGGTCTAAATACTCACTCTAATCTGTAAACTACAATAGACGATGCTTTGATAGTTTCAAAAATGACGTTTTGAACAAAACCATGGATACTATTCGTATTAATAATCATAGATGTAGTTTTTTGTCAATACCTGTATTTTATAAATTACACATATTGTATTAAAATAGATAAGAAGAAAATAATATTATTGTCAATGGTATTGAAATGGGTCTTAAATGTATTATTAATTAATGACAAATTTTGTTAAATAAGTTACAAATACTTATTTTGAATATAAATAACTTTTGTGTGCAAAAAAGAAGGAAAGATATGTTGAAAAAAGGCAATTGTTGATAAATATATATGTGCCTATGTGTATATATATATATATATATTAAAATCTTTAAATAATTGCTAGAGGAAGGGAGAAGCAATCAACTTTTCTCTCTGAGTTAAATGTACCCAAAGCTATAAAACAAAGTGAATGAAACAACGATCCAATTTTTGTTTTTTAATTAACCTCCTTGTACAGCAATCTAGGTTATCAATTTATTTTCACCATAAATTGCCTTTTAATAAGTCAAAACGGCACCAATTAATATTACTGGCCAACAATTTTTTTTAAATTTTGTGTTAGAGTAGGGTTTTTTATACAGATTATGATGCATTTTTTATTTCTAATTTCAAATGTAATATTAATCGATTTCTACAAGCTTTAGGCTTTTAGATATTTGTATTTTTTTAAAAACAATGATTAAAGACTTAATATTGATATTTATAGTTAATCATTATACCTTTTTTATACATATTAAAAATGTCAGCAAATGACACATTTATGTACATATAAGATAGAAGCATAAATATATTAATTAGAACTCACTTTTTAAGAGATATTAACATTGAGAAAAGTTTCAATCAAAATTGAAGGAAAAGTTGTGCGATATTATTTTAACTTTTATAGTAGATAATATAATATACATATATAATAAGAATTATTATGTCAAAGGAAAAAGGAAAACAGCTTCATGATTTATATGATTGTATAGGGTTTCAAATCACATGCATTTTGAGAACTACTTGATCGATTTAAAATGCGCGCATTTTTGTATCTCTACTAATTACGTAATATCCATTGAATTTATTACATATTACCTTTCAATAGTATAAATATATATGTATATTTTGTACTTCAAAAGCCATATCTTGCAGGGGGTGGGGGTAAGTTGACTCGTAGATCTCTCCAAGCTATCAGTAGCGTTTCCCCACTTTGTTTTTATAGCTTTGAATGTGTATCTAAACTCAATGCTTCTCCAGTGAAATTTTTTTTAGCAAATTCACTCTAACTGAATACTTCTTCATGCTATACATATGTAGGTACATGGTGATAATGTTGGTTTTTTTGTTTAGATTTCCTGTTATGTGATGTTATGAGATGCTAAGTATATACATTATATTTATACATATACATATATATATGTAAGATCACCGTGATGGGCTGGGCTAAGACGGAGTCTTGCGTGTCATAATCGCATTAAGTGATCTATTTAATGGCCATTGTTTGTTGATCTTCTTACCACCACAGCTATTTAAAATAATAATAATAATAATAATAATGATAATAAGGTCAAGCTGATGGTATAAAGTTACAGCTCGTAATCATTACGTGTTAACGTCAAGTTATTGTTTTGTTTGTACTTTTTAATTAAAGTGTGGTCAGCTCATACCATTATACATACATATACCTTCATTAATATAGGATTATTATTGTTTAAATACTAATATTTTCGTCAGCTCAAATCCGTATTATCTACTCTCTCTCTCTCCTCCTTTCTTTTCGTGACCTTGTTTCAAAGTCATTGTTGATGTAATTGAAATTCCTTTTTTTTCCCTTTCAGATTGTCTCTTTAAAATATGCCCTATGAATAGATATGCCGCTCAAAAACAATTTTGGAAGGCTGCCAAGCAAAGTGCCGCTCGAACAGATCCCATTCTTCTTCGAAGGCTCCATGTAAGTGCTATTGTGTTATACCTTTATTTACATAGGTGCATACTAGGGCTCTATCGATATATGTAGATATTTAAGAACGATGTTCAATATTTGAGGGTTCAAAAACCCGATTCATTGGCTGTATTGCCACTTTGGCTACTGCATAATTCGCTCATTACCATAGCAAAGCAAATGAATCATCTGATATAATGAGAAGAAATTACATTCTATGATTGTTCTTCAGAGAATTTTCAAATTTTGGGTTAGAGTTTTACTTTATTCATGGCCGGTGTTGCCAAATATAAGATTTTAGTCTAGTTTTTTAAATTTCAAATAATCAATGACAGTTAAAAGTGATGTGATACATTATAAATATATATTGTGTTGATTATTATCAGGTTCAAAAATATTAGTTAAGACTAAAAGAACTTTTGGAAATCGCAAATCTGGCTACGTTTGGATTTTGAATGGTTAAGAAATTAAGAACTTTAATCTTATTTCTTTGAAGAAAAAAATAATATCGGACGTATATATTTAGCAACTTCAGCCGATTACCTATTAATATAAAACTGCCTAAAATTTCCCAATTTAATTGGTTCACCAATGTACTGATTGAACCCTAAAACATACATATTTAGGGAGAAAAAAATTACCAAAGAATGAACATGACCTATACATTATTGAATTTTAATTAAACAAACCTCTAATGTGATGTGATAAGTAATGGGTCATAGCATTATCTTATTAGGGTAGTCTCTCTATACCTTTTCAAGTTCAATATGGGAATAAAAAGTTCAAGTTCAGTTTATTAATTCCCATATTGAACTTGACAAGGTATATTCTAGTCCCTTATTAAATAGTGTTTGAAACGTTGATTAGTACAAATTCATATTAAATATGAATAAAACTGTGAATACACCCACTATAACATAAATATACCTAACAATATATCCTCGGATGAAGTTATGAATGAAATTTATTTTCATCAAAGATATAAACATGAGTATTTAAAAAACTGCTCTTAATTAGTTATTATCAATTATACAAAAACTCCAGGATTTTTAAAAAAACTTTTATGCCTTGAAGGTACTTCCTTCCACATTTACTGTTTTTCTCTCTGAAGCCAAAGTAAAAAGATTCTAAAAATTTGCACATCTCAATTTGAAAATTAAAAAATTATTTTATGAATATCATGAAATTCAGCTCAATCTCATGATAGTTTTTATTTTGGAACTCTTCTAATGACATAGTTTTATTTTGATCTAAATATATAGAAATTCAGGAAACGATGTTTCCTTTCAAAAATAAGAGATTTTGCCTATGTAAGGAAAATAAGAAATTTTAGACTCATGCGTGTCTAAAATTTCCATTCTATTACATTTTTTCCCATAAACAATTACTTTTAGTTTTTGTTAAACTAAAGGAACAAATCATTCCTTATTTTGTGGATTATAAGTGTATTTAAAACGACGTCTTCAAACAATTACAACATAACGTCAAAGGAGGTGGAAACAAATTCCTTTATTCCTTATAAACTTCTCTTTGTTTTTGCTGATGGAAGTTTTTAAAAGAATAGTTATTTTTCCATTCTTACAAATACTTATATTGGAGTATTAATTCCATATTCTTGGATGAGTTTCATAGTTACTACTTTTGTACAATACAGGGAAATAGTTTGTAAGCATTTTCCAAGTATCCATAATAATATGGTGCGTCTCCTTTTGTTTGCTCGTATGTTTAAGCGAACATCATGGTCAGCTTGGAGGACTAGAGAACAGGGTGGACTAAGAACTCCCTGGCCCAAACAATAACATAGGCTATGCCTTCTTGGCCTTCGATATCTACCATTCTATTTCTTTTAAATGAATGAATATGGGCGTGAATATTGCAAGTTTGTATATCTTTTGAGAACTACATACATACGTACATTATTAAATATTGCTTTTTTTGTAAAGTTGTTTATAATGTAAAAAATAAAAATAGATTGCATTGATTTATATATACATACATACATACATATATTTATAAAATACATGTAATATTTTTAAAGACGAAGCAATTTTAAATTCATTCCCAATATTTATTTATGTTTAACTAATATTTTCTTTCTGTCTATGTCTAATGAATTCCAATAAAGTAAATGGTTTTTATTTTTTTGCTTTTTTTATTTTCCAACAACCACAAGGTATGTCTATATATATATATATATGTATGTATGAATAAATATTGTGGAGACAATGGTGGTCTCTAATGAAAATGATCTAGCACCAACCGTTCTCTTTCTCCCTCTTTAAGGATAGGTTTATGTACCTAAATACATACATATGCCATCATTAAATGTCTGTTGAGTAAGAGAAGGTAAAAGCCTTATTTTATTGATCAAACAAAATTTTGATGCATATATATATATATGATTCAATGTATGTGGCTATGCATAGAGGCTTTTGTAGAGGCAAATGTTTCTGAAATGCTCGTCATCTTCAATTATGAGACTTTTGTTCACAAAAATACATCATTATCCATATTAGCTATGTGTGGAATGGTTTTGTGGTGGAGGGAGATTATTATGAGGGAGATCCAGACTTTAAAGAAGGGGGGTGCAATCTGCGGTCCTGTCTCGGAAAATGATATAATTAATTTTGCTTTTGATGCTAGTGAATAACTTGAAATTGTAAGGTTATGTGGCACTCTATGTATACCAACACCGTCTTGACTAGTGGCCCAATGGGAAAATAGGGTTGCTGATCCCTGCAAAAAGGAATCCAACGAGGGTAGAAAGTTTGTTTTTTTTTTGTTGATAAGATTTTTTTAATCTGTGTAGTTAGTTACTTTGGTCCTGACACCAAAATAAAGACTTTAAAAGAGTCGAAACAAGGACCGATTTTGAGAACAACCACATCACACGTATGTGAATATTTAAAAATGTGGATATGTAAATATTTATAAAATCTATCTAATTTGAATTAGATATATCAATGCTACGTATCAATAGTTACTTTTTTTAATTACAAGATTTTGCGATAATGACTTTTTTTCCATGACACCCTCAATCCCTACCACCTAAATTTAGTTTTATGAAGATAAAAAAATAAAGCATCTAACAGCTATTTTAATTATTTGAATAAATAATATTAATAATTCGTTAAATAGAGTGTATTTAATTTATTTTCCTTTTCAATTACGCATAATCCACCTTTTTCTTTCTTTCTTTCTTTCTTTCTTTCTTTCTTGTCATTTATTTTACCTATAATCAAGTCATTTCCATGCAGATGAAAGAGTTCATTTTCTCCGGTCGTAAATTGAATATTTATATGCAACTTATTATCTCTGTATGTAACTTTAATATGTTAAAATGAATGAAGGTTTGTAGTAAAAACAACTTAAAAAGAAGTCAAAACGTCATCAGCATCATGAGGGAAGTTGGAAATTCTTTACACATACATACTTACATAAATACATATGTATGTATTTACGATTTTGAAAGTTTAACTAATTATTATTATTATTATTACTTTATAGAATAACCACTGCTATCGTTCGTTGAGCGTGACTTGGTGTTGTAATTAGTGTGCGTATATGGCCATGCCATAAATATATATTTATATCTACTTAGTTAAGGTCATGATTTAATATGTTATACACAAGGTTGTTTTTTTTCTTTTCTTTTCTTTAAAGAAAAATGCTTATTCATAATAAATCTTAAAAAGTAATGACTTTTTTCTATTGCTATTTCAGCATGCAGCAGAGGTTGAGAAGAAACAGAATGAGACGGAGAGTAAGAAGTGTATGGGCTCCACAATTCAATATGGAAGTGTCATTCAAGTAAGTGATATATATATATATATATATATATGATGTAAAGATTATGATGGATTAAGGGTTTGAGCAATCTAATAAAGCATTAATAGATGGCGCAAATTGACTATGTCTAAGTAAACAAACAAATAGCTTAGGTCCCATTAAAATGTCAAGAATGACCTTTTAAAAAAATCCATCTTTGTTAGCAGATATTCCATCATTTCATATGTAAACTACCTACAAAATTTCCTTTGTACCCTTTTAGTTACTGCACCTCAAGTCCAATAAATACTTGACAGTGAATAAACGTCTTCCAGCTCTTCAAGAAAAGAATGCAATGAGGATCCATTTGGACGCTGCTGGAAACGAGGGCTCCTGGTTCTATATATTCCCTTTTTACAAACTCCGATCCAACGGGGATAATGTTGTCGTGGGTGATAAAGTAAGTCTTTTTTCTCTCTCTCTCTTCTTAGGAAGGATCAGATCTGTCAAAATACGGTAATCGTGAGAATCACCTTTGAAAAGGATAAAGGGATTTTCATGCATTTCATGCATGCATACTTTGAAGGCATGAGTATGTCAAAAGGTCTCTCTCTCTCATATTTAAGATTAAAGATTAAAGGAAGAAGGAAACTGCCCTCAGAGTATGAGGATCTGCTTGCTTATAAGTTTGAGCTGAAGACTTCTCTAAATGTACATACATTATATGTATGGTTTTGTGGAAGAATAATCATAATCAGGGGGCGCTTTGATACTCATAGATGTATGAGAGCTGACTTGGTTGTGAGTTATGACCTTAGTTGATGCGTGTTGTGTTAATAAAGAACGACATACAATCAGATTTCTTTGATATTGTTGTATGTAGTAAAAAAATATATATACCTCATAATAATAATGATAGTATAATTGATAAGATTTTGAATGGCACATAAAAAAAGTAACATTGAGGAATCACGTCATAGCTATATGTACATGAATGCCTTTTTCTCTTTTCTTATCCATAGACAGACTTCAATGTTGAGTTGATGGATGAAGGCAGTAGATCAATCGACTTATCAAAAGATATATAATTATAATAATTCAGGAATTGGACAATGGAAGTCATTTATACTATGTATGTATGTATGTATGTCTATAGGCAGTTCTGCTCTGCCTTATTTGTCTTGCCCCTATTTTGAGTTAATTGAGGAGCAGCAGAGAGGTCCTTTATTCATGGACGCCGTGGAAATGGAACTCTGTCTTTGAATCAATGGGTAAAAATATTTTAGATTGGCACATATGTATTGGCATATGCATAGTGGGTCAAAAAAGTCACCGTACACTGTGAAAGTTGTGCATTTTGTATTGAATCCCTTAAAAAATGAACCAAATCAGCATCACATTAGCTAAATCAATATTATACGTATCGATTTTTGAAGGCAAAGGATAAAGTAAAATTATACAAATTTCAGGGATATGACTTTTGGTGAGAAACATGCACTAGGAGAAACACATTTCACTTTTTTTTTTCAAGATATTGGTTATTATTACTAGATCACTTCACTAAAAATATGTTTTTTGTATCTCCAAGGGCAACCCTGGAAGTTTATGTCTAGCTACTCTTTCCACCCCACTTTCAAAATTGGTGCGCGGCCCCTGTACATACTTATTGCTTGGGCTATTATGCATACATACCCGCACTTAATTTAAGTTCTAGTCAGTAGATTTGATGTCCAACTGTTCGGATACATTTCTCTTTCCGGCAATTTGGATTGAAATGAAACAATTTTTCATGCTCTAAATATAATATAATATATTATTTACAAAAAATAGTATTGTAACAGGAATTGCTCTCTAAATAAATGTCCCTTTTTCCCATTTATTTAAAATGATATCTTAATTGATATTATGATATACATATTTTTCAAATTGTTATACGGTTCTGATCCAAGATTCAAAGAAATATATGTACATACTGTCAACCTACATATATCAAAAATGTTTGCTCTACTATGTTCTATGTGAATATGGACTCAATATCTCTCTACTTCATTCATTGTATGTTCATTGATACATTAAGTGTATCATCATTTAATATCTGCGCTCAGTTATCCACTTTCTCTGTACATATCTCACATGAGAGGAGAGGAGACGAGACACATAAATAATGTATTATTTTCTTATTTTGAAGAAAATATAGAAATAGATGTGCGTATTTAGGTAGGCACTACCAATAATTTGACAATGGCTCCTATTCATACATGAAGAATAAAACCCCACTTAATTATTTTTAATTGTTATTATTATTATTTTTAATGCATGGCATCAAATTCTTGGATGGAGTGCCAAAAGGCTTCCACCTTCTACCTACACCGTTCATCTCTCTTATCAGCTATTAAGAGTGTAATTAAAAGATTTAATTTGACTTGTAAAGAACTTTGTAGACTTTAATTCCTAAATTGCATTTGCATCTTTTGTAATGCCACTCGTCATGCATTTCTTTGATTGACTCCTTCTACCTATGTAATATGATGTATGTATGTATGTACTCATCTATCACTTACCTACGTACTTGACCTTTTATCATTTCATCATTGAAAATTGAAAAAAAAAAAAAAAATATTTCATAAGTTTTGAGTTGCGCTTGTTAGCAATTATTTTGTACATATGTGGATACATACATGGTCTTCTATGAATTGATGTACATGTTCATCCATGTCTATCTTATACTTATTTGACGGATTGATTAGTATTCAATGCAAATACTTACAAAAGTACATATATGCCATCTTAAAATAACTTAATATTTAATGAGATTTAAGCAATTATATTACGTATACATATAAAGAAAAGGTAAAGCGGTAAAGGACGTAATTGATTAGGTTTTGAGCGCATAAGAGTGATGAGCACTCATCTCTCTCTCTCTATTTTATTTTCATGGTTGAAGTTTGCAAATTTAATTTGCAATTCTACGGTCATTTTTTCCCTCCCTTCAAAAACACTTTTGTTCCATCTTGTGTTTTTTAGGGTAGACACGTAATTACAACCTCGAATATGTGTATATATTTGAATGTTGGCTGTACTTTTTTTATACGCATATTCTATATACAAGTCCAATAATTATCTATTGTGTTTTTTGCGTAAAGTTAGTGGGCTTAAATTCCTGCAGGAGTTGGGCAGAGAGAGAGAGAGAGAGAGAGAGCGGGATGTGAGCATTTGTTAATGTTTTTAGAATGATATGTACATATTATGTAAGACATCTGCTCTAAGAGGTAGTAATATATCCATTTATGTATTAAAATGGTAGTCCAAAAAAAATACGATGTATTTTTATTCAGCAGTTGATTTGTTTAAGAACATTGATGAGGAAGAAGTGAAATTAAAATTTGCACATCTGTGAATATCCCTATGTACATGGGTCGTTCAAATGTACCATTAATTTACATATATGTAGAGAGTTATTGCAAATGACTACTTAGTACGTCACTGTCTAACTATGTACAAGTTATTACTTTTGGGCCTTTTTTTCTATCTCTTTTGGGAGTTATAAATTTATAGAGATATTTGTACAAAAAAAGAAGAGTTACATGATACATATTATCTATGCTTTTTCAATACTTTATGTTTGTATATATATTTGTAGGCATTAAATATGTACATAATATGTATGCATTTATATGTATTTTTTTGATACACCAGTTAAGTTTTAAGAGAAGAAGGAGAAGGTGGGTAAAATGAAGAAAGTTAAAAAATACAATTATGCCCCGTTACTAATACTCTCCTTTCTCCATCATTCTCTCTTTATTTTTCTGCACATACATATATGTATGTATGTATATTTTTAAGGCGTGAAGGGATAACACAACCTTTCTATTTGAGTACATTTGTTTCATTTCATAAGGCCTGACTTCTTGCTTCATTTATATACCTATTTAATCAGACGATTGTGCATACATACAAATTAAAAAGTTAAGATTAAAAATGTGGAACTCAAACAACTAGTAATCATTCGTGATATTACCATTTTTGATTTTACGATGTTCATCCTTGACCCTTTGTGTGAGCCTTTAGGACCTGCTACGTCAAACATCTGTGTTATTACTATTGCAAAATAACCTTACTGCCTCGTCTCATGTCTCACTTTTTTCTCTTTTTGACAATATAATTTTCATTTATTATAAATACTTTGGTTCTATTATCTCATAGTATTTTTTTCTACTTATTATTATCGCATAGTATTATTGCGAGATGTTCCCTTTTATGTTTGTTCTTTTGTCTTGTCGCGTGTCTTTGTAAGAGTTAGTAGAGGCATGTTGTACTCCTAATTCCACCTCATTTTGTATTATAAATAACTTTTTAAAAACCCGGCTTAATCAATCAATTAATCACAGAACCTATTCATCAACTGACAAAATGTCTCTATTAAATAGTTTGATTTCCCACTTACTACATATGTATACTACTCTTTTTTTTGGAGTGATCGTAATAAATATGAAAAACGTGCCTCAAGTGTATTTTGTATTTACTTGATGAATGAACAATAACTTTTTAAAATATATACAAATAACAATACTAACTACATATACGAAGAACAAGTGTTTGAATTAGGCTTTTTATATACAGATTTTCTTTCAAATGTATGATTGTATCCTATGCACATGTTATTTGTATAAAAGTTTGTTCAGGTAATTAAATATTTACAAATGTATTTTCTTGATTAAAAATATTATATAAAAAATTAGGCATAATTAGCACTTCTTTACTCAAGTTCTTAGCCCGGGTATGACAGAGATGTAAGTACTCCATAACGAATACTTTGTCATATATAAAAATAATCGTATTTTATTTTTTAATAAGGAATGAACATATAAGGCAAAAAAGGTTAAGGAGTAGGGACGCTGTCATTAATTCTACAGCGGGGCACGGGGACATCTTCATTGTGGTTATGCATATATGTACACAATATATTCTTCATTTTTTCCTTCAAAAAGTAAAATAAAGAAGGCTCAAATCAGTTGTTAGTAGGAGAGAGTCAATTCTTCTCTCTCATCCCCACAACTGTGAAACTAGTACATACGTCTCAATTAATAGATCTTAACAAATGCTCATTCGAGTTCAACCAAACTATGTACATTGTTCAATTAATATCAATGAGGGGAAAGAGTAGCTTAGAAAATTGACAGTTGGAGTACTTTATGTTTTTAACATATTGATGACACACTATGTAGTCACATTGTTAGTGTTTTTCGCTTATTTAATTACTTCCCCTTCAATTATGCAACAAAATGACCCATTACTCAAATAAAACTTAGTTTTAATAAGTCCATGTATCTCTTCTCTGATTGTGTCATGTGCCATAAATTTGCTACAATACTTAGCTTTGTGAAGAGTAAAACTTTTTGATTGAGTCTATCTATTAATATTTATTTTCTAATGTATTTTGTTAATTCATTGGGGGGCAGAACTTCCATGTCCCTCCACTGATGGCTAATAACCACTGATCAATGCAAATAAAAATGATTGTGCTTCTTTTCTTTTCCTCCAATACTACCACTACCAATTAATGGTGCCCCTGTAATCACCATATAAATATGATGGACAAGTTTTCTTTTATTTTTCTTTGAGGCTTTATCAAGCCGTCTGAGCACAATATACGTATACAAAAGTAAAATATGTAGATTTGAATGATTATAATTTGTAGGTAATACGATTACATAGTTACTTGAAGTCGGATTTGTCTCATCATGGGATCACTGTATCTTAATTCAATTATGCTAATACGACAAACTAAGAAATGATAAACTTTTCCTTGTATGTTTATACCTAAATATATGAATAAACAAAGCAAAAAAACACACATATACATATATATAAATATATATAACGAATGCACTAGTTGTAAAAAAAAATCCTATATAAGTTGTTTCACCTTCATCATTTCTTCAAACATCATGAATGTACATACATGTATAAGTGATTAAATATGTTTATAAATAAAGGTTTTAAGAGTGAAAGTTTTCTTTTTCTTTTATTATACACAACAACGTACTAAGCATTGATGCATGCTTTTTATTACTCGTAGTAAAGCGTTTAATCTAATAAAACAAAAATTATAATTAATTGTGTTTCTTCCTCTCCGAATACGAGTTTCTTGTATGTAGCTCTTCTCCTCCTAAGTCACTCGAGACTTTATATTAGTATATAAATATGCAAATAATGTCACATCACCTGATAAAAGAGCAAATTGCATGCATTCCACTGGCTCACCAGTAAAAAAAAAATCTTTAAATTTTATCAAAATGAAATAGAAGGAATAAGAAACGTATGATTCCTCTTATAACTTATGGATTTTATCTACCTGAGAAGTTGTCTAAAGATGATTT
Organism: Lepeophtheirus nordmannii; assembly: GCA_963680855.1. NCBI lineage: Eukaryota > Metazoa > Arthropoda > Copepoda > Siphonostomatoida > Caligidae > Lepeophtheirus > Lepeophtheirus nordmannii. The sequence continues at coordinate 27,905,135 of OY804520.1, forward strand.
AAGTAAGTTTATGGTTGATGTAGAATATACATACATACATGAAGCATATTTATTACGTATATTATGCAGATATTTATGTACCTACCTACTAGTTGGATGTACATATGAGTCTCTGATACAAACGTGATTCATATTACCTACATATGTCAAATGACAAAGTTAAAGAACGTAGCAGAAAATATTTAATAAAGGGGCAATAACTGCATATAGGTACACATAGGTACATATAGGTAGATCAACTCTTCTGTATCTACATAGTCACATCTCCGAGTCATTATTCTTTTGTTATTACATATTATGAATATAAAGCTGTAAAGTAGGCAGTTTTAATAAAATTGCTACTTTACTCGATCAAGTCTCATATTGTCTTCTACATATATTCATGATGAACCTATTATGTGTGTATGAATTATGTATGAGATAACAAGAATTCAAATTATTTACTGATGACTTAACACTTTTATATGGGATCTTTTAATATACATATATTTTGTTTAGTGTATGAGGATGGTTTAATCGTCGATCTGCTGCATGTATCCAGATAGGCAATAATTATAATTATACTAGAATAGGCATTGAAGGGGTTACCTGTCTGTCTATTGGGTGTACTTTATTTATTTGTCCTGCATACTCAGACAGTAAATACTACTCAAAAAAGGTATTTAATAGTCACATGGTTTCATACCTATGTATGTACATATATATCTATACATAATAAATACTTTTAAAAGACTCCCTTCCAAGCATTGTAATTTCTCTTATGAATACTAAGCAGATACCCCCTTTTGTAGATTACTCATGGGACACTCGAATATGTAATGCAGATGTTATATATATGTATATACTAGATTATCATATTTTATTTTTGCAGTAGTGGTGTAGTTGTGACACATTTGATTTCTTGATGGTTATCATTTTTGATGAGGCTTTCCCCTTATTTGTATATGTACAAGGACAAACCCAAAAAAACAAAAACATTGGCTTTTTTTTTACGTAATAACAGAAATCTGACTGACGCAAATGCCTTATAAAATCATGTACATACATAAGTCAATTGAGAAATGATTTTATACAAAGGAAAATTCCTTTGAAATACCTACAATCAGTTCATTTATCATACTTTAAATTTAGAATGATATTATACATATATTTGCTTTGAAGAATGTATTGACTACCTTGAGATTTACTTTCCTCTCCCATCTCTTCAGTGATTTTAAGCATTCAGTCTATTATGCTCTATAGTCGTTTAATATGAAAGCCATAAGTGGAAGGAGAGGTCATGCCTCATTCTAAAATAAGTTACTGAGCATGACAAGAGAATGAATAAAAGCTGTTATTCACAAAATTGTCATTCATTTTTGCCGTGTTGGTTTAATTTTCAATCCATTTCTGTGTGTATAGTTGTGTTCTGGTCAAGATCACTTTACCTAATGTCTAGAGATCGAGGGATCGAGATCAAGAGGGAAAAATAAATATTTTAATAGGCTTGCATTAGTCTTGATTATGACAATGAAACCAAGAATTTGGTGTACATAGAACGAGAGAAGACCAAGATTGATCTCGAGAACCTCATCACAAAGTATGTACATATGTATATACAGATACACATGGAATCATCGAAATTTAATTAATGAATGATCAGGTTTATACCTACACGTATTATGTACATAAGAGTAAAATTGAAGCCATAAATCATTTTTATTTGATGCAAAAAACAAAACAAACAAAAACATGTCAGGTAATTCAATTTATGCCATTCTTTTAATCAATAAATCATTAAACAACTACCATAAACTCACTTATTTTGTTTTGACAATAAATCCAAGTACACTCTATAAATTATTTGTATTAGGTAGCAGTAGTAGTATTTTATTGCAAACAGGGCCTTTGCATTATTTTATAGGATGCACTTGCAAAAAAAGCAAACAATCATCATAAATATTTAATGTTTATTGCCTTTTTTTTTGGTGTGGGGGGAGGAGGATTTAAAGACTTTTAATGTACTACTAATAATGAGCATATGGAAGGATCAGATTTTGAGTTTTGGATGTCTTAAATTGATTTTAATTTAGCATTGATGACTATATTTATCACTTAAAAAAACATACACCTAGTCCTTGATGAGAATTGGATTTTAGTAATATCAAAATCATAAACTTCATACTATTTTTTTAAAACTTTTTTTATAGGTACTTGTGGCAAAACAAGTCATTCACTTTTAATTTTTAAAGTGCATGTTTAAGTCATGATTTTATGAATAAAACAATTACTGTCTCAAATTAACCAATACACAACTCTAGTTTTATATCAAAGATGGGTTCAATTGATCCATTAGGGTATATTAAGGGTTAACGGGCATTTACATGCACTTAAAAGGCTGTTCGAGGGGGTGGGGGCTAGATCAGAAAATTTAAATACTTTTTCTTTATTGTTTTTTGTTTTTTTACGGTCAAAAGGGCCTGATATTTTCATAGCGTAATGGCGTAGCAGCAAGTATCGTCTTAAATGCGTCAGCAGCACGTCCCTCCCATTTTGTACCACAATAGCACAGGTATACGGAACAGCAACACACTTATAAAGAGATTTCTATAAATCTTCAATTACTTAGTAACTAAATGCATATATTTGTCAAGATACAAATATTACATTTATACATACTTATTTAAAAAGTTTTTCTACTCAAGTATAAGATTCCCTATTATTCATCAATAGTTTCCCTCATTAACATCTTTTGTGGAGTTGTATGGAAGAATAAGAATAAGAATAAGTATTCTTATTCAAGAGTGAATATGCTTCTCTCTTTTGATTTTTAAAAGTCTATTTCAATCAGTAGAAGAGAATCAAATCAATTTCTATTATATGTAACTAAAAATTATACATATATTTGATTTACTCAAATTTTAAGTATGTATTTACTATTATCATACATTTGTGTGTATGTATATCTATATATGTATTATGTATATGTTGTAAATACATATACATATTTATTTTCATTTTCGATTGAATAAAGATTTACAAAAAGATAAACATAATACATTTTTACTAGATCCATTCTTTGTTGTGAATACATACATACTTGGAGTAAGTTCATTTTCCTGGCAGACAGAACATTCTAATATAATAAACATCAAATGATAAATATATTAGGTTGGCTCCTTTGAGAGGGCTTTAAAAAAATTGAAAATGAAATTTGGATTGTAAAAAAACAAATAACAAGCACAGCCTGTGATAGACTAGGAGAAAAGCTTCAGAGGAGTCGAACTCAAATTTGAGGTTAATAGTTATTTCGATGATTATCTTTTTTGTACAAATACATATGTTTTGCATAGATCGATGGTGCAACTTAATATTATGTAGCCACCAAACACATTTCAGCTCAATTGAACAATAATATGATACAATTAAGAAAGGAATTACATATTTTTAGTTCCTTTATAATTAAATATATTTCGCCACCAAAAATCAACTCCAAACACAATAAAACGATGCTTATCAAATATATTCAAAAGATATTTAAAAACCTTATTTCATAGCATTTTAAGTAAAGTGGCTAAATAATCCTTATAGCCATGCTGGTCGTTTGATAAATCCATGATGGTATATTTTGAATTGTCTCGTTTTAAATTCCGTTACAATTAGAAAAATTATGAAAGACCATGATTTCAATTGTTTTGTAAAAGGATATCCTCTCAATCTTTGTCTAGTGGATACAAAATTTGTATGTTTTAGTACCTAAGAACAACTTTAGATCATGAGTAACTAACCACTAAAACATAAGAATCATGAAATGCCTTGATTTTTAATGACACAATTTATTTACTAGATTGAGTGATCTTTATGGAATGCTCCTTTTACTTCCTTTTCTCTTGAAAAAATATACATTAATACATAGTCATTCATCATCCTGCTGATGGCCTTACAACTCCTTTTTTTTTTTTTTCTTTTTTTGAGAAAAACGTTACTTAACCATTAAGATTTCGCATCCCTTTCCATAATATTTACTATATAAAGTTCTATAAAAATGGTTATAATTTATTTGAATGCATGAAAATAAAGAAGAAAAGTCGGGTTTATTATTAGTTTGTTCCTACAAATGGATAAATAAGTTTATTTATGTGGAAAAAATTATTAGTATAATTTAGTCAGAAGGTTTTTTTAATGATTATATTCTAAAGAGCAGAGTTATTTTTAGCATTTAGACATTGCTCAATCTCATTTAGCTCTTTCCATTTAATTAAAATGTGATGAATAATATATATATATATATATATATATCTTTCATCGTTCTATCCGGACTTAAGTTCACTCCTCAAGAATTTTAAAACTCCTGCAAAAATGTTAAAAACTTTATGTAATAAACTTTTTTTTTGTTTAAATGTAGAACAGTATCTAGATTGTCAATACATATTTGTACTATATTTAATATCTATAAGAGGCCGATTTCTGTCACTTTTAAATAAATCAGTTATTCGCCGAAGTTGTCAATTATAATTATTGAATGTTTTTATTTCCTTAAAATAAATAAAATTCAATTAGTTTGTCTTTTAACAAAAAATGAAATATAAAACAAACAAACTGAGATTAAAAGTTTTTTATTATTTAACCATTAAAAACGATATTGTGGCGAGATCAGCCATTTTTTGCCGAAATATCTTTTCCTTTTAATGAACATTTTTAAACTTTAATTATAATCAATGTAATTTAAGATACGGTGCATCACTTTTAACTTTCATTTATTATTAAAATACTCAAAAAAAAGAAAAGAAAATTATAGCCTTTCATTTGTCAAAATATTGGCAAATAATTGATTCGTTTTACTATGATGAGAGGGGAAAATTGTGCTGGCTTGTGAGCTTTTGTGAGGTTATTTTGGTTTGGGATCTCAAAGATTAATTTGAAGAGATACAAAATTGAGTCATCAATGGTTATTTGTTTTTTTTTAACCCCCAAAAAAATCCTTATCCATCAAGCTCTAACATGTACATAGTTACTTACTTAAAGCTGTCCGAGTCGAATCCTTTTTATTATGATTATTACCTTCAAGACAGTCATAGTCAGTTGATTTTATTGTACACCATTTGTAGCCCAATTGGTTATTGTACCTCAAAAATAAATAATAATAATAAGGTTGGGCGGAAGGAAGGAAGGAGATTACATATTTATTCTCCTCATATCTATATTATATAATATGTATTATCGAAGAATAAAGAATTCATTGAATAGAAATTCTTATATCTACATATTTACCTATTTGTACAGTACATAGGTTATACGTCTAATTCCAGTTCCTCAGACAGTCTTAGATAATGATGAATAAGACATGCGGAGATTTTTTACTCCATCTGATAAATTAATCACTATTAGTTAAAGACATATACATATTATAAATATACAAAGAATCATGATGAGTCGATATTTATGTATGTATATGTACAATATACTTATGTGCCTACATAAGTATACATACATACATTTTCACCTCCCGCCCTCTTCTTTTTATCATTTAATTCTAAATTTATTACCTCTCTTATTTTCATCATCATCTTGATAAATATTGAAGGTCTTAACCTTTGGAGTAAGGACTCTCAATCCCTTTTATGGCCGTAGCTATTTACATACAAGCTAGTTACTCACTAAAGTGGTGGTGGTGCTAGAGCCCATTCATGAGTGGAAGGTCCAGTTTTGTACAAATTAAGCCTCATAATGTAGAGCGTTTTCACTGACGTGTCAAGGATTGTATCAAAAGCTACGTCATGGTATGGGAATGGAAGGGTATTGATATACATACATATGTATTTAATAAATGAAACGCATATTTTTTTTATCATAAAATCTTGAGGAAACTTCATTTAATGGCTTTAAAAATGAAAAAAAAAGGAATAAAACTGTATTGAATACAACTTTATGCATAAGGGATATTAGAATAGGATCAAATTAATACTAGGTAATCAATACTCCTCCCCTATGAAATGGATAGATTTGTACAATTAATTTTATTTTAATTGGATTAGGGACTAGAAAAGTAGGATAATCGAAGAGAAATATGGAGTCCCTCAAAAATTTATTGACTACACTATGTAAATGTGAATACCTATATTATCATGTAGTAACATATTTGAGATATAGTCAAGTCATATATATAGATAAATATATATTTATTTGATAGACAGTAGTGGTTTAAGTTTATTTATTTGTCGGTCGTCCCATTGTGACATCCAAATGCATCAAAGAGTTTTTATTCCTTTAAAATTTGGTTGTTTTTACACTTCTTTCAAAATGGTGGACTTTAACAATGATGATGTCACGTGAAATCGCTCTAATAATCACAGAATCTTTCATTGTTATTTTTTTGAAGTGGGGGGGGGGGAGAGAGAGAATTGGCACTGCACTTGACCGGTGCTTATTGTTATTATCTTAAACTAATAGTAGTATTAAAGCCTAAATACCCATGAATTTCATTTTATTTATTGTTCATAGGTTATTTTGGCACCTGTCAATGCTGGGATGCAGGTTCTACATGTAGCTGCCAACTATGAATTACCGGATAATCCTGGATGTAAAGAGGTGAGATATTCAATTCATTATTAATAAAATATATGTACATATATAATATAATTGATTGATTGATGCATGGATTGGAGGAGGGATGATTAATTAATAATGATATATGTATAGGTAGCTATTTGCGTCAATAGAGACTTGCTTGATGCCTAAAAAGAAGTGATTTCTCATGGAGAGGATTCCTATTTTGTTTCTATAGCCATGATTCATGCATGATTACATGTAAAATGCAATCCTGAAAATTGCACGGAACATTATTAATAATCACTCAACCTTAAAAAGACTGATTAACTTCTTCATTTATATGAATTCAATTCAATTTCTACTCGTCACATATCCTTTATTCTCTTAGTATCTATACATAGATGAAAAAAGTATTGATAGTGACGTCTTCTATTGAAATAAGCATATTTTTCTTTGTAATATTAGCTAAATATTATTTATATAGTCTATTGATTTTCCATTAATATTTAAAAGATTAATTAAATCCGATTGTACAAAAGTACTTTTTTCTTCATCCTTTCCTTTTTTTTAAACGTATTTGAAACTATTTTTATCATTTAATTTAAATTTATGTTAAATTAACTTATATATGTTTGTTCATTGTTTTTAATTAAATAAGGATATCCAAAGGTTAAAAAAAGAAAGAAAAAGAATTGAACCGAAAGTAAAAAATAAAAATTTAAACTGCATCAATTTATTATTCAACTATGCATCAAATAAAATGCTAGATTGACACATGAAATAGTTTTGAAATTAATTAAATTATTTTTGAAGTCGTGGTTAAATAAGATTGAGCTATTTTAATATAAAAACTACGTGTATAGGAGTTGCATTTATTCCATATTTTTTTTTATTTTTTTTGCTCGATCCATCTTATTTTGTCTCCTTGATCAAACATTTTTCACAAATAAATATTAACGATGTAACATTCTTCTTATAGGTCAACGTCGTCAATTCACAAACCTCTTGGAAAATATCCTTGTTTTTGGAGCATCGAGAGAATGTTGAAAACATTCTCAAAGGTGGAGATGTGGTCCGATTATTTCATGCTGAGCAAGAGAAGTTTCTCACTATGGATGAGTATAAAAAAAAGCAGTCGGTGTTTCTTAGATACACTGCCAGAGCCTCTGCAACATCAGCTACTTCGAGTAAGGCTCTATGGGAAGTTGAGGTAAGAACTAAATTTTCAAACACTATATACATTGAATAATGTCCGTGTCTGGGATGTAGCAATCAAAGTATGTATTTATATATACATATGTATATTGCTATGCCTTTGAAAGGTAATTAAGCTTGTATTATAGGATATTATAGTGTGTGTATATTATTCTCTGATCAATTTCCTCTTCTTACATTCAATGGGGAAATCCTTCATTTTAGCACATTTATAAATATTTATAACCCATTTATCAACTCAAAAAAAAAATAAAAGTATCCACCCTTCGTCCCATGAGGAAACTTTATGAAGTGGTGATTTGGATGTCGGAATATCAATGACTCACTGCCTACTTTTAATAAAAAGAACACATGGTGAACGGCGTCATACTTCTTGATATTTACCTCTGATGGTTTTGATCAAATGATGTCTAAAAAAAACCAAAAAAAAATGATTTTATTTTATGTGGTTTTAATTGTTGATGTTGTCGTTGAATGGACTGATAAGGGAAACTATAAATGGAATTAACTGCTAGCCATAGAGATGACTTGTAATATATGTATATTATATAACTCTGCTCTAAGGAGTTCAAACAGAATAGTATATACATATATATATATATATATATATGTATAAGAATAAATTCCGTAGTCCGTCTTTTTCTCGTATTTTAAGTGTTGTTATTAATATTAAGCATTTCCTATGTACATACATACATACATAACATACAAAGATATATATGTACGTATTTAGTTATAAGTTGTAAGTCATAACTCAAAACGAATAGACAGACGCGAAGGAAGAGGGGGGGGGGAGATATTATGTACTATAAATACATTTATGTACCTATGTATAAATAATATGTGTGTTTCTAAGGAAATCGTGACTTTGAGTTATAGAGTTTATTATAAATTTATAAAATATTTAGAGTCGTGACCGTTCACTTCTTCATTCTCGTCGTTTTCATGTGATGTCTATAATATTGCACCCCCTCCTACTTACAACCCTACACACATGGCTATACATACTTTGAGGAGTCTACGGTTGTATGTGCTGTCGTATTATATGTACTCCAACCCTTATGAACAAGTTCATAAAAAAACCTCTTGTAAGAATAATAATAATAATAATTAAAATTGATTGAAACCTCTTTTTATGCCGTGTAAAAGGAGGCAAAAGAGCTTGGATCATTAAGACACATCACGACTTCTCTCCCTTTCTAACTGCTACTGTTGAACAAAAATACCATTTACCCATTTGTATATTTTATGAGTGCTCAATATTATTCAATTTCAATTCTCATGTGCCTTACATAATACCAATCTGATTTATTTCATTTCATCTTTAGCCTTCATGAATAGGCCAATAAAATATCTCCTCATTCTTCACGTATGTATGGTAGAGGTTGAAAGAGAAGGCCAATTTATTATGGGAGCATTCTACAAAATTACATTTTGAGGATTGTCTCTTATTGCACTGATTATATTATTGGTACATGGTTAATATAAATTGAATACTTACTCATAATACAAATTGTCATCTGTTGCCTTGATGAAGTCATTTACTGTATTCAAGATTTTGAGACATACCTATTTACAACCCATATTGATCAAAAGTCTAATCAAATTAGGTAGAATATTTGAAGTATCTTATAGTGATTAGTTATCAAAGTGTTCTCGAGAATGATCAATGATGAGCTTATTTTAAAATCCATAGTTACACTAGTAAAATATATGTATTAATAATTTCTAGCGTCTTTTAAAAAAATCAAATTCCCTTCTCATTTCAATCACAAAAGCTAACCATAAGTTATAATTTACACATCATTCTAGATCAAAACATTAGATTCACGATTTGAAAGAAAGGCTGCTTTAAAGTCTCGCCTTTCTCACTCATAAGATTAAATATTCCCACTCATTGTAGGCATCATATGTATGTAGGTAGGTGAATCCAAAGGTGTCGTGATTTTTCATTTAAATAGAATTGTATTCATTAAGTTCTCATGTAACTTTAAAATGTATATGTAGATACATGTGTCTAGAAGCAAACATGAAATCAATGCAAAATGGTTTTACTTCAAAAGGAGAGCCAAGAGGTCAAATTCTCAAAGTTTGGTGCGCGCTATACTTAGTACAAGCTTATTTTCTGTGTTTGCAGTTCTACAATATTTATCCGGTTCCGTTGTATTTTATCTATAAAATTTACTTTTTAACAAAAGTAAATAATTTTAACTTAATTAAGGACCTTATCAAAATGTTATTATTTTTTATTTATTTATTTCTTGATGAAGTATAAAATAGTAAATATGCAACACTACACTTTCAGTTTTATTAATTGCTCATAAATTATTGTAGCTCATATTATCATTGTTGAGACAAAAGAAAAGAGGAAATTTTGATATAAAATATGCCGAGTTTTTCAAAAGCGACCTCATAAATTATTTTGAAATTTTCAAAGTCTAAAAATATATACACAAAGGAATATTAAACAGCTTTCAAAAGTTTTGAGAACGATTTTGACAACTCAAATCATCCTTTTACCCGTGTACATACATATATATACTACTATGAAGAAGAAAAAAATACCGGGAAACTCAATTTTAATTTGCATGGGATTCTGTTAAGGATAAATGTTTTTGTTTTTAAGTTGGCACTGCTGTCACTACCATTTGTACAAAATTACATGTCAAAACATTCATGAGTGTTTGAGATACACGTCTTCCTTTTGTGAACAATTAAAATAAATTTCTTTTTAACTATTTTGAAAATTGGAAAAAATGTTGGGGGGGGGGGACTACTTTTGAGGGGGAAGAAATGAATTTATATGATTATTAAATAAATATTTTTTGATTCCCCATATTTTTTGCCCAGAATAGTATTGTTTAAATAAATTGTTACTTACAAACATACATAGAGAGAGAGAACCAATGTTTAAGTGTTTTTAATTTCGAGTATTTCTTGACATTACTTAATGTTGTATGCACTCCTTCATGATGTTGTTTGCATAAATAAATAAATGATGAAACCCTTTCAAACACTAATTTTCCCCCTCTTGAAAGTCAGTGAAATTCTCACTATAGGTATCTATCTATCTACATGCATAGTCATAAGTATGTATGTATGTGCAATGAAAATGAATAAATGTATTATTCACGATTAGCATATACCTCTGTAGAGGAGACTACATGTACGTTTATATGTACATACATGATAAGAATGGTTGTTTGTTAGTTACTTAATGAAAATTGATGAATTAATTGCGAAAAATATAAGCCCTCATCCTCTCATTCAACGAGGTGATTAAATTCCTCACGACTTTTTGAATAACGAACAATATCCAAGGTAAATATTATATTACTTCACAAAGGTTTTTAATGGTATCCATTTAATTTATCGAGCTTCTCATTAGACTATCTGACTCTGAAGAATTTGTTGTTGGTGAATTAAGTTTCCATTAAGGACTCAAATACATAGAATCACGCAATCTCATTATATTTTATTATCATAATCAAATACCTATATAATAATGCGGTGACATTATAGCAACATGATTGAATGTCATTAATTTTCTCCGATCACGTCTCTCTTTAAATCACAGCTTTTTTTTTTCTTTTTTTTTGTTAAATAAATACAATTTGGTACTTTGATTTACGTAAAAAGAAATAATGTGACACTAGCAAAGTTGCGTGATATCCTTTTGTACGAATCCTCATGATGATTTTCATTTCAAATGAGTAAATAGGCTTACTTACATACATACATATATGTTTCTTTGTGTGTTGGTGTATATATTCAGTAAAATTTATCTTTCCTTCCTAAAAAAATATATGTACTTTAGATTTTTTATTATATGTAAATATAATAACAAACACTCGTAATTGAAATCAGTTTTGCTGCTGATTGAGTCTTTCTATGTACCACTGCGGCTTTAAGATCAATTAATTATTCATTCCCTCTCCAATCAAATGGAATTGGTTGTTTTGGTAAAAAAAAAATGTTTATAATAATCGTTGTTTGTAATATCATTATCGATTTTATGGCAAAATCCATTAACAAGAGATGATCTTGAAATGTGATTTTTGTAAATCATTTTTATTTAGACAGGTATGTGCATTTTCTATCTAGCTTATATGTGATTACTTGTTGATAAATGCCCTGTTTGTGATTGATTGAAGATCTATTTCTTTGTTTCTTTTACGAATAAATTCACAAATTCTGTTTTTTAAGACTTCAAAGTAGAGCTCTTCGGATATTAACTTTTTGGGACTATTAATGATAACGGGGTTTTTTTTATTTATTTATTACTATTTTTTGATTAGGTAACTTCTAATATTTTAGTAGAAATAATCACACAAAAGCACTAATTAGCATAATTTTCCTTCTTATCAAAGTAAAGCAAATGAACTTCCTAGTATTTTTCTTGTGATAATTTTTAAATTGTGGCTGTTGTAGTTGACCATTGGATTCCATGCTACTTTTTTTAATTTTTTTAATATTAAAATAGTATTAGTAAGTGATCGCGAGGGTTCAATATATTATTACCTTTTTTACATTTTTTTTTTTCAACTTTCAAAAATGGCTGCACTGATCATGTTGTGGTTTTGAATGGTTTAGTAATTAAAAACCTCTAATTGATTCCATTTTTTTATCTTTAAGAGTGTGGATCTTATTTCTTAGGCAAATAAAACGTCTTTTAGAATGATTACTTATTAATTTAAAACTGTCCAATTGTGGCCAATTTTGGTGGATATTAACATAAGCTGTTCAGTATTTTGTAAAAAAAAAAATTCAATCTTTGTTAGTTTTTTTTATACCATGGACATATGATCAGTTTCATGGCTGTACATATAAACTATCTATTCAATAATAGAATATATTTTTTGTCAACTTCTAATATGACCTTCCTTTTTTTACATTATTCAAGTTCATCATGTAGTTAGTAATATATAATTAATAATTTTTTGGTTGGTAAATACAACATCAATGAATGAAATAAAAAGTGCATAATGATGCAAAATACCTATAATTTAATCAAATTAGTCAATGAATTTTTGTTTTGTCAAAGTTTGAGTTGGTCGTTTTCTTTCAAATATATGTATTTGCATGTTCCAGGATTGTATCTTGAAAATTTACTCTGTATTTTTTTTGTCTCCCATCTACATACTCTTGCCTTCTAATAAGGTTTTTTTAATAAAAAAATTGGCACCGGACAACGTGACCGGCAAGTCTTTCATTTACCAGACAAATGTTTTAAATTCCGGTCACATATTATGTGAACTTAATAAACTTAAAATGATATGGAGGCTATATAAGAATGATACCAAGGCGTATCAATGTATGGTATAATTTTTTTTATAAATCATTTTAGTCTACTTTCTACGCATTCTTGGATCTGCAGCAGCTGATCTAAAGTCGTGAGTGTCTCTTCGCAACTTGATTTTCGCATCAGTCTTGTTACTTTGTTTTCTCCCAGGCGACTGCGCTGCACTGTTTTGATTCCGTTCTGAAGAGAGAAACCTCTCTCTGTTGTCAAACTGGAGACGGGGATCACACAAACTATTTTAGCCAGTTTAACCCACTCCGGGTAGATTTCGCCGAAATCTCTGATGATAACTTCGCAGGCTGTTGAGAAGTTCAAGGATGGCTATTTCTGCATACTCCCGAAGTGTTGTACATTTTAGGTTATCACATTTGCTTTATTTAACACTCGTTCCGCGTGGGTACCGGGAGAGCTTGAGAAGGTCACCAAAGCGGTTAAGTAGATCAAGTGTCTTGTAGAGCATGTATTAGATGTTGGATCCTCTGGCTTTTTTGAACGTCTGAACGGACCCGTCACCTGTATGCGCCACTCTAACGTCACTGTACATGTTGGGTTCACATTCTGCCTGTATCAGGTCCTCTTTTGGACCTGATACATCTTGTAACTGTGTTAATACCACAACTGATGCTTGAATCATTGGATTGATTGTGGCCAAATTTACATCGTCTATCTGGAAAGTCTAATTTATTTTGGTCATCACAGCCAGTGTGTGAATCTAGACGATGAAGCTGTATGACTGAATATGACCCAGGGTACTTTGGGCTTGGGCATTTCTGCAACAGCCTCTTTATTTAGCTCCATCTCTAGAGAAGCTCAGTTATTTTTTATACTTCCTACTGCCTTGTGTAAAGATAATCAGCGGACAGGGTGTTTAATATATTAACCTATCGCCTCTAATGGGTTAATAGGCTAAAATGACACGTGGAATTGGTTTATTTTGCTTAAAAGAATATTTTCATCGGACACTGTGACCGAAGGGGTTACAAAGTACCGGACATCAGCAAATTTTACTGACCAGTCCAGTTTAATTTCGGCACTGCCTTCTAGGTATTATTTGGTGTTTACATAGCAACTATATCTGTATCTCTCAAGCTTTCCTTCATAAAGAGAAAGCAAAAAAGACCAAAAATCAGTTGGTACTTCTTAGCCAATTCTTCTCAACTATGGAGAATTCTTCATCATTTAAGAGTAGGAAATGTTGCTTCGCAGCGTAACAAGAGCATATTCGAAATCAACCAAATCATTTTTTTAAAAACACTTTTAAGGGGCAAGAGAATTTGAAAACCGACAGTTCAAATAAAATACATGATGATGGGGTTGTATATGTTTTAAAGATAAATATATGTAAATATATGTGTATTATTTCAACAAGTTGGTCAAGACATGATTTTACTCGCTAGAGGGAGTGAAGCACGTTGTCTTTTATTCTAAACGTGTCCATAATAATAATAATATCCATTCAATTTGATATCCTTCAGATTTTTCGTAATTTGTAAAAGAAATGTATAATAAATTATGCAAAAACGATACATAATAAAGAGAGAGAGAAAGAGAGAGATAAGAATCACTTTGTATCCTTGACAAAAGTGATGTTTTCATTTATTTAATGAGCGGTATAAGAACCTATGTACATACATTCATAATAAAATAATGATGTTTAAAGTCATTCTTCTGAAGACTCAAAATTACAAGGAAGGTGGTAGGTGGCATTATTCATGATGATGCATTTTGTAATTACATTGTGGCAAAGTCTTCTTTTTTTTTTTGAAGGGGGAGTTAGCATTTTCTTTACTCTGTCGGAAAATGGTTTTGGGACATATGTAGTTAATTCAATAAGAAAGAAGAGCTCTAGCATAAACAACATAATTCATGTAGGTATGTACGTCGTATATCTACCTACATATATGTATTTATGATTAGTAAATTTTTATTTCCTTCCTTTCATCCATTTGTTGAGAAATTCTATGGAATTATCATCTCTTTAAAAGGGGATTTAAAAGTAATTATAGGGGGTTAGTCTGATGATCTTTACAAATTGAAGGTAAAGAGAGAGAGAGAGAGAGAGAGCTCTGAGTAAGCAAGTTGTTATTGCGTTAAAGGTAAATGAAAAGAGAGGAAAATCTACGAACGTTTATAATGGAGATGATTCTGCAATTATCTATTATTTAATAGGTAAGTTTATTAATTTTAATGAAAATTATCATTATTAATAATAGATGTGTATACAATCAAAATATTTATTAAAAGGTAACATTAAATTTAATAATATAAAAGTAGCGAAAGGCTTGTACATAGCTACAAGAATGACTTGGTTAAAAGTCATTGTATTCATTGTACATAATTAAGTGAATCCTAGAATATTTATATTTTAAAGAATGAATATTTCACTCCATGAGTTACATAGTTTATTATTACGTATGTCTTTGGATTGGATCCTAAAAAAAGAAATATGCAAGTATGTATGAAAAAAAATCCTACATATTTTAGATAAATATGTATACATTTCAAAGGGATTTAAAAAGGATCAATCAATCAAAAATATCCACATTACTGAGAGGGGGTTTTTTTAAAGCCCAATTTACTCATAATTTAATTTTTCAAAAAAGTCACGTCATTGCTTTTTTTAAATAATAATAAAGTATTTGAAATGATAACATTTCCTTTAAATTATCACAACCAGGAGGTTATTCGGGATAAACAAACAGAATGCATTATCCCTCATCAGTTATTTTCTTCATTTGACTCTTTGCTGATTTAAAGGAGCTGACTCCTTGTATTGCGAATTCATAGGGGGAATAATATTTCTATCTATTCCCATGGGTACCATAGCATGGTGACAAAATTATGTGTGGCTAGCTACCATATTACGTTTATCTCAAGTTTTCTTTTGATAGTCGAGGTTTCGAGGGAACAAAAAAGCTAGTTGTGTAACACGTCGTTATTCAAAAAAAAAAGAAAAATATTACTCTGACTATAAAATATGTCCATAATTTCATTTTCTGAGCGCTGCAGTAAAACATTATTAGAATTTGTAAATTATCTGGATCTTAGAATTAATATTCACATCCGTTTAACCTCATTTTAAGATCTCTTCGTTATTTGTCTTTTTTTTCTACATATAACAAGGACTGGCTTTTTGACAAAATATATTTAGATTTGATGAAAATTATTTTGTCAGAGGTATTGAACTTCTCTTCCACACACACACTCCCGTCGTTACGGCACTGAGTATGCACTACAAATGAATTAAATATTTAGTATTCTCTACCTACCTTCTTCTAAAAAATTGGGACTCTTGATATGAATCTTCCAAATATGTTATGCACACAAAATGCATACTTATATGACGTATGTAGGCATACGTATTCCATAGAATTGAGAAGACAATAGCCTAGGTATGTAAAAAACAATGAAGTTAGGTAATTAAAACATTTATCTGACTGCACGATCTCTCTATAAACATCATTTTAATGTACACATTAAAAATTTAATTAGTATTTAGATTGTTAGGGATGGATAGCGAAAGAGAGAGAGAGAGAGGTATAATAATAGATACATGGTTTCATAATAATTTGAATGAGGATAGAATTGTCATCCTCACGAGTCCTATGTACTTACATAGTAGCACATATGTAGATATTTCAAAACTTGGAGAAAAAGTTTTTTGAGGATTGAAGGGCTTAGAAATCATTTGCATACATAACAAACATACAAAATGGAGAATATTTAATTTGATATATTCTTAGTACTAATAGACTTTGACATAATTCAATTATAATTAAAAAGGAAAAGACTGTTCATTATTAATATTTTATATATAAATAAATATATTTATACTTATATAGTAATCCTATAGATTAAGAATTTTGGCTCATTGTTTAGTTACATGCATTCTTTTATGGATTATCCGTGCATACTTCTTACATTTATTATATGTATAATTTAACAGGACTCATTTTTTTTAAAAAGCAAAAACTGATATCAGTTCATTATTATCCCTTCTAAATTCTCATTACTTCTCCTTTAATTTCCAGGTTGTTCAACATGATCCATGTCGAGGAGGAGCGGGTCAATGGAACTCCCTGTTTCGCTTTAAACATCTTGCCACGGGTCAATATCTTGCTGCAGAGATTGACGATGATAAAACCTACGATATTATGCGTGAAAAGCTAAAGGATCCTAATTCCAGCTCTGTCTATCACCTTGTCTCTGTTCCACACGGGAATGATTTAGCCTCGCTCTTTGAATTGGATCCAACAACACTCACTAATCGTGCAGATTCCCTTGTTCCTCAAAATTCATACGTACGTCTTCGACATCTCTGTACTTCCACCTGGGTTCATTCCACCTCCATTCCTATCGATAAAGATGAAGAGAAACCTGGAGTTATGTCCAAGGTAAGACACTAATTGTAATACTACTACTTCATAAATTAATTTAAAATAAAGGTTTCATAAATCTGCAAAACAATCTGCAAAACGCAACAAAGAGACTCATACACATAATTATTTTACTCAAAATAGATTATAAATGACGATTATTAAGTAATAGGTCAAAATAATTAGTCGATGCCCACATTTTTTTTCAAAGATAATTATCATTTTTTTTTTTGCGAATAAATGTTTCCTAAGGTCTTGCAAAAATCCCCTATTCACAAAAAATTGTAATATTTTCCTTCCAGCATTTTTATATTTATGTACATGGATGAACCTTTAATTAATGACCATCAAGTATCATTAGAGATTGGATTCATTTGTTAAATTGAAATAAAAAATAGGGAATCACTTTTAGCTGAAATTTAAAATCACAAACGTATAAATGTAATGATAATAATTATAATTATACCCCTACTCTTATGGTGGTAAACATATCGATATCAAACATATCAGAGTTACAATCTTAGAGTGTGTACACTTTTTTGCTAGTGCATATTATAAATTAACAGTTCCATCATGAAATATACGTCCGTTTCCCTACATAATTCTTGTTGTAAAAGGATCAAAATAAGGTATTTTGATGGATTACCACTCAAATTTTGGATCAATTGATTTTATAATATATTAATAGCAATAAAAAAAAGTATTAATTCTTTACTCTATCAATCTATTTTATATAAATGAAAAATGAGAATGCTCCTAAATTTATTTGTTCATATCAGAGGATGCATCAAATTAAGCGTTTAAGACCGGATAAACTACCTAAATAAAAAGGGAATCCTTGACATTTATCAAATTTGACTTTGAATAAATTATTAAATAATACAATTTAAACCCATTTTTCACTTCTTTTTTTAAAATATCTATTTAAAACTAATTTTCATAACTATTATTGTTGACTCAAAAAACACAATTGTTTATATCTATATATGTGTACTTAATGAGTCAATTTTGCATTTATTTAAACACCCCAAACCATATTAACAAGGAGGAAATACGTTTTTTGTATCTCTGAAAAAAGAAAATTTCAATCATATATTCAAAATGTTTACTATATAAAGGGGAACAAACATCCTATTTTCATAATATATGATGTGGGGGTGTAAATTAAAGAAAAAGTAGAATTAATATAAATTAGTTATTAGGTAAACTTGAACGGCTGTATCTAAGTCATTTTTAATTACATTATATATATGTAATATACAACATACCAGGTATATTTTCCTAATTAAATATCAAATCAAAAACTCATAGTACATACGTACCATAAATAACAAGTACAATTAATTAACAAACATGAAAAAATATGACAAACTAAGATTTTAATTTGTTATTTATATTGAATAAATTAATAATATATGTAATTATTTTTGTCTCATTATTTTTACTATTCTCTTCAGATAAATAACAGAGGACGAGAAATTTTAAATGTCAAAAATCCTAAGGGGTATTTAGTGTAATAAAAGCTATTCAGTTTTGTACGCATATTTCAAATCTGTAACTTTTTTTTTCGAGAGTCCGACGGTTTTCGAGAAATCGGTCTCTACTTTTTGAGCTTTTTTGGCCCAATTTCAACTTCAGCTTCAATTTAAGCCTAGAAGGATACATATTTTGTGCATTAAAAATGTTGATTCGCTAGTATATTTAATATAAATTCCATTTCCAGTCTTTGTTATGACCTACGGTGGATCTTAGGGGCGGGAGTAGGCCCGAAAGTCGGCCAATACGTTTGTACTTAAATAACTCCTTGAATATTACATAAAAGGGATTAATAAGGAATGCATTAAAGAGCTGAGACTATATATGTAAATATGTAAATTTTTATCCAATTTTGAGCAAAAATTTCGGTACAAAATCAATGACTCATGGTAGAGCTACTAAAAAATAAGTGCAATAGATTGATGTAGTAGCGCTCAGAAGGATTTCAGCTAATTTCGTTATCCTTCTGCGAGTCTTTGATTTCTCCCCCCCCCCCCCTCCTTTATAATATAGTCTCAGAGTTGGCTAAATCATTATAATCCATCATAAAGCCTAGTACTTATATATTATTTATAAACATATGTATGTAATTATACTCTGATTCCATGACAAAAAATACATGCAATAAAATTTGAAAAGTACACACAACACACCGTAGATAAAGATCTTACAGTAGAACCCACCCCCAGGTCTCGGTAATTTTGAAGTTAAACGCAAAATGTAAAAAAAAAATGAAAAAAAATACCTCTGAGCTCGTACATCAGCCGCGACTAACGTGACTCTTGTAAACAAGAGTCAATTCGTGCTTTGGTCACTTGCTCCTTTGCTCTTGATTTGGAGCTCGACTCCTTAACTTCTCAACGCTCCTTGTGGTACGAATCAGCGTCGAGTTCGTGGGGTTTTACACTAACTCAGACTATGATCCATAATATTTATGCAGTTATTTTGAATGCTAGTTTTTAGTTTAAAACAATGTGCTTATTTTCGTCCTAAAACGGTCATTCCAAATTATATTACCCATATATATATATATAAATATTATAGAAATTCTATAAGTACTTTTATTCCTCTTTTACTAGACGCCAAAGTATTTTGTCTACATAAGTATTTTCTTCTAGTTTTATTTATTTATTTATCTATCTATCAAAGACTTTCTCCTAACAAAGGGTATAAAGTTTTATTATTCTCTTTTAGGAGATATAAATAAAATACTTTTATTTTATTTATATTTGTGTCAGCTTGTTGCTCATCTTATGCTTTTTAAGTTAATCATAAATGAAGTATTGAAGTGGTTGGTTATTTTGTATTCATTTGGGAGGAGGACCTGCGGAGGAGGAGATTCTTTTATTTATATTCCTTTGAGTCTTGCCCCCATGTATTAAATGGTTTTATTCTCCCTTTATGGAAATTATTCCATGATTTCATTTTTAAATTGTAATTTTTTTATTGATATTACTATATTATTATTATTGCTATGAGGATCATGGTATTGGAGGTGGACAATAAATATTACATACGGTAATGAATGATACAGAGTTACCCACCTGCATGATGTGGTTGTTGTATAATTTCTTCCTTTAAAATGGTATAAAACTCGATTTTTTAAATTAATCACTTCTTGATATGATCCTGCTTGAGGGAGGGGAGGGAGGAGTAAAGGAATTTGAGGCCTTTTCTAATACACAATTTTTATTAGTACACGATATCTTTGTACGTACGGTCATTTCCAAAGTCATTCCTGGATATTACACATAAACATACTTGGTTCTAGGAAAAGGCGCCTCTGGGATTTTGAAAAAAATATGTACATATGTACATGTTTGTTTTAAAAACCTCATATTTGGACATTTCTGCAGATCATATTAAATATCTTGATAAAGTGATAATATTTGGGGTTTGAGAGAAACAAGTAAACAAATTTTTACACCCTGGTTGTTAGATAATAATACTTATGAAAAAATTGACAATCTGGAGAATAATAAGAGTTCCAATAGGCAGGCTATAGATTTTCAACTTTGTTAGAAAATAAATGTCAGCATGATTACATCATTTCATTACTTGGGCAAAAATGTGTTACTACTGTTATCTTAGTAATATAAAATATTTTAACTTCAGATCCCAAATATTACAATCAAGGTAGACATCAAATCGAGGAACAGAAATATGATCAAGAAAGGCTTCTCAAAAGTTGGTTATTAAAATACATGTAGGTATTTATTTAAAAGTCCATGGGCTGAGTTTTCCTCACCTTTTGCTATGTTTTGAGACTATGTACTATCAATAAGTAGGGAATAGATACATAAATATGGACTCTCTTATGTAGATTTGATTAAACCATTAGGATACATACAATTTGACTTTGAAAGGAATTGATTTGTGACGAGTGTTATTCAATGTGTTCTCATCTCCTTTCAGGTAGGTTGTGCACCCTTGAAGGAAGATAAAGAGGCTTTTGCCATTATTTCTGTGACATCACGTGAGGTTCGAGACTTGGACTTTGCAAATGATGCCTGCAAAGTTCTGGAAAATGTGTCTTGGAAGTTGGAAAAGGGGATTATATCCCAGAACGAGAGAAGGTGAGTTGTGACCAAAAATACATCATTTTAAATTGTATGTATATAAGAGTGCCTCCATTTATTTATTTATTTTATTTCTCCTCAAAAGTTGTTCTTAGGCTTAAAGACATGCACAGAAAAGGTTCAGTCCCATAAATAAAAATAAACGTTTCACAGAGCAGTTGAAATCATGAATTTTTATAATTTATCTAATAATACGAATTTTAAGTCTCAAAATTCAAATATCAGCATCATCGATTTATCTGTTTTATTTTACCTTAGGGTAATTTACATATTTTACGTCAAATTATATGAAATACAGCTTTTCAATATCTTTTAAATGCATTTGAAACGAATTATTTAATTGCGTTTGGGGTTGAATTTTCTGGGCAAAGTACATATACCTAATAATGTGTGAAATGAGATTAATTCTTTTGTGGAACTTTTTAATAATCAATACAACACTTTTACAAATTCAATTGTGGAACCTCCGAATTTTGTTCGAGGAACCTGAAATCTTATCTGTGATCTCTTATTCTACCACTTTCTAAAAATGATGAGCCACCCTTATGTAGATGTATCTTAGTAAATACCTACATATATGTAGAGAGTTAGAGAAGAGTATATTTTTAATTATCTTTACTATTATGAGTACCATTATTATTTTTATTATAATCCATTATACATTTTTGTAATAGTAAAAGGCTTTGTAATTTGTTATGAGCCATGTAAAACGAGGCTTTTAATATCCGATTAATTTATTCACACCTTAATTACTCAGTTTATCCTCGAGACATATAAAATATATGTATGTATGTACATTTGAAATTATTTCCATTCTTTTAAAAGTGTAATTAATTATTTGGGCAACCTACTCCCTCTGTAGATCCCTTACGAATCTCCTTCAAGACATCATCTACTTTTTGGCAAATCAAGAGAATGAACAGCATAGGGTCGACCCACTGGAAGTGATTCCATCGTGTAATAGAGATCGTCAAAAGCTTTTACGTGAACAATACATCCTTAAACAATTATTTAGAATCCTTCAAGCGCCGTTCACGGAGAGTGACACGGGGGAGGAACCTCTTCTTCGCATTGAAGAGCTTTCGGATCCTAGACATGCTCCTTATAAATACATATTTAGACTCTGTTATCGAATACTTCGTCTCAGTCAAAAAGACTATCGCAAAAATCAAGAGTATATTGCTAAACACTTTGGCTTCATGCAGAAACAAATTGGATATGATATCCTGGCTGAGGACACCATTACAGCACTTCTTCATAACAATCGTAAACTGTTAGAAAAACATATAAAAGCAGCAGAAATTGAGACATTTGTACGATTAGTACAAAAGAATATGAATACATGGGACTCGAGGTTTTTGGACTATTTGTCAGATCTATGTATTTCAAATAATGGAGCTATCCCCGTCACTCAAGAGCTCATTTGTAAAAGTGTATTAAGTCCACATAATTCTGGCATTTTGATTAAAACTCGGTAAGGTGTTTCTTAGTTATAAGTGAACCAAGAACAATGAATTATAATCACTATTCATATATCTAATCTAGAATGAGTTCTGTGGATTCTGATGATGAACAAGATGATGGTTTCTTAGATGGAGAAAGGGACTCCATCATAACCACCTCTACCAATTTGTCTTCCAATCCTTCTTCTACCTGTAATCCTGTTGTGGTTTTGAGTTGGAGAGATTCAAAAAAACCACTCACGGAAATTGCTATTAGTGCAAGAAATGGAAATTCTGAGGATGCGGCTATATTAGACTACTATCGTCATCAGTTGAATCTATTTTCTAATATGTGTTTAGACCGCCAATACTTAGCTATCAATAACTTATCAAATCATCTAGACATTGAACTTATTCTCAAGTAAGGGTACCCAACATTTTTTATCGATTTCTATGCATCACTTTCATTCCTTCTAGATGTATGGAGGACGATACACTTCCATTTTATCTCCGAGCTTCCTTTTGTCGCCTTATGCTTCATATGCATGTAGATCGTGATCCTCAGGAACAAGTTAAACCTGTTCAATATGCCCGTTTGTGGAGTGAAATTCCATTAAGGCTTTCCATTAATGAGTAAGTTGTTGACATTATTAAAAAAAAAACGAGTCTATAGCATTTCTTTTAGCTATGACAACGATCACTCTTCTGATTCAGCCAAAGAGATTGTGAGGCAGCGCTTTCAACCAACCATCAATTTCGTAGAATCCTATTTGAAAAATGTAGTGGACTCTTCCTGGACTTTTAGCGATCCAGAGCAAAATAAATTGACTTTTGAGGTCGTTAAATTGGCTCGAGATCTCATATATTTCGGTTTCTATAGTTTTTGTGGACTACTGCGATTAACAAAGACGTTACTTAACATTCTTGATTGTGTATCTGATCATGAGGCATCCAATGGAAAACTCCCCACAGGTGACATAGATTGTAAGTATCTGTGTATTTGTTCAGCACAGCACATTTATATTTTATAATTATGCAAATATTGAAGAAAAATTCAATTATTTCACATTAGTATACACTATTATCTTATTGTTTTTAAACTAAAGCTGCAAATGAAGAAGATCTTGAGGATAATTTTGAAGATAATGAGTGGTTATTTACAGGTAGAGGTCGATGTTGCATGCTCTGAGTTTAATTTTTGCTGTAAATGTTGGTGTTTTTTTAAAACCAATATTGGTAGAAGTCAATCATTTATTAATAAGAATAATGTTTCTAATTATATTTTATTAGCCCAAGGAGGAGCTTTAAGGTCCCTCAGCGAAATGGGAGCTATGTTAACTATATTTACAACCGGTGTAAAGCCTATTAATCAAAGAACCATCAATAACAAGATGATAACGACGAAAAAGGAAGACAATCTGGTCATGGATACAAAACTTAAGATCATTGATATTCTTCAATTTATTTTGGATGTACGATTAGACTATCGCATCAGTTGTTTACTTTCAATTTTCAAGAGAGAGTTCGATGAATCTGAAAGGAAGGAAAGGATACGAAATTGTGGAATGAGAGGAATTGACTTGGAAGGGATTGCTGCTCAGGCTGAAGGAATTTTTGGAAGCAGGTTCGCATGTCTACTCCTAAATCTTCTTTAGGTCTTAAGCCTTAGATTTAAACTGATTTTTACCTTTGTTTTTAAAGCATACGTAAAAGATGGAATAAAAGAGGGTAATATTAAGTGTCTGACTATGAAAGTGCAAAAATTTTATATTTCAAGGAATTATAAATAATATCCATATAATAGCTATTAATAAATATGTAAGGAGACAAAATGACTTGTTTCTTTATAAATTGTCTCAGGATTTTCCCCCTTTCTAAACCTTTACATACATATATGTACATAATTGTTTAAACTTTCTCCTCCTAGTAGTACCCTATTTGTTCTTATATGGATTATTTTATTCTTTTTTGCAAATTATGTAACCTTCATTGTTTGTTTATAATATTGTCTTCTAATTGTTAAACCAAGACAATGCCTATTTTATCCATAAATAAGTGGGATTATGAAGTGAGAACTATTAAATACAAACATACTTAAATTAAAATTAAACTGTAAAACAGTTAGGGAATCATCATTTTATGTTTAATCAGATGATTATTTATTAAAATACATAGTCAATATTGAAATGAATTTTATTTTAAAAACCTGACTGTTTTCCAATAAACATATTATGTTATATGTATACTCACAAAGTTGTATCTTTACAACTTTTATTCAAAGCATTCATAAGAGAGACTTTGTACATATATCTATATATATATATATATATATATATATATATATACAAACATGCGTGTATCCAGTTTTGGAATTGTTTCAATTTGTGAATATATCCCTTATGGAAGAAGTGTAGGCTGTCATAAATTCTTATTGCTTCTTGCTCCTCCTTTTGGAAATCAATAAATTATATTATTTTCTAAATAAATTTAATTCCCTTGTCAATGGTTTGATGCTTAGTAATAGTCCATTTTGACTTGGATTCAAGTCATTACATGCAATTGAATTCTTTCTCATTAAACAAACAAGTCCTTGATATTAATTTCTTTGTACCTTAAAACAATGTTTCTCATTTATTTTTTACACTGTGTGCTGTATTAATGACAAATATGAGATCAACAAATACATATATTGAAGAAGAAAATAACTTTTTTTCTAACTTTTATATATGTATACAGGATCGTCGATACCAGATAGGAGGAGGAGTATGACCTCCTCCTGTTTTTAAGGCCTTTCTAAAGTATCATTCTAGCCAATCTAAGGTGGTAAAATCTCAAAATTGTCCTTCTCTCCCCCCCCCCTCCTATATTAAACACCGTGTCGACAACCTTGGTATATATAAAGGTTAAAGTTTAGAACTTTTTTTATATGTATATAAAAAGGAAAAAATTCAATTTCATGTTTGCTTTTTTTTAAAAAAAACATTTTGTAAGAGACGCAGAGTTTGTGAGTCACTTCTTTAAATAACTAAAATAAAAGAGCAATTCCTGACTGAATGTATCTGTTTGTATCGCCTTTAAATGCTGCGGTATAAGATTTGTCTTATTCAATAGTACTCACTTTTTTTTCTTTCTTTTTTTTAATATAATCTTCTTTCGCGGTGCCTTTTTAGAAGAGAGATTGCCTCTAGATTCTTTCTTGAAATTTGTTTTTAAATCCAAGTTTCAAATTTAAATAAAGCTTGTAGCATTGATAAACTACCATCTTCCAATAACTTTCTCTTTATTACTTAACTTATTTCATGTAATTTTTAAATATTTATTTGCTTAGAAATAGAGTGAGTTTTTGAGTGGATGGATGTTATTATTATTATTAAATGATTGTCTATCATCTGGAGAAGGCATCGTATTTCCTATTCTTCTTATTGCTTTACTAACAAGGATTTTGTCTATGAATTGTATTTTATATAATTATATATATATATATATATAAACAGATATTATTTGTATTTTAAATTAGTCTTATTTGTGAGCTATGAAGTAAAAGTGTTTTCTTGCGCCTCAGAGTTATCTCAGAGTTTCCATTATTTTTTAGTGAGGAATGCGCCGTCTTGGACCTTGATGGAACAGGGGGTAAAACATTCTTGAGGGTTCTTCTGCATTTGGGTATGCATGATTATCCTCCACTTGTCTCTGGAGCTCTTAAGTTATTATTTCGGCATTTTTCTCAACGACAAGAGGTTTTGCAAGCATTTAAGCAGGTTTGTTTCCTTTATAATTAAAAAAGGAGTTACTTTGTTACATATTATGTATAGGTTCAACTCCTAGTTAGTGACAGTGATGTCAAGTCCTATAAACAGATAAAGGATGATTTGGATGGGTTAAGGCTCCTTGTAGAAAAGTCGGAACTCTGGGTTTTTAAGAGTAAAAGCCCCGATTCTCAGCCTCCAACGTCACAAGCCAAGGATAGCATCAAGAACATTGAAGATGATGAAACTCATGACCATGTAAGAACCCTTCTTCTCCTATTTAAAAAAAAATTATAGGCTTACCTAAACAATGAAAATTATAATTTGTATTCCTAAAAACGGATTTTTTATTAATTGATTAAATTATTATTAAATTACGTTCCAAAGATGATAGAATATTTTTGCTAATTGACGTCGTTTATTTATTTTATTTCTGCTTTTTAACCAGTCTTCTGAAACGGATGAATATGATTCTCTTAACTGGGTAAATTAGCTTAGAGTTTAATTGTTGAATTTAAGATATTTCAGACATGAATTTGTATATTTTATGTAGATTGACAGTATGTATTGTGTGATGTCAAATAGTTAATTAATTAATTATCTGCATGCCTTTCCTTTATACTTTTGTTTATCTCCTCATGTTTTTTCATAGATACCCTCGAGACAAGAAAACAGCTTGGGCTCTTCCTCGCAGGCCATAACATTGAACGATTCATCAAATGGAAAGGGAGTTGGAGTTGGAGTTGGAGAAAACGGAGGTGGAGGCGGCGGAGGAGGAGGAGGAAGAGGAATATTAGGATTGAATGACAATAATAATCATACTCACATCTCGGGAGTCAAATCTTCCAATTCCACGGAAAACAAACAAAAATTAAGTCTTCCTCTCGAAATCGGTCCCTCCATTGATCTCACTCAATCCAACAACTACAAAACGATTCAGGAAATTCTTATTCGAATGAATAGACTCTGTATTCAAACTGGTTTCCAGTTTATTAATATTAAACCCAGGAAGCATGAACAGCGATTATTAAGAAACATGGGAGTTCACTCTGTGGTGCTTGATCTATTACAAATTTCTTATGAGAAAAAAGAAGACGCCATGATGAATGAACTAATGAAGTTGGCTCATGAGTTCCTTCAAAACTTTTGCCTAGGCAATCAGCAAAATCAAACTCTTCTTCATAAACATCTGGAACTCTTTTTAACTCCCGATGTAAGTTTATTCGTTATACCTACATACATTCAGATTAATCATATTAAATAGTACTTCTAAGAGTTGCTCCAGTTTCTATTCCTTTTGAGCATTCTATTTTCTTTTTATAAAGATAATAATTTATAATGATATATTATTGATTTTTTTTTAAATTATCTAAATATTTTCCAACTACCATCAGGGATCTTCGTGTGCCTTCCTTGATCAGGGAGCTGATGATTTTCTAATTCACGTAAAATTTCAAGCTATTTTTGTATGTGAAATATTTATAAATACATATACTGATTTAAATCATCGAATGTTCTTTTCTTCTCAAATATGTTTGCATGCTTTAAAAAAAGTCTTGTCTCACTCTCTCTATAAAATCCTCGAACTAACCGATTCTTTTGCTTAAATTAATATGAAGTTGTTTAAAAAAGTTATTTTATTTTTGAATGTTCCTAATTGATATTTTTGATTAATTAATCTAGTTGAAGTTCCTTTGTAACGACGTATAAACCATGTTCAATGTTCTCTAATGAAGTATTTTTTATACTAGCTATTGGAAGCTCGAACCATGTGTGCAATATTTCAAGATAATGCTGCTCTTTGTCATGATGTTAACGAAAAAGTTGTTCAGCATTTTGTTCACTGCATTGAATCTCATGGTAGACATGTTCAATATCTCCGGTTTCTTCAGACCATTGTGCGCACAGAGAATCAGTTCATACGGTAAGAATGGATTTAATGATTCCAGGATATTCCATGTAATATACGCATGTATGGCTTTTTAGGCGTTGTCAAGACATGGTCATGCAAGAAATGGTCAACGCTGGTGAAGACGTGCTTGTGTTCTATAATGATAAAGCATCATTCAATCATTTCGTAGATATGATGAGACTAGAGCGGAATCGTATGGATGACTCCTCTCCTCTTCGCTATCACATCGAACTTGTTCGTTTACTTGCTTGTTGCACAATGGGTAAAAATGTGTTTACAGAGATCAAATGCCATTCTCTACTACCCCTGGATGACATTGTTACCATGGTTTGTCATAGAGACACCATTCCAGAAGTGAAGGACGCCTATGTGGACTTCCTGACGCATTGTTATATTGATACAGAGGTTGAAATGAAGGAGATTTATACCTCGAATCATATGTGGCAATTGTTTGAAAAGTCATTTCTATTGGATATGGGAGTTGTTTCCAATGCCACACACGATCGAAAGCACGCTGACACTGCCCTTGAGCACTATGTAACAAATACACTCATGGATATAATTACTACATTCTTCAAAAGTCCATTTTCTGATCAAAGTACCACTGTTCAGGTAGAATGTTGTCCTTCTTACTTTTAATGTTTTTACTTATTATTTTAGTCCAAGTTCTCTGTATGTTACTACTCTCTCAATATTATTATTAATGTTATTAACATCGATATTTCCTTTTTGTCATTTTAACATAATATTTACACTAATTTGAACTAATTTTCATTATTTTAGTCTATATTTTTCATTAATATATTTGTTTTAAACAAACTGACACACTAATCAACGTAATGTCAGCGTCATGATCTGTAATTGTAGCATAGTCATTTATACAAACTTACTAAAGATAGATTCACTTAACTTGTGCGTAGACAAACTTGCCTAAAAAAATATTAGTCTGAATATATCATATAATTATTTTTTGGCTTAGTTTCTATAAACTTTATTTTATTTTTCTTGCTTTTTCCCCCGATATATATCCATATATAATATTTAGAGTCATTTAATGGAAGCAAAAGAGTATTGGTCTGAGAAACCCTTCTTCTCATCACCCAAAAAGGATACAGATCACTACGCAGTAAGTCTTCAATCCTCTTTTTCCTATCAATTGAGATAACTAATGTTTAAATTACATACATACTGGTTTTGGGGAAGGAAAAAGAATCCATATACCTACCTACCTACCTATCTACATAAACATTAGTTCTTCTATGTATATTTTACATGCTTATAAGCTCTCTTCGGGTTTGGTGGGTCTAAAAAATGGGTTAAATGCTTTTAATTCTACTAACAAACAAAGAATGTGATAATATTTGATGGAATCAATATTTTTTATTTGAGTAGTCACTTACTCCCATTTTCCATTATTCTTTCTCCCTCCTAGACTCGGCAACCCATTTTTGTTCAACTACTAGGAGCAGCGTTTCGTGTATCTCAGTGTTCATGGCTAACTGTAGATCAAAGAGTGAATGTAGAAAATTGCATTCGAACATTGTCTGAAGTAGCTAAATCTCGAGGCATCGCCATTCCTTCAGATTTAGATATCCAAGTAACAGCAATGTTTAATAAAGCAGCCATGATTTCTCGACAAACAACGAGTAAATGGATGCAAGTTGCCCGTGGACCTAAAAGGGAAATTTCCTCTGCTACACTTCATATGAAAATGGATAGAACCATTATTGAAGGTCTTCAAGACATTGTTTCTGTTCTAGAGGATCATTTGAAGCCGCTTGTACAAGCTGAACTATCTGTATTGGTAGATATCTTATATAGACCAGAATTACTATTTCCTGCTGGGACAGAGGCCAGGCGGAAGTGTGAGAGTGGGGGCTTTATATCGTAAGAAATTCTTCCTTTTGTTCCAGAATTATCATTATCATTATTTATTAATTGTAGGAGATTAATTACTCACACAGCAAGACTCTTAGAAGAAAAGCAAGACAGTCTCTGTGTTAAAATATTACAAACCTTAAGAGAAATGATGGCTGTTGATCCGGAATATGGTGAAAAAGGAGATTCCCTTCGCATTTCTCTTTTAGTTCGTTATTTTGAAAAATTTCCACTTCCCCCCATGCAAATGAGTGCAACGAGTAATACTTCACTACCGGCTTCTCATGGTCCTGGTGCAAAATTTTTAAAACGAGCACAACTCACACTCCATGCTATACAGTGTCATTTGGACTATCAAGGAGCATCAAAGCTCATTGTTGATCTAGTCATTAAGTCATCAAATAATACTAAAATATTTGCCGAAGTCGTGGAATTAGGGAGTGCTCTCCTGGAGGGTGGAAACATGGATATTCAAAAATCCCTATATGAACAACTTGGCTCTGGTGATGTGAGTCAGAGTTTCTTTAAAGTCTTTCATGTAAAAATGAATGAGGCTCAAACAGAAATAAAGTCTACTGTTGTTGTGAATACTTCAGATATTCCTGCGAGAGCACAAGAAGATAAGGATCCAAATAAAGTCGATATTGAAAAAGTGGTCCGGAAGCGAAGTAAGTTTTAATTTTTACCATATCACTTGTTAGCTCATACTGAGTCTCTTCTTTATTGCAGCGAAATGTTCTGGAGGTGTTGTTCTCACAGAAGATTTAAGGGAAGAACTTGATAATGCTGCAATGGCCACTCAACAGGCCTATTTATCTTCCAGAGTTGGAACTGTAGGAGATGACGTTTCTCTTTTTGGCCTCCCGTCTATAACTACAAATTTAGAGGACCTATTGGCTGAAAAAGTTGATCGAGCCAAAGAAAAAGAAGAAGAAAATCGTTTATCTCCCAAAATAGCTATAATGAAACCAATTCTTAGATTCCTTCAGTTACTTTGTGAAAATCATAATAGACGAATGCAAAATCTATTGCGTGATCAACATAACAAAACCAAATATAACTTAGTATCAGAGACGCTCATCTTGTTGGATGTAATTTGTGGCTCTACAACTGGAGGTTTGGGGCTACTTGGTCTATATATAAATGAAAATAACGTACTTCTTATCAATCAAATACTTGAGACATTAACAGAATATTGCCAGGGACCCTGTTATGAAAATCAAGCCTGTATTGCTACTCATGAGTCCAATGGACTTGGCATCATTACAGCTTTGATTTTAAATGATATCAATCCTTTGGGGAAAAATCGAATGGATCTCGTACTTGAATTAAAAAATAATGCCTCAAAGTTATTGTTAGCCATAATGGAGAGTCGAACGTCAGATAACGAAAATGTAGCTGAAAAAATCATTTATAATATGAATCCTAGACAGCTTGTAGAAGTGGCATGTAAGGCTTACTATCAGGAAACTCTTGACGAAGATGAGGAAATGAATGAAGATGCTGTTTCCCCTAAAGTTGTTGGCCACAACATATACATTCTTTGCCATCAATTAGCTCTTTACAACAAAGAGATAGGTATTCTTTTAAAGCCTAATTCTGAAATAATGGATCTTAAAACATGCGATGCTCTACGTTACTATTATAATCACACGGCGCAGATTGAAATTGCTAGGTGAGCTGTCTGTTTCAAATATGTATCTACTATAACAACTTGGGAATTAATTTCACTCTTATTATTATTTTTCTTTTAAGACAAGACAGAAGCTTGGAACAAATAGTGTTTCCTATACCAGAAATATGCGAATATTTGACTGAAGAAACAAAAATCAAAGTTTTTCGTGACTCTGAAAGGGATGATCAAGGATCAAAAGTTTCAGATTTTTTTAATAAGATAGATGATATGT
Source organism: Lepeophtheirus nordmannii (assembly GCA_963680855.1). Classification (NCBI taxonomy): domain Eukaryota; kingdom Metazoa; phylum Arthropoda; class Copepoda; order Siphonostomatoida; family Caligidae; genus Lepeophtheirus; species Lepeophtheirus nordmannii. The sequence continues at coordinate 27,937,556 of OY804520.1, forward strand.
TTGCTGAAATGAACTGGCAAAAGAAACTACGGAGTAATCCTGCTTTATACTGGGTGTCTCGTCATATGTCTCTTTGGAGTTATATTATTTTCGTTATTAATGTCTTTGTTAATTGTATTGTAGCCATATTTTTTCCATTCAGTGATTCTCTTCCAAGTAAGGTTTTTAAAAGCGTTTTTCTCAATTGTTAACTGAATATATTTTTCTTTAAATAGATGCTGGACCTCATTTGTCTGGGTTGATTTGGGCATTTCTTTTAATATCAGCAGCAATCGTGATAACAGTACCAAGCTCAATAGCCATAAAATGTTTAATTATGGCGTCTATTCTTCGGATGATCGTATCTCTTGGCCCAGAGTTTGCCGTCACATTTCTCGGAGTTTCAATCGTTTTCTTCAAGGGTATTCACCTAGTCAGTATCATGGGTAATATGGGTACGTTCAATAAGCCCATAAAACTAATACTATTTGACGCCGAGCTTGCTTACAATGTCGGATATCTCATCTTGTGTATAACAGGACTTTTTATTCATCCGTTTTTCTTTTCTATACTCGTAAGTTTCTCTGAGTCAGTTAATTAAATCGAAGGTAAAATCATTTTTGTAATCCTTCTAGCTCTTTGACGTTGTGTATAGAGAAGAAACTCTTTTGAACGTGATGAAATCTGTAACACGAAATGGTAGATCCATTCTCCTGACAGCAGTTTTTGCTATCATTTTAGTCTATTCTTTTTCCATTGTTGGATTTATTTTCTTTCGTGATGATTTCGTCATGGATACTGATACTTTACCTTCAGCAGAATGTTCTTCAACCCATGATTTGGATACAGAAGAGCCTCATGACAAATATTGTAAGACTCTAAGATTTATCTATCTGCTATTGATTAACTTTTTAATTTCTTCAATTCAGCTAAAAAATTTAACGAAGATTGTCCATCAACTGAGGGAAAGGATGGGAAGGAAAGAGCTTGCGAGTCTTTGTTCATGTGTATAGTGACAACCATGAATCAAGGGCTCAGAAATGGTGGAGGTATAGGGGACGTGCTTCGTTCCCCCTCTTCAAGTGAAACTCTTTATCCAGCTCGAGTCATTTATGACATGCTTTTCTTCTTTGTTGTTATCATCATTGTTCTCAACCTTATTTTTGGTGTCATTATTGATACTTTTGCTGATCTCAGGTCTGAGAAACAACAGAAAGAAGAAATCATCAAAAACTCTTGCTTTATTTGTGGTAAATTTGTGGTATACTTATTTCTCATCTATGATTTAACTCAAAAGTATTTCCCTTTCAGGCCTGGAAAGAAAGGCATTCGACAACAAGCATGTTACTTTTGAGGAACATTTTCGTTTTGAACATAATATGTGGCATTATCTTTACTTTATAGTCTTAATCAAAGTGAAAGATCCAACAGAATTTACTGGGCCGGAGAGTTATGTCCATGAAATGGTCAAGGTAAAGTAACCTTTGTCGAATCCACACTCTCCGTGTATATAACATTACTTTTTACAATCAAAATAGCATCGATGCTTGGAGTGGTTTCCTCGATTAAAGGCCATTTCCCTGGTAGTTGAGGACGTAGATGGAGAGCAGAATGAATGGCGAAGCTTACACAACCAATTAGAGGCTACACAAGCCCTTGTTCAGATCCTTTCATCTCAGTTAACGGAGCTTCGGGATCAAATGACTGAACAACGGAAGCAAAAACAAAGAATGGGACTTTTAAATACTACCCCTAGTCTCTTAAATTTAGGTAATGGAGTGCTACAACAACAACAGCAGCAGCAACAACATTATCAACAGAACCAAGCTTTGTCAAATGATCGAAACTAGTTTTTCTTATTTTATTTCTTGTCCTTTTCAGATTTTTACAAATGACCATTTTATTTATGTATATTTATTATTAGTTTATTTTAAGTGCAATTGACTATTATTACTATATTATCTATTTTAAGTTAAAATTGTTATTTAATCTATGATGCAATTGATTAATAGTAATAAAAATTTAATATTTTATGAAGAAAAAAAAAAAGTATTTACTAAAGTTTAATTTCATTCTATCTTTGAAAGATGAACTTCATTCCACAAATAATAATAATTACGATTGAGGCCGCATATCCAGTGTTTATTAATAATAAATAAATTGAATAGATTATGATTGATGACATTTTCTTTAATTCTCAAGTTCATCTACAGGTTGATACATTGCAAAGGGTACAATTCTAATTTGTTTTTGTGTGGCAATCATCCTCAGTCTTGTTTAGAGGGACGATAAAAGCAAAGAGGGCTTCAGGATGAAAGCAGACCTATTTGCCTGTAATACGATTTCAGTCATAGATATCGCTGTAGGTATCATATTAGTTTGGCTCCCATCACACATCAACTCGACACAAACAAAGGAGCACGCCTATGCACTACAAGAATTGGAACCATACCTCTTGGGAGTAATATTCAGTGGGGCCATTTCACTTTTATTGGGTTTCTGGATTGTCGTTAAACACTTCTACTTGGAAACCTTCAAGAACAAATCTCAACATCTACCTCAATGGATATTCGTCATGGATTGGATCTTGTTCATTCTTCACCTCATTTTATTAGGATCAATTCTTATTTTCTGTTGTCCACGAATCTACGTCATTGCATCTCAACTCCCAGAGAAGATCATGCTCCGGGTTAGATTAGACTCTTCATGTCTTTGGATAATGTTTTTTGCATTCTTGGGTGTCATTTCTGAAGTATGGTATCAAGCCTCAGATCTAAGATTCTCGGGTCTTAAAATTGGAAGAATGTCATCTCGAAACTCGGAAAGAGTTCATCCACAAGTACTCAAATTTTAACTCAAAAATAAATTCAAACCCTTTTATGTATTTTACAGTCAAGAAATAATCTAAAATGAATTAATAATACCTCAAACGTTGATAAGTTTCTTTATTTCATAGGCAATGGGTATACCGATATTTTTGATTGGGTTAGGAGGGCGGGGGTGGGGTGGGTTTTAACTCCCTCAAAAATTTCATTTTTAAACCTAACTAATAAAATATAATTACATACTACATATAGTAAGGTTGCTTTCAGTATTGAGTTATTGGGATTTCAAGAATAGCATATTCTTACCAGAGGAGAGACAAATCTATAATTTACGGTCTCGAAACTGTGTGATGACTTATGCATACATATATGAGGATTTAAATAATAAGTTGTTACTTAAGATTTATTTCGAAAAGTGCATTTTTAAGCTAATAATTTAGTTAAATTCCTTTCAAGCTGAGCTTTGCCTAAATCAGAGGACCTTTTGAAAATCCAGCATTATTTGGAGTGGCTATGTTGTCTCTCTTACGTCTTGCAGCCCTACTTTTCTATGCCCCTTCCAGAATGCCTATTTTAGTTATATATTTAATATCTAAAATGCGGGTCTGAATATCAACATTTGACATTTAGGGAAGTCTATGTAATACCAAAATTTACATATAACTAATTGGGAGATTCAAATACGAGTATTCATATATCACTAGCATATTTGTCCTTCCTTTTCATGCAATTTTGAGGGACGTCCTGCATTTCGATCAGATCAGTCCATTCTTGGCGATTAAATAACTGTCAACCAGAGGGAAAGACGCTATGTCTTTCTCTCTGATAAAGGTCTCATTATTAAATGGATAATGTGTCATTAATGTAAGGGATGAAGTGGCATAGTTAGGAGTGTTGAACTCCACTTATATATTTCATATCCGGTCCCTTTTGGTATAATAAATAACTCAATCATTTTTTAATCTTTTGTGAAGAACTAAGAAAACTGTCTTGGAATTTTATCTCTCTCTCTTCGACAGAGAAAAGTGGTTCAAAAAGGTAAGAAATTGCTTGACTTATATTTGAACTAGTATGTAAAGAACCATGCATTTGATGAGGTTGATTTTATATAGTGACTATTACCCTACTGCTATTTATTCTCCTGAGAATCAATGATTCATCTACTCAGAATCAATATGTTATATGCTGATGTTAATCAATCATATAGTTAATCAGAGATTACTCTCAGGATTAGTAAAATAGTTATGACTACCCATTAATAAATATTTTAAAAAATTGAACGAACAGGACAAGATTAAAGATTATATTTGAAGCCAAATAATGTTCAGTTATAATGATTAATATTAAAAAATTAAATTTACAAAGGATAGATAGGACAGTCAGACAATCTTTGACTCAATTTACTGTCGAACAGGATTATATATGAATACAGCTTCCAAAAAGTTATAAAAAATATGAAACACTGCCCCGGTCACAGGTTTAATATACATACTATTAATACCCACATCACTTAACTTTGAAAAACATTCATACTATAGCTTAAGATGCAATCCTTATTTTATAATTTGTATCAATTTGGTCAATGATATCAAAGTGACAATTATAAATTATCCCCTTCACTTATAAATATACAATATTATGTCAATATGTATACATTCACTCGTTTTAGTGGAATTATTATACCAGAAGGTACATATTGTTAAGTTTTAATTTTGCACTAGCTGAACTGCACGGACACTCCTAATAAGTAATAAGTTATTAGTAATAACTTATTACTAATAACTAATCAATAATTACTAATCAGAAATATGCACTTTTGAAATGCCCGGTTTTCTATCGACTTGATTTGATCTAGAATATTTTACATTAATATATAAACTTATTTCTTAAGGCCTATGATATTATTTTTTTTCAAAGTAATGACGTCATATCAGCTGCTAATGGTTTTTTCTTTTTCCGAAGCTGCAACTGTTGTGTGTTCGGTACATTGCTATTCCGGTTTTGTCCCGGTTCAACTTTATGTTATGAAAATAGGATGTAGTTCAAGTACCGGATGTGTGTAGTACTAGTGTCTGATATGAATGGACCTATAGCGGTCCTCCCCCTTCTTGATTCTCTCCGCCTGAGTATTTTGGTTGACGGACTAGATTTTTCGAACTTACGGATAGATTTAATTACACCATGGTAAGTCTTGAGTCTTATTTCCCCGCTAAATTTGTGGAGAGTGTATTGGAGTAGAACGGTTGACTGACAAATGAAGCCCTGAGTCCAAAATCCTTGAGGGATCTCTGGAGTCCATCTCATGATGACACGTTTTTGGATCCTTGGAATTTACTTTTATTAATGGAAATGTTATGTTTTTTTTACTTTTCAGTCTGCGACACTCAAGCCGTATCTTTTATGCGTGAAACGATCTTTGGAAGCTGCAATGTGCTTGGAAAACTTCAGTTCTCAAAAGGTGAGTGTTGAGGGACGAGATGGGAGTGACTCAAGTGACTGAAGTGACCTCCTTTTCCCTTTCTTTTGAGCTTAGGTTGAGCGTCACAATAAACCAATGATAGAAGTACAAGAATCCACGGAGCTTCTAATGAACCCTTTGATCATATCTCGAAATGAAAAGGAAAGGACTCTCATTGAGCCCTCCATTAACTCCATTCGTGTCTCTATTGCAATTAAACAAGCGGACGAAATAGAAAAATTACTTTGCCATAAATTCACCAAGTTCATGATGAGAAGAGCTGAAAATTTTATTATTCTTCGCAGAAAAAAAATTGAGGCAATTACCTTTTTTTACATTTTGTTTTACAGCAGTCTATGACTATTAATTAATATTTTTATGCTCTTTAGGGTTATGACATTAGTTTTCTGATAACGAATTTTCATACTGAGGAAATGTACAAGCACAAATTGATTGATTTTGTGATTCATTTTATGGAGGAAATTGATAAGGAAATCTCGGAAATGAAACTCTGTGTTAATTCAAGAGCCAGAATCTGCGCAGAAGAATTTCTTAAAAGGGTATTATTTTTACCACCACTCCAACATAATATTATATTCTTACTTATCTCTATTTCAGTTTTAAAGTCTCCTCCTTCTTCTTCTTCTTCTACTACTAGTGTTACTACTACTATTCATTCGTCTTTGAACTCACAAGTCTCGCTATTATTTACTTTTGATCAACTGTACCGAGTACTGCCATTGGTGCCTATTTAATAGGCTCTTGGATAGTTTTGGGCTTACATAGAGAACAAAGAAGACAAGAATATTCAAAGACTAACATCAATTTTATAACAAGATACTTGCTTTTTGGATAAATAGTAAATAGTGGTATGCTTTGTTAAGTATACATTCAACAATCAGGATCATTGTGTCTATAAACTTTTCCCCATGTTCATTGAGTTGTGTAATATTGTAATGATATGGATGTGTATTATCACGCTCTTTTGTTCCCATCATCACTGTCATAGAAATCCTGCTCAAAAAGTGACTTATACATTGATTTTTTTTATTCAAACATGTATTTGAAGACACATCTTGTAATAGGCGAAACTTAATCAAAATTATAAATACAAGAAGTTTTAAACTGTGGAAAAATTATCCATCCCTGGCCAGGGATCTTTCTACTAATTCTATAAGAACTATTCTTAATACATAATTACCATGTTCAGAAGAACCCTTTTCTTTTTTGCATTTATAAATGGAATCCCCTCTCTATTTCTATGTTTAAAAACAAAATGCTTTTATTGAATCTTACAATTTATATTTATATATTCAATCTAATAATCATCATTTTGTCTTCGGACCCTAATGTTTTGGCTTGCGTGAATAAAAATTAAATATTTTTATGTAAGTAAATTCATTTTATCAGTTACTTATAACTTATCATCATAATTGTTCTTTTATCTCGACTCATTGGTCTTCATCCATCCTTATTTTTATTAACTTTTGTCAAGTATTTTCTTATGACATTTCTAAGGACTTTGTTCCTGAAATGAAAATTTAATATCTAAGCATAAGAAACAAGATTTCTTTGAGCTTTGTCAATGAAAAAAAATATCCAATAAGTAATTAAATAATGTGCGACTACAGCAAGCCCGTACTGTACTCAATATGAATATATAATAGAATCAAATAACTATGAGTTGTATCGTTTTTAAGTCTTATATTTATGAGATGAGTAAAATTTTATCCGACTTTAGTAAAAATAATAATAATATTTGAGAGCTGTCCCATTAACTCCTTCAAGGTTTTTATTTTTATGAATGAGTGGAATTTACAATATATACTTAAATCCGAAATATTATGATCAAGCTATATTTCATGTTTACCGCCATCCACCGAGTTGCTTCTCTTTACTAGCCAAAGATACAAAGCGCACACCCATCAAAACCTGTCGCTTGATAGAACCATCTGCTTCTTTATCGATTTGTTCCATATGCTAAAATATATGTTCTTTATAAGGAGGAATCAGTTGGATTATATTCATAAAACTTACTTGATCACCTCCATCAGGACCAATAGGAATAACCAATCGTCCTCCGGGTGCTAACTGATCAACCAGCTATAGTAAAACCCTCATTAAATCACTTAATTTAACTTTAAAAGCAATTGTACCTCTTGATGTAACTCGACAGCAGCCGCTCCTACATTTATTGCATTGTAGGGCCCTCCAAGAGCATAGCCCTTTCTTCCATCGCCGACTATAAAGAAAATCATGAGAAATATTATTTTCTTTAAATTTCTTTAATTTTTTGCATCTTAAATGAGTGTTTATTCATCAAAATGTAAATTTTCTATGGTATTAATTAATTTATAGCAGTGGCATACATTTGATTGCGATAAATTGGGGGGGGGGGGTTAAAGAAAAATCCTCACCCACTAGAGTTATACGTTCACTTGACAAGAGCTCTGGTTGATCCTTTTGAATGTTTTTTCTTCCCATCTCCACTAAATCCTCAACGTGATCTATTCCGATGACTTTGCCAGATGAGCCCACCATAAGGGCCAAACAGGACGTTAAATACCCTGATCCTGAGCCTACATCAAGGACCTTCATCCCTTCTTTTAAATTATTTTCTAAATATTCTAAAGCAAAGGCATGCTAGACAAATATACAATTTGAAAGACATGTATGAAAATATTTGACAAGATGAATGATGTAGTCACCATGTGTGGAGCACTGATTGTGGCACCATAGCCAATGGATTGTGGAGAGTCCATATACGGAGATGAAGCTATGTAGTTTCCACGATCTACTTGACTCATCACGTTGTATATTTTCTCACTCTTTATGATGGAGTTGCCTACCAAGAAAGGAAAATCAGAGCACACTCACGAACGAGAAATCAAATGAAAGATGAATGAAAAACTTTTTAAAAAAAAAAAAAAACTCACTCCTAAGATTATCCACCAGTTCCTTGTTGGTTTTTCCCGAACACCTCCAAGACATGGTTCTTATCGACGCAAAGTAGGATGATAAAAAACCTAAACTAAGGATTAATCTGTCAGAGAGTCTATTAAGCATAAAACCAGGGATCCTCTTAACACCGTATATTTATATATATATCGAGACAAATCGTACACTAATAATAATTAATAATTATATATTAATAATATCTACGTAACGAACTCTTCAGTATTTTATTTTATTTCACTCCTACTCCAGCCCATTCCTCTCTTTCTCTCTTGTCTGTTCCAGGAGTAGCAATATCTACAGAGTTAGTAGTGACATCTTTCGGCACATTTTATCATACTTTGACACAATAATATTTATATTGCTTTTTACTAATGTTAATATTATTATATGAGAATAATGCCTACTTATGATTATATGTACAGTGCATACAAGTAATTATAATTTATAGTGGTTTCATATTTTTAGAAAACTACATATATGTATAGTATCCCTATTTTTAGTTGATTGTCATTCTACACTGTATTTATGAGACTCTTATTCAACTTTACTAATTTGTGCATATTATCATAAAATTGAACTCAATAATGTTATTTTATTTATACAATATAAAAATGAAATGATTGAAGATTTTTTTTATTTTAAAGTGCATAGTCTTTAAGTATCTAAATGTATATTTCAAATGAGGTAAATTGTTTTATTATCAATCATTCTACATATAATCATAATAATGAAGCCATTTAAACCATTATAACATAGCTATCAAATAAAATAATTTTTAGAAAGCTAAAGAATAGAAGGTGGGACTAAAAATAAAGGGGCAAAATTACGAAATAATATTATGATCTAATAATGTTTCTGACATCATTGTTACTCATATTCAGTGATGTAAAAAACGGCGATTTTTAAGCGTACGAGTAGCTCCTCCCCTTGATGACGTCAAAAATGTTATGGTAACTATGAAAGCCAGCTCATTTGTTGTCGTTATAATACTATGACTGTAGCTGTGACAGCCTTGTTCCAGGCTCAAGACAGCTTTTCTTGGACTTAAAGTAATTAATTAAATTAAATTGATGTTTTAGAAATATATTATTGAAATTAAAGTTGTAGATATTACTTTAAATAAACAGGAAATTTTCCAAATTTCAAAATCGGTACATTAGTTTTGGATTTATTGCTATTTTTGTTAAAATTTCATTATTTGTATTAATTTTTAAGAAAAATAAGTACCCAAATAGTAATCTCTGCTCTATATATAAACTAATCTTCAAGTTTTTAGTTTGATAATAATGGTTATTCATTCATTAACAAAATAAAGCTTTAAGTTTTTAGATATTTGCATATTTTAAAAACAATGATTGAAGATTTAATAATGATATTTATAATTATTCTACCTTTTCTATAACTCAAGAAAATGGCTGAAAACATATTAAAAATGTCAACAGATGAAACATTTTATAGGATAGAAGTATAAATATTTTAGTTCGAGCATTTTTTTTTCCATAAAGTCATTTTTTCGAGAGGTATTAACATTAAGAAAGTTTTCAACCAAAATCGAAGGAAAGGTTGTGTGATATTATCGTAACTTTTATAATAGATTATACAAATATACATATAACAAGAATTATTATGTCAAAAGGAAAAGGAACAGCTTGATGATTTATGAATGATGAAAGAATATTATGTAGGGTTTCAACTAACAGGCATTTTGAGAACTACTCGCACGCTTAAAAATCGCCGTTTTTTACATCACTGCTCATATTAGACAAGAATGATTTTTCCTTACTTCAAAAACTCTTTTTCGGAGCAGTACACTATGATTTTATCTATTTATTGGCTATAATATGTATAGAGTGAGCCACCGTTCTATATTCTCCGGACATGTTCTCTTTTTACACTATGCGTCCGGATATTTTTCTATAAATTCATTTAATATCTGGGTTGTTTTTTAAATGAATGAAATAATGGTGCATGTTGAGAGTTGATACAGAATAAAATCACAATTAATTAAAAATGCAAAAAATACTTTTCGAACAAACAAAACAAGATCCAAATTAAAAAACAAAATAAAGTAAGAATTAGAATTCATTAATATTTTATACTAGTGAATTTCAAAATATTAATCAATCACTCCACCTAAAATCGAGATTAATAACTTTTTTGGAAATCAAAATATGATCACACCTCTTAGCGTAATAATATTATATATCTACCTTCATATACTTATGGTTTACATTTCAAATTCATTTTATTCTTTTGATGTAAGGTGAGCTCATTAAGGAGTTAAGGTAGATGAGCATTGATCATCATTTGACTCTTGATTTAAGCAAACGAGAGTTTTTGCTAAAAAATGTACGTATCTTATATTAATATGTGTAAATATGCTTTTGTTTAAAAATCAATACTAAACTGTATCATTCATAATTACATATTGCTTTAAAAAAAAGGAAAAGGAAATATAGACTTGATGACATTGTTTTATCTATCTTCTTCTTTTTAACTTCTCATCGAAAAGACGTAATAAAATGTAAAAAATAATAAGATAATAATAATAATTAAGGTCTTTTTATTTCGATTTTACTTGATTCTAGTATGGACATAGAAGCCATCTAATGATGAATATGAAGTTTTGTCGTATATCAATATGCATAACTTTGGTTTTGTAATCCAATTTGTCAAAGAAGCCGAGATATGAGGGTTTTACTTGATGGGTTCAGGTCATAAACAATGTTACATCTATGTATCATGCCTATACCTATCAAATGAGACTTTAGTTTTCAATTTCTAACGTTGATTATGAAAAAATGGTGACAAATTTAATCTTCAAAATAATTGCTATAGGTAGTGACAAATTTTTACCATCTCTCAGAAGCGTTTTTTTCAAATGAAAACAGAAAATCAACGAAGTCTGCAAATCGTAGTTTGAAGGCACGAAATTCGACATTTTTAAGAACGAACAAAAATGCAATGACACTGATTCACAAACAATGAACTGAATATTGTTGCCCGATGACAGACAAAAAAAAAAAAAAGAAGTCATTTGGGATGGTTTAACATCTATATCTAAAAATACTCCTAACGATATTTGTTGTCTAATAGCTGAAAATCTCATTTCATAAGTATAACTCTAATAAAACTATCAATTGATAATTATGAAGCATATTATTATAAATACGAGGGTCGTATTGTTGAATATGAGTGAATATGCGCCAACAAGACATTTTGATCCTCAGTTTTTGCAAGTAATGCTGCCTTTGACCCAGTTTATTTATATCAAAAGAATGAATCGGTATGAACTAAAATTTCATCTGCTTTTTAAATTTTTACAACATCTTTAAAAATGAATGAGCCATGAAAACATTCGCATATTCAACCATCATACAACCCCCGTAATTATTTAGAATAATATGCTTCATTTTGTCATTGATGGATATATATACGTTGACAAGCTGAACAACAATGACCTTGTTTGACAATGCTTTAAATTTAAGTTAATTTGAAATGACACAGGATCGTAGAGAGTAATTTTTAGTCGGGGGAGGGGCACCGCAAACTCTGATATGTTAAGAGGGCACTTATCCTATACGTTCCCTGGTTCTTATGGCTTATGGCTACATCTCAACCACTGTAATATCTATGAATACATTAAAACAATATCGAATAATCAGAAATTATTAATTTGCGAGGTTACATTAGAGTTCACCTTTTTCGAGTCTAGATCAAGTTCATTTGGTTTTGAGTTGAGTCTGAGTCCATAAAAAGTTATTTGCGTCTAGACATCGAATTGAGTCATTTTCTACTACATCTCTGGACGAATCTGTCAAAAATTAATCAATACATAATATATATTGAAGAACTGAGACATAACTTAAATACATTTCCTGATGTGTGATAAAGATTTAGTTAAGGTTAATTTTGTTTCTTAAATTTAATTATTAGTCGATATAAAAGCATTATGCTCTAATTAGCAAGTTAAAAATTAATACAGGAAGTGTTAAATTAGGAACTCGGCTCTATTGAATTGGTGCTAAAGGAAATTAAGTTATAAAACTGTTGCATCAGTATATGTATAGTTCAAAGTTTTATTCTCTCATTAGAAGAATACTTGTACTATAAAAAGAAAGGATTCCTGTTAATGATGTTGTAAAATTGATTTGATGATATTAATTGACACCTCCTTGATATAGATATTTTGGTAGATTATTTCTATTTAAAAAAACAAAATGAGAATTTGAAAGAAGGATACACTTAGTAGTTAATTTGTTTTTCAGAGTGGGAACTGCATATTTTTATAAGTTCTTATCTTTTCTGCTAAAGATATTCGATGATTAATTAATTTTAGCGAAGAAGTGTGGAATACATTATTTCACGAAAATATGTTATTAATATAAACATGATATTATTACATAGAGTGGGAACATTTATGAGTCAAGACTATTGAGAACATTCTCTACTGTTGTATCATGCATCTCAAGGATGTTGAAATTCTTTTTTGATATAATAACTCAAATTACATTCTCTGATTTAGTTTGTTGCATCTCTATTCATTTTTATACATACATTAAAAAGTTTCATTGTATGGGTACTTTCATGAATTTATGTTAACATTTTAATGAATATTTATTTGATACATACTAGGATTTGGGTACTATTTTCTCAAAAACCCTTTCTAACTCTGAACTACATAGAACCACTAGTCTCTTCAAGCAATTTTGAAAACTATTGTCAATAGAACAAAGTACTATTACTTTACTAATGTACGTAGCTTGAAAACAAATTAAGCTTATAAAAATGAAATCACAATTTAGTGTCGGTTAAATAGGTGTGTGTGTGGGCATTAATGAGACAATAACTAAGCTCATGAGATGCTCCATTGACCAAAATTTGGATATTTTTACTTAATATAAATGGTATAATATAGTAAATTAGCACAGAATTGCTTTTCATATCCGTATTTTTTTTTCATGAATCCTACAGAGCGCACTGTTTAAAACTATCTAATTTAGAGAGTTCAACATTGTAAATCGTACAAATAAAAAGGCCTCACACATTTTCATTTGACTGGGCTCCACATATTCAGAAACTAGGGCTGTTTCGACCCATGGTTTATGAAGCATAGAGTGTGACTTTTTTTTCAATTAATTGTTCTCACATACAACAGCAGGATTTTTTTTGGGGGGGGGGGCGGGGGGGGGAAGGCTCGTAAAACCCATTACATACAAATACTTAAATATTTTCTGGGGAGGGGGCCCCTTTTCCAACAAAACTTTCTCAAGGATTATTTTTTCAACTCTTGTTGAAGTAATAGTCACATATATGGATATGAAGCGAAAATATATTACAACTTTTTTAATTACACATTCAGTATCTTTTCTGAGCAAACTCTTTACCCTTTATGTGTGAATATAGTACATAGGAAATGACACATCAAGAAAAAATTGATTTTGAAATCATTTCTACGAATAAAGCCTAATGATTTTAGCATTCATAATGAAGAGATTTAATCAAATATGTATTGATATGATACTTTAATTATATTTTCATTGAAATTAGTTTTCCTATCATATGCATCATTTGTTCAAATTTATGTTTATATACAATTAGAAATCATGAAGTATTTTTAGCACCCCTTGCACTAATGGAAGCTGTCTCACTATTACTAAATAGAAAAAAAAAATTATTATTATTATTGGTCAAATGCAAAACAGATGAGAAAAAGTTTCAAATTACCCAGAGTTGTAATTCAATCATTCTAATGAATTCTTCAAAAACTAATCTGAGGAACTTATCGATTTCGTCTGATTTTTTACCCCATACAATAATGTATTAAAGACAACAGCACACAAAAAAACGCAGCTATTGATAGGATTGTTTCCTCATAATGAAACTCCAAACAAACATCAATCGTCGAATACTTAAATCACCAATTTTCTCTACATACAATTGAGTATTAAGTTACATCCTAAGTTATAAATACATATATGAATATATTTTTCATGTTAAACGATATCAGTGAACATAAAAAAATTGAACTCGAACTAGAAGATATATAAATAAATATATAAATACAGAGAATATCGACGTATTTACTACATAAATTAGATAACAATAAGAGTAAAAAAAAAAACATATTACACATAATTTAAAGAGGATTTTCAGTATATATTATATTATAAGCGTAGTTTTTTCGTTCATTTCTTCTTTGAATGAATAAATGCATTATTAAACATGCAAAGCTTCTGACTCGAAGTTGCTTCTTTGGCACTAAAGTCTTTATTTTTTCTTATTTTTTTCTCCAATAAAGAAGGTAATCACAAATGACTTTGAATGGTAGTTATATGCAAAGAGGTAGTAAAAAAGTGGACTAGAGAACAGAGGTTTTAACATCAGGGAAATTCGATAAATTACGGCCCAAGGGTAATGACTCCTCTGTTAAAACATCCTTGTAACCTGCAGGATTAGATACTCTTTCTGGAATAACTGATATTTCATGCTTATTTATCTTTCCGAATTTCCTTCGTCTGAACCTGGATACAGAGCCTTTCTTCTTTCTTTGATGAAATATCCAAAATCCCAAAATAATTAAGGCAATTAGACTTAGAACCCCTGCTACGGATACAAGGATTATGGTCAAAAAATGACCCGAGTATACACTTTTTTCACAATGTAAGAATTTGGAATGACTCAAAGAATCCCCATCTTTGCATGAAGCTGTTTGAATCAATGATTGGAAATGATCATAGCCGGGTAATTCAAAAATCCATGACATGGAGCAATCACATTTAAATGGATTTAATTCCAAGTCCACTGAATTTAAAGAGTTCCAGTCTGCTATCCGAGGAGAAATGCTTTGTAAAGCATTACCTCGAAGATGAAGGTACTCAAAGTGTGGTAAGTCCATGAATGCTCCATCAGGAAGATGATCTAATCCAGAGCATGACGTAAAGTTGACTCCTTTTAGCTTAGTATTATTATGAAGGGAGTCTGAAAATAAATACATAAATAAGTTGTAACGGAAATTAGATTATATTAATCTTGTGTTGAACAATGCATAGTTTTAAAAAAAATAAAGCCTACAAACGAAAAAGAACTCCAACTCAATAGGATTAATAACATAATTTTACACTGAGGAATCGACACTTAACTAATTAATGATTTCCTCTTCTTTTATAAATCAATAATAAGTAATAAAAAACTTACTTTTTTCAAAATGAAAAGGTAAACTGTTGATGCATCCACTAATCGATAGCTCAGTCAGACCTTCTAGACATCCAATACCAGAATTAAGCTCTCGGAAAATAATGGAACCCACTCTTAAAATGGACAATCCTTTAAGATCATCATTATAAAGACTTTTAAATGGCAATGTTTCTATTAAATTGTCCATCAAGTCTAATTCTTTCAAGCCACTTAATCCAGTGAAAAAATCTGAAGATTGTTCTGAAAGACGACATCCAACCAAAGAAAGAAACTCCAAGCTCTGAAAGTGATTAAAGGGACTTACTTCCCGTATTTGTCCAAAATTGTTTCCATCAAGTATTAGATTTTGAAGAATAGGCAAATTGAGATTACGTAGAAAACTCAGAGATGTTAAACGATTATGGCTCAAATCCAAGGACTTTAGCTTTTTCAACCCATGAAACACATTGCGAGAAAACGTATAGATTTGATTGCTTGATAGATCCAAATGCTCAAGGAATAGAATTGAAGTCGAAAACACTTTTTCATGGAGTTCAGTAATTTGATTCCCCTTTAAACTTAGACTTTTTAGTCCAGTCAGACCCTTGAAATCCAATGCATTCAGTTTACTCAATTGATTTCTACTCAAATCCAGTCGATTCAGAGAGCCAAGTCTTGAAAATGCTCTAGGACGAATGGTATTGATTAAATTCTGACTGAGATCAAGGGAAATGAGCTCCTCGTAGTGACTTAGAGTAGACTCAATAAGAAGGATAGCATTGTCTCTTAAATCAAGGAACTCAATATATGGAGGCAAGTCCTGAGGAATGATATGAATTGAAGCATTGGTGCAATACACTTCGATAGGATCTTCTTTTGGAACACATTTGCAAGAGCGGTCACAAATGTCACCATGGATTTTGTTGAAAAGAACAAGGAATGAGAGGAGTTTGAATAGTAGAATCTTCATGATCTTGGATCTGCTATAAATGCATGTCTCACTTTTATTTTATTGAACAAAAAAAGACTAAAAAGCTTCCAAAAAGTATGTAGAGCTCCTTTACTAAATTTTACTAAATGATGATGTTCTCCATGTATTTATTTTGAAAGGAGGAGAAACACACGTTCAAACAAGGGGGTAACTGATTGATAAACATCTTGTCCTTTTCTTTAATTCCTAAATTGTCCGAAACTGAAAGAAAGAGCGTGTGTTGACACGGCACAGACGCGCCTAGGGAATTATTCCACGCCTTTTCCCCAATTTCACCTTTTTCACCTTCGGTCATATGTTTTCTTCTTCTTCAAGTAGAGGAGGCTGTTGTTCTTTATGTGGTTAATAATAATAATAAAATCAATCATTTAATCATTTCATTACATATTCATACATTTTTTATTTTTTTTGCAGATGAATTTCTTATCTACATACATATTCTATGTATGTATATAAAAATACAATTTAGCTGCTTTTTTATTTTATTTCTCATTCTTACAACAAAAGTCTTGAGTATTCTATGTCTCTCCTTAGTAGGTGTAATATGATATCTTAGGAAGAAGGATTGAATAAAACACACAACATAAAATTAAATATTTTTCATTTAATAAAAAAAAAAAGTTGCAAAATACGCGTGTAGAAACATTTTTATTCTTGTGTTGTTGAACATTAATATACAGAAAGGCATATGATTTTTTAATAATAGGAAAAAAAATATTCAAGATTAGTAGTGTAACGGGAAAATGAGATATGAGATGCAAACATTGTCAAGTTGAATTATACAAAAATGAAAGCTGGATAATTAGATCTTACCACATTGACTAATATGTCGAAGCGTTAATCCCTTTTAGAAATTCTAATATCTATATGTATATGTAATAATATATAAATACACGAACAAGAATAGAGAACTCATATTGAATGAGTATTATTGAACACAATTATAAGGTATCATTTATGTACATTGCTCCTTTGGATCCGTTATCTTATCATTATAAAATAAATGAATATGTACATATTTATAAAATAAACATTGCTGATAATTTTTGCAATTTTTTAGCTAGAAAGAACTATGTATCCCTCTATGTACAGAACAAAGGGAATTATGTATTATGTGTAAGGTCGTACTTAGTAGCTCCCACAGAGCAATAATTCATTTTTATTTATTGTCCTGAGACCTCAGTAAATTATGTATTATATTATGTATTACATACTTAGAAAGAAGGTTCCAAGTATGTAATTCATGACACGTGATTGAAGAATTGTTTGAAACGGGGAACAATACATTTCTTCTTCTATTTGCCACAATTTAGATGTTTTATTTCTCTGCTATGTGCAATGATAAGCAATGTCTAAATTTTATTTGCATCCGTGCAAAATGTCTCTACTTAAAGTACAAATTATTTTTATTTATTTCCATACCTCATTAAAACTACTATTTGATGTCGTTTTACTTTGGGGGTTAGTTTCTTTCGCATTTATTTTAAAATTTCTTTGAAATATATTTATATTAGAGTCCTATAATCTACATACATATGTATGTATAAATATTTTGCTTTGCAATTCATTTTTATCAAGGTAGCGCTAATTCAGCATTTGTTAGAATTCAGTGCCTATATGCAATGATCAATCAATGAGAAAATTAATAATTTTGCAATCTTTGCTTTAGAAAAATATGTAGCTACATACTATATCTACATATATACTCCCATCAGTAACTCCCACAAATCCGTTTAACTATTATTTGAATTATCATTTCCTTTGTAAATGGCGAAAGCATGATATTAACTCATTTCTTGATTCTAAGAATTTAATCTCGGACATAGTGAATGTAGAATTGATATATTTAATGCATTTTTTACTGACAATAGATTTTATGAAAGAATAATTAAAGTTAATAGTTAGTTATGGTTGAATTATTTCTAGAAAAGAAGACCAGAACCAGAGTCAGTAGAAATCGGTAGAAATTTTATATTTCTGAGCCTTTATTAAAAGTTCAAAGTAATAATTAATGGCACTGCTTGAAAAGTATGTATATTCTAAGTATTGTTTAATACTTCTCAAAGGTCAAGATTGTGCTTATACATAGTTTTCACGTGACGTCATCATTGTGGAAGTTTATTAATAAACAACCAAATTTTATACAAACTTTAATTACTTTAAAATTAAGGAAAATATTGAATTACTTCCGTGCATTTGGATGTCACAATAAAAAAGGCAGAAAAAATTACTTAAACCCATACTAATATGTGTCAAGTTAACAAGAAAGCAAGTTTGTTTTCAAATATTGAAAAGGAGAAAATCCACTTTTATGTTTTTTTAATAAATATAAGGGCCAAATATTTTGGAGTCATTTTAAGATTTATCGCGCTATTTTTTTTTTTTTTTTTTTTGCTAAAATGTCATTTTCCATCAAGAAACCAAGGATTGTTGTCTATTCAATAGAGCAATCAGATAAATGTTACGACTGCATATAGTCCTTGAACGAACGTCCATCTTTTTCATAGCCACAGATATCTATTTAGTGGCAGTTGGTTTTTTCCTATAATTAAGTTGCAATTATTGGAGTCATTATTTAATTAATCGAAATATACTATTAATACAAACGAAAGAGAATGTCATTAAGAATATGATAGTTGTTCTAACTCATTTTTGAAATATTTCAGATAAACTTGGTTTCTTGTTGACTTGACACATATGTATTAAAATTAAGTAATTAGATAATTTTATATTGTGTAGCCGAATGAACTATTTTTGCAAGAATGAGACATTCTTATCGAATTTTCCTATTTTTCTGGTCCCTAATCCATCCAAAATCAAATTAATTGTATAAAGCTATCAATTTCGAAGAGATTTTCAGCCCCTCATATTATTTTGATTTTATTCAAATATAACATAACTTCTCTATGGCATCAAGTTGTATTCGATAGAGGTGTTGAACCTTTTTCATTTTGAAAGCCATTTGATGATGAAGTTTCCATAAGATTTTTCAATTTCCTAAACATATCAACTATATGCATCCAACTTATGATGCAATAAATGCCGTCAGTGAAAAGGCTCTATAAGTACATAGTATGTAATAATTATTCAAAAACTTTAAAACTCTTTTTGATGAAAATATTTTTTCTTCCTAGGAAATATACCAAAACCTAATAGAATAAATGATAAACCTCTTTCTTCATTTATCCATTTATTTTTATTTTGAATTCACTTTGAATAACTATTTTGAGTATGTAAGTCAACCTATATTTCATGAAAAATATCTTTTCAATATTCAATTTAATTATTGCTAAGTGATTAGAACGAAGAACTATTAAACTGAAACTAAAATAGATAATAATTTATGGGATCAAAGACCATTTGAAAGGTATATATTTCACATATTCTCTGGAATCGAATTTTTTCTAACAATATTAATGCAACTATCGTTGCTACTTTTAACTAAAGTTATGTATTTAGAAACGTTCTTTATAAATAATTAGAATCGTAATTAATAAGCACTATTTGAATGAAATATTTTTCTTCTCTATACTTACAATTGGTAAAACCTATGACGGATAATGATATACATATGTGTTTAAACGTTAATGTCTAAAATTGAAGGGTTATATTGACTGAATGATTACAGATAAGTGTATACATAGAATCCTAATTTTATAATAATTGAATAATAAAATTGTAGGTAGATTAACGGGGGAAAAATGTAAAAGTCGTAACAAAATAATTGATTCAGACCACTCAACCTCTTATGCCAATCGTTATAAAATCTTATGCAGATATTTTAATAAGTCCATTCCTAAATTTAAAAATTGTAAGCAAAGTCAAACAAATAATATATGTTATTATTTATCTTTAAATTATATAAATGTATATAAATCACCATTCCCTTTAAATACTTTTTACGTACCTATTGTCTTCAAGTCTCATTGAGAAATAAGAGTTTGACAAATTATAAGTATAATTATATTCATATTTATTTATATCATTACCTGTAAATATTCCCTCATATTGAGCAAAAATGTATAATTTATTATAAATTAATATATTAGCTTCACATACTTTATCATTACTAAAATGGTCACATCTATACTTAAGAATATATGTATATATTTAGATTTTTAATATGTAATTATAAAATAAATTATAATTTGTACGTGACTGGCTAACATTGAAAGATAATCAAACTAACAACTTACATATGATGATTATATGTACACAAAATTAAATCATAAGTAGAATATAAAACCATGAAAGAAAGAATGGAGCTTTATGAGTAATTCATTTCGATCATGATTGGAAAGCCTC
This sequence comes from Lepeophtheirus nordmannii, assembly GCA_963680855.1. Taxonomy (NCBI): domain Eukaryota; kingdom Metazoa; phylum Arthropoda; class Copepoda; order Siphonostomatoida; family Caligidae; genus Lepeophtheirus; species Lepeophtheirus nordmannii. The sequence goes on from OY804520.1 coordinate 27,958,248, forward strand.
ATCTAGAAATAAGTTCTCGATTAGCAATTATATGTAAACGTATAAATATATTTTTGGTTTATAATCCTTGGTGATGTTTACAGTGGTATATTTTTGTTTGTTTTTTGGGTTGGAAAATGTAAGTGATCAACATAAAAGAATCAATTAAACGAAGTGTATCAGGGAATCCTGATAATAAGTTCTGAAGTTTTGATATCTTACTCCAATGATTTATTAGAATATATATATATAAATGATATGAACATAAATAGAAGATATTAAATAAATATACTAAATAATTGACCTAAATTAAAGATTCTCCTGTTGGCAATATTTATAATTAATTAAAAGGGAAGACGAGCAACTATAAATAGGGATACACCCTTTTTTATTCACTCATTTTTAGTTTAAATTTTGAAGGTAATTACAGAGAAAAAGATGTGAGGAATGATTCTGTCTTCAAACCATCAGGCATGTAGGATCAAACAGTAAGTATTAATTTTATAGAGCACTTTTGAGACCAAAACCTGAAGATAAGACAATAATACTAGGCTCATATCTGTTATTTGCTTAACTTATCTAGAGGAACAGGCATTCCCTTTTGGGGAAAAAAATAAAATTCAGAGTCGAAGTATGTCATTCATATGCTGGAAATTACTTTCAGATACTATGTATGTGAAAGTTAAGTGTGTAAGTGAGCAATATGCTGAAAAAATTCACACATAAATATACTGTTATTAACAAGCCACGACGAGCAAATACTGATTCGGGAATATGGAGAAACGTTTTGATATTTGTGATACTCTTTAGGTAAATTCGAATTGATCTCACATTTGTACAGAAATATAAGTAAAATGCTTATTTAAGTAGATGGTCCTACATTGTAAACTCACATTCAGATGATACCAAGGATATTCCTTATCTTCTCTCCTTTCAAGAGAATGGAAGGGTGAGTAATGAATCTTGGGCCATGATCCAAGGACATGAAACCCTTTTAAGGCCTACATCTATTATGACGATATGCTATTGGTTCAAAATAATTTATCACCAGGCAACCATGACAGTTGCAAGTTACTGTACGCCTCCTTCAGAAGATAGTGAACCAAAATGCTCCAACATTCGTAAGTAAAAGTAAGATAATAATTAAGAAAAATTGAAATCTACTGTGTATGTATTAGAATTTCATATTGATGACACATTGGATTGGAATACATTTAGAGTCGAATTCTCGGTCTCAAACGTCAAAACCAAATCACTTCGTGTCAAAGTCAGTCCTAAGTCCTGGAATCATCAATGTTTGACATATAAAGATGGAACCATTTCTCTCTTTGGTGCCGGTTATCTTCAAAGCCAAGCTTACTTAAGTAACATTCCTATTTTTAAACCCCTCGGTGCCTTTGTATTAGGGCAAGAGCAGGAGGGATATCGTCAAGGCTACGATCACTATGACTCTTTTTCTGGTTATCTGACCGAATTCAGTACTTTTGATCGAATACTTACACGAAAGGAAATATGGAGTTTAGCAAACTGTGAAGTTTTTATAAAAGGTGAGATAATTATGTTAATTGATTTGAAGGAAATCTTATTTATACTTTTATCTTACATAAGGTTCAATTGTCGATTGGAAAATGTCACATGATAAGTGGAAACTTTCACTGGCATTAAAAAAAAATCTTAATCTAAAGGAGCTTCAAAATGAAATATGTCCTAGTCATAATAGGAATGACTACGAAAAGGAAAGTCTAATTGTTTTTCCTGAGCGTCGCTCTGTAGATAATGCCGAATTAATATGCCAAGTACATGGAGGTGAATTACCAGTTCCTATAAATGATTTAGAAAATAAGGTGACTCAAATTAATTGTCTTGAAGTACATAAATAACATTGGATTTGTCACAGATTATGGCTGAAATAACTTCACGGTATAAATCCATATGTAAGGAAGAAGGAAAGAATAACATAATTCAGCCCTATATGTGGATCGGGATACATTCTTACAACAAGTTGACTACAGAAAGTGGTAAACAGATTTGGAAAATGCGTCGAACCAATGAAACATTAGTTTATGAAAATTGGGAAGTTGATGAAGGGAATGAAGGTGATACTTGTGCCCGACTGCATGGAAATGGTATTTAACATTGATCCAATTTTGTGTATTTAAACATAAATGCTCTTTTATACAAGGAAAATGGCGCGATACTGTTTGCAAAAAGACCACCAAGCACTGTACCATTTGTGATGGCCTCGGAGATCAAATATTCTCTCTGAGGGGACTTTGTAAAGACACTGAAATAGATAGACGATTTCTTCTCATCAATATCTTTGGAACTCCACCCAAATATGAAGGGCTTTTCAGTCAAATTGTAAAGGGTATTGACCATGGTGCAAGGTGGGCTATTGGAGGGAGACTTAAGGGAAGTTATGGGGGATATACAAATGCAACTGGAAACTTTGGCTATCCCATTGGAAGACATCAATGGCTTATTAAAGACCCAAGTTGTGAAATATATGAGGATGTTCTTGTTAATTTAACACTTTCAAGATGTACTGAATCAGAATTTACATGTTCAAATGGGTATTGCATCCCGCAAGATGGACGATGTGATTTTGCTCAAGATTGTTTGGATCTGTCAGATGAGCTGGATTGTGATACGATCATCATACCCAATAATTACTTGAAAGAAGCACCGCCAACTAATGTTACTCATCCAGAATGTCCTCTGAAGGTAAATTCACAAGTTCTTTAGTAAAAATGTATTATACATATGTATGCTTTTGTATGGAGGTGACACTCAACGCCAATATAATGAATATTGATAGAATTGACACAATACACATGATGTTTGCTGTGACCATGGAAATATATCTAGAGTGGAAGGATCATAGACTTTCCTTTAAAAACCTACGTTCTGGCTCTGGGCAAAATCAGCTCTCAGATAGAGAGGTACAAAGAATATGGAAGCCTGATGTGAGTTTAAGTAACGCGAAGATTGGTACACTCCAGTGTAGTGACCTAGGGATTAATATCAAGAGAGAGAAGGAAGCACTTCCTTTTGATTATTCTAATAATGTGGAAGGTAAAAATATACCTAAACCAATCCATGCCCATAAACATTAAAGTTCTTTTAATACTCTATATAGATAAAATCTATCATGGTACAGATAATTCAATTATTTTAGCAAGGAAGGTCTATGTAGAGTATGGATGTTCATTTGATCTTCGACGATTTCCATTTGATACGCAGGAGTGCACAATGAACTTTACTATGGACTCTGCCAAATCCAAATATGTCATTATGGAGGCCAAGGAAGTCAATTACCATGGGAAAATATTACTTTTAGAGTTCTTCCTCCAAAGTATACGTCCCATTTTATTCCCTATTTCTTTCACTCAGTCTGGTAAAAGCATGGTCATCTTTGGAGTCGTTTTTCATCGAGAGTCCGGCAACATGGTCAATACTTTTTTTCAAACGTTTTTGCTCTGCTTGATGGCTTATTTAACACTTTACATCAATCTAACAGACTTTGCCAACAGGTAAAACTAAGGACTCTAAGGAAAGTTAGACATTCATAACTTATTTATTTCTTTAAATTTCTGCGAGATTAAGATTTATGGGAGCTTTGACAAGTCTGCTTGTACTTGCAAGCCTCTTGGCCTCAATTGAAGAAAATTTGCCCAAAACAAGCTACTTCAAAAATATAGACATTTGGTTTATGAGTTACATCATATTCATTTTCATCATTATCGTTTTTCACATTTGGGTTGATTTTTATACTGGCCATCGGGATAAGGTGTGTTTGCTTCACAAGCATGAATTAAATATCCATCTATATAACTACTCATTTACTCTAGGTCATTGAGAATCATCATGTTGTTGCAAGGCAAAAGAAGCGCCTAGCTTGCTATTGGAATAATCTCGGGAAAACAGTATTTCCAGTCATTCTCTTCGTCTTTACAATCTTATACTTTATTTTATCAATGTCTCCGTCTCATTTATAAATTTGAGTAAATGATGAGTTTTTGTATCCATGGGGAGGGGATATGGAGACCATTCATTCACTTTGACTTCAGGGATCTCGAATGATTTATTTATTTTTGGGTTCTATCTATAATAAAATACATATATTTCAATAATCAGACCTCTCAGAACTACATTTATTCATATGTACATTAAGATAATTTACATAACTACAAAAACACACAAACAATACTTTTCAAAGTAATTCTTCATAAACTTCATTGAGGAGCCAAGTGTTTCTATAAATATTTTGTAATTTATATTCTTTGAAATATAAAATCACCACAATCTCGATTAGAGCTCTTCATTAGATCTATGACATCATTTTATATTTATAATAAACATATATATATATGTATAAAGTGTGTTTTTTAATAGGAGAATGTGTTGTAATAATGAGAGAACCAAAATAACTATGAATCTACATAATATTAACATTTTCTTTGCTTGAAAACAAATAAACACTTTCGCTATTCCCATAAATATTATGGCAAATTTCCAATTTCATTTACATATAATAATATACTTTTTTTATTGGTCGTGAAATGTACATTCATATTATATTAACCTTTGCATTAGCACACTGCAAATTCACTAATGCGAACTTGGAAGAATTATAAAAGTCTCCATCATTCGAACTTGATGATTTGAATCTCTTCACATGAATAAAAAAAAATTTGAGAAAGAGAGAAAATAAATGAGAGGCAATATGGTTTTTTTTTACTTCAAATGTAATTTTTGTGTGCGTATTGAAAAGTTTGAAATGAGGGGAGTACATACATATATATGCATATATTTGATACCCTTAACATATGGGCCAACTTTTACCAACTTAAACCATCCATTTGATGAGTTTTTTGTTTTAAAGATATGCAATTTTACTCATTGAAAAATTATGTAATCCATTCCTAATATGTACTTACATACATTAGAAATAAGGCGGCCAATGCATGTACATACACTGCCCACATTGCTATTCTAGTTCTTTGTACATATATGAGCCGGTTAATAACCATGCACTTATCTCTTTATATTTTGAAACTGGTTATCCTCGGAACACGAGGTAGAACATAAAAGGTCTTAAAAACAAGTTTTGAAAATATATCTTTAATCATAAGTAAGAGTTTTTCGATTGCTAGCGAAACTTTGTTAAAGTAAAGTATTATATAACAAGTGAAAATAATTTCAATATTTTGGTCTATTTACTAAATATCAATGTAACCTTCTCTATCTTTTCGAATACGTGACCGTATATATAATACATAATTATTTTCTATATATGTATATATTTTATATTAGGGATACATAATTGTATATTTTTGTAGATAAAGAAGCCATTGAATTATATATTAAAAATATGAATTGATAATTATTATATGTAATAAACATGACAAACTAAGATCTGAATATATCACTATTTATTGGGGTTCAATATAATTATCAAATTTACTTGAAAGTTAATTAATGTCCGCTATGATACAAAAGTTTCAAGAATGAAGAAGAAGAAGAAGAAGTTATGTTTAGTGGTTCTTGATATTGGTTTTTATGGAGTCTCATGGTATGAACAGTGTTTAGAACTTGATAGAAATAAATAATAATGATTATCCATTCTTGAACTGATATAAAAGAAAAGTTTGAGTTATATTATTGACAAATGACGTACATTAGAACATGAATTTAATTCGGTTGTTCGATTAAGTAACGTCATGAGGGATATGTATTATTAATGTTCTATAAACAAACGCTAAATATATGTAGACTAAAAAAATGAATATTTAAATGCTACGTTATTTCAGCTATTTGACAACTTATTTAAATTAATAACTAAATATTTTCAGAACACTTAGTACAATTTATGAAGGATCTATCCAACTTGATACTTCAAGTGGAGTCTTTTAATTTAAGATAATGTTTAATATAAGTATGACAATTGGTCCACATCCTTGATTTTTCATATTCTGTAGTTAAATATTTGAAATCATTATTTCGTGGTTAGGAAGTTTCAGATGGTTTTGTTTTAATCAATCAATCAATCAATGATTATTATTATTATTGTGATTGTACAAATATTGTAAGAAATTCATTATGGTTTTTTTATTTTATTTTAAGAACGTAGAACTCAAATTGAAGGCTGTAAAGGAAGGATTTAATTAATGAGTAATCAATTAGACAGTTTCATCTTTCAGTAAATTATAATTGATGATTAATTTATAATTGAAATTGTGTTTAATTTTTAAAAAAGTTGCAAAGATCCAATATCTTTAATTTAATTACTTTTTGAGTTTTTTTGACTTTTAATTGGGATTTAAATTGTCATTCGTTTTTTGTTTTTTTTAACATTGCAATTAAGGCAATTTTTGAAGTGAAATTAAGGCCATTTCATAGCTATCTAGATTCTTGGAAGGGTTTGTAAATTTTTTTTTAATTTTTACTATTTGGCTAAAGTAGAAATTTGTTGCATGTATAAATATCAGATTTTTCAAATATAATACAATAATTATTCGAGTGTCCATATCAAAATAATTCCACAGGCAAAAAAGAGGGGGATGAACATGAATTGAAATTAAATTAGGTAAAGTAATTGTTAATTTGGTCTAATTAGATAATGAAGTGATGGAATTTTAAAAATGATTTCATATTATTGCTAATGTATATGTATACTAATAGATTATGTACTTTTTAGTGGTTATTGGTATTGCCCAATTTTTACAGAAAATCCGGTATAAGTACAGATGTTGGAATGGTGAATAAACCCAAATTCCACCTAGATCCATATATCTAATATAGATACCATGAATACAAATCATGATTTAGTTGAATATTACTTATATATGTATATATTTCAATGTACGTATTCTAACTTTATTTTTGGAAAAAAAAAAAATACTATAAATATTAATATTCATCTTATGAAAAATTAACTACAAATTCATATTTGGAGTACTTTAATCATATTTAAAATTTCGACGGGTATCCTCCACGAGTTTTTCTACTTCTAAAGAAGGTTCCTCTTGCATTTTAACATCCTTTGGCTCATTTTCTACTTGATTTGCGCGTGGCCGTCGGGTCGGAAAAAGTACTTTTCCAAGACCTTTAGCTTTTGTATTTAAGACCCCAAATGCCCCTCTTACAACTGGGTTACGCTTTATGTTCCGAATAAAAGGATGTACTCTTCTTCCACGAACTGTTACTGGAGTTGTAGGAGGGAGAACAAGTGACTCCGCCATGATCCTTGATCTATTTTGTTGATGGTCTAAGAGTGCAATGAGTAGTTTTTCGACATGTTTTAGAGTAACGGATTCATCCTCTTCTTCAGTTCCAACGTTATTTTCATTCTCCTTTAGATTTTCAACATTTTGAGTTATATTAGGCGTAGGCAGTGTATTAGGGAGTTCCTCCAATTTCTCGAATCGAATTGGACGAGATAATGGTAACGAAGATGTAACACGACGAGGGTGGGCTCGATTCCTAACAACAATCTTCAATGGAGTTGTATCTACAAATTTAATAGCTGGTGTACGTCTTGGAGGAAGGGTGGAGACAATGACAGAACTGGTCGTCGGAGGCAATGTAATAGGTTTTCTGGTCGAGGGAGTGTTGGATCCAGAGGGCCTTCGCCTTCTATGACTCTTCCTCTTTCTTCCTCTTAAACTTCCTTTTTTGAAGTGGTGAAATTTAGCACGACTTCTAATCTTTTCAAAGGATTTGATAAATGAAGGCTCTTCTTTGTAATTATCTCCTTCCACGGAATTCGGCCAAAATTTGGAGTATGGAAGCTCATAGGGCTCTTCATTGTAATAATGTTCATATGGAGGCCCAGGTATATGGGCAAAGCTGGGCTCAGATCTGAGTAGAGGCTTTAAAGTTGAAACGTAAACGGAGCTTTCAGTAACTGGTAATTTTCTTTGGTAATAGCTGCAAATATATTAAATAAATTATAAGAAACTAACTCCCAAACACAGAGTATTACCCATGTATTGGTAAGCTCTGATCCTTGTAATCATATGGATGGTGCCGGGGAGGAAGAGATCTAATTAATTGATCCTTATTATCTGTATAGGGAGAATAGTTGTAAATTGAATGATATTTTGATAAAGATGGTCTCTCATAGTTCCAATAGGAGGCTTTTGCTCTAGGTGATGGTTTCCCGCCTTTTAAGGGTCGAAAAATGACTTCCTCTGCTTCGGAATCTTCTGTATTAATTTTTTGTCCATTTTGACCAAAATTCAAGGAGTTGAAATATGATTTGGGAAATCGAGTACGCGCAAAGGGAGCAGAAGGAAACTGTTCAAAGAAATCATTTAAGAAACCCTCAGACTCTTGTCCTCTAATTAAATGATGAGTTGAAGAAATGAAGAAGAAAAGTGTAATAAAATAACAGTTGAGCATATTGAATCCATAGAACGAATGCAAAAATCAAGATTAAAGCTCTATCGACATTAATGTTAGACAGCAAATAAGCTCTAAAACATATTATCCTCTCTAATGTTTATTTATTCCACACACATATATAATAATTATAACTTGTGGTTCTTGAACGAAAATTTCAGACTTAACTGAGGATTATAATTTTTAATTTCCATATATCATTTTATTTGTTATAACAAAATACGAGGGTAGGAAGAAAACCGCAGTGTTTGTGTCCAATGAATGAAAGAGGGAGAGAGACGAAAGATTGATAAAGTATTCCTTACAAAATAATTAAATAATACTCTTTGGTGGTAGCATATGGTCAATCAATAAAAAATATATTTTATTAAACGTTGTTGGACTCCATACTAGAATTGAAAATGGTGATTTAAAGCACACCACTCTTTACTTGTAGAGCACCATGCATATACATATGCATGGTATAGATATAAATAAATAAATAAAGCCCTTAGGTGTCCTTCAGTGATAAGTGAAGTAAATTATCCTTCAAATCGTTCATTAAGAGTATGTAATACAAATTAAATTAAATCCTTGATTTAACCTTGAGAAAAGTAATATTTGACATAAATGATTATATCAACAATGCTATAACATTAAATTTATATACATATACATATAATCCACCTCATTCATTAATTATACATATGTAGTTTCTTGGAAGCAAATCAATTTATAATATTGCCTTATGTTTCCTAGACTTACACGATGAAAAAATATTCAAAATCATATATTATGTATACGTACTAAGATTTAAAATTTCTAAGACTTCTTTTTATAGGGATCAATTTGCATGCAAATATGACAAGTATATACATACATATTGGCCTAATTTTTGAATACCAATGGCATAGATGTGAACTCGAGTCATGTGACTTATAAAAGAGTCGATAATTATTTGATGACTTCTGAGACACGACTTCCCAAATTGTTCAAGGAAGGAATTAAGACTTGAATTTTGACTTATGAGTGACTCATTAGTTCAGCCACAAACGAAAAAGTATTAACTATTAAACTCCTCTATTCACAACCAACTCAAAAAAGTATAATCAAGTAACTTTTTTTTAAAAATATTGACAACTACTTCTTAAGTTCGAATATTATGCCGAAATTTCCTAAATCTATCTCACAAAACTATTTAAATTGCCACATGTCCTACGTCAAAAGAGTAAACATTTGTGCTCAAAGTAACTTCAAGAGTTTTTTCCGTACTTACATATATACCCATAGAGTCTTATTGTAATACGTACATAAAGATTATAAATTGGGTTATATCAGGTTTTTATTGAGCATTAAATATAGATACTTGAGTAATTGGTAATTGTTGCAATGTCAAAAAATTTACTGGAAAATGTGTTAGCAGTAAAAAAGCCATTAGGGTACAAATGCATATGTAATGAACATTAAACTTTAAATTTTTATTTTGTCGTGTATATACAATTTTTCAAATTGTATAAAGAAGAGGATGAAATTTTCAAAAAAAAAAAAAAAAATGTCAATTTTCTGAACTTTGAAGACATTAAGGTCAAAGACATGTTCCACTTGTAAAAACATAATTTAAGTTGTCAAAACGTTTCCAAAACTTTTGAAATCTGTTTTATATTCCTTACTGTTTATCTTTTAAGGGATTTTCAAGGGTTGATTGTGAGAAAATCCGTCTTTCGAGTTAAATTTTCCATTTTTTTCTTTGTATAAAAAATAAAATTTTGAACCGTAATAAGTCAATTTGATAAAGGTCTATAAAATTAAAAGTATAATGTTACATATTTATGTACTATATGATATTAAAATTAAATCAAGTTTGCCTTATAAATGCAAATGTTTTTTGATTGTTATTTCTTGATAAAATTTGTTACTTTTGTAACGTTGGGACTTTTTTAATAAAATACAACAAAAAAAAGTATACTAAGGAACAGTACATTACCAAAACAACACGAAGGAGCAAAAATATACGTATCGACAATTGATAAACTAAGAAAAATATATTATTGTAATTGTATATCATTGTAACAAATACCCATAATTGAGTTTTAAAAAGTGAAATGGTAAACATAAATGACTGCATTTCATCATGTTAAAAAAATAATGGAGGACCTAGAATGCTGTAAAAAATAAAGACAACAAAACTTTCAAATTAAATAAATATTTGAAAATGCAACTCCATTTTATAGATACTCTTATGTTCTGAAGATTGATCAAGTTAATTTTAAGAGGCAAATGAAAAATATTTTTTTCTTTTCATTTTTGCTCTTATTTTGAACAGATGTGCAACGAATGTACTAATTGATTAGTTCATTTGAATGGATTATTTCTTTGATAATAATAATAATTAATTATTCATAAAAATAGTCATTTAAAACACAGTCATTGCAATTATTTTCAAATAATTTACTACCTGCATATTTGAGGTTTATTATGTATGTACAACAACTGAGTATTTGGTGTTTTTTAGTAGGAAATAACAATCCTTGTGTACAATTGAATTTTGTAAACATAATATATTATCTATGTATATAGACATTGAACTCTCTCATGTAGCATTTTGCGCATGAACTTGAGACATTGCAAATAATACAAGTAGTAATTAGTAGGCGTACATAAACTACTCTGTAATTACTGCAACTATCATTTCAGGTTTTCAAACCTAGTTTTTTCTTTTTAGACATTCCTAATGATGATACAACAAATTTGTTTATACAATGCCTTAAAATTCAATTATTATTCCTAAATGTATTTTTCCTCGTTCAACCATGATTTTTTTAATTCCTGTTTATGAAGGCAAATATAGTTACGTGCTTCTTCAACAAAGTGACTAACAAGAATGGATCGATCATGCTCTGATGATGATTTGATTTTTTTACGACATAAAATCCATTGCCTTTAAATATATTATTAGTGTGAAACATTTTCTGAGCAATATCTGACGCAAAATTATACGTGTAGATAGCTCCATACACTTATAATTACATAGCAACCATGATTTTGAAGAGCTGTACAACTTATCAGTTCTAAATGCTTCCCCCTCTGTGAAAATCATTCATTAACATTCTGCGTTGAGTCAATTATTCCATATTCTAGGAAGTTTACATTAAATATTAATATTTATCTTTGAACTGTTATAAAGTGATGATCAGCTTATATCTATATTCTATGGAGAGTATTTAAAGAGTATTTGGCCTCTCATAAAGTAAAGTTTTCATAACTAAACTAAAGATTGTATTTAATTCATTAATTTATAATGAAATGAATTGAATTTTTGAGCCATCTACATGAGTAGATTTGTAATATTAATCCTATTCATGTATCAGGATAAAAAATTCAAATAATAACAGGATTTTTGATAATAATAATTTCAAAAAATAAGAGAGATTTGGGAAAGATTTTTAGCTTTTTGCTCAATTACTAGGAACAGTTTTGATTTAGATGTACTAAATATTTTGATTAGGTATTTACATATGTTTTTGTCAAAAAAATTCATTTTCTATCTGAAAGTCAAGGAGGTAGCGAGTTGACAAAAAAAACTCTAGTGTGGAGCTCTGTCGGATACTCTTTGTTCCTTAGCAGTAAGTTTTCTATCAAACTCAATCATAGCTCCTTTTCTTATAAAATTAGGCCACCTTAAATTTTATTCGTATCTTTTAACCTCCATAAACTTTTTACTTATTTTATAAAATTGGATTATATAGACTTTTCTATAAAATAAAAGTCGAAAAAAAGGTCACAAAGGTCAAAGTCATCATAAACATACCTTTTTTATGGATAAAAATACAAATTTAAGTATTTGCGAATGTATGTATTAATCATGGAAATTATTTTGCAATTATACGTTGACAAGCAAATAAATAAGCGGATAACAAAAATTCATTTTATTTCTTATGATCATATCTTTTGACAGATAAATTCATGACTTTCATAAAAACTTATAAAACACTTTTTATGGTTAATTAATTCAACTAAATTTGTTATTTTTAACAAAAAAATCTATAACGTACGGTATATAGATGTTATTATATAGCCAACACATATTTTTTTGAAAAAAAGTGAAAAAATTCAAACATTGAACCTTGTTTTTCAAAACAATTCAAAAAAATTAATGGATGTTTTTATACCAAACGGCTACAATTTGAGAACTTACAATCATTACGTATCTCAAACTTCAAAAATAACTCCACTTTAATCTGTACTCCAAGAAAAAAAAACCTTTTTACGTTGATTATCATATTGATAACAAGAAAAGGATTTAAAATTGTTTCTTAAGAAAATATGAGCAAAGCCATATATGTTGGTATGATGAAAATTCAACTCCACCAAATTTTATTAATCTACATTAATAACTACTTTCAATTTGACATCAAATTGAATTTTGTTGTTTATTTTTCCTTTATTTGATTCATTTGTATTTTTTCCTTTTTATTTTTAATAAAAGGCATATAAAAGAAGGACTGACTACGTCCAAATTCTTCTCCTTCTTTTGCATTAGCGGGCAAGTCTATTCCAGCAGTTTCAGGTAACGTCAGAGCCAAAAATCCAACTGCACATCCTCCAATTGCCAAAAAAAGATATGGTAAAATACTGGAAATGGTAGAAGAGTAAACTATAAATGGAGCAATAAAACTCATAAGAGCTCCAACAAATTGTATTAAACTTGAACCACGCCCTCTTAAATCTGTTGGACAAATTTCATATAGAAACTGGAGTACAACATTAAGACCCATGGAATTAGAAAACTTTCCTATCATGCTCAGGATCATTATAGTCAGGGCACTTCCCCCAAAGGCTATATTGTAAATAGACACAGTTAATAATTAATATGTAAAAAAAGGAAAAAATATTACAGTCAAAAAAGGCAGCAATTAAAGCTGAAATCCCTGATAAAACCAATGAAATAAGAATTGTCCATCTCCGTCCAAAATATTCCATCGCATAAATTATTAAGATATCAGCTGGAAATTCCAAAAAAGTGGAAATGGCAAAACTATAGTAAACATGGATGTTGATATTATTAATTATCCGTAGATAGATTTCAAACATCAGAACGACCAATGACCTGTTTTTTGAATACTATGAATCAAGGGTGAAAAAAGGCAAACAAAATGAGATACCAAAGAGCGATCATGGTGAGGATGTGTCTACGTAGTCTTGGAGTTTTAAATAATTCAAAGATACTGGTTACTTCGTTTGATGCAGAGTCATCACTCTCGCTTGATGTCTCTTGGTTCTATTTCATATTAAAGTATGTAGACATTTACTGCATTATACTATGTAGGTGTCTGAATGTTTCACTTACTTGGAGTTCCAAAATAATATTTTTGTCCAATTCCTTGTTATTGAATTTTGCCACTTTCTGAAGAATATCACATGCTTTGGAGAACTTCTTACATTCAAGGAGCCATCTAATGGATTCATTGATCAAACTGAAATACGATGGAGCTAAATATTAAAAAGGCCCAAATAAATTATGGATATTCCCTACTCACAATGGTAATAAAAATGTTAATAACATTTGTGAAAACATCACATGATTTACTAGTCTCCAATCTTTCAATGCATAGAACAATGAGGGCATGAAAGCACCTCCAAATAAAACGCCCAATCCAAGAGAAAAGTTCCCAATAAATCCCCTTTTTGTTTTTGAAACATACTCCATTGCTATGTAAATATATTTATTGAAAATAGATAAAATGATATTTTGAAGAATCCACTTCAACATTCTAATACCTACCTAGAACAAAAAAAGTCGATAAGGCCGGCAAGGTAGACATTCCCATAAAGAAACGAATGACCGTGTAAACAAGATAATTTGACGAGAATCCGATCCCAATCCCACAGATACACACAGTCCAATGGCCAATCATTACAGTCCAGTATCGTCCAAAATGATCACCAATCCATCCATAAATCAACAGTCCCAATGCTGAACCAATAAAGTAGAATGTATCTGTTAGTGGCCCTTTCCAGGAATCATCACAAACAAAATTAAACTTCAAAAAAAATCATTTAAAAACGAAAACATATTTTTTTGTACTTAAGTATATTTTTACCTCTGACGCCACAGAATTAAAGTCATCATCCAGTAAATAATGCCATCCATTTTTGCAATTAATTGTGGGCCAATTTGTGTCCGTCTCACGAATTCCACTCTCAAGAATCTGCATATGTTTTATCCATGGATTTAAATTCCATTAGCTTTTCATGAAAGTATCATATTTAATCTCTTACCTTGACCACATCCACATCATACTGAATACATTTTTCGTACTGAGATTCATTTTTGATCCTCGGTATAAAAATGTCCTTCAGATCATTTTGTGTCAAATTCCATTCCTCTGAAATGGAATCTCATTAACTACAAAAAGTTATTTGATTAGACTCGATCTCTGTACCTCCACCAGGTATCAAACAGTGATGTTCAGGGACGTATAAATAGAGCACAGGAAGGTAATGACTATAGGTGAAAAAAATAACAATGATAATAAAATAGACATTTTGAAAAAACTGATATTTATTCCAGCTTCCAATAGAGTCCAAAAGATACTCTGGGTCCAGAACATCAACTTTGGACTTTTCTTCCTCCTTTACTCTACTTGATTCGGGATCCATATTGCAGACGAGAGCTCTTCTCAAAAAGGAATAAAAGCATTAGTAAATTAATATTATGCTAAAAAGCAATAAAATCTTTTTACGTGCTAATCCATGTCCAATACTGGTTTTACCACATTTCGAGGCAAAGGTAAATTTTAGTCTTTATTTCTTTATGTGGCAAACTCATGATTTCTGTATTTCAGCGAGGGCCTTGGGTCACTTGCGTTTTACATAAAACTGGTTTTGCTTATGTAAACAAGTGTTTACCATAGTATTTTCATATTTTATAACAAGAAACAATCCTTTATAAGTTAACCTTTCGTTAACTAATGGTTAGGAATGTAAATAATATGCAAAATGCCGCTTGCGATATTTTATGGAGTTGGCTCTTCGAACAGTCCTTTTTGTTTTCCACAGCTGCTATCATTTTTTCTTTATTACTGAGGGGAGAACATCTACCTGATAGTAAAGATCTTGCATGAAGGAATACATGATGCATTAAGTTTAATAAAGCAAATAAAATGTAAACAAAAAGGGCTCAAGTCCTCGTATAACTATTATTAGTTAAAAATATATAATTTCCTGACATTAATTTCAGTTAATTTTCTGCCTCTCATCTATGTTATTATTTATTTTTGTATATATAATGGAGAATAGCAGCTTGTAGCTCAGTAAAACGTCATGACAGCTCAAGCTGTTTCCCCCCTCGACATTCATTAAATTGTCAGGGTTGCCAGGTTAATTTTCTCTTTCTTTTTTCATAACACGCCCGAATTGCATATGATTTACATTGCTAGTAATACGTCATGACAGCTCATGCTGCTTCCCTCTCAACATTCAGTTACCAAGTTGATTTTCTCTTTCTTTTTATTTTACGCACCCCATTTGGATATTATTTACATTCCTACTAATGGTTTCTGTTGAACCTTTTTTTTTCTAGGTGTTTTTATCACTTTCTATACAAGTTTTTTTATTATTTGGTTATTTATGATCATATATATATATATATATATATATATATATATATATATATATATATATATATATATATATATTACATGTTATTCATTCATAAGAACAGTCCAAACATATTTTACAACCAGTTTTTGTCGATCAATTAATTTGGTAAAGATCTGGGCTTGCAAGCTCAATATGAAAGACATTATTTAAATTAGAACTTGTTCTATGGTGGACCACAATAACTAGGTATATAAAAAATATGCAAAATGCCGAGTGCGAGATTTTAGCACTTCGAACAGTACTTTTTGTTTTCCAAAGCTGTTATCATTTTTCCATTATTACTGAGGGGAGAACATCTACCTGATAGTAAAGATCTCACATGAAGGAATACATGCATTAAGGTTAATAAAGCAAATAAAATGTAAACAAAAAGAGCTCAAGTCCTCGTATAATTATTATTAGTTACAAATATATAATTTCCTGACATCAATTTAGTTAATTTTCTGTCTCTCGTCTATGGTATACATAATGTTATTATTTATTATTGATATCCTCATTTGTATATATAAAGGAGAGTAGCAGCTTGTAGCTCAGTCAAAAGTCATGACAGCTCCAGCTGCTTCACTCTCGACACTCAGTTACCAGGTTGATTTTCTCTTTTTTATTTATTTTACACACCTCATTTGCATATTTTTACATTTCTAACAATAATTGTATCACTAAGGGACTTATGACGTTAGAAAATTAAAAAAATATTTGGTTTCCATTCCATTGTGATAGAAAATAAACGATACGATGCGTTGATTCTTTAATTTACACACGAGACCAATTAGAAATATTTGTAGAAAGAATATTAAAGTTACTCGGATTTATCTTTACTCAAATTAGTATCATCAAGGTCAAACTTTAATATACAGACAAATGATAGGTCATTACAATACAATCTCAAAACAAATATGGAACTCCCTCTTGTTGTCTGTCCCAGGGCGTTTAGTTTGCATTTGTATCATACTGGTGATATTGAATTATTAGACTATGCATTTGAAACTCTCATGCAGACGCATTTTCTCGTAATCTAGTGGATGAGCCGCCATCTTCAGAGGATCATACTCATTTGAAATAGTATTACATCTTCCAATTCTACCAAAGATGACTTTATAAATCAATTCCAAAAAGATGATGCACTTCGCTGAGCCACTGAAGCTGCAAATAACTGTAGTTGGTCAATGATATAACTTATAGACAAAAGTGTAACGTATCCAAGATAGTTTACTCTTCTAGATTGTGTATTTGGTCGTACTCGAGTCGTTGCGTCGAAAGTTATTAGAAGAACTCCACTTAACTCATCTTGGTATTGTCAAAATGAGGATGAAAGCTCGTTTTAACTTCTGATGGCCCGAAATAGATGATGATATTGCTAATTTTGTGGTAGCATTCAAGCGGTGCCAAATGAATGTACCACCTCCTTCGCCACAATTTATCCCCTTTACTCGAACTAAAATAATAATTAAAAAAATGTTTTGGTCTTGATTGACTCTGAATCCAAGTGGACTGAGACTGCAGTCATGAGTAACAATTTGACAAATACTACCTTTAAACAACTTATTTTATGGCTTCCATCGGACATTTCAGTCAGATAATAGCCCTTAGTTAGTCTCCGCCTTATCATTTTCAAACTAATGGCTAGACTGAGAGGCCTGTATGGTTTTTTAAAGAAATGTGGAAAAAGAATCCTACCTTGACTTGGGAATAGCTGTTATTTGGATATCGCACCACTCCACTCAATGGTCGAATAACTCTTGCAAAGCTGATGCTTGTGTGTCCTATTTGATACTCGATTGGATGTATGTTTATCAGATGTATATAAACTCAAGAAATGTTTATATTGAAGGTATAGATATAAAGTGCAGAAACTTTGAATCTCATGGTCCTAAGTGGGTTCCAGGCACAACAGTTGAGGAAATTGGTCATCCGATCTGGATTTTGTGCAAAATTGCATTATTTAAAAAAATATATTTTTATCGAGATTATATAAGTTACATTTTTTTATATGACTCACGAGAGATGTCAAAACCAATAAATCATATTATGAAGTAATCAAACCTTTTTTGAAAATTCAAATGGACACGCAATCCTAAATTCAACATTTATATCAAAACATGTATAATAATAATACCCTTTTTGGTTTCGTTATATTATGTAAAGTTTGTTGTTTTAAATCAGAACGATCTACTAATGAAAAACCGCTGAAGGGAGAATACAGTGTATTTTTGTGTATCCCAAAAAGCTCGTCGTGTATACATATATATGTAGTTAAGAATTATTTTATACTATATTATATTGTTAAATTTATCAATATATGTATAGTGTATCAAAGTATTAATTCTAGAAAGTAAAAATGCACGCATTTTAAAGCGTGCGAATAGTTCTCAAAGTGCATGTTAGTTGAAACCCAACACAATATTCTTTCATCATTCATAAATTATCAAGCTGTTTTCCTTTTGCTTTAGACATAATAATTCCTATTATATGTGTATTATACTATCTATTAAAAAAATTAAGATAATATCACATAGCCTTTCCTTCAATTTTGGTTGAAAAGTTTCCTAATGTTAATATCTCTTAAAAAGTGACTTTATGGAAAAAAGTTAGTTCTAATTAATATATTTATGCTTCTATCTTATGCATAAATGTTTATATTTAGACATTTTTAATATGTATAATAAAGGTATAATAATTAATTATAAATATCATTATTAAGTCTTCAATCATTGTTTTTAAAAAATGCAAATATCTAAGAACCTAAAGCCTGTAGAAATCGATTAAGATTACATTTGAAAATGCAATAAAAACTCAAATTTATATGTCAGAAAATTATATATGTATTTTTAGTTAATAAGTTGTAAACTAATAAATATTACGGGAATTGGACTTCAAACCTTCATTGCTAAGATTGTACTCGTTTTATTAACCAAAGAGTTTGTATTCCTTTCGACGGCAAGCCCTAAAAATGTGTAGAACATGAAAGAGGTGCAGTTCAAGTAACTGCATCACTTCTACTCTTCTCTGGCAGACTATCTAAATTTGGCTCAAGTATTATTATTTTTTTTTCAATACCATAATTCCATGTAATTAAGAAACATGTCTTTTCTTTAAGACTTTTAATAAATTCAAAACTAAATATATGTATATAGAAACTGAAATTAGCACTAAATAATTTCAACTCAGAGTAAGATCAAGCTCAAATGTAAATGTTGTAAAAAATGCACAAACATAAATGTGATACTAATTTTTTCATCCTTCTGCTACGCTACTACTTAAGTAGTTTCACCATGAGTCTAAGATTTCTAGCGAATTTTTGCTCGAAATGGGATGAAAATTTACACATTTAGATGGGCGATTTCTTCTTAGTAAAGGATTCTTATCAAGTTTGAAAACTGTGGGTCTCCGCTTTTGAATGCATTCTTTATTAATCGATTTAATGTAATATTCAAGAAATTATAGAAGTACAAAGGATTTAGACGACTTTTGGACCTACTCCCGTCCCCTACGCCCTCAGGAGTCTCTTTAGGTCAAAACAAAGACTGAAATTGGAATTTGCATTAAATACACTAGCAAATCAACATTTTTTAATGCACAAAATGAGTATTTTTCTAGGCTTAAATTAAAATTGAAGTTGGAAAATGGGCCAAAAAAGCTCAAAAAGTAGGGTCCGATTTCTCGAAAACCTATTTTTTATTTACATGAAAAAAATTGTCATCAATTGACGTATTCCACAGCCATTAAAAGAAATGAAATGGTTAAACTAAACGGTTAAAGAAAAAAATCTATAGCCGTTTGGTTATATATATAAAAGCAACAATAAAATATTTACTGTTAAAATCTGGACACGAAAAAAGTTTAAGTTTTGTTATATACTGTTAGATAATTTAAAAACATGCAACTTTTTAAATCTTAATTTATATGTTATTTCCTATAACACTTATCACAATGGTATTCCCAAAAAACCAACAAATTTCGTTGTTGTTTTAGTCAACTGTAGATTTTCTAATTTTTTCATCTCTTATCCGAGTTTTTAACGTTGATGAACTGAGCCCGAATTAGTTGGTGGTAAGCTCTGAAAATGTTCCTACTTTAAATTAAAAATGATTGCATATGAGGTTTTGAATAGTTGCCAAACGATCAATCTTTTTGAAGGAAAGGCTGTGAGAGATGCTATAAAGATCGCTATGTGTTATAATTATTTATATAAAACGATCAGAAAACATCATACTTACATACCTACCAACCTTTAAAGTTTGCCAAGTGGGAGTCACTGAATTTAGTGTCACCCGTAAATGGAAGGCCCTACCAACGGAATAGGGGCAAACCGGCACCTTTTTAACCTTGTACGCACGAATGAATAAAATAGTTTCTGTTTAAGCTTAGATGCAACACAAATATTGAAAAAAAGAGAACAGACAGACGGTGGCCGTTTTGTGAATAATGAATTATCATATCAATACTGAAGAAGAGTCAATGACGTTAAGTTTTTGTTTTGCTTTGACGCCATCGTTATTTTTTACATGTCTTCGTTATTGCGAAAGAAAAAGAATGAATGGGAAATATTAAGAAGGAAAATTCCAAGTTTATCTATCATTTTTATAATAGGCGGGAGAAATCTAACTTCAACGGGAGGGCGAGAGACCTCGTCCGAAACCGGGAGACCTCGTCCGAAACCGGGAGTCTCCCGGTCATATCGGGAGAGTTGGAACATATGTATTTAGCATTAACAGGTGCTATGCAATGCAATAAATTTTGAATGAGATGTGTTAACAATTCCTTTGGAATCCATATTCAAAGTTGGACCCTTTTATAAATACAGCCAAAACCTTTATTAAGCGGAAAAGTGACCGCATAGCACAGGTATAATCTGGACAATTGGGCATCAAAGAATGCATGAACTGCAAAATAGACTGTATCAGATAATATACATACATGTACATATTTACAACTGTTATTATAAAATATAATCAATATTAGAATAAAATGAACATTAATTATAATATGTAGCAATAGACATTTGTATAACAAAATGAATAATAATAATTTTCAATAACATTACAAACTAATACTGAAATTTCCGTTTGTTCAAACAACCCCTGTTTTTCTAATTTAGCATACTAATATTTCTTCCATCAATTACTTGCTGCTTAAATTTTAATCAAGGGTTAGTAGCTTTGTTAAAATTGCCACATTCGTTATTAGATAGATATAGAGAAATAAATGTCCATATATGTAAATCCAATATTTTATTTATTGCATATAGATACATGTATCTACAGGATCTGAAATATACTCAATAGGAATTGTATAGCCCCGGTCACTCGGAAATGGTACTCATCAGACCATTTCCGAGTGACCGGAATTAGAACTTATTATCTGGAATAACTAATTCTTCTATTTCAAGTACACAATTTCTGAAGTTTTGTATTTAACAATCCGTAAACGGGAAAAAAAAAAGTGACCGTTGAAGCAGGTTCATTAGTATTGGTATGCATTATTTTGTGTGACCGCTAGCCGAGGATTGCTGGAGCATGCTTAATACAGTTTATTCATGTTATACACTTCCTGCGTGGGAACAGGATATTACCGCTTAGTCCAGTGACACACTTAAAGCAGGTGACCGTTAGACCATGTTTGACTGTGTTTCTAGCACGTCTTCAAAAAAAACAAAACAACAACATTGAATCTTTAATTTTAATCACTTTCATAATCATGAAATATAGGTAATATACACGGGTGTAGTAATGGATTAATGGTATTGATTTCAAAATTATCTGGTGGACGTACATATATCAATATATAATTTTGTAAATGAAAGAGACAGGTATTAACAAGGGAAAGTAAGTCCTTACATATGTACATGAATTCCAATAATAAGTACACATATGTATAGTAGTTATTATGATTAATCATATAATTGAAGTAAGCTTTTAATGAGCTTAGACGAACGATTTTTTATCCTTTTTGAAAAACCAAAAAGGAGTTGGTGTCTTAGTTCATTCCAAGGCTCTGAACTAATTTCATTTTAGTTTTCGACTAAATAAAACAAATTTTTATAGCAGTATTTACTTTTAAAAATTTCAAAAGCTTCTTGAGGGAGAGAGAAGAAACAAAAGTAAAGGGGAAAGAGGTAAGACCTACATACAAGATTATAATTAAGTAATTGAAAACTTTAATTAAATGCCTGAAATGTAGGAGGCTTTGAAAAGTTAAAACTATGGCTCAATAACTTTCTATCACTCTAAATTTTCCGAAGGAGAAGAGGAATACTTGGAAAGCGCCTGGTGTAACATCCTAATAGAAACGGATCATGGAAGAAAAGGATGAGGTGAACGCCGCTACTTCGGCTGGAGTAGATCATGAGGAAAAGATTCAAACGCATATGCAAGGTGTCACAGATACTGTTTGGAAGGTTGGATGCTATAAAATCAATCCTTCAACACCTTCAGGTAAGGTGGTTATACATCCGTTTTTAGTCTACGGATCACTGTAAAAGTGTCTCCTGATATTGAATAAAGTTTGATAAAATTAGATAAAATGTGTTTAGTATATATATATATATATATATTAAATGAATTTGGAACAAAGGATTTTAAAAAGCAAATTTTCAACACAATGGGCATTTATTTAATCCAATTAATCGTAAATAAAAACTTCTCTATGATACCATTTGTAATAAATTAATGTTTTTGGCGATGGTGAATACATGGTAAAATAAACATCCATTAAAAAGTTTACTCTGAACGACTCTGATAATGTGTATAAATAAATTTTAACTTTTTACGCGAGAAGTTTTTTGTTTATTGCATATATTTATTTACAGGGCAAAAGTTTTTCATCCTTCATATGCTAGTCTTACCGCTGATACCAATAACAGCCTTAGTCATTCAAAACTCTGTTACAATGAATACTCTCCTTGGCTATCAATACCGAGTCAGTACTATCCGTCGTCAAGTACGTATATTTACACCATTTTAGACCATCATTCCTATATGTTAGTAATATGACATACCTATGTAGGTCCGAGGTGCCATGGAAATTGCTGTATTTATTCAGAATATCCAAGAGGAAAGAGCTGAGGTCGCTCTCTATATATTCTCAAACCAAACAAATGTTAAAATAAACTCTACCATGAATACAGCTGGAAATAGAATGGGACTATCTGAACGATTCCAGCAAACGGATCGAGCTCTGGAAGAAGTTCCGACATGGCCAAATGTAATTTATTATTTTTTATAAATGTGTATATGCATACAAATTCTTATTTTCGACTTATTTCCTTCCAAAACAGCTTTATGATACCACTGGTACAAAAGGAACAGAGGTGTTCAAATCAAAATTGAAGTTTCAGATCCAGCACGAAGTTTTTAGGTGAATATTTTGAGAGAGTGAAGGAATAAAATTGATCTATAATTCTTTTCTTCAATTAGGGTCAAAGTTAGAGAAGGGCGTTTTGGGGAAATCACATCAATTCTGGCATGGTATGAATTTATAAATGATATCATTCTGGATCATTTAGACGATGAAATCAAATCTACCAACAAGTCTGGAGTATGGCGCTATCTTATATCCTTTAAAAATCTTCTTCGAGCCATCGAAAATATCGGTATTGTCTCAGTCTATGGAATTAAATACTTGACCACTGGTAATGTCACTCAAGAAAATTTTATCAAATATGTGGAGCATGACACATTGATTTGGGAATATCTCAATTCTTCTGTTCATTTGGCTCCGTATTTAGAAGAAAAGTTTCAGAACATCTATGAGCAAGAAGCATATCAGTTTTATAGAAAGAGGTTTGAATTCACTCAACATTTCTTCTTCATTACTCAACTATGGTTTTTATAAAATTAATTATTTTAATTCTTAGTGATAAAGTGATTTTGAACAATGCATTGGATGTGGAGAAGGGATCCTCTAATATTAGCAGTGCTATGAAGTACTTTAATTCTATATCAGAATATATGTTACAACTTCGATTAGTTTTGGAGGAACTAAGAGATGATATTGAGTATTAACATTACTTTGCTCAATCATGAAAAAATATGATTAAATTCTTTTTGTTTATTTTTTAAGAGAAGTGGCACAGGATGAGTTAAATGCTGCCGATCAGGAAAAAATAATTGGGATTGCTATTCTATCTTTTATATCCCTCGTTACCCTAGTCTTTTATTTCTTTGTGAAAAATGCATTGTCGGTCATTCGAGTATGTAATATACCTATACAAATGTATATTTCTCTTAATACAACTCAAATTAACGCCGCCTACATCATTTTCATAGATCTTTGCAAAAGAGGTGATGGAAAAAGTTCGAGAGCTGGATGCAGAAAAGATGAAAACGGAGAAAGCATTTCATGATTTTCTTCCGAAAACAGTGGTTCGGGACTTAAAGAGAAAACGAGTTTTAGCAGAGAATTTTGACTGTGTAACTGTGTTTTTTGGAGATATCATTGGATTTAATGATTTAACGTCGGATTGCACGCCTAGTGAGGTTGTTATATGACAATTCTGATGTCTTCTTCCTTAAATTGCTCTATCACTTTCTTAATAGTTGATCGATTTTATGAATTTGTTTTATGCAAGCCTGGATGCACGAATCGCCAAGTTCAATGTCTATAATGTTCATACCATGGGAGACGAGTTCATGGTTGTCTCTGGAATGCCAAATAAAATCGGTATATCTTCTTCATTACCTTTTATTGAAACTCATAAATTAATTCGGTTATGTGTTTAAAACAATAGGGAATCATCATGTATCAGAAGTCGCCTCTATGTCATTGGATCTCCTCGCTGCATCTGTCGTGTTTCAAATCCCACACCGTCCAAATTCACGTCTCCATATAAGAATGGGAATTCATTCAGGACCTGCTTGTGGTGTTGTAGCAGGATCTAAAATACCCAATTATTGTGTAATGGGGGATACAACAATAGTGGCACATATGGTTGAGAAAATGGGCGAAGGAATGAAAATTCATTTGAGCGAGGCGTCAAAGGAGCTTTTGGATAAAGTTGGAGGATTTAGATGCGAGTATAGAGGGATTCTTGATATGGGGGTAAGGAATGAATTCTACGTTATGTATGAAAACTTAATTACATATGATTATTTAGTCCAAAAGGGGTCAAATGGAGACTTATTGGTTGATTGGACCAGATAAGGAGACAGAAGCAGTCTATGATCAGACTTCTACCGCTGATTATTGAAAGGAAGCCAAAATATTTTACCTCACAATTTAAAAGGAAAGATGATAGTCAACAGGACTTGACTAATATACTTAGTTATATTGGTTAAGTTACTTTATGTTTATTTATGTGTTCTAATACTATAAAATGTAATGTAATGTATGTTTCACAATTAATATGATTAAACTACTTATCATAACCTATCTGCTCGAAATCTAAGAAATATAATTTTTCAAATATACTTATGTAATAACTCCGAGTTAAACAATATATATTCCTACAATAAATGTATATCATTTCATGTAAATATGATAACGAAAACTCTTTATACACATCTGTACATAAAAAAAGTGCTTTTTACAATCTACATACGTAAGTAATATTTTGATAAATGTAATCCTTAACATAAATGACTAGACTTGATTTGGCTCATTAAGTACATATATGCCAAAGCTTCTTCTAGAGTATTTTTAGCTTCCCCATAATCTACGGTTAATACATGGACATTAATTTATTTGTCAGTACGTACCAAACCTGAAAATAAAAGCGGCCAATTTGAACAGACATATAGAGCCCTGGAACTTGACTGCCTCAGTACTCAACATATTCAGAGTTTGACGCTTTTGACTCTGAGCTAAAAAAACAGCAACTTCGAAATATGATTCGACTCACGTGACTTTAGTAAACAAATACAGTTCCTGTTACGGTCACATACCTCTAGTTGTTTAGCGGATTTTAAACCTTTGAAAGACTGTGATCCTATTTTACATTGAGCATATTTCTCTGGAATTTTAATAAAGAAAAGGCACCCTCAGGGTAAAAAAGGATTCAGAACTCGAACACATTGCTACTTGACACTCCTTCCTGTATAAATTAGAGTCAAGTTCCGGGATTCCACTGTATTTTATGGAAAATGTTTGAGCAATTGTCCTTTCTACCGCCTCCAAGTCTAATATACATAGTTTATAAGATACATATATATTATGTATGTATATTAAACATAAAGACTTAACAATTTTGGAAAGCACTCAATATTTATAAGAGAGTCGACTGTTATAGTTTGAGCCCTGCATGCAATTTCCCATAACTTGAATATGCATTGAAAATAAAATAAAATCGATATTTGTTGACTAAGTAATATCACGTCGAGCTTTTTTGGCCACTCGCAACCTCGACTGACAAAAGGGAAAGGAAAAATTTGGAAAAACAACTGGTAGCTACTCTTCTGTATTTTCCATGTTGCCAACTTGTTAATATTTGGCAGAATTTATTATTTAGATATACTATATATTTATAAATTATACCAATCATAAACCAATCGTTACTACTCCTAATATATTCAAAATTCAAAAAAAGGGCGCGCAATTCTTGATCTAATATATTTTGTACGCATCAACATCAGAAATAATAATAATACCCTTTACGAGTTCATAACACGTAGACTCAGCTGCTTTAAATCATAAGAGTCAAATGATGAAAATCAGCTGAAGGGAGAATACAGTGTGTTTTTGTTATTCCCAAAAAGCTCGTCGTGTATAACAACGTGCAAATTTATTTACACCTTGGATGCTCTTAGTATTGGAGAGGGGGATGACAGATTTTATGTGACCTCATTTCGTCCCATTCCGATTTACTATGTACATTTATGAAAATATTTGCAGAGGTATATATAACTTATAAGTATAATGCCACAGGTATTATTGCTAGTTAATAATATGTATTTGTGAACTCATTCAAAAAAATATAATGTATACTTCATTCAAATAACTAAAACTTGGATAATAAATCTAATTGCTTTAACCTCGACTTGCCAAAATCTAAAAAAGACTTAAAATAGACTTGAACCTGATTTATTTGACCTTGATGTGAGTCATTAGATTTAAGATGACTTGTAATAAACGTAGTTTAATCTCATGAAGTCTCTTTTTTTATGGCAACATAAGTATTGTCACAAAAAGTTGTTAGTCACTTTTTACAAAGTGTTTTTATCCAATCCCTCTATTCTCTATATTAATAATACTTTAACTATGTAGAACCATTTTTCGAACTATCTTCTTCTCATTACGAATAATTAATTACTAAATCTTATTTTTTAAGCTGATATTGAATATTCCACAATTTGATAGATTTTCTGACATATTTTACCATTTGAGGTTGTATTCATTGAGGAACAAGCTAAAAATAGCAATTTCAAATAGTTTTGTTTTTGCATATAATGATGAGATCCGTATTCAAAGTTCTAAATACTACATTATTTATACTACATATTTTGTTTGATTGCAGTATTTTTAATGTAGAAACCTAATTTTAGAAATAATTGATACTAGCTTCGATTTGCATTCCTTCAGTATGTATTAAATACATTTTATTTACACCATATTTATTCCTTTTAATACAATATCATTCATTATTACAGAATTTAAAAAATTGTAGCACTCAATAATACTACAATCAAATCTATGTTGTTTCCTCTTAAAGAATTAACAAAATTTTCACGCTTTCAAGAAGCGATGCAGTCAAGCTCCAGATCAATAGCAACTTGAAACATGAGACTTAAGCAAGAACTGTATTTTGTTTACTAAAGTCACGTGAGTCGAATCATATTTCGAAATTGCTGTTTTTTTAGCTCAGAGTCAAAAGCGTTAAACTCTGAATATGTTGAGTACTGAAGCAGTCAAGTTCCGGGGATCTATATGTCTGTTCAAATTGGTCGCATTTATTTCCAGGTTCGGTACGTATTGACAAGGAAATTAAAGTATATGTATTAACTGTAGGTTATGGGGAAGCTAAAAATAATCTAGAAAGAAGCTTTGGCATATAGTTAGTCAAGTCAGTTATGTAAAAATTTCCGAGGTTTTACTGTAGATGAAATCAAGATAAAATTTCGAGAAAATCAAACACGTTAACAAGTCTCAAAGATCAAATGGTACATATACTACAGCTATGCACATTGTTGTGGCCGTTGAATCCCATTGATTAGGTGAATGCCTGTGTTTGTTTACGTAAAAATTGGCTCAAATCCTTTAAAAGTGTTAAAATACTCAAAAAGTTAAATTGAAAATGCTCAAAAACCAGATTTGTAACAAACAAAAAAACTAATAACATATTGGTGACTAAGGCACCAAGTACTACTAGAATCAGATATGGATCCTATAAGATCTTCAAAAAACGATTTAATTTTTTATTTTTTGTTAAATTGTGGCTATGACTTGAAACTTGACAAAGATTTGAAGAGATTCTGAGTGTAACTTGATTACTTTATATATTATAATTTGTAACTTTCAACTTTTCTAAAATTGTATGATCATATTTTAACTTGAGAGAGCATACAAACGAATTAATTTTCCTTTTCACAAATTTTAAAATTAGTTAAGACTCTTTGTCGAAATGATTTTTATTCATGCAGTTCGTATAGGGATAAGGAGAATGATGTAAGAATAAATGTGAGAGATATATCTTGAAGCACAACAAAAATGATATCCGAATATGTATCACTAATATGGAATCTTATATGTAATAACAAGAACAAATAATAATTATCAAAGTTAAGATGACAACACTAATGATTAAATTTTTTAAAAGTTATATAATTCGAAAAGCCATATATTGGTAGCTAATTTTGGATATGAAGGAATTATCAAGTATATATGTGTCAAATCAACAAGAACGCAAGCTTGTTTTCAAATATTGAAAATGAAAAAATCCATTTTTACTTCATAAATATGACGGCCAAATATTTTGGAGTCATTTTAAGATCTATCACACACTATTTTTGCTAAAATGTCACTTTTAATTGAGAAACCAAGGATTGTTGTCTATCCAATAGAGCAATCGAATAAATGTTACGACTACATATGAAGTCGATATGGTCCCTGAAAGAACGCCCACCAATTCATAGCCTCAGAGATTTATTTAGTTACAGTTGGCTAAAACCAGTTCATCTGCTTAAGAACTATTAAGAATCAACTTAATTCGCTATCATGTTCACCATGATTCAAAATAATAGTAACAACATAGTCATAAACACCAGGTGTTTTTTATTCTTGATTGTGGCCGGTATTTCTTTCCTATAATTAAGTTGTAACTATTAGACTCATTATTTAATTAATCGAAATATACAATTAATACAAACGAAAGAGAATATTTTTAAGAATATGATGGCATTTCTAACTCATTTTTGAAATATTTCAGATAAACTTGGCTTCTTGTTGACTTGACACATATCACCTTGGTTCTACATGTTGTTGATGAATTATAATCTTTCAACTAAAGAACGAGTCTGGAGAAAAGTTTTTTATTGAGTATTCTTTATAATATACTATGTAAAACCCTTGGAAAATAATGTTATTGAAGCAGTACATGATTATTTTCTTTAATAAGTAAAGATTTGTAGGCTTTTTTTTGTATAAAGCTTGCTAGACTCTGTTCCTTCTTCTTCCCCATAATGTAGCAAGATGTTTCAACACATTTGTGAATTAAAGTCAACATGTGTTTGTATTTTCTTTATAGTTCCATTATATTTCTATGAAAAATCAGTATATTTATTCAAAGGGTAGGACTGTATCAAGCATCATGCAGAATATATGGTCTCTACTATTGTGTGGTATTATAATAATCTCAACAAGCAGTACATCATCCAATGATATCGAAAAAAAGAGTTATGAAGAACTCTTTGCCATTGGTAAAAGTTCGTATTTGGCAAATGATTGGAGGAATTGTATCAAGTTCATAAAGGCTGCATTAAGTTCTTATAAAAATTATGGCGATATTGTGAAAGAATGTCGGAATAAGTGTGATCATTTGACTGAAGCAACTACAATTTCGACAGGTCTTCCATCTCTATGTAAGATATATAGTTTTTCCAAAAAAATCATTTGTACAATATCATATTTAATAGCAACATATGAGAATACCATGAATTTCTACGAAACCACGATAAACGTCACTTACTGCATGATGAAATGTAAGAGACAAAAATTGGGCTCCTTTCAAAACTCTCATCCAGATCCAGACATTGTAAAAGATTTTCAATCAAGATTAACCTATGATTATCTACAATCATGTTATCACAAGGTAATTTCCGCATAATTTTATATTTGAGTCTCAACGATACTTATGGACTAGACTTTCTCAGGTTAATGAAACAAAGAATGCAGCTGATGCAGCCTTCACGAATCTTGACATCAATCCAGAGTCTGAAGTTATGAGGGATAATATAAACTTTTATTTGGAAAAGGATCCAAAAATTAAGTATGAAGAATTGATCAACCTGGAGACGAAGGTAATTTGAGTATATGGAAACTGTGTAGTCCCTTCTGTCCATTTCTAAAGGGCAGTCCGTAACTTCTTTAATTAATCTAAGGAAGTCGTATTATTTCAAGATTATTATCAAATAACCAAACCTCCTCATACACTAATAACTTATATTAGATTTTCCTTTTATATGAACAAACTATGGCTTCATAAGACTTAATAAAGATAATACTTTTGCTCAAAGGTCTTCAAATTAACATCTAAAAGTAATGATTTTAAATTAAATCATTTAATCGTTCGAGTGAAAGTGGATTTTACATATATATATATATATATATATATATATATATATATATATATATATATATATAATTTAGATATTAGATCAAAAATGACAAGATAAAAAAAAGACATAAAATGAATTTTAATAAGCTTAGTAAAATAGATTTGAAAGTTTGCCAAATTTTAAGTTTTTTTTAATAAATTTAATATTATTTTATAGTATATAGAGTAAAGGAAGTGAACAATTATAGTAATTTAATTATTGGTATAACAGAAACCTTTCAAATATAATGAGTTCTGTACACATACATATAGACAAAACAAAATATTATAGGCTTCTTTTTTATATAAATACTTTAATTATAAATACATTATAATATATGTACAAAGTATGTAAAGACATGCAATATTACTCCGGAATATTTCAAATTACTTCATCTCAAAACCTCCCATACTTAGGATTTTGTAAAATCCTTTCGCGAGGGAGTTAAGGCCTACGAAAAAGAGGATTTTGATACTGTGATTCGATATTTTGAAACTGGAATTTTGGAATATATTGATGCATGGAAGACTTGTCGGTTGAACTGTGAGAAACCTTTTGATATGGGATGGTTTCCAGATTTCATGACGTCCGTAGCAAGTAAGTATACTATCTATCTAGGTCTTTAAAAGAGCCATGTTACATAAAATAAAGTTATGGTAAATACCTATGAAGGTATACATATATAGTCCTTTCTAAACTTTGTTGTAAAGGGAAAGGACGCTTTGTTATACATGTATATAAATCGTGTTCCTTTGTTATGAGACATAACTAGGTCATAAAATGGGCATTACCACTCCTTCATTTTTTCCTTCTTTCACCTTGGCACTAATATGTTGCATATTATATGATTTATCTAATACAACATACCCTTTTCTCATTCTTCCCACAGATCACTTTACATTTTGTATTAGATGCAAGCGACATTGCTTAACAAAATTGTCAAATTTAGATGGAGAATTTTATCATGATATTTTCCCACTCATGTTCCATTATCTACAATTTGCATATTATAAAAGTAAGTTTTCACAAATTCTGCGTGACTAGCATGCAATATATTAAAAATTAACAAAATTTATCATATACTTCTATATCATCTTTTTATTTTTTCAATAGAGAACGATATCCGTAAATCCGCTGCCTGTATCGAATCCTACTTGACTCTATACGACTCCAAGCAAATGAATGGCAACAAAAAGTATTTTTTGGAACTAGATGAAATTAAAAAGAGCGGGAATGAGTCCTGGTTTATTCCCAGAGATAACGTTCGAGAATATTTCGAGATCATTAAAAGAGAAAACGATTTAATCCTATTTATTGAGGAGAAGTTCAAATTTGAGGAGGATTCTCAAGTATAATTTTTAATTCCGGGTACATATTATTTGACTCTATGATCCATGTTTAGGAATCCAAGGTACCGGAGCCACCCACTTCAAAGAAGATGGAGCTGTAAAAACACATAGTAACTTCTTTGGATTTTTGTCTTTTTTAAATCCTGGAATACGAGTCCTTTGTTCCCCGTCTATATAGAGAAAACACATTCACAAATAGAGTATTATTGCTGAAAAAGAAGAAAGAGGAACAACATTGCAAGGAGCTTTCTACTCAATGCATGCATTTATTTCATTTCGTATTTTTATTGATGTAATTATATAGAAACTTGTGGATATTTCTTCACTTACTTATTTATGAGTAACAAAGGGTCTATTTATGTTTCTCGAAATTATTACACATCTCTCTTCATCCATAAACATATGATTTGAGAAATAAAACAATCACAGATCACAAACTAAATAGCCTTTTGTCTGTCATTAGTGCCTACCGAATCCTAAACATAAGTGTCTAATCACGACGAGCTTTTTTATACACTCACAACCTCGACTTTTAAGAGCGAGAGGAAACGTTTGAAAAAACATATGGTACCTACCCTTTTGTATTTTCCTTGTTGCCAACTTTGTAATATTGGGAAGAATTATTACTTAGATACACTATGTATTGATAAATTCTACCGATATACTAATCAATCGTGAATACATTTATAATATTCATAAAATTATAAAAAGGGCCAGCTATCCTTTATTTAATATACTTTTTATATATCAAATTCATAAATAATAGTAATACCCTCTTTGACCTCATAACACGTAGAGTCAGCTGCTGTAAATTAGACGAGTCAACTGATGAAAAACAGCTGAAAGGATAATACAAAGTAATTTTGTTTATCTCAAGAAGCTCATCGTGGATGGGGCGTGGGTGAGCGTTGTTTACTTATTTGTAGGAATGTAAATCATATGCAATTCGGGCGTGTTATAAAAAAAAAAGAGAAAATCAACCTGGCAACCCTGACAATTTAATGAATGTCGAGGGGGGAAGCAGCTTGAGCTGTCATGACGTTTTACTGAGCTACAAGCTGCTATTCTCCATTATATATACAACAATAAATAATAACATAGATGAGAGGCAGAAAATTAACTGAAATTAATATCAGGAAATTATATATTTTTAACTAATAATAATTAATCGAAGACTTGAGCCCTTTTAGTTTACATTTTATTTGCTTTATTAAACTTAATGCATGTATTCCTTCATGCGACATCTTTACTATCAGGTAGATGTTCTCCCCTCAGTAATATTGGAAAAATGATAACAGCTTCGGAAAACAAAAAGACTTGTTTGAAGAGCCAACTCCACTTTTTTATCACACGCCCGAATTGCATATGATTTTCATTCCTACTTATTTGTTTGTTAACTATGTGCAATGTGTAGGAATGTAAAAAATATGATAATGGAGTACTCTTATACTAAATTTAGAGCCGTTCGGGAATCCTTGATATAAAATCAAGTCAAGTCAAATCTTATATTATTAAATTTTATTCATAACTATTACAAATTTTAAACATTTAATATAAGGATAACAATACTAGCTGATGAATGAGCATCAAAAGTTAAGATCCTATTATATTAAGACATAATAAGGTAGGTGACACATTTTATATAACCGACTTGGTGCCAGGAGTACAGGGCAAAGGGTCACTAGTCACAAATTTGTTGGTATACCTAAAGAATCACCTAACCCTACAATTCCGTGTTATTTACCACAATCGAAGATACTAAAGCTTATTTATTTTCAGAAGAGAAAGGGTCCCACTGATAGCTTTTGAGGAGCCACATGGGGCCTGTGAGAAAAGCAAGTTGCACAATTCAGAATGTAGAGTTTAGTTTCAAAAATGTATCTACATATGTGTATATGTATAAAAAGACCAAGTTTGATTTTTGTACATATTATTCAATATCTCTTGTTTTTTTTATGATGGAAGATTTTATTTGGCATTTACCATCAAATTCATTCGAATGCTCATAAACAGTTCATATTCAACATATTTCATGGAAATATTTCATTTTTGGTTCAAAATTTAAAATCTTTTGAATGAGTTACAAAATTACATTCACATTATATTTATGTATGATTCATTACTCGATGAATTCATGGGAAAAAAAGGAGCTTTAAAAAATGTAATAATCCTTTAAAAGTGGGTTCCTTTCTGACGAGGGCTGTTCTAATATACCTGAGTATTTCTAACGAAGTGTTTTTCTTCGTTACTGTCATCATGACGCCATCAAATATTTACATGCTGATGACGTCAATATCGTCTATAATGGTATATTGAAAATTTCGACAGTGGACAATTTTATATTGTTTATAGCTTCATATAGTGAATACTGCGAGTCCCTACACTGTTACTAAAATAATAATATTGGTTCTACGAGATACTTTTCTAATTAAAAATGAGTTCAAATGAATTCCCTTTGCTCTCATTCTAAAGAAAATTGAGAGTAAATTAGTTATATATACATATGTATATATAAAACATGGATTCTATTGACTTTAGTATTCTTTGTGTGTCGTTTATCTCATTGTTTTCTTGTAAAAGAAATAGTTTCTTTTTCCCTTCAATTTGAAATTCTTAGATTTAATTACATGAATATCTACTTACAATATGCATTTAAATCCCTTTTTTAATTATAGAAAGATATTTTTCGTGTTACCTATATGAACACTGCACATATTATAATTATCTCGTGCCTAAATCATTTTAGTACATTTACAAATAGGTACCAATATAAGGATAATACATTTGGGAAATTAGTTTCTAATATCTGAAAGGTAGGGTTTTCCTACTTGAGTTTCGACCTCATTAATAAAGAAACCTTATTTGTTCATATCCAATATTCTAATTAATTTATGGATAAAATCAATAGTTTAATTTTTGACAGTATGAATATTGATCCATGCTATTAACCTTTTTTAACCCGTAAGGTATCAGAAAATATTTTTAATTGGAAGGTATGTTTTTTGAGGTCAAAATGAACATAATTACCTAATTTAATTTTATAAAGAAATTGTAACTCAACCCGTTTCTCTAAGAAATTATGGAACAAGGGTGTCCCTCTGGGTGTGAAGGGAATTTTCTAAGCTTTAAAAATATACGGTTCATCAGTACTTTTTTCGTATTTATTTTATCTTTAGGTAAATTTATTCTTATATTTTACTTCACAAAAAAAATTTGAAAAATCTTAAATAAAACAGATATATCATATGTTATGTACATTTTACAGGTGATTTTTATGAAGCAATTTCTGTTGATATATTAATATAAAAATACTCACTTCACACCCAAAGGAAGACTTATGTCCCAAAGAACTTTGATTTGAACAATTTCGAATGCATTCATTAGAACTAAAAGATATTTAAAACTTATAATTCTGTAAGTATATATTAACAAATATTTGAATAACAAATAATTTCCTAGAAAAGCGAGAAAGTTATTTTGGTTTAAACATGATTTTTTTGCATGTGTAAAAATCGTAATGTTCAGTACCTTGAAAAATATTCAAATCAAATTTTTTTATGACTAACTATGAAATATGAATAATAACTTGACATCTAAGCAAAACAAACAAAAAAAAAAGAAAAAAAATCGGTTGACAATGGAGCGCATTCGCACATTTTGAATTTATGGGACACCGGTGTCCTCTAGGTTGGAAAGGGTTAAAGACGAAATGTTGTTGATATTTTAGAATAGAGATTCTCAAATTTTGAATGCTCTGTTCGACCTTGATAGGCTCGATCATTTTATCTAAGCAAACAGGCCCCTTAGAATATTAATAAATAATATTGGTCAATGAAGAACACGGGCTAAATCACGCAGCCTGCCCTATCGAACAACATTTTTTAGGGAAACATTTTTTGTTAAACTAATATGAATTCTTTAGTTGTCATATTTATTAGTTGCTATATCAGGTGGTATTTTAATATTTGTAGAGTAGAAACGAAATTGATAACTTCAGTAATTTTTTAACTTAACATAGGGAACTTGAATACTGACAACTAATTTTGATGCACACTTCAGTCGCAAAATTAATATTCGATTAAATTATTATATATATAGAGTGACAATCATCCAGTTTGAGTAAAAAATTTTATTCGATTTTGAATTTTAATAATAATAATTCAGTCAACAAATATAAATTAAAACTGATAATTACATTTGAAGGCTCTCTCTTAATAACGTATTATAGTTGTACATATATCAGGAGATGAAAAAACTGCAACTTGCAATCCACTGAAACGTTTCTCTGAAGCTATTCTTATTTGGTATATATATTTTCAATGTTGCATGCATGTATCATTAGGCATTGGTTTGTTAGAATGGATTAATGTGGTTTTGATTTTCCCCCCCCCCATAAGTTCATGAGGCCAGAAAGATAGGATTAGATCGAAAAGGAATGGATTTTGATATGATGAATCTATGTGGTAAAGCACATGTGTGCTATCCATTAGAAAGCACTCTGGGCTTTTATTACAACATACATAGTTAGTATAATATTTTAAAAAGGGATTTTTTTGTATCTCATTACATACATATATATATATATCTTTGAGAAAAATGTCCATACAAGGATACGGGGGTATATATTATATTATATTATATTTTTTTCATTATTAATAGTTTCATAAGAAAATTGGGCCTTTAAAAAACAAAGCGTTCAACTCAACCACAGGAAACTGACGACATACATAATAAATACATTTTTTACACATTGTTTATTTAGTCAATATTTTTTATATACATACATAAATACATTAAAACTCTTCAAATAAGGTCATGGAATGAGAGTATATTAGTTAGCGACCACACAAATAGCTAAGTTAGAGCAAGCATACTTTTTAAATAGAAGTGAAAGCAGGGCTAATTTATTCAAAGTTATGGCGTATCCTCCTGCAGAATCGCATCCCATAAATTGTACAAAATGTTCTTCAAATGTTGAACCCATTTGATATTGCTGCTCCATTTTTAATTTAAAAAATATGAATTATTTAGTCGATAGTTGAACCTTGGGATATTTTACCATAATATGCATCATTACATATCAAGTACCTTTATGAGTCTCCAGATCTGTGTATCTCACAAATAAAAGTAAAGCCTCTACATAAATTAAGTAAGATGGACTCAATGACATTTTAGTAGTTCTATAGCAAGAGAAAATCAATTCCATGTCTACTTACTGTCTAAAATATATCCTTATCCCTGTATTTCATTTAAAAAGAAAGAAATATTATCTTCAAGTTCATCATTCGGGCTATTAGAGTGAACGAAAGAGAGAGGTCTCATATAATAATGATGATAGAAGAGAGTATAACTGTGATGGTAGGTATCCGTACAAGAATAATCCCACAGGGTCAAGGCTGCCAAACATTAAATAAATGTAAGAACAAAGTTTTTGCTCTACAAGGGATTTCTCTTTCTTCCTTTCTTTCTTTCTTGATGATCTATGAGTGTATCTTTAGAATCAACTTTTTCTACTGTATATTACATATAAATAATATAAGTACTCTCATTAAATGGAAAGATGCTAACAGTTGTAGGAAAATAAAAGTCTTCTCTTGGCGGGAGTGGAAGCTATAATTGAACAATACATGTTCTCGTATACATATATCATATCAATGTAATGTGTATTTATGTATGTATGTTCTTCAAGAAGGAATAATATCTGAGGAATTGTGGAAATTAGTTTGAAAAGACGCAAAAAAAATAAAAGTATCTGCAATATTCTAGAGGCAAGGCTACCAGATATTAGTATGTACACATTTTGGCTACTTGCTCCATCTGAATAGCAACCAATCTTATATACATACATACATACATGGCCCTCGCCCATACATGGAAGTTTCAAAGTGTGAGTCCGACCCACAACAGAGGAATGATCTGCGATGAGTAATTTTGCGAGGAGTGAGGAACACTCATCCCAATGATGAACTTTCTTCAACTTGCCTTCTTCTTCTTCCTCTTTTTCTTTCTCCCTTCACCTCTCCTCTTTTTCTCCTCCCTCCTTTCAAGTGTCAAAACAAAGAAGAATATTACAAAATGCAGAAGAAAAACTCTAGTTACATACTTTGTGGTATACATACATACATTGAAGAGTTTTGGCCTTTACAGCCTGGAATGTGAGAGCGCTCTCAAAAATACTAGATTCCTATTGCTTACATAGTACATGTTATTAGAAAGAAAGAACTAGTAAAATAAAAAGGGAATTTGTTCTTTCTGTCGTTCAGATTTAGTTGAGAGGACCTCAATGTCGCAAAAACAGCAAGCTTAAAATATGACTAACTGCTCAATTTTTTTATAATTATTCTTATATATACAATTATACAATATAAACCACCTATCTCCCTCTACCTATAGTGTCTACATAAACAAATAAAAATATTTTGCTATTAGTGTTATTTTTATAAAAAAAAAGAATTTGACAATTTTTATTAAAATATTACTTTCATTTTACACACTGATAAAAAGGTATGTATGTATGTATATTATAAGGATAGTGGTGCCCCCTGGAAAGAACTACATTGAGAGATATTTTTTTTGACATTGCTTTCTTTCCTACATATCATGGGGTAAAAGGAGAAGGAAGGAAGGTAGTAGGAGAGAGAGGGGGGGGGGGAAGGATAAAGAAAGAGGAAATGTGATTTACAACCCCTTTCACTTTCGATTTTCCCATCCTGTATCCAAGGTGGGAAATTAACTGAGTCCAGTCAAAAGAAACAACTTTTTAAATATCTCTTACTTTTCTTTACACTTAGGTGAATAATCACACGTCTTCTAATATGCATCACAGGGATGTCACAAAGTCTTTCTAAGGTAAGCTCTGAACTTTTTTTTTTTATGTATGTGTCTATAATATATTTTTGCTGTCACTTTTTTTTTTTGGCAAAATTCCATTATTTTTTTTTCTCTAAGGACGTTGAGATGC
The DNA here is from genome assembly GCA_963680855.1 of Lepeophtheirus nordmannii. Classification (NCBI taxonomy): domain Eukaryota; kingdom Metazoa; phylum Arthropoda; class Copepoda; order Siphonostomatoida; family Caligidae; genus Lepeophtheirus; species Lepeophtheirus nordmannii. The sequence continues at coordinate 27,997,328 of OY804520.1, forward strand.
ATAGTTGCTCACTGCTTCAGCCAGCCCCCTCCTCTACCTATGTATGTACACCCATAATATGTAGATAGAATCAACCCAGGTCTGAAGGTCATTTCCTCCCCTAGAACCGATTACGTAATGATTTATTTGCGGTCGAATATGTATCACTCCTTCCCCAACTTTCCAGCCCTTTGTTGTTTCCTTAACTCTGAATATGCTTTATGCGCTAAATGAGAGGCAAAACCTACTTTTAACTCAGTAGCAACAAATATTATGTTACAAGGAGAAAAGATAAAAGCATACATGTATGTGTTTACATATATATATACAGATACTAACAGCATACGTACAATGGATAGAGAGAACGAGAGAGAGAGAGTTAGATCATGTTTCTATGCAAAAACAGTGTTAAGTAAAGCAATAACTGATTTTATAAATAGCTCCTTCTAACTCACAACTGCTATGACAAGGTCAAAAGAGTTTAAATAACAGAAAATAATGTAAGGAAAGCAGTTGTTTTTGTTATTGTCATTTATGTATGTATGTACATAAAATACTTAAGATTCTTCGTATCTTCTTCATGTTTAGAAGAAAACGTCTGTGAAAATAATTCAACTATTTATTTGAAATAATGCCAATATATATTTTATAGACAAAACATTACATATATGCCTGACTCCTTCCTGGTTGTTCCCCCCCCCCCCTCCAAAAAAAAAAAAAAAAAAGAATGGACAAAATACTCTGAATGTATGCAGAGTATACTTGGAGTTAGAAATGGGACTTTTATGATTAGAAAAGGAAAAGCAGTTGGTAATTTGTTATTTTTTAGCTTTATGTTTGTTCTTTGTAAGATCCTTGGAGTGTACATACACATCTCCCTCTGAAAGAAGATGTAAATTATTCCCGCCTGTACTATTTGAAAAAAATGTATATAATTTTTTAGCATGCACCTATGCTGTTTAATGGTAGAAGGTTCTTCTTCTTAGAGCAGAAATACATTTTCTGTACTACTACTAAGGCCTACTAAGAGGAAAAAAACGTTTTCTTCAGAGCAATCTAACAAATCTAACCCATGTTTTGTCTTCTTCAATCATACCACAACTATTGTTGTTGTTGTTGTTGTTGATTTTTTTCCTCTACAAAAGTCATACTTGAAATACCACTCTAAGATATTAAAAAGAAATAGGAAGAGTTCTTTTGAATGTGATTTGTCACTCAACTCTTGCTCTGCTAAACAACAAGTACCCTTTTGATAAAACGTACGCTACTTATACATATGTACATACATGTTATATCAGTTGAGTTTGGAATGAGTTGAATGTATGTACGTATGTATGTATGTACATACACATGATGATTATAATGAAAAGTTATATCATTATGCTTAAAAGCTGATAATTAAAGTAGTTTTAATTGGTGAAAAAGTTTTTCAACTATAAGTAGGGGTTAAATAGTTTTTTGATATTACGTTATATGTACATGTATGTACATATATATATGTTTATTGTTACGTACATATATGTATGTATAATACACATTATAAGTCAACTCTTGGTTGAGGCAAATATGTATTTTCAACATTTTTTATTCTCTTAATGCTCTTATTTCAACACCTTTTTGCACCCATTACATACAAATTCATTTTAATCATTTGTTAACAGGATTTTCAGCGTCAAGATCCAATGATACATTAAGATCCCATTTTCTGATATCCATGCATACTTACATACTTACTCACTTATCAACATACATATAATGTACTCATATATCTACTTGCATTAGGTAGGGGAAAAGTTAATTGATTATTAATCCTTAGTTCATGGGAGTCATACTCACAATATACATACCTAATATTGTATATTATGTATATGTAACTATAATACCTATGTACATTATATGTAATATACCGTAGTGCTCTCAATTTCTTTGAAAGCTGAATGTATGTACTTGAAAATTTGAAGCCAATCAAGTTTTTATTCATTCTAGGATCAAAACCTCTTGGAATATGCTCTAATTTTTTTTTTGTTAAAAATGCATTCTAAAGTTAGTTATAGTATTATGAATAAAGTGTTGATATATGGGTATAAGCTCTTACCATTGATGGAATCGGCAAAGTAAAAAAAAAGAAAGAAAACCTCTCATCAAACTATCAAATGTCATATATGTATTTAATACTCTGTAACAAATAATCCAAATATTAATGATAAATTAGAGTAAACACAATATCAATCACCATAATAATTATTATGTACTTAGAAATCTGGTGCTGGAATAGAATTGCTAAGCATTTTTGAGAGTTTGTATCTATGTAACACCACAAATTGAAAGAACTCTTTTTGAATAGATGCTGCTCTCATGTCTTATGAATAATCTTCCATCAATGCTTGACCACTCCATTGAATTAATAATAATAATTAATTAAACGGGTGAAGAGTCAAAAATCCTTAGAGGTACATATGAGTATAATAAAAGCTATAGCTCGAAATTGGAGGTTAATAAAAAGGAATCTTATTTCCTAGGACTCGCAATATCATCTGCGTTTCCCCTTTTGATAATGTTTTAGAAGGTTGGTAGGTTGTATACTTTGAAGTTCAAATCAAACTAATCCTATTCACTTGAGCGGCTTGATTCTAATATAGCTTGCTTTGTGATTTCATAAAATAGTAGTTTCTTTCTGATTTCACTTTCTTCCTCCAGAGTTATCATTCTAACCTTAGATAGATCATGTTCATAGAGTTACCCATAAAACAGTATTTCTAAAATCGTGCTTTTGTTTTTTTGTTTTGATAGCTAGTTGAATGATTGTTGTGAGAGAGACTATCAAGGCTCTTGATAGTTAGTTAGTTAGTTCGTTAGTTATCTGGTAGTTGATTGTTAGACAGTGAGTTATCAACTATCTGACAGTAAGTAGTTGACACCTCTACCTTGGATATGATATAATTTTTATGTATTTACATTTTAAAAATATGAATGTACATACATTAGTCATACTTAGGGATTCGACTTTTGTAAAGAGTGAGGAAAAGGTAGGAGCAATACTTATGGTACTATTAAATTAACACCTTTGTTAATATCAGCTGCTTGTTATATAATTTTGTGTGGAGGGTGATGTATAATTATGTATTGGTATTACTGGCCCAGGAAGGACCTTATATATTTATAAATAGATACAGGGATACAGGGATAATACATTATTATAATTATAGATGCATTATAATTTTGTTTTATATTTTAACAAAATCTACATAAATGTAGGTGGAAATTTTTTATTTCCTTTTAAAAGAGAGAGATCTCCTCAACGATCTAACAAAGAATTAAAATAATTTTAAATATAAATTATTGTACCTTTTTTAATCTCAAAACTGTATTTTTTCTCAACTAAAGTCGCCTCCCTAGACATATTAGGTCTATACTTATGAAATGAGACTTTCAGATATTAGACAACAAATGTCGCTAGAAATATTTTTAAGCCATCCCAAATGTCTTCTTCTTCTTCTTTTTTTTGTCTGTTATCTTGCAACAATATTCAGTTCATTGTATGTGAAGTTTCGTACAACAATACATTTTTGTTCGTTATTAAAAATGTCGAATTTCGTGCCTTCAGACTACAATTTGCGGACTTCGTTAATTTTCTCTTATCATTTGAAGAAAAATGCTTCTGAAGCACATCAAATACTTGTAGAAACTTACGGTAGGCATGCTTTAAGCAGAGCACAGAGCTTCAGGTGGTTTGAAAAATTACAAAGTGCTGATTTTAGCGTGGAGAGCCAGATCACTTCGGCCGCAAGGATCTAGGATCAGCTTGATATGATTTGGTACGAGTTGTTAAAACCCGGTGAAAGAGTTGACGGTGCACGCTACCAATAACAATTGATCGATTTGAACAGCGCTATACGCCAAAAACGCCCAGAATATTCTAATCGGCGCCACCAAGTAATTTTTCTTGGTGACAATGCACCGCCACATCGAACAAGAGCGACCCAGGAATTGGCGGAGATGTACTATTGAGAACCGTTGGTGCATACAACTTACTCATCAAACTTGGCGCCATCTGACTATCACTTGTTTGCATCGATGGGGCATGCATTAAAAGAACAGGTCTTCAATTCTCACGCAGAAGCCAAAAAATGACTCAATGATTGATTTGCACCCAAGGACAGCCAATTTTTTTGGTGCAGTATCCACTTATTGCCTGATTAATAGGAAAAATGTGTCGCTAGCTATGGCTATTATTTTGACGATTAAGTTTGTCAGCATTGTTTCACAATCAACGTTAGAAATTGAATTATAAAGTCTCCTTTCATAGGTATAGACCTGGTATATACTAAAATAACGAACTGAGTTTTATGCGTATATTTTTTTTTTTTTCAGAAATACATATTTGTTTCATTAAGTTTTTCTATAAAATAAAAGTTATTCAATTTAGATTAAAGTTTAACATGACCTTGAACTTTAATAACCTCGGTCAACAAATAAATAAAGTATGTATGGCTACAATATTTGTATTTCTCTTAAGACAACCCCCGTGTACTTTTACTAAGCTGGATTATATTTTTAGTTTTTGTTCCCCTTTTCTAACACAAAAATGATAAAATCTTTAAGTAAATAATTAAGGTCTTTTTGGTATAAATAAATAAATAAAGATACATGAACGAACACGAAAATATACGAGAGAAACGGGTGTGAATAAATCGAAATACGTTTATAATTATTTTGAAAATATAATGAAATGAATATTTTCAGAGCAAAAGTTCTTATTTTAATTAGTATTCTTCAAAATTTCAGAAAATCGTGTCTTTTAATGTGGTTTTATTTCAATGATGCATTTTAGAGAGCGTCTATGAAATGTGCATAACAGTGTAGGCATATGCACTATGTAGTTAAACTTCATGAAGTCATGACGAGGACACCTTGTGAGGCAGTAGTCGATTAAAGGAAGCAAAGTATGTTGTAGCTGCAGGAAAGATACTTCTCCTGATTTTTATTTTGTTCCTTTCATGCCTCCAATTATAATTCTTTCTTCATTTTATGGCCTTTCTCTTCCTTCAAAAGCAGAAACTGCTGGTGCAAAGAGAGGAAGGGTACTTACACGATAAAAAGCTGTTTTCTAAGTGAGTATCCCCTGGTGATTATAATTTAGGTGTATGTATGTATATATACCTACGTTTTCTATGTACCTTTTCATTTATAAAAAACCCTTAAACTTGAAATGATAATAAAGCCATCTAAATGTAGAAAGACATTATAGCCCTGGTGGTAGAACACATTAAATTATTAAAAATCTAATTTTAATAGAAGCAATAAAAAATGGACTTCTGAATAGCAAATACTATGCCTACATATGTAAGTTACATATGTATACACAACGGAGAAATGAATTTGAAGTGAGAATTACTAGAAATAATAAATGAGTCAATTTATGATGAAAGATGAACTCCATTGTTTTGAAGAAGCTATCTCACACTTTATAGAATTTTCAACTTGAAATGTTAATATTAAAAGAAATGGTAAAAAACATCATTTTTCATTTATTTTTGCAGAGGTTAGTTGAAGTTTTAGTACTTCATAAGTAAACTGACACAAAAGAATTGCCTTTTCTTTCCAAGGGGTAAGACGATCTAGAGTTATCGTCTTTCTAATGACAATAAATACATTTTTATTGCCTTCTCTCTCCCTCTCTCTTTCTCTCATTCACTTTAATGTTATCCTTATGTTGTTATTGTATCATTGTTTGCTAAGTATGACATGGATTTCAACATATGTATGTGTTGCTGCGTCTGTTGTAGGCTTTAGACATCAAAATAGATGTATTAATTCACAAGGGATCGGGAGAAGAGAGATATTATGTGACATGACAAAATGTATTTAATAATATATGTACACACAATAAAGGAGTTAATATTTTTAGTCTATGGATCTAATATATGTATAATAAAGAAATTGTATTTTGTACTTTTTTCTTTTTTACTTTCATTAGGGAAGGAGTTTGCTATGAAAGGAGCTCTGACTGCTGTCCTACTTTCTCAGACACAGACTCTCTTCCACAATGACACAAGCAAATGTAGCACATTTATACACTGAGATACATATATTTTGAATCTTCAATCACCTTGTCTCCTCTTTATGCTGTAGTTATTCAAAAGAGGAGGAGGGGGGGTAGGGGGGTAAGAAGCTATAATCGGAGCAGATGATGAGAGAGGTGCTCCTCATTTAATTTGTCTAGAAGTTGATAATAATATGTATGTAAATACATTAATTCAAACAGAAACAGAATAAAAATAAAAATTTGTTTATATAAAACTATGCATATTTTACGTATCTACATAATATGTACATATATTATGTAATGGGTATGATTATTTTTCATACCCGATTGTATCATTCCTAGCAAAATATGTATTAGCGCAAAAAAATTAAAGTGATATTAAAACATTTGTTCCTATCAAAACCCTGTTGAAAAAGTGATATATTTAATTTGTTGTTTATATTTTATGATATGTATATTTTCGATTCTATTGGTGGACTGTTGCTATTGAACAATTCACTTGAATTCAAAGTGTCAAAAATACTAAGTAAGTCTAAAAATTTGGTCCTTCCAACTAGTGAAAATATGTGTATATTCAATTGTATTATCAAGGAAGGAGGTACCTAGATAGTCCTCCTCAGTTTTGCTCAACAAGGGCCCGAATAATATGGATTTTTTTTGGAAAAATTACCCATTATTTGGGGTTTAATATACTGATAACCGATTAATTTTTCTAGATCGTATTAAAAATAATCTCATAAAAGTATTAATATGGTATCTTTAGCAACGGATTCATTGATTTCATCCCAAAAGCCAAACAGAAGGATTATTTCTCTGTCAAGATTTTGAGAAATTAGGAAATATATTTGAATTTACAACAACATTTAAGCAGTATTTAATTTCCAACTTTACTCTTCAAAATCGATTGTTTTCAGTATTTACCGGAAAAACAACCAACAATTAGGCTCAATTAGATTATACTCAAGCAAAATGGATCTAATTCTATGATGATATATGAGTAAACACTAGAAACTATTCTATATTTAATAGTAAGCATATATCTACCGCAGTTTAAGAAAATTTAATTTGAATTCAAAGCACGAATAATGTGTAAGACTTCTATAAATAAAATAAAAAATACATGGAAATTATTGAGGTTTTAGAGATATTATTGTCATTACAATAAGAAGAGTCCGGATGTTTGTGGTCTGGCCCCTCGTAGGTATACACAAATACCTACATGTTCATTAATGTAACTATGTATGGATATATATACATTTAAATGTATGTATATTTATACATACATATAAAGATCTGCAAAAAGACTTTGTTTGTTCTTGAGAGACAAAAAAAAAACTTTCGTTCAATGACATTTCATCAGTCATTTAACGACTCTGAGTCCAATATGTACATATACTAATTGCTTTATAATTACGCCACAATATTTTAATCAATTAATTAATTAATACTTTCCACGCATTTTGACATATCTCTTCATTCATTTACTGACGTGTAATTTAGTGCAAAGGAAAGAAGGAACAGATGGAAGTACTTGACAAACCTGTGTGGAGGGGCGAAATAGTATACTTATTACTGTCCATGGACTATAATGTATATATAACTACTTATGAATTGTACTTGAATAAATATGGAAAATGGAGTTTCATGTTAATATGCATGGTATCATATTAGGTAAAATGAAAGGGGATCAGTGTTAAATTTCAAATATGTTATCCCTCAGTGGATTTGAAATATAAATATATATGTATATGTACTTAGATATGTAGGTAGGTACATCAAAATATGAATACATGCAGAATCATCCTTGGGTAGTCCAAGAGAGACAGAGTAAATGATGAAAACATGGTTTTTGTTTCGTATCAAACAACAGTTATGTTTTTAAACACGATCTGTACCTTATTGACTCTCTCAATCTTTCTTTTCCTCAAAGAGAAAGAGACAAAAACTCGAAATTAGTTAGTAGAAGTTAGCCAATTCATCCCTCCTAACAGTCTGACTCCTCTTCATTTAATAGGAGGAAATTGCTCACAGCTGATTCGACTTCAACTAATCAACATTTTCAGATCAGGACATGAGTCGTAGAAAAATAGACAGCTGGCAATAAAAAACGTTAAGAGCAGGGACTGATCGATAGGAATGTAAAAAATATGCAAAATACCGCGTGCGAGATTTTGCGGAGTTGGCACTTTTAACAGTACTTTTTGTTTTCCAAAGCTGTTATCATTTTTCCTTTATTACTGAGGGGAGAACATCTACATTAGCAAATACAATGTTAGAAAAGGGCTCATGTTCTCGTAATAATTGTTTGTTTATGACTTGTAAGCTAAATATATGTAATTTTCTAACATTAATGTGAGTTAATTTTCTGCCTCTCATCTATGGTATACATAATGTTATTATTTATTATTGATGTCTTCATTTGTATACATATAAAGGAGAATAGCAGCTTGTAGCTCAGTCAAACGTCGTCATGACAGCTCAATCTGCTTCCCTCTCAATAGTCATTAAATTGTCAGAGTTACCAGGTTGATTTTCTATTTTTTATTATTTTACACACCCCATTATCATATTTTTTACATTCCTACTGATCGATATATCAGTGAGCCAATTAAATCCTCTTATTATTACCGCTATTTGATTTCCCTCAAAAACGTAGACCATACTCTCAATGTGAAGTGTTGAAGTGCCGAATCCAAATATTTATGTTGTAAATTAATCAGTTTGAATATATGAGTATAGGAAAATACAAGATATAAAGATTTTCATTACATTTCCGTCATATAGAGAAAGAAAAACGATCCAAAATGAACCGGTAGTTAACCAATTAGGTACATCATTCTTCTCAACAAATATATTTATTCTTTATTTTTAATCTCACAAAATCAACCAATCCTACATATGTATGTATTGATTTGTGAGCTGTAAAGCTTTATATTGGTGTTACGGAAGTTGATCAACTACAATCCCATTATATATTTTTTAATTGGGAGCGCATTCTTACTGATGCAGTATAAATACAAAAGTCCAATAGTTAATAAAAATGACATGATTGACTAAGAACTGCCAGATAATTTAGGGTATTTTTATTTTTGAATTAAAGGTATAACACAATGGTGGTTATATTATATGAATAGTAGGGTCTAAGGGCCTATAATTCATGTTCAACTCATACATATGTATATTGGGACACATAACCCCGAAGGTCTTACACACATAGTATATTGTATATGTGTGTACATGTAGCTTGTACTGTAGCCCAGTACTAGAAGAATTAATAATGATAATATGTAATTGTGTAAATATGCAAAATATATTTAATTAAATAATTCATCAGTATGGATTTAACAAGATACATACATGCAAATATGCATTAGTAACATACAAATGATATGAATTACTACTTTGTGTAATTGAGAAGAGTTATCTACATTTATTTTCTATGATCATAAAATACAAAAGAACGAAAATGTTTTGAGTAAAGAGGAGGAGGAGGAGCTGTATCCAAGCACTGTACAATTGTGATACCTCAAAATTAGATTAGAATTTATTTACATATTTTGGACAGAGTTTTTGAATTTGGATTACGTTTTCATCCTGTATGAGTAGTAGAACCACTCCCTGGTAGCAAGTTTCTTTGCTTTACCTAGTTACTCATTCAAAAGGGTCATCTCAGACGCAAGAACATGCTTCAAGATTAAAGTTGCGAAATATGTTTTATTTTATTTTCTAAAGACACATTATTCAAGTGCCTATATGTTGACACACAGGTATGACTCCTAAATAAAATGCAAATTGATTTTTGTTTTATTTTTATAGAAGGACATATTGAACACTTGCAGAAAAAAATAACACACACAGACATAGAAAACTGCAAAAAATGTATATGTATACACCTATATTATATGTATGTATGTATGTACGTCAATAATATGTACATACATATATATGAAACTTACCTGGGTATCAGTTATGTAATGAGAGCGCTCATTTTCGCAGTTTTGGGCTGGCTCGAACTATTCTTTGTGCATACATACAACATAAATAATTATCAAAGAACTTTTTCATTAAAGTTTTTTTTTAAATTTCCATTACTCTTCCATGGGATCGTTGTCAAGAGAGGAAAAGGGATGGAGATAACGTTTTGATTCTGTAACATCAGTCAGTATTATTCCTGGATTGTGATAAACACATTTATAATAATAGTGCATTTAATATTCCTTTGTTGTACTTTGGAGTAAGTTTTTTTCTTCCATCCGTTCTCTTTTTTCTCTTTTCTTTTTTTTTTCTCTCTCTCTCTCTCTTTTAAAAACAGCAACTACGACGTCACACTCTTATTATGTATTATTATTAGTTATACAAATAAAACCAGTTACCTTACATACAGTTTATTCAACCTCCCTCTCCTTTGTCTTTTTTTCTTCTTCTCTCTCTCTCTCCCTCCCTCCCTCTTTCTTTACCTACGTTGTTGAAGGGTTGAAATCTCCATTTTGTTGTTGTTTTCTCTCTCTCCTCTCTTTGTATGTAAGAGTTAACTAGTATTTTTGCCCTCGTAAAAAGAGCGGGAAATTCAAGTTTGTAAAAGAAGAGCCATAATTCCCGCACGTTTCTCTTGCAGTGAAACTATATACGCGCACCCCTCAAAATAGATAGTATGTAAAAGAAAGAAAAAGTTTTTTTTTTAGGAACTTGAACAACGTAGTCGTGCATATTTCTCTAATCAGCTCGCATGTGAAGCAAATACTGAATAATTATATTAATTAGTGACTTTCATTTGAAGTATTTCTTCTTGCTATTTATTTTATCCACAGTTGTTTGAGATTTTCTCTTATTCTATACATACATTGTATTGATATGAATACTCTTGATAATAGTCTGTAGTGAAAATGAAGGTAGGGATAGTCTTAAAAAACAACGTTTTCCCCGAATTTGTTTTTGCATTTTTTTCAACGATGATAAACGTTTCCCTCTGATGACTTTTTACACATTCACTGATCCATTATTTTACTTTGAATAAGGTAATTACGCAAGAAGGAGCAAAGAGAAGATGTCGTTAGTTATATGCGCAATATGTATGTTTGTAGATCTCTTCCTTTTTTCATCTCATGGAAAATATATGGAATGTTGATATGTTCGCTCTGTGATATTATTATTGAATTGAAATATATATATATATATATGTACTTTTTCCACACCGACTAACTCATGTACATACTCGGTTGTTGATACTACTCCTTGTCCGTCCTTTTTGAGCTACGCATTATTTATTAGTTATGGGGGAATAGTATTTATTATTTGATATCATTATTTGATTGTGTAGTGAGGATGACAACAGATATTTATATGGATGTGTATAATTAAAGGTGATAAAGGATTGGAAAGGTCACAAAGTATGTGGGGAACTCCATTTACCATCATTTGTAATTAGTACCCAATAAATCACTTTTGAGTTATTTTTAATTTCTTTCTCTTAACAAATGTTAGAAGAAGGAAATAATAAGAAGAACGAGTTTTCTTCTCCTTTAATTCCACTCGTAAGGTCTATACATTGCATTCATATATATATATATATACATACACAAATACAGACATTCATATGTGGACGTCTTCATTTCACTACACTAATACCTGTACATTTTATTTCATTTTATCTTCCAGATTGAACGTCATTTTTCTTTTCAAAGTTATTTCATCTTTCTCATCATCGCTCATCTCTTCTCAGGACACTCCTTATTTCAGTCATGCCACCTCCACCAGGATTGGATGAAGATGATGAAACACTGAGTCTACTGGCGAATCAGGATTCTCCAGGACTCTCTTCAAATAGTTTTAGACCTCTGTTCTCAACCATGGAGGAAGAAGGGTCATCCTCTACTAAAGAACCCTCACACCCACGAACACTCCTTACCCTTCCTGAAGGACATGCAGAAAAGACTTTTTATACCGTTTGTACTCATTCTGCGGGTGGTGGTCTTTCCTCATCTGATGATGAAGTCATTAACGCAGTCAACGATATTCTAACTGATATCAATAATGATATCCTCATTCATTCAGATGAAAAAGTAATCTCATCCGGTCAAATTAGTAATAGTAGCAGTAGTAACAATAATAATTGTGGCAGTAGCAGCGTCACAAATACCAGCGGCCTTCATTCGAATAATAACACCAATAATGTCAATAGTAGTAACAACAATATAAAAGGCAACTCTGGCAAATCCGGCTCCTTGGTCGTGGACGTTCACATTGATCCCGATTGTTCATCACCGGAGGAAGAGACCTCCTCTGAGACAGAGATGCATCCCTCTGTATCTGCTGGATCCTCTGTCTCTTCTTCCTCAACCTCCACTTCCTCCTCTTCAAATCCCAGTGGGAAAGCACCTTCGAAGCATGCTATGAATCGATTTCAAAGATGTTATTCAGACAGCTCACACTCAAGTCAGAAGGGATTTAGGGTAAGATAATTATATGTCCCATTTGGTCTTCATTTATTTTATGAGAGGAAATTCATTTGAAATCATTTTGTGTATACATATGTATATTGTGTCATTTAGTAAAACAAAGGCTGCCACTGCGTATTTTATTAAAATTCAATCAACAGTAGAGTTAATTATACATGTACATATGTATACTTGTAAATATCTAAATTCACATACAACTGTAGATTTATATTTTACTTAGTTGCATGCACATGACTTTTCACTATTATTTTATTTGACTATTTCATTTTGAAGTAATGAAACTTTATATAAAAATATCTACGTGTATATGTAAATATACTTACATTTTTGGATCGATAATAATTTGCTAAATTAATAAGTTTGTTAATTAATAACTTAAATTAGTTTATTTTTGTTTTTAAATATTACATATCTATTTTTATTTTTTGCAACGTGAGTAACTATCAAAGTTATTTCATCATATATCCCATTATTGTTCCTATGCAATTCTCTATGTATGTACGTATGTAATTATTTAAACCGAAAAAGGGCAATTGAAGTTTTTTACAGCATACAATCACCCTCACTCTTTATGTGCATATATACGCATGTATGGAGAGGAAATGAGGAGCAAAGTTCTTCAAAATGATGTGTATACATAAAACTATTAATTATGATGATAAAATAACCTTACAACTTGACCTAAGTAAGACATAAAAAACATAACCCCTCCCCCTTCATTTCATTAAAAATTCTCTCCATGATCTATGCGAATGGATTGATTAATTGTACAAACAATATATTTTCTTTTTCTAGGGCAAGTACACCAAATGGATCAAGGCACAAGAGAATGCAGACAAGATTGAGACGATTTATGATGCTGCCTCCTCTGCTGTCAATTCCTCTGCTCTGCCACAAACCACTAATGCAAACAATCTTTCTTCCTCCCTCGGAATGAAATCTACTTTTGAGTCCATGGGTAGTGCTAGTAATTGTAGAGGTGGTGCCGATGGAGGTAGTGGTGGAATGTCTCATCGCTATCGTCACTTCTCGGAATCGGCTCATGAAAGATTTAATCTCCAAGAGGAATTGTTTCAGTTCAAACAGAATTTTAATTATCATTACTCTCGTAATAGGGGTTTACGGTCTTTTGAAAAAGGAATGGAGCAGAAGCGAAAAAGGTATGTAGGTATTTATTATTTATTTTCTTAAATTATATCTACCTTCGTACACATTATATAATTCTATTTTGTCTGTCATTAATGTGAAATTCAATTACATTTTTGTTGTGTAAAGCTATGTTGATTACACGAGGAGAGCTTTCCTTTTTTTTTGTTTTTTGCTTTTTTCTTTTTCTTAAAGGAATAGTTCTTGGTTCACAGATTGAATGTTATTGTATTTTTAAAAAGTAAAAGATTTTTTCTTCTGTCCATCCTAATAGGTAGTAAGCAAATTCGAGAAAAGAATAGACCATAACATATATTCAGTCTATTTTATAAAAATATATATATTTTTATATATTTTTTTGTATTAAAATTTTAAACGTGTTTTGTGTGTCTGTGGTTTTTTTGAAGAGTTAATCTACATATATGTATACGTAGATACGTGCAAATTATTTAACACTCTTATCCTTTCAAAAATGCATACCTCAATAACAGCTCTGCCTTCAATTATTTCGCAGTGATCCAGTCAAGATTGATAGCGTTAAATTCGATCTATTTGGAGATGAAAGCTCTAATCCGGACGAAAACGTTGACGAAGAGCCTCAAGGTTCAAAAACCCTTCTTGAGGAGGGTGAGGAAGGACTCAATAGTAGTGTCATCAACAAATCTGGGATAGGCATCTCCTCTCTATCTGCCTCTACCTCTTCGCTTAGAGGAACTTCCTCCTCCTCCGTCCCAAATCATCGTCATTATCCACTCTATCCTCTTCCGCCCTCCTCTTTAATTCCGGTGGCTCCTTCTTGTATGGGAACCCTTCAGTCTGATTCGAGCAGTGTGGAAGAAGATGATCTCCATAGAGGACGACTTCCTCCTCCATTCCCTTCAGTTCTTGTCGAAACTGGGAGTTGTCTATCCAATTCCTCCTCCACAGCCTCACTTCCAGCTTGTCGGATCTGCCAGCTCCCATCCATGGAGCCGAATAATCAACTCATTTCTCCATGTCGGTGTCTTGGATCCATACGATATGTTCATAATAACTGTTTATTGGTAAGACAGTCATTCATTACTTACTTTTTGATTCTGTACATTGATATGTAGTTACTTTGTTCCGAGGCACTCCCTATAAACATGGGCAAAATGTTGAAATAGTGCTGAACTTATGTACGCCGAGCTAATTTGTGCACTCGCAACCTCGAGTCTCAAAAGGGAAAGGCAAAATTTGAAAAAACGTATGGCAGCTAGCGTTCTGTTTTTTTTTGTTTTTTTTGTTATTGCCAACTTCTTAATTTTGGGCAGAATTTGTTTTTTATTATTTAGATATACTTGTTAAATTGTTAAATTTTACCAATTTACAAATCAAAAGTTAGTACTTGTATAATATTCAAAAATTCAAATAAAAAATCATAAATAATAAAAATACCCTTTTTGAGCTCATAATACGTGAAATCAACTGCTTTAAATCAGAACAGTCCACTGATAAAAAACAGCTGAAGGGAGGAGAATACATAGTATTTTTGTTTATACCAAAAAGCTTGTCATGAAGAAAGGAACCAACAAAATATTAGTTGGTACCCCTTTCATGATAATCCATTTTAATTCAGCCATCTTTGTATCGTTGAGACGATAACTTGCTACAATTATAATTAATTCAATTCCCGATTATTATGAAATCATGGCGAAGAAAGATTGCCCCTTTTCCTGGATTTATGACAATTCAAATCTCCCATTAGCATTTAATATTGTCAATTAACATTTAGTGAAATGTGAAATAATGCAGAGGTATCAGATTTCAGACACTCTCGCTCACCTCTCAACAAAATGTCCATCCCATTTGTATACCTCATTTTTTTATTAGGGTTTATTATCCCTTTTTTTTTCTTCTTGTTTTTTTTTTTAGAGTATCGAAGTACATATATTTATGTGTATAACTAAGTAAACATGTACATATATAAATGAAAAGATTTGGCAATTTTACAAGGAATTAAAGACTAAATACTCCATATACTTTATGCAAATCAAAATATCACTTACATACATAAAAAGAATATTATGCTAGGATATATTCTCATGTAGGTATTTTTCGAATATTTTGCATTAGAAAAAGCATTTTAAGGATAATAGTAGTGCAGGGGATACTCATCAAACTGCTATGAGGATGGAAGGAAGTTTATCTCATGTCATGTATCAAAAGCTCTATGAGTCACTTCAAATAAATTATTTTGAATCTTTGTCTTACAAAATAAGAAAAAGATTAAAAGGAAACTTTTAATCATATGAATATAAATATGATAACTCAGGCAGTTGTCAACATTTTTTATACGTAAATGTAAGGATAATGTAGTAGTTGATATGGGTTCAAAAAATATAATTTATGCATATGATATACTTAGAGTCAATAATCATAAATACATAGATTAAGATTGTAAATCTACTCAATAGTCGTGAAATACATATGTACATTCCCGGCTATATGTATAGATAGGTACATAATATGTTAGCCAAGAAGGTACATTTTATTTCATATATTCTCTTATGAAAATATCGATTACGTCAGATAAAAATAATCTGAAGAGTATTTACGTACATGTAAAATAATAGCAAGCATTCACTAGTTTTAGTATTTTGATGTTATTTCCTCGTAACTAATCTACTAATCTTTTGTTGTTAACAATGGATGTATATATATATATTATTCGTATTAACAAGGTTTGAGACTGTACATAAACCACTCACAAAGGTATATTAATATAAGACTTTCTTGTAGCATCTAAACACGAATTTTCTGATCTAGTTCATCTTTCTTACATACTACTATCACAATTGTTGCTATTATTAATTACCGTTTTTTCACTTGTCGACTTAATTATTAATTAAATAATGTTGAGTTGTCTTAAAAAAAGGATTATGAATTTGTATGTATCTATTCAAGACAAACACACACTGCTTGATCATATTTCTTTCTTTATGACACTACATCAATATCATGATGTCGTCTTCTCTATTTTATGTTTCCATGCTTACAAATACTACTTTTGTAGCGAAAAAAAAATAATACAATTTCATGATTAGAAAATGAAAAACAGTTGATTATCTGTTCTTTTTTGAAATTATGTTCATTTTTTGCTCATTTGTCGTAGATTTTGTAAATGCACAATAGAATTAATATATGGTATACATATATTTATTTTGTATAGTTAAAAAATTATCATAGGAAATATGCTATTTTAAATGTAAAAAGTTAAGAATTCTCCTCCCTGGAGCAGTAATACATTTTTACCCATCCTAAAAACAGCTAAAACTTCAACAAAGGGTATTTCATCCCAATCGTACCAAGTTTCTCACTCACTCACTCCCTCCCTCCCTCTCCTCCTGCTCTACAAAAGTCGCATCCCTACTCATATTGTTTTTGATTTTATTAAGAAAGGCTTTTCTTCGACAACTTTTTGTACATATTTTGTACTTGTACATATATTTCTATTAGTACACATCAATGTCCTAATTGATAAACAATTCGCACAATCGCGTGTATATGTTACATATGTGTGTGTATGTATGTAATATAAAGATAAACTAATATAGGAATAATTTATTTTATTTGGATAAAGATTAATTTCATATAAACAAATTTCCTTCAGTGTTTAGAGAGTTTTACGGGTAATACTCTCTCCTCTGTTCTAAAAATGTTTATCATTCATTTGTGCTTATTCGTAGATAAACAATATATGTATATAATAATAATAATAATAATTATGTATCTAACATTGATTTTTTCTCCATATATTTCAGAAATGGTTGGAAGTTTCAAGTAAACGTAGAAATGGGACTGCATCCTGCGAACTATGTCAATATCAGTATTTGAGACATAAAAAATTCGTAGTAAGTTTATTTCATAAACTACTTTTTTTTATTTGTTTGTTTGTTTGTTAATATTTCTCATTCAATACTGTGTGTATTATGAACACAATAACTTTATTCTGCTCATTTTGCTTTTTTAAATCATTATTATTAAATAATTCTACTTCTATTGAGCCCACTCATAGAAGTCTCGCGTCTATTTTATTATAATTATAATAAGTAAATGCTTTGTCAATGATGTGATGTTAATTAAAGTTTATCTAAAGGAAAAGAGTTCGGTTCCATACAGTTGTACGATTTATTTCCTATTATTGTGTTTACAGATAAGTCACTGGCGCTTTCCAGAATGCTCTTTCCGAGATAAAATTCTTCATCTCTTCTTCATTATATCCGTATGTCTCATGATAACTTGTGCAGCTGTCACTATACTATGTTTTAAAGAGGTAATTTATATATCCATACATAAACAAACATATATGTAGTAGACTCCTTAAACACATTGAAAGCTATAATTAAAACGTATTTTAGGATCGTGGTCCGTACCGCAAAGCCAATTCGAATCCGGGTGAATTAACATCGACTGAAATGATAACGCTCTCTTGTGGAGTACTCTTCTTTTTTGCGTTTTTTATAGCCATGTACGTTGAAGTGAAAGCCAAGAATACCGTCTACCAATTGATATGTAAATTCTTCTATATGAATCATGAATGGTAACATACTATTATGCTGAATATTCGTGGATATACGTATGACTCTATATTTCAGGTCGGTGGAGGAATATGATAGACGTCGTGATCTAATGTGTTCAAAATCTTCGCCAAAAAATGAATCTTCATCATGTTTAGCTTAGGAATATTCATGACTTCAAATTCAAAATCATCTATACGTTTACATACATACAATGACTCAAACTAACAAAAACAAATTTCTATTTTTTCTTCCTTCATTTATCTCTTATTCTGTTTAATCAAAAATTTATCAACTTAAACAACCACCTTATCTATCTATCTATGTAAAAGCCAACTTTTTATTAAATGTTCTTCTGTACTCTTCTCTCTCTCTCTCAAAAAAAAAAAAAGAAAAAAAAAAAAAAAGTGATCCAAAAGCAGCATCTTCTTCATTATGCATAATGTGACGACAGGATATAAAATATATAATATGTGGCCTTAATCATATTTACATAAAGAATACGCAAACTCTATATTTAAAAAAAAAACACTTATATATACAACATGCATTCACGCTTTAAGATGCTATGTGTATTCAAGAAAAGTCCCCCCCCCCCCCTCTCTCTCTGAGTATATAGAAATAAAAAGAAAAGCTCATAAAAAATGAACCTTATAATACATATCCATTGTCTTCATGAGTTTTGTAGATATATTTCAGCAACAGCAGTGTACGTAGACCTTCTTTTTTTTTTTTTTTTTTGCAAAAGAACAACAGCACTCAAAAGCTTTTCTTAATTAATACTTCCTTACTTTTAATGCACAAAGCTATTTTAACGAATGATGATCATGGTTAATTTGTCCAGAATAATATTCTTATATATATGTATATATATATATATATATATATATATATATATGATACAAATGATAAACGACTTTTTTATTTATTTATTAAAAAAAAAAAAATTAATAGTCCTTTTCCAAGACTTTTCGGGTTGTAATCTCAAACGTTAGGTTGTGCGAGCTACCCTCCTTTTTTCTCTCTCTCATCCCTTTACCTTTTTACATGAATATAAGAGGGTTTACATATTACATACATATATTGTATGACATACAATATAAATAAATAAATATTACACATAAGTAAGTAAATAAGGGAAGATAATTGTCTTTAATTTTACATACAGTAATAGATCCCTATCTCATCATTTAAATTTAAATGAATAATAGTGTTTTATTTCTTTTTTTCAAGACTGAACTTTTACTTCTTTTGTTTCTTAGGTCGCTTTTTTTCGCTTTGAAAAACTTACAAATCATGATTTTGTATTTGTATTTATTCATTATTAGCTATTATATACATAGTACACAAATAAGTATATGTAGACACATGAATTATACATAATATATATTTTGGAATATGTTGCTATATGTATGTATATTTGTAATATATACAATATACATATTATATGCCTACAAAATGTTCCAAAGTTATGAAAAAATCTTAAAAAATAAATCACCACAAAAACACTTGTCTTTCTTTAACTTTTTTTTTTTAAAAAAAAAAAAAAAACAAATACAAAAATATGATACAAAATATATTTAGTCCTTTTAATTATGAGTTTTTATTCTATGTCAAACTCTTAAAGATACATACTAGTTTCAAAACTTATTAATTCATTACAATCTGTTTAACTATTACATACTATGAAAAAACAAATATATATCTTATATACAAAACTATATTTCTTAAAATATAAAAAATCGATATTTATTTGTAGCAAATTTATTCTTCTTCTGCATGATTGATGATTTATATATATATATATATATAGTACTACGCCTCTCGTTGAATGAATCTATAATTTTTTTTCATGCTCTTTCATTTTCATTAGTGACGTTTTTTCGATTAGGAACCTATTCTGGACTCTGATGATGCCGTTTACGTAGAGTTTATGATTATGTATAGAGTCGGGAAATTTGTGCAGATAGGATCGGAATGGATACTCGTCTCAAAGTTATAATATAAAGCGGAAAAACGCACCTGTTGGCTTGCAGGGATTTCCTTGCCAAGATATGTGCATCCCCCCCCCCCCCGAGGGATGTCGCTTTTGAAATACATACATATGTATGTATGTATATATATATTTGTCTTCCCTTCGCAGAATTTAATTTGTTTTAAATGAAGTCACATGGAAGTTGCGTAGTTAATTTTATAGTACTTCATCAATGTCCCTTAGTGGCCGTCGTTTCGCCACTGTTTCATGGCTTCGACCTGTCTACTCAATAATTTAAAGTAGTCATTCACATAATTAATAGATTTATTTGAATAATTTATAATTAATTATTCTGTTTGGTGTAACTTCAAGGAGAGAGGAGGCCACTTGTCGAAATATCAATTGATTATCTACAGTCGAACTAACACCCTTCTAAAATATAAATGGCTCTAATGGTACGTATAGTAGATATTGAAAGATTATGGAATGTTCATTGCATGTTGACTATCATCTGTTTTTCTGCAAATATGTAGATACCTAATCAATTCTATAGTATTCATTGAAATATTGGAGCCGTCTCTAAAATTAGTGATATTGTTCACTAAATAAACCCATACACAATAATTTATTGAAGGGAACTCAATTCAACATACACACAAAAACTTATTCATTTTAATAATGATTTAGCCAATCATGAATGGAATAGGGTTCATTTACTGAGACAAAGTATCTCAGCGCCATCTTTCAGCACTATACATATATCTTGCTAATTTGTTCATTCACTATTGATTATTAGGTTTACGAGCGTGGTTAACTTATTTGATTGTTAACTAAGACATATTTTTTATGTTTTATCACTTTACTCAGTCATGCCTTATTGATTGAAATACAAGATGTTCTCAAGTCATAAACTATCCAATTTAATAGAATGGGCACATCACAATTATCCAATATCATCAAAAATTACATAATTTAAGTTACAAAAATAAGTATTTACTCGGTTATTTAGCAATTACACATATTATGTGACGCTCCAACATTTTCAATAATAATTTATTTTTTATAATTGTATTTGTAGCTGTTAAATACAATAGGTGAATCATTTCATATTATTAGTGAAGTGTGCCATCCCAAAATATTTTTTTATAGTTAAAAATTGAGGACTCAATTTTTAATAATTACTATGTACATATATGAGTAAAAACTAAATTTAATAGATAACAATCACAAATCGTTCATAGGGATTTAATCACATCTGAAGACAAAATGTGAAAAGTAACAATTCAAACTAGGGGGTATCATGGAAGATATTACGGATCTAAGACTGCCGATAGTTACTAATTGAAAAAATAAGAACTTGTATAACAATGGATTTGTCCCGGATCCCGATCCGCCCCTAACTCTTTGGCAATCTGTACATTATTTTTTATTTTTCCAAATGTGTTATTATTCCCTAATTCTTGAAACGAAAACATGTACATAGGACTGACTTACCACGTGAAGGGAAAGGGAGGGATAATTGATACACCCCCTCTTTATAAAGCTAATTAGCTCTTATTAATGAATATTTTCATGTAAAAAACTATAAATATATTATATGAGCCTATCCCCCCCCCCCTGATCCTGTACAAGATGAGTATACTGTCAGTATACATATCTTGTCTATTCAAGTCAAACAAAATTGATGTGTGGGACAAAGTTGTCCTATTTTGATCATACGAGTAGACATATAATAAGGAAAATTTTTGTTTGAATAGGAGAAAAATTCATGATAGAGCTTCACGTATAATTTATACACACAAATAGTTTTAACACAAGATATAAGTTCACTATAAATTATGGTCAATTAAAGAGTAGTATCTATATAGTTTGAGACAGTTTTTAATAGTAGTCTTTGCAATTAAAACAATGACAGAATTACTCTATTTATTCGTTATTTTATGCATGTGTGTCAAAAATTGAATATGCAATTCGAAACAGTAGATTTTATTGAATATCATTTCACAAATTAGGTATTTTGACGTAGTTACAATATATACAGTCGATTTTCTTTCAAACGAGAGTGGGGGGGGGGGATTCATTTTTACCGCGTAAGAACAAATTTTATTATTTTAGAATAAGTGTCGACTTCTGCAAGTCCACTTTCAAAAAAAAGTTTACCGAGCAATGAAAATGAGATAACAAACATTATAAATACATTGATAGGTTATAATAGTATAATTATTATGAACAATTAATTAATGATATGTTTGTTCCTCAAAAAGCTCGTTAAAAGTACACAAAAACTTGTCGTGGAGCCAAACTTTTTGTTCGTTAGAACCATTTCCTCGTTTCTCAACTTGCCTTGTTCTTCAGCCTCCAGCGAGCTAAATAATAGAGGCCTTTAACATTGGTCGTCAAGTAGTAAATTTTGTTAGAAAGGAAATCGACAGTAATATGGTGTATCCAATTAAATTATAATTTTTCCTCAAATTTAACTGACTCTGGTAAAAGATTGAACCTCTGCCTAAACCTTTTGAACCATCCATCACTTGCAACAAAAGCTTTACTTCCATCCTCATTATCTGGACCCCCAATATCAACCCAAATTTCTCGTGCCATATCTTGTATTGTAGGTCCGCTAAGAATTTCTTTGCCCTCATTCTGTTCCTTGATCCATGAACTGAGGATAAGCTCCATTTCTCTCATTTTTTGAGCTTTATTCGGCCCAAAGCTCGATAATTTGATGGCTTGACTATTCCTAATGATACTGGATATAGTAGTTTTAGCTAGTCCATATTCTCTAGCAAGCTCACAAATGCGTTCCCCGTCTTCTTTGCGTTTGAGGATGTCCAATTTCGTTTCGAGGGAAATGACTCTTCGTCTATACTTAGTTCCTATATCATGTATGTTACACTGATTATTATCTACTCAAAATGGTGAATCAATTTTGTCCCTTAATTATAATAAATAGTGAGCTCAATCCCTCCCCTCTTCGCTTTGAATCAATCACAACGGTTATATAAGTGTATTTGGGACATCACAAGTTCTGTAAGTTAGGATAAGTAAAGAAATACATGTCTTCTCTCATTAAAGATGAGTAGTAAGAATTCATGATATATATTTATACATACATATATATATAGAGATTGTATTATATTAAAAAGGGTGTTTTTTTGTTTGATTTTTACAATAATGAGGAAGGAAGAGCTTTGACATGGAACTCATTTCATTGAATAAAATTTAAGATGAAGAAGAGGAAAAGGAGGAGGATCCTGTTGATGCACTATTGTCTGACCTTCCAATATTTTTGACAATTTGAAGATTATTACGCTTTCGAAACCGAGTGAACCATCCATTGCTCGCAACAAATTTCTTACCATCCTCTTCATCTAGCCCTCCTATGTCAACCCATATTTCCCTCGCCTTCTCTTGAATGACTGGTCCATTGAGAACAGAGTTCATTTCATTTTGTTCAAGAATCCAAGTGTTGAGTATGCGCTCCATCTCATGCATTTTTCCACCTCGTGTCCTCGTTGTATCATAAAAGGAGCCCATCATACAAGGAATACTACTTAGTTTAAGGATTTGATCCCTGTTCTTGAGTATGGTGCATACAGTTGAGGTTCCGAATCCATAGGCGTTAGCAATATCAGTGCTTCTATCCCCACGATCTTTTCGCTTTAAAATGTCTAACTTGGTTTCTAAAGAAATGGCCCTTCGTTTCTGAGAGGTTGGACGACCTATGGGTAAAGTATGTACAAAAATGTTTGCTCAATAGATTGAATATACTTAAAAATAAATTGAATTAACCCAACCACAAAATAATATACACACAACTCTGTGATCATTGTAACTACATCCGTAATTCCATGAATATATGTTATATATATATTTAAATTTTTTTTTCTCTCAATATAATTTAACGGGTTAAAAAAATCAGTAAAATGAATACAATGCTTCTATTTTAGTAAGTGAGTTGCGCACTTAGTAATCATAGCAAACAAATCCAGGACTATATAAATTATCATTAAAATAATCATTATTATCATCATAAGTTATAAAAAGCCAAGCCATAAAATAAAAAGTGTCCCCTAATCAACGTGTTTAAGAAACAAATGCTCATATATATCTATGCATATATAAATACAAGACACCATGAAATAATTATATATATATATATAATATATATATATATATATAAGGACTATGATACAGAAAAAAGAATCATTGACGACGGACTTGGATGTCATTTTTTTTTTTTAAACAGGCATTTTGAAGGCATCTCTTGTACTAACATTCTTAACCATTTGTAAATTAAATCTCTTTCTAAATCTCTCGAACCATCCATTACTCGCAACAAATGTTTTACTCTCCTCATCATCGGGGCCTCCAATGTCCACCCATATCTCACGAGCCTTTTCCTGAATAATGGGTCCGTTGACAATTTGATTTGAACTATTTTGATCTTCAATCCACATATTTAATATCCGTTCCATTTCATGCATTTTTCCACTTCTGGATCTTCTCGTGTCATAGAAGGCTCCCATCATTGAAGGAATGGCACTGAGTTTTTTAATAGATTCTCCATTTTTGAGAATGGTAGATATAGTAGACTTGGCTATTCCATAATCTTGAGCGATTTGACATGTGCGTTCACCTTGCTCCTTCCGTTTTATTATATCCATTTTTGTTTCAATCGAAATGGCTCTTCTTTTGTGAACCGTTCCTGATCCTGATCCTATATTAAATATTACTCCGATTATAACTAGACACATACTTTTGATTTATCTTTCCAAATAATTAAACTATAAATAAAGACACTTTTTTTAAGGATGGAGAGGAAACCCGTCTTATATAATACCTATATATGTACTACTGACGATGGATTCAAGATGTTCTCAAGACATAAATAAAACAAATGCTCATCTGTTAATATAAATTTTTAAATACATAAATCATACTTTATTAACAGGAAATTAATCAAGGAAACAAAGTAGCTCTAAATAAGATCGAAACAGATAGTTTACAAAATCTGCATATGCATAAATATGTACATAGATAGAAATTTCTTTTCAAGTACTCAAGGCAGTCGTGATTTCAACAGTAGAGGTGTCATGAGTCAATATAACTTCCTTAGAATCTAGTGTCTGATTATTGTCCCCTCCGATTGGATCTTGAATATCATCATTGATTCCATCATCGTTAGTGGTTGTCTTTATAATAATTTCCTCCGTTTGATATATTCTCTCCTCCTCAGGCGCATCCCCAGCCAGTCCACCACTCCCATGCTCAATAATAGAATTTCTTCGATGCCTCATACTACGCGAATGGTGTTTTAGATCATAGAGTTTTGCATTTAGTGTTTTACGACAAACGGTACAAACTGCTTTTTCAGGATCAGAGTCATGGCGAGAAAGCCAAGGTTCAAATTCTGGGTCGTTTAGCCACTTATCACGAAACTTTTGAGCGTATCGTTTAGTTTGAGGGACAATTTTACATACTCTAATTGCACCTACGAAAAAAAAGTGGGGAGAAGGATTTGAATCTAGTACGTAACTCCATTTAGCATAAATCATAATCATTTCATAAAGTCGAAGCATATAGAGGAACTTTTTTTATATAGAAAAAAAGATTGGGACTTAATAACAAAGAGCGGCAAGATAATAAGTATTATGAGTATAAAATTATAATTCATAAATATTAGGATATTGACATAGAACGTTAACACTGGTAATGAAAGAACACCGGAAATATGATGCCACAAACATAATCAATCAGGGAGTGGAATCAGCAAGAGCATAATTAATGCTAATAACAAAGCAAACTTGAACGTTAATATAAGAGAAAAAGAGAGTGAGAAAGTGAGAAAGATATGAGACCTTTTAAGGAGAAGGAATTCGATGATAAAAACAAAACATGATTTGTCAAAGATGACGGTTTATTTCAGAAATTCAACATAATCATCATTAAATGATAAATAAAAAGAGATATCTATTTTTACATAGAAAGGTAATATTTAAGTAAATATTTTTAACTCATCAAAGCGACTTCGAACTCATTTCAAAAATGAAGTCTCTACCAAATTCTATTTAAAAACAGAGAAAGGTACAAAAATAATTCATTGTTGGTTTTTTTACACTCTAGCCTTGAAACAATGAGGTCAATTAACAGAAAAAAATTGTCAGAGCTACTTAATATTAAAAAATTTCTTTTCTGCCTTCACTTGAGCATCATCATCATCACCAGCTTCATCCTTTTTTGAATCATGTGAAGTTCCTTGAATTTCTCCTTCAATTGGAACAATGTGTATCGGAGAGGTGTGATCATCAACACCACCACCATCTGGTTCAATCTCACTGGGTTCAAGATCACCAGTATTTGAAGTAGATGCCACTAAGGCCCTACGAATTTCTTCTTCATCTTCAGCAACAGTAACTGAGTCATGATGGTGTATTGTTATCGTTTTATGATCATCCGTGCCCATAACGACGGGTGTGTCTTCACCAAGTACAGTTACATCAGGCTTAGTCAATAAACTTTGAGCCATTTTAGCATGTCTTTTCGAATTACCATGACAGCGAATATCAAAAATCTTTGCTGGAACCGTTTTATCACAAATAGAACAAAGAGCTCGCCCAGGGTCCTTATCATATGGCATCAACCATTCCGCAAACTCAGGGATTTTCATCCACTTGGTTAAAAAACGTCGTTGATAGCTTCTAGACCGTTTTGACAATGATTGATTAACATCAATGAACTCCTCTCGTTCGACTATAAAACACAGAAAAAAGGGGATTCTTGTCAATAAAACTTGGTCCCAACAAAGGTTTTCGAAGGGAAAAGAACTTAAACTTTCAAGAATTACATTAAAGGCGATGTGTTTATAAGGTAGTTGATTACATTAAGCCCGCAACAATAATAAATTTTTAAAAAACTATAATTAAAATTTACCCAACCATCTTGAGAACATCATTACTATTTGAGGGAAAAAGTAAGCAGTGATTCAAAATATTAATTCAAATTTTGAACCAACAAGATATTGAGTTAAAGCTCCATTCAAAGCAAGTCCTATGTGTATATAAACATAAACGAGAAGCAAGACACAAAATAGTGTTCTCTCCATTATCCACGATATTGAGGGGGATAATTTAAATTCGCACATAGTATATTGTTATGTAAGAAGACACAGCCATGAATGCAGGTGTTGGATACCTAGAAATCGTTTATGAGCAAACATATTTCCAACATTAGAGTAATTTTCAACCGTTGGATCATAGATGGTAATGTTCTACAAAAACCTTTCAATGATTATTTTTAATTTTAAATATCCGTGCCGTCAATATCAATGTATTATGAATCTCGATTCTGATTTTCAAAGGAACTGCAATACATACACTGAATTGATAGTTACTAATACCTTGCCTACAAACTTCATGATGCCCAAAACAATCTTGTACACAAATTAAATATAAAATTCGCCAATAAGCAAGAGATGCAAATTGAGAAAGAGATGATTGACTGCCAAGAAAGGGAAAGAGAGTGAAGGACTGACTCAAGGAGTGAGAAGAGTGTTAAATTACCTTCAGCGATAACGGCGTTGGGAGTGGAAGATTCATCAGGGATTTCCCCTGCACTCCCTCCGTAGTCAAAGGTCCAGTCCTTGCCAAAGTCATCTTCCTCCTCTTCCAGCTTCACCTTTTTCCTTTGTGGCTGATCCTCATGACTTGTAACATTTTCCTCCTCTTCCTCCCCGAATTCGCTCGCTTCACAGAGACCTCGGATTTTGAGACTTTTCGCCGTTTTGATGAAGCTTTTAACCCGGGATTGATGAAGGGAAACTTCACCATTGTACACAAAATGAATTATGGCAACAAGATCCTCATAAGAGGTTTGTCGGAGAATGATAACAGGATGAGGACAAGGATTGTCCTTGAGCAAACCCCGAAAATAAGGACTGCAGGCACTCAATAACATCTTATGAGAACTTATTTTACGGCCCTCACAGGATAATGTCAGGTCTACGAAATCCTTGTCATTCCGAAGACTTGTAAAAGCGTTCATTAAATGATTTTGGTAGTCATTCCATTGGAGAGTGAAATGATCATCCATGGTCGTTCGAGATATTCACGGATTCCTCACAAGAAAAAACCGACGCTTTAAGAACAAGATATGGAGGCCAAAGTTTCTTCTTTTTACCTACTGGCTAAAGAGAGAGACTTCGTTCACCTCTTATTGGCTACATAAAAAATAATAATACAACCCCATTGGCTATTCTATAAACCTTCCTCTCCAACATAGTTGACGCACTCAGGCTGTACAACTGCTAAATATAGTTTACATCACTCATTTCCTAGAGTTTCTAGCTGAAAATGTTCTGTATTTGATATAAATTCTTTTTAATAATAATTTATTTAGTGATTATAATTTAAAAACAAATCGTTAATACACAATGTTATATTGAGTTTTGAAGTGAAGGGAGTTGTTATCAGTATGGCACCTCTGTAAAAGAAAAATGCCCTACTCTTGTGGCCAAAATATTCTTCTTTTCCCCATTCCTTCTATTCTTGTTCAGATATTTTGCATAATTGAGTAGGACATCAACTTTGATGGTTCAATACATACTCTCATTGCTTCAAATAATATGACTCCTTTACAAGTGAATCAAATACTTGGTTCTAATATATATAAGGATAAATGAAACAAAGAGACAAATGTGAAAACTGAGGCTTTTGAAATTATTGATAGTAGAGATCATCTTCTATTTGTATTAATTAATTATTGTAAATGGTTATCTAATTATGATGAAATGAGTTCAATTTCATAATATTTACTAAAACAAATTTTCATGTTTGGATCCATATACACACACGTAAACGGGTCACGACGAGAACCAAGATGATTCAGTTATTCATTTTTAATTTGTCGTCCAAATATTATTTACCGTTCAAAATTTAGATTTAATACCAAGTAACTACGATTACGACTCAATGTTAACTTTGAATTGCTAAAATTATATTTCTGATTTCTATATTATAAATGCATTGGGAAAATAATCAAAAAACGGAAGATTGAATGTCATGAAGAATCACTTAACTTCGTATGAATAAAAACAGTTGCTGTTAATATATTTTCTGAAGCTGCATAACAGAAATATTATTTACCTATTCAATTTGTCTACGGGGGAAGCTACAATCCTCTGGGGGTCTGAACACGGCTAAGAGTAAGTTCCACTTATTTTGTAAATATATTGTAAAAAATATTCATTTTTTACTGTATTTGAGATCAAATTTGTAATGTAATTCGTATTACTTATAAGTTATTTTTTTAAAATCTATGTATCCATATATTGAAATCTATTATTTTTTATATAATAATATTAAAAATATAGCATATTATAAATTGCACAAATACATTTGTAAAATCATGTCAAGGTACTAAAGTAAATGACTAAAATAATTGTACCTCATTCATATTGAAGTCACCAGATTACGTAACTTAATTCCATATTTTTTTAAAGTTATTCAAAATGCTTGAGCCTTTTGCGAAAACTCTCAAAAATGACTATCAAATTGTTTTAAGTAGTGCATCACCAAGAAGAAAGGAAATATTATCCCTTGCCCTGCCAACAACTTTTGAAATCTACCCCTCAGGTGCTGATGAAAATTTGAATAAACAAGACTATCTTGATAAACCTCATGAATATGCTATGAAAACAGCAGCTTTGAAGTCGAGAGCAGTCATTAAGGAAGTCAAAAAGAGAGACAGCAAACATTTACTTGTCATTGGATCCGATACGGTTGTCTTCTCGGAGGGACAAATTATAGGGAAGCCCAAGGATGAGGAGGATGCTATCAAGGAAATGATTTGTTTTTGTTATTCTTCTAATTTTATTTAAAATGACTGAAAGGTCAAACGAAATTTAATCATTATGAACCGTAGGTTAATTTATCATATATCTATACAGATTCTTGAATCTTTAAGTGACAAGAGCCATCATGTATATTCTGGAGTATCACTGCTAATCCAATCTAGGGATCTTGATACCATTGAAAGTCATTCATTTAATGAAGAAACTAAAATATACTTTGACAAACTACCCATTGATGTTATTAAAGGCTATGTTTCAACGGGTGAGCCAATGGATAAGGCAGGGGCCTATGGAATTCAATCCAAGGGAGGAACGTTGATCAAAAGAATTGAGGGAGATTACTTCAATGTTATGGGATTTCCTCTTCATAAGTTTTCTAAATTTTTATATAACTATCTTATTCGTTGATTTCATTATGAGTGTGTCAGTTTATAAGTACTTTATTAATAAAAGAAGATTAAATCAGTGTTGTATGTTTTTATTCGATATTTAAAAATGAATGCTAAATTACCATAAACATTTGAATCTATATACCCATCTATACAAGTCATATACTTCAGGGCTTTAAATGATCTCCCTTTTCACTTTCAGTGTCGACTCATCAAAGTGATTTGTGGGAGTCTAAGGTTAAATTTGAAACATTTTCAAATTTTCTTGAAAAGTTATCTAGAGAAACTAGAAAACAAAAGAAGATTTATATGTTACACTCATTCTTCAAGGATTGTAGAAGTCTTTGGAATGACAAACAAATCGATTCTCTTTTTCCTATTGTAAGACTTCTTCTCCCTAATGTGGATAGAGAACGAAAGTCATTTGGTATAAAGGAAACTGTTCTCGCAAAAATTTACATCGACATGTTGAGTCTTGGATCGGAGTCAAAAGATGCAATTAAATTAAAGACATATAGAGTGCCTAAGGGGGGACAATCGGTCTCTCAAGCTGGAGATTTTGCATCCATATTGTACGAAGTAATCAAAGATAGGTGCTATGAAGGATCCACGGATTTTTCCATTTTTAACTTCAACGAAATGCTCAATGAAATTGCTGATGAAAGTGGTGGAAGGAAAAGTGTAGAACATATTCTCAGGGCAATGTTTCGTAAAATGAATGCTGTCCAGCAAAAGGTATTTTGATGGGTTTAACCAAACTTTAAGTTTTTATCTGTTTAAGTTGTTTTAGTGGACTGTTAGGATTATTCTTAAGGATACAAAACTTGGACTAGGACTTAATACAATTTTAGGTGTTATCCATGATGATGCAAAAGAATATTATGAATCTCATGCCAATCTCCGAATGGTGTGTGAGCAATTAAAAGATAGAAATGTAAGTGTGAATGAAATCCAAATTCATTTAATGGATCCTTTTAAGCCAATGCTGGCTGATCGTATGCCTTTGACTAAAATTGAATCAACTTATGAGGGTCGTCCATTTTATATCGAGAAAAAATATGATGGAGAAAGACTTCAAATTCATTTTCAGAGATATCCTGAAACTCAATTCAAATTTTTTTCACGAAATGGTTTTGATTTTTCAGAGGATTTTACATTTATTCAAGAAACAGTTTTAGATGAAAGTAATGCTCATTTAAATATTTTTTGTAAGATAATTAATTTAAACTCTTATCCTTAGTTTTTAGTGAATTTACGAGTTTAATTGTGGATGGAGAAATTTGCACGTTTAATCGTCATATGAATATAATAATGCAAAAAGGTGATCAATATAATATTCGTGCTATTAAGGCTGATGATCCGGATCTTCAACAATGCTTTTGTATCTATGATATACTTCTCATAAATGGTGTAATTTTAACTAATAAATCTTTCAAAACGCGTCTACAGTTGTTGAGAGACAACTTCAAAGATAAGGAAATAATGGGTAGATTTGTTTTGGCTGAAAATTGGAAAGGAAAAGTCAAACAAGATGCTATTGATGCTTTAAATGATGCCATAGATCGTAGAGAAGAAGGAATAGTTCTCAAAGATCCTCAAAGTGTATACAAACCAGGAGCAAGGTGAAAAATGCATTAGTACTTTTAATTACTTAATATTATTTCCTTCGGTATATATACAATAGAGTCGGAGGGGGATGGATAAAGCTCAAACCAGAGTATGCTGAACAAATAGTTGATTCTTTAGATCTTGTCGTACTTGGCGGCTACTATGGAAGTGGTAAAAGAGTTTCAGGATTGATTAGTCATTTCTTATTGGGCGTTTTGGATGATACGAATGAAAATGATGAGCCTTGTTTCCTTACATTTGCTAAAGTTGGGTCTGGTTATTCCATGAAAGAATTATTAAATGTTTTACAAAAGATATCATCACATTTTTCTAAGACATTGCCAAATGGGATCAAACATCAAAACAAAGCTGGAGGAAGAGCGGATGTATGGATTGATCCCAAAAAATCTGTTATTCTTCAAGTTAAAGCTACTGAGTTTGTTTATAGCGACACATATGCCACAGGATTTTCACTTAGGTATTGCTTTGAATAATAAATTGTTTGCCGATTAGAGTGAATATTATAAAATTATACTAAAGGTTCCCAAGAGTAGAGACTGTACGACACGATAAATCATGGAAGGATTGTATGACTCTGAGTCAATTGTCCTCATTGCATGAATTAGGAGATGGTAAGTTAAATGTGGGCCGATATGTAGAGGGTGAACACGAGGATAAAAACGAGCATACTCTTCCAAGGAAACGTGCAAAAAGGACAGCAAAAGTTTATTCATCTCTTCAAGGTCCTGAGAAAACTGATGTGATTATACAGACTTCGGATTTAAGGGTGAAAATTACTCTTGTATTTCCTTGTATTAATGAATATGTTGAACTGATTTGTCACTCAAGGATAAAGTTTTAGTGGTTGAGCCTGCAAATACTAAGCTAAAGAGGCAGTTGGAAGAAATAATTATTAAGTTAGGAGGAGATGTTGAGCAGAACGTATCTGAGGATCAAACTTATGCCTATGTTGAGACGGGACTAAAGATTCGTGCTAAAGGTATCATTAAGTCGAACAAATATGATGTTGTAAAATCTTCTTGGCTTTTGGATTGCGATGAAAAAGGTTTTAGACCTTTTGGTCCGAGTGATATGGTTTATACAACTACAAAGGTGTGTACATTTGAAAAAATGTTATTATTATCATGTTCTGTTAATGATAAATATCAATGGGGATTAGATTATTATTATTTATAAAATCTTTTAAATAATATTTTAGACTCTAAATTCCTTCAAAGAAAACTATGACAAATTTGACGATCCTTATTTTGAACGCACAAATATTGATGGACTTAAATATTCAATTAAAAAAGTCAAAGAACTAGAAGAAGAACTCTCCTTGGATTCTTTAGACATTGCAGAGTTTGAAGATAAATTCTATTCATCACCTTCTAGCTATGTATATGGCCTCTTTAGGAAAATCGAATCCTATTTTGACATATTTGAAGATTTTTTTAATTACAAAAAAGTTCGGGATGAATTAGATTCACTTCATTTTGGAAGGATTTGTTTTGAATTCTATGGCGGCTCTTTCTCTATGAGCTCAAAAAGTGACAGAATGTCTCATGTATTTGTGAATCCAGATGAAACAGAGAGAATAAAGGAATTAAAAAACATTCGAAGGGAATTGAGTAAAAAGTTTTATATTTTAACTATTGATTGGATTTTTGAATGTGTTGAAAAAAGATCAATAGTTTCAGAATCGTCATATTTACTTTAATATTGTTTCAGTTTACAAGTTATCCTTAAATATCATAGTATTATCATTGATCTATATTTTACACATATTTTATGTCATACTGGATCTAAGTGTCAAACTTGTTTGAATTTGAAAGAAAATTGATACATTTAGTAGCTTTGAAAGATTAATTTTAAAAAGTCATAATGCACTATATTTTTTGTATAAAAACCGTGAAATTTTTTGAATGCATAAATATGTTCATGCATATATTATATTAAGTCGTTGGATATGTATATCAAAATCATTTTTGTAACTTAATTAAGCTAAATAAGATTTTTTTTCAGTCTTATTAGTCTTGCATCTTTTTTAATCTTTGTGTACATCTTATTGTCATTGGACTTCAGATTTTTTTTTAATGCTTAATTGTCACCTTTGGAAGTAATTAACGCCTCTTAAATAAAAAACAATAATAGTTACCTAAAATAATTGTTATCAATTTTTATTTTCTCATGGACTCATTTAACCTCATTAGTTAAAGTTGTGTCTTTCTTAGGATATAGTGATACGATTTCAATGTAAGTTGCTTTTTTGTCTGTTTATATATATGAGTTAAGACGATTCACAAATAAGTAATAAATCATCTATAGGCTCTTTATAATTCATCTAAACTTAACCAAAGATTGTGAACTATATGATACTTTAGGAAACAACCAAATACTTCTAAGCATATAAATCTGTAGGACTATATATTGAGACCCTCTTTTCTTAATATTTGGTTTGGTTGCAAAGCTTCCTAATATTATCAATAGTTATTGGGAACTGTTAAGTGATTATGCGATAAGAAATTATAAATTATAACAAATAAATTGTTTGTCCCCTGATTTTGATATTATCCACACAAATAAATTAATTACATATCATTACAAAAACATTTCTTAATGAACCATCCAATAACTTTTTAATATCTTATTGATTTCCTCGAATTTATTTTGAATCTGTAAGCACCATGTGTCATTATTGTGATTTATTTTTTTAAGAATAGGAGGGATTATTGTGATGTTATTAGTTTGTATTACAAGCAATTCAAACAAAATTAAACTGGGGATATTCTCATACAAAAATCATCTATAGAATATGTTTTAGAAAATTTGATTTATGGAGTAAAATTCATAAATTTCTATGTGTATTCCAAAAATTTTATATATTTACACACTACTATGAGCAAAAAAACATACTTCAGCATACTTTAAATAATCTCGTGTAGCTATAGTATCAACAACTTTCAGACTAAATTTTCTCTTGATTCATACTAAGGGAATATCACTAAAAAAACAATAGAAGAATAATTTCGAAATATAAACCAATTATTTCTAATTTTTATGTACCTAAATCGGCAATAATCAATTATTATACAAAAAAGTTAATAATTGCCTGATCAAATAGACTTGTTGTCTGTGTATGCTGTTGTTGTAGGAGATGCTGAATGACATTTCGCAGAAATTGGGTTCTCCAGGCTCCAGAACTCGAAATTAGGGTAATATTATAATGATATCTGTTGCTTAAATATGTGCTATAGTGCAGTCTTTCCTAACTGATAGGTCGTAACCCACAAGTCGCGGACCTCTTGGGTTCTGGAGAGCTGATCATGAATAAAAATAATATTTTTATTTCCATGGATGATGAAGGATTGCCTCAATCCTGATTAATGAAATGAAATGTTAATACTAATTTAAAATCCTACTAAATAAATTTGTTATCGGGTGATAACGATTTGAGGGCTTATAAATTAGTCAATCTCTAAATGAAATACTTTACTCTAACTTGTCTTGAAGAATAATAAAAATGTGCCCCAGTACAATCAGTACAAAACCAGTTGAAAATCCCTGTTATGGAGGATAATTATGCTGGTTATTGGACACATAAATGCTTCCAATTGCTTCCTAAAAATGTAAAGCATCCCAGTTTCCTTTGTATTCATAATGGGATATTGGTTTTATTCAAATTATGTCATGGTGAACCATACAGTTTGTCGGACTTACATGATCACTGTATGTACGCCTTTATCTGTATTCTATATTGTAATCTTTATTACAATTTATAGTTAGTCAATTCTTCCCACCTGTGAAATTATTCTTTATGCAGTAATAGGAAATTCTTTATAGCTGAACAACATCTAATTCGATTTCAACTAATCAATGTTCAAAGCACTAGCTGATAAAAGGAAGAAAAGTAGAAAAATTAACAGCTGACAACAAAATGTAAAGAAATTTTTTCTGTTTGTATCCTTTATTTGAAAAAATGCATAAAAAATTCGTCATCATAAAACAGATGATAGAAATTGTTTCCATCCCAGGGAATAAAGATTCAAAGAAAACAATCTCTATGTAATATATTGTTAGTGATAAACTAA
Organism: Lepeophtheirus nordmannii; assembly: GCA_963680855.1. NCBI lineage: Eukaryota > Metazoa > Arthropoda > Copepoda > Siphonostomatoida > Caligidae > Lepeophtheirus > Lepeophtheirus nordmannii. The sequence continues at coordinate 28,033,405 of OY804520.1, forward strand.
TAGTAGCTAACTCCATAGTTCTTTAAAATTCTAAATTAAATGTTACAACTCTACCAAGGAATATTCTTCTTCATTTAATTATACCATTTATGTCATTTTGATCAATTTTGGGTAGCAAAGACAAAAGTGAAGATAACTGTGATCCTTTTGAAATGACGAACAATAGAAAAGGCCGAATACTCGTATATCGTAATAAATGGTCAGATTCTTTGGGCCAAGAAGAGACCTTCGAACATTTATTTATTTCAATAAATTTACGTGGTGTAAACGAACTTCAGGACCCTTTGAAATATTTTCCAATATCGAAATTGCCAAATACTAGAATTCACTGGCAGAAGACTCTTTCTCTACTGAATGACTATGAAGCCACACTACCTACAAATTTAAGGATTTTGTTGCACTTTTACAATACTTATTTATTTATTATGAAGGAATTATTGATTTTGTTTTTGAAATTTATCAATTTGCCGTTCTTTCAAAATATTATGTGCAAGGGATACGGATTACGATCCCTCCTGAATATAAAACCATCACCATAACCTTTCAAATAATTTTTTCTCTCAGATAATGATTAATGCGTAGGGTATGATTATAAACATACATTTTAGCAATTCTTTAATGAAATCGGCATTCAAGTAAAGGGATATTCTTTGCACATATGAGCAGTATTTATTCAAAGAAATAAAAATAAGGCCCAATATCTTATCTATGTAAGCAGAATATAAATGAGCTTAGATTTGAGGAAGAAAGTAAGTTTTTCTTAAAGGAATAAATCAAATTGAAATTTGAAAATAAAACCTGGATATTATATACACGAGTATGTACTTATATAATGTAGACATATTGAATTATATCATAGAAAATGGCGCTTATCAAAACCATGAATATAAAATAGAAACATGCTTGCAGTTTGATATATTATATATGTACATTTAATATGTATTTGATCGCAGTAAATGAGCAACATATGGTATAATAATAAAACACTAAATTCAATATAGGAAATGATACACCATTTCTGTGACTCAGGAAGTTTCAGGTTATAAAGCACAAAGTCGACTTTATGCGTACTATATATTGTGAATATGTAAGAATTTTGTACAAGTTGTAACTTCTACATCTCATGATGTTTTATTTACACAATAATTATTATTATCAATCATAATACCAATCATTTTTATCGTCAACTATGAACGGATACCCTCATTTCATACTGATAATATATTCATATTAATGAATAATAATTAATTTATCATTTACAAGTCTTAAAACAGCTGTTTGCAGCATGGTGTTTTAATTAATAGAGTATTGTGCAATGATGGAGGAATGGAACATCAAAACTGTCTCTAGTGACCTCGGATGACTTTATGGTAGTCATTTAATCCCTTACAAAAAAAACCCTAATTCGACCATTTTCTGAAACTTCAAAGGTAACCTCAAATTCGGACTCCTAAGCATTCTAATCTCATTTTAGCCTCAAAATCAGCCTTTAACAAACTCAAGTAACCTTGAAGGCCAAGGTCTATGTCCTATTCTGGGACAAGTTATCCCTAGTCCTCCTGACTGACCGTGATGCACATTCAAACAAATGAACTTGTGCTAAATATTATTTACGGATTATTTACGTGCGAGACTTTGTAGAGTTGGCACTTTTAACAGTACTTTTTGTTTTCCAAAGCTGTTATCAATTTTCCTTTGTTACTGAGGGGAAAACACCTACAATAGCAAGTAAAATGTTAGAAAAGGGCTTATGTTCTAGTTATAATTGTTAGTTTACGACTTGTAAGCTAAATATATGTAATTTTCTAACATTTATTTGAGTTAATTTTCTGCCTCTCATCTATGGTATACATAATGTTATTATTTATTATTGATGTCTTCATTTGTATACATATATAAAGGAGAATAGCAGCTTGTAGCTCAGTCACACGTCATGACAGCTCAAGCTGTTTCCCTCTCAATAGTCATTAAATTGTCAGAGTTACCAGGTTGGTTTTCTCTTTTTTTTTTATTTTACACACCCCATTTGCATATTATTTACATTCCTAATGATAATTGATAATACATATGTACAGAGAACTGTGGACCCTTTAATTATTACCTTTAATGATATTGAACCAATTAAGATCGTAGGCTCTGTGCAAAAATGTCGTATTTGATTTTTTATTTCGTGTCCGTATCATATTTTTAGCTAATTACTATGAACTGAAGGTTACTGTAACCCTGTAGTAATGTATTGCAAGCATTGTATATGGGTGGTTGAAATGTTAGACAAAGGTATACAGATCTAGATTGTCAGCGACCTTTTCAATGTTTGTTATGGGAATATCTCAGAACAGAGCAGAGTGTGTATCAATGTGTATTTTGTCATATGCAAAGTTAAAAATGACACCATCTATAACTTGACCATGTAATGGATTTCCTTTCATTGTAGCAAATGCTTCCTCTCATATTTTTTTTTCTTTTATTGAACCTTGTAATCAAGCGACATATACATACTTTACCTACGTGTATTCTTGGTTTTATTGTCTTGAATATTGTTAGAAAAAGTAACATGTGGCAATTTAAATTAGAAAGAAAAATTAATGTTTTCTTTCCATTATCTTTTCCTCAGCTCCAGCCTTTCCATATACATACATAGTGTAGATTAAATGTTAGAAAGATACATACATGTCACATCATCATGAAATGATAGTCATAATATGTTATGCATCCATATGAACTTCTACTGGATATTTCATAAGAGGATTTCATATCCCTCTAGGAAAATTGACCATTTTTTTATTAATTTTTTTTGCACTCATACTATTTAAGCTATCCACATTGGCTCTAGAGTCTACATAGTTCTTTATCCCTCTCTTCCTATAAATTTATTAGGTCTTACAAGCATCCCAAGACGAAATTAGGAGAGATGGAAATATAATTATGGTTTATATTTAGCTTCTCTTTTTAAGAATCTTTTTTTTGGGGCTCATTCATGCCCAGGTTTGTCAGTTAATATGGTATAGATTGCATTAAAAGAAAAGAATAAGTCAAATTATGAATTTTAAAAAATGTACCCGTATCGCTTAAAAAGACTCTAAATATGATGATATTTTCAATAGGCCTTGTAATTAAATAAGTGATCCATGTTTTTGAATTTGGTTATCTTTAGCTTCTTCTGCGTGCTACTACTACAGTCTATAGCACTTGTTTTTTATTAGCTCTACCGTGAGTCTTAGATTTCCAGAGAATTTATGGCAAAATTGGATGAAAATTTACACACTTTGATGGACGATTTCTTCAAAGATAAAGTCTCTTATCGGGTGCGTAACATCTCGTTTGAATGCTGTGGGTATAAGCTCTTTAATGCACTCCTGATTAATACATTTCATGTAATATTCAAGGAGTTATTTAAATACAAAGGATTTGGCCTACTTTTGAGCCTACTCCCGCTTTCTACGCCTCTAGGAGTCCTTTTAGGTCAAAACAAAGACTAAAAATGAAGTCTACATAAAAAACACTAGCCAATCATTATTTTTTAAATGCCCAAAATGTGTATTCTTCGGGGCTTTAATTGAAGTTGAAGTTGGAAAATGGGCCAAAAAAGCTAAAAAAGTAGAGACCGATTTCTCGAAAACCGTCGGACTCTCGAAAAAAAGAATTACAAATTGGAAATCAAGTTGCAAAACTGAATAAACTTTTATTATACTTATACCCCTTAGGATTTTTGGCTGTTGACCAGTGTAATGGGAGCGGATCGTAATTGAAATAGTAAGTAGATCAAACCGGCACATAGCAACCTTCATACCAGTATATTTTTTTAGTTCTTAACCTTTCCTCTTCAAATAATGATTTAAAAAAAAGGCCCAGAATCCGTTGGTTAATTCTTCACAGCCTTAATTTGAACTTTTTTCCATTTAATACATAGTAGAGATTTGACAAATAACTCAAATTCAGTTAAGTAATATTAATCAACGTTGATCAGAACAAAAGGAGTCGACAGCCTGCAAACAATACTTAAGAGCTGTTAATTATGTTTAATACCATAATATCATTACTTTGAGACACATACGAATAAAACTCACGGATATTTTTTTTCCTGAAACTTATGTATTTTTAAAATAATATGTCGAGGATCGACACAAGGACAATTAAAATAAATAATAATTATATCAGTAAAGTATATTGTAATTTATATATATATATATACGCATGTTGATGCCGTAGTATATAAATAACGAACAAACGTGATACAAATAAAATGAAATAAACAATAAAAAAAAAAGGCTTGTCTGGAAGAAAGTATTAGAATATCTATATTTTATAATATATATATATATATATATATTAATATATACATATTTATATAATATATATATATATATAATTAGTTAAGGTTTTCCCCAAAGAAAATACTTAAAGCAGTCTACCTAATCATTAATTAATAATCGATTCAACCAAGTGTGACAAACAAAAAATATGATAAAAAATGGATTTTGCATAAAACACTTTATATATTTATATATATATAGAGAGAGAAAAAAAATAAAGAAATACTGCAGAAAGATCAATTTTGCCATGGGCAATGCTATGCTATGCTTGGGGGAAAATAAGAGTGTGTGAATTTTAGCCAACCAAAAAATAAATAATAGTAGGTGTTATTTTTTAAGAGGGAAACAATTAAATAAATATTAACGAATATAAAAACCCTTCTTCCGATCTTGCCCTAAAATAGGAATTATAGTAAATATGATAAACTTGTTTCACAGATATATATATATATATATATGCAATTATAAATGAATAGTCATGCTTAGAAAGTTTATAATAATAATAATAATAATAATATGTAATAACTGGGCAGGAAAGCCTCCAAATATGTATTTTGTTATGTTTTTTTTCGGTTTTTTTTTTCTTAAAAAGAAGCAAAATAAAAGTGAATAGTATAATAATAATAATAAATTTATTATTGCTCTAATTTGAATAAATATTATTAAGGCTTTAAAAAATTCTTGGATGATTCTTCCTTCTTCGGAGGCTTGGGCAGGACGTGTATTTTTAGAGTTAATTTTTATATAGAGGGAGGATTTGGGGGGTGGGTGTGTGTATTATTATCAATTTGTTTGTTTAGATTTGTTAAAAATGCATTTTTTTTTTAATTTTTAAGGATGGAAGGAGTTTTGTTTGTTATTATGTGGGCCTAAAAATGAACGGGTGGAGGGGGTGGGTGGTTGGGTGGGCTGGGAAACAAGTAAATATGTATATTGATCATAAGAATATATATATATATATATAATGTATGGAGAAAAAAAATCAATATTTGTATGTGTTTTTTTTGTTTTGTTTTTTGCTGCTTTTGTTTTTTGCTCTGGCTATTATATTCTTTTGAATTTATTTTTCAAATCTTTTAAATTGGAATTTCCTATTTAAATGGTACGACGCAGAAAAGGAACCCACAAAATGAGGCGACCCCTTGGCGACGCGCTTTTTCCAAGTGATGTGGTGTGAAGGATTTGTGATGTGATGTTCTTATTAAAAAAAAAAAAAATTAAAAAAAATGAAGAGGGTGTTAAAATGAATGATGTTGAAGATGACGATGACGACAATGACAATACAAATGATGATACAGGAATGACGTCCCAAAATTAATTTATCATCTTTTACCATTGACCTGTAATTGATTATAAAAGTTGTTCATTAGGTAGGTGTGAGTACACAGTAATTTTACACTGGGTCATCTCGCCGGTAACATTTACCTACATATATGTGATTTTTTATATTTTATTACATCAAATTGGGTTTTTTTTTCTTCTCTTTGTCCCATAATTTCAATACTTTTAAATATGTATATGTGAATAAAAATAAATAAATTAATATTGAGGCCCTTCTATTAATTATTATGAAAGCCCTGAGTAGAATAAATATTTGAATTTTAAAGTGCATTTCCGCAGCATTTAATTTAAATACACTCAATTACTTTGAGTTTTGACACTCGATTCTACTTAAAACAAAATACAAGGCTTGAGTCTTTGTTTTAGATAAATGTTGTAAAAATTTGTAAGAATTTGAATCTACATAAATGCATTTGGAAATTCAATACTATCCTATTGCTCACAATGAGTTTGAATTTATTCCTTCAAGAAATAATATAATGTTTTCCATCCATTTTCCATCATCAGGGCAAGAAGATAAGAACGTCATCTTATATTTGAATCCTCCTTTCAGAAGCTGAGAAGATAGCGAAAGAATCATTTTAAACCACTTACTACAACAAGTATCGAAATGATGGGACGAATAAAAGCAATTTGATATACATATGTAGCTTATATATTATATATTAAAAAAAATCAATTAGAAATACCTCAATTGGTCCTCAGTATTTATAAATAAAAATCGTTTTGAGACCTAGGGTGTTCTACAGCGAGATAGGAGAAGGTGATATTTGAAGGAAGAATATAATATTTATTTAGAATACGTAGGGGGTGTGCAGCTTAAGGAGTAATTTGATCCTGAATACGAATGACTTTATGTCTACTACTGAATACATTGATTTGAACAGATTCTTACAGATGTATGTATATAATATATGTAGGTAAATATGGATGGAACTATTGGGGCAGAAGGTTTTTTGGTTGTTGTTTTTTTTACTCAGTGCAAAAAACGACTATTGTATGTATGTAATAAGAGATTGAATGAATAGGCATTGAGTTATTCATACTTGAAACTACCCACATACAAATCTATAACAAAATATGTACTAACTAATGACTAAAACTATTATTGATATAAAAACTTTTCTTTCCCTCTCGCTAAAAAGTAAAAAAACAAACAAACAAACTTTAGTTTGTGCAATTTTGAGTTCTATTGATGTGATCATAGGGAAATCTCTCTAAGGAACGGTGCAAAAAAAAATTGCCTTTACTTCTGATAACATCTTCCTACAGAGGTAAATAGTTTGATACACACGTTACATATGCACATACTAATAATCCATCCTAAATGTTAACATTACCTTAGACTTGAAATAGAAGTTAAGCATTCGTTTAGGGCGTCTAAAGAACTCCTTTAGAATGAAGGAACTAAATCATTATCTGTATGCAAATATTGAGAGGTAATACAACTCATGAAACGATAAAGCATCTATAGTATGTCCTTTGAACCTCTCTAAATGCTATTTTGATGGGGCTTAGTGGTGCTCTTAAAACCATGGGAATACAATAGTTAGGGAGAGACATTTTGTTGAGGTGAGTGAGCGTGCCAGCAATTACTATTGGATTTTATTATATATATTTGAAAGCCTTTCTTATATATTTTCAGGTATTTTCTCGAGTTCTAAATTTTTGATTTGTGTACAAAATTAAACATTATATTATAATCTCAAACTTTTTTCAATTTATCGTGTTCATTCAAGGTGGAAATTATGATTGAATTCGATATATTTTGCATAAATTTGCGATTTAGCGGCATGCAAATATATATAAAAAAACTAGGATTCTATATGAAATCAACAAAAAAATCTTGCTGTACAAAGCTCGAAAGAAATTTGTTGTTGATTATTTAAAATTAATTAATTTCATAATCAAACGTCAATAAATTCTTGTTTGTTTGTTTTTGGAAAAGATAATTTGGTTCTTGTTTAAAAAATAGGACAATTTCTGAATTTATAAATAAGTACCCAGACAGAATTTAAAAAGAGCCTGGCTCGTCACTCAACTCAGAGATAGCATTATAAACGACATACATATTTATTTATGTGGTTAGTCACTTGACACCATAAAAAAAATATTTTCTATAATTGAAGCGCAGTTAGAGCGTTCTAAGAGTTATGTATATTTATATATAACTCTTTTTCCTTCAATAGTAATTATATTTAAAGTCTGCCAAATATGATTGGTTTTTTTTTTTTTGGTGCCTGACTATCAGGATGCAAATGAAAACTGGCAACATGGACTCTCATTGATGGTTAAATTCTTTGAAAACCTAATAAATTCTACAAAAGTCATATAAATGTATGTATATAAGTAATGCAGAAAAAATGCAGCCTCAAATAAATGGTTCCGTATGAAGACTGTATCAAAACAAAGACATGACTTACTTCAGCAGTGGATTTTTCAGGACCGGGAGATGCATTTTTATTGTCCGTCGTTGTTGTTGCTCCGCTGTTGAGCACCATCTTCTTCATTTGACGGCTCACTGCTATCGCGTTGTATGCTTGCTATAAACATAAAATAAATAAAGTAATTATTAAAGAAGATCAATAGTCTAATTAACAAAAGGTTCATATGTAACAAGGGGGTGTGGACTGTATATAAGAATATACTTATGTAGGTATAAAACAACAACAGATAATTATTACCTAATAATAATAATGGAAAATGGGGGAAAGAGGTTTCGTGATGATAGGTACGTTCCCTGTTCAGAAACATACAAACTATCATGACTATGAACGTGTAGGAGGAGTAATCAGATCATTAAAAAAAAAGAAGAATATTGTAGGAAGAAAGTTCATGGTTGAGTATAGAGATCAGAGACTATAATTAATATTAACCAATGAGGGAAATTAAAAACAACAACAACAACATCGACTAAGGGAAGCTGCATCTCAACTGTAGCTGTGAACTAAACAGAGTACATCAATCAGAATTAAAAGTACAAGGCGGCCATATGATCCTATGTAATATGTAGAGTAAGGTTAGCATGCTTCCAAATATAATTACTAATTACTTAGGATGTATAAATAGTATAAATTTTCCCTAATTTATTTTAGTATCTGCTCCTAGAAGAAGCACTTCTTACTTTAATGAAACAAGTTCGTGCTTTAAAAAGCATTTCCTTTCCTTTCCCCTTCTTTTTTAGGTACAATAAGATTATCCATGGATCAATATTCGAAAATACACGTTAATAACATGATGAAGCAAAATATTTACCTCATCAATCACAATTCCAAAAATATAGGTTTATATAGGAGGTATACATACACGTATGTATGGTAAGGTAGTAAGTAAATGGTAGGAAACCTACGACACAGAGTTGAATAAAGCAAGACCTGATGCATCATCAAGGGGCCTTTAAATTTAAAACACTCTTTTATGGTTGAATGATGTTATTTTGAAGGAAAGTGATGGATTTTGTAGAATAAATACCTACATACATAGATAGTTAGATAGAGAAATAATAGCAATGACGTGAATTTGATTGATGATTTATACACTAGTGCTCAAAGGTTCTCTCTTTACTACAATTTGTGCATTTGAAAAACATGTGTTCCTTTTTGGTAAAGGTCTGTCGGATGAGTGGATACATATTGAGGGCTAATAAGTAAGAATGAGATTGTGAAACATTTACCTACAAAACAAAAAAAGACAAGGTGCAAGGAAGTGCAGAGTAGTATTTAATTATAATTAAATTATAGGCTCTAAATAATACAATCATCATGATGTAGGTTATATGCCATCAATATTGAAGAGGAGTCTAATTTTAATTCTATATAGTGTAACTATTTAAAGTACCATGAAGATTCATTAAACAGCCAATACATTTAGTAGGAGCTACGGTTTATTTAGAGGTCGAAAGAAAGTAGACAAAGGATTTCAATGATTAATATATATATATGTACGACTGATAATTAGTTGATTATCTACAAAAAAAGGGAGTGGTGGTGGTGGTGAAGATGGCGGCGGAATGAAAGGAGAGGTAGTAATGGGCGGCTATAAATAGGATTCAGTCAATAACATAGAATTGTTTAGGCACAAGTCTTTAAAATCATATTTCTAAGGAGTAACAAAGATGTTTGGTGAGCAGGGATGAATCAACAACAAATACTGCGAGTGATGAAATGATGAGGAGGAAGACGACTAAACATGCAGTTTCTTTGCTCCTTTCTATCCAAGCGCATTTACTTTAACAAAAAGGTTAGAATATGATACAATTGTAGGAGGATTTAAAATATGTAAGAGCATGGCGGCAAAGCTATATATGATGTGAAAGTACTTCTTTCATACAAATCCCCATGAAAAAAAAGATGGATATAAGATGTATCTTATTTAGGCATAATGTATGTACATACAAGTAATAATAATAATGATAAAAAAGGCGTTTCCATGACATAATGGTAATATTATTTAATTAAGGGATGAAGGTTATGAGGGGGAGGTGGTTTTTAAAAGAATTATGAGGATATCCAAGAAGAAGAAGAGAGAAAGCATCATCTTCTTGGACGTTCTCTCCTTCCTCAAACCTTCAGAGTTGTTGTTGGGAGTAGTAGTATTAGTTGTAGTAGGCGCAGCAGTATTGGTGGTTGTGGTGGTTGTGGCTGTATTAGTAATCGTGGTCGTGATAGCAGAAGAAGATGATGAATTATTATTATTATTAGTATTAGTTGAATCTGTTTCATTTTTCTGATGGGGTGATGAAGAGAGTGCTGGAGGAGCGTGTGTAGTACTTGTAGTAGATATAAGAGCCATTCTTTGCATTTTATGAACCATAACGATTGCATGCATCAATTGCTATATAATTCAAATATTAAGAAAGAGAAAAAAAAAAAAATACTTATTTTTGATTTCCTCTCTCATTTCAAAAAGAAAGAAAAATATGATTTGAAAGGATATTGAGAAGGTGGCGCTTTTTCAGAAAGGAATGGGGGTAAAAGGGAATGCAGTAGGTGGCATAGGTACTGCCCATGTTCATCTGATGTTTATACACATTTAAAATTAAAAGAATGAATAAATGGGAAGAATTTGTATCTGGAAAAATAGTAAATCCACATAGTATTGAAGTACTTACCCTCCATCTAGACTTTGCAAAATTCTTTTTAAGCTGTTCTGACACCGAGGCGTGAATGTCCTTGTCATTCTTAGCACCGGTAATCCTGTAAATAGTCAAAGTTTTGATTAGTAAGGACCTAAAACCATAATGATCTTCAAGATTCCACCTTACCAAGCATGCTTGAGAGCTTCACTACAACTCAATCGTTTGTCGACATCTACACACATGAGTTGACGAATGAAGGCCTTGGCTTCGTCGCTAATATCGTCCCAATACGGCGAATCAAATTCAAATTCACCTAAATACAAATGAAAAGAAAAAAAAGAGTTAAACCTTCATATTATAAGTAAAACCACTCAAACTCTACGCCATAGTGACATAGTGAGCTCCAGTGGTCAAATGCCTTAACAAAATTTCTGTTTCTATTATAAAATATGTAATTGAAATCCATTAGGATTAGACATTTTTCACGTATGTATGTACAACCAACCAGTTTGAAGAGCCTTTCATAATTATAGTTATTGTCTATAATGAAACATAGCCTTACAGAACTTATTAAGTGCTTACATTTGTAAAAAGATCTCTGAACGGAGAGTCCAATATTGATATATATGTATAAATAAATTTTGGAAAGACAAACTGATGCAAGCGTATGTACGTACCTTTAAGAATCTGTGCGAATAAATTTGCATCGTTTTCATCGTAGAAGGGTGGATATCCACATAGAAGGATATAAGAAATTACACCTATACTCCAAACATCCACAGATTTACCGTAGGGCTTCTGAGCAAGAACTTCTGGAGCGACATAGCCTAAAGATAAATGAAACATATTTAAATATGTGTGTATGAATAGACAAGTACAACCATTCGTAAATAAGTGCTACAGCAGCTCACTCATTAGCATTGAAATATCATTTGCATTTATGTACATAATTCATATAACACAATTAATTAATGTCAGAATTGTGCATTTGATTTGATGAAGAGAAAAAGGAAAGAAGAATCAAAAATTGAATTCATTCTGAGAATGAATGAATGGATGATAAAGTATTGTACATTGCACATACTTTCAAAATTAATGATGTGGAAAATCAATCAATGCCTTCAATGCCAATAACACACATATATATACATATAAAATGGCATGACAATATAACCGGTGTGGGGGGGGGGACAAGTCATTGAAATATGTACCTGGTGTTCCACAGGCAGTGGCCATAATACCAGAGTCTTCCATTTTAGAGAGCCCAAAATCACTAATCATAATTTTGGAGTCCTCATCTGTGCTATGATAAAGTAGATTTTCGGGCTTTAGATCACGATGAACAACACCTTCAATGTGCATATAGGCTACGGCTGATAAAACTTGTTTGATTAAATCCGCTGCGTCTTTTTCCGTATAGGATCCTTTCTCCACGATTCGATCAAATAGCTCTCCTCCTGTTACTCTAAAAAAAAAAAAAATGAAATAAAGGAATAAATAAATAACCCATTTTTCCTTAAGCATTAGATAGCAATCATCATCAGCCTACATATGAAGGATCAAAGAGTTTGAATGGAGTACTCTATGTACATAGAAGGATACTCTTTAAAAAATAAAAAAATGGATTTGCATACGTCTTCAATGTTGTTACTCATCATTCTCAAAAATGATATTATGTATGTATATACGTATATACATTAAAGATGATATAAAGGAGATTAGATTCCTCAAAAAAATAAAATAATAATACATTTTGTAGGTAGTTTTATTTGAAAAGGTAAATCCGAAATGATATTCTCTACAAGGTAAAGCAAGCAAGCAAGCATCTAACAATATAAAAATGCATCCAATGCTTTCACCAATTTCTATTTTAATAGTAATAATAATAATAATAATAAAGCAACAACAACGTATAAGAAATAAAGAAAGCATTTATCTTTGCTAGGGGGATTGATGTGCATGTATGTATATTTTAAGAGATCCAGGGGTGTACACCATACATATGTATATCTATATATTCGTGCTAATATGATTAGAGATTCTTTTTTTTTCTTTTTCTGCATAGATATCTATGTGCAAGAGCAGAATGAAATCAAAAACAAAATGATATCATCTCTCATTGCCCTAAATTAATTTGCAATACATTTGTATGAGGTTATTCGTTTAAACGTGACTTCTTCAAATGAACAAATCAAATTCTTACTTTCATTTTAGTGTCACACTTTATAAGAAAAGTAGATGATTACTAAAAGTGGATCTTTTTAATTTATGTATACAATGAGATATTTAGGCGAATCAACCCCCAAAGTAGTTAGATGTAAGGGCCTCATTGGCGAGTAAACACTGACGTACTACTGTTTAGATAGCCCAAGCAATAAAATTGGCATTTTTAGTATTTATGACATACATATATATATATATATATATATATATATATATATATATATATATATATATATGACACAATATCAGAGGCGCTAGGGATGATGTGAAAGCCCTATAATATTAATAATATTAAATAATATTTTTTTTTTAAAGTGTCCATCAATACTACTAACATAACTCAATGAGTATAATTTCATTAACAGGATGTGTACTCAAAGTGTTAGCTCCTTGAAGTATACATACATACATACATGTGACTCTCCCCTAACATCCTTTTCTCCTTTCGTCTATGCCAATAATTGAAGGCATAGACTAACTAACCAACCAACCAACCAACCCTCTTTTCTTCTTCCTCTTCAAGTAGTATCCTCCTTCAAAAAGCACTCTACCTTCATATATATATATAGGCTCAAGAGTATTATAGTACATATTAAAAACACGTTTGCAAGAAGAAAAAAAAAGCAAAAAAAGCAAAAAAAAAACACACAAATTAAGAGAGAAAAACTAAAAAAAAAAAGCACACATTTCAGGCACTAAAGCACATGTACATACATATAAACAGTTACACTACAAATTACATAAAAACAACTTTTGAAAAAAAAAAAAAAATGCAATGAAAATCTAATGATGCAGTACAGAATATCAGAAATAAGGTCTGTCACAATTATTTCTTGATTATTTGAAGTTGATTGAATATTTATATATAAAAAGGCATGAAATATCCAGACCTTATTTTTGAGTATCATGGAGGTTGAACAAACTGATTCCACTTTATATATGTATACGTCTACCTAAATATATATTTGCTCTCTAAGTTAAACTATTATAACTAATCAAATAAACGAAAATGAGAAAAACCAAATCATTACTAATGAATAGAGAAGTAATAATGATTCAATTCTTTATGTTTACTTATTAATGGAAAAGTAAGGGTGCAGTAAATGATAAATGAAATTTATTTTTTTCGATAAGAATAAATAAAAAGATCGATCTCTTGGATATACGGTTTGTTTACATTTATTTACATGTATTTTATTTCTGTAAAAATTAAAAATTACATTTGAATCCATTATTATATTTGTAAAAAAAAAAAAGTAAAAAAGTTTAGTGTTGTTGTTCCTTTACTAACGACGACTTTGCCAAAAACAAACAAACAAACAAACATTATTCTCTCATATAGAAAATATTAAATAAACTAAATGTTCGTTTCAAATAAAAACGAAAAAAAAAAGCAGATGGGTAAATTATTATAATTTATGACTCTTGAAAAATTAATTAATTTGATATACGAGTGCCTTCTACTTACTGAGTCATAATGTCATTGTAATTATAATTATTTTATTAAAAAAAAAAAAAAAAAAAAGAGTGAAAGAAATTGAAGCAAATGGATTATTAAAAAAAAAACATGTCATGAAATGCTGTTATTATTATCAAACAAAACAAGCAAAAAAGAAATAAAAAAAATGTGTTTGAAAAACAAGCATATATATATGTATAGTTATAATAATTATAGTTATAATACTTATTATGTATTATTATATTTTAAAAAGCCACTCAAACACAGAACTAATTAATTAGGGAAACACACTCGCAACGAAAAAAGAAAGGTGTCTTATTATTTTTTATTTTTGAAAAAAAAAAAAAAAAGAGATCATTTTCAAAGAAACTATTTCTCTTTTATTATTATTCCTGTTTCTTTTTTTACGGGTTTTTACTACTCACAATTCCATTACTAAATAAACTTTATGTTTTTCCTCGTGTACTTCAAGCAATTCAACTATATTAGGATGATGTAACCTGGAATTAATAAAAGAAAAAAAATATAAATTTCAACTTACAATTCCATAACTAAGTAAACTGATGATTTGCTTTCATAAGCCTCTAAAAGCTTAACCACATTTGGGTGATCAAGTCTATAAAAAGAAAATAAGGACATGGATTAGTTATTGATATAAAGGATACTACTTATGACCTCTGTCTCTATGTCTTGGTGATACTCATTCTTATAAGGCCCTAAAATGATAATGTCTTTGTACATACAATACTAAATACACCTGTGGAAAAAAGTCAACCCTGTTTGTCTATGAAATAATTATTGCACAATTTTAAAACTAAAACTAATTCTATAAATAAGGGTTTAGAGTCATTTTTTCTTCTTCTTCAAAACAGCTGAATTCATCCCTCATTTGTACTAATTTTCCCTCCAATGTCATAAATTCGTATATATTTATTGTGTTCGAAAATTAATGGTTAAATTAGCTTTTTTGGATTATCATTATTGTTTTGTTTTTTTCACTTAAATTTCAATTTAGTAAATCTCCATTTTGAAAAACAAAGTCCCCTAGGTCAGGTTAATGCAGGAGTCCTATCACATAGGTATTTGAGGGAAAGAGTAGTTTTATAAGCCAAGCATTTAAAATATAACTAGATGGGGCTCTATTTGAAACGTCTGTCCACCACACGCAAGTCTCAAAAAGAACATTTAGATGATGATAATATACCTACCCAGATGAAAGTGAGATCTATTTTCTTGTGCAAGGGGCATCTATTGCTAGGAAAGGTATTGCATAGAGTAACTAGCACAAACTAAAACTTTGCATTAATTGTATCACTGCATTCACATAGGTATCATGTATTGAGAAAGGTGGGAATTAATAAATCGGAATTTTTGCGTAAAGAGTTGTCGTTCGTTCACAGAATCGTTAATTGATACTATTTTTTTTTAAATTAGAAGGAATCAATTACGAGTCAAACCAGTGTGGTTCTCAAGCATTGAGTAATTTTGTATTCTGCTTCCAAACAAACTCATTCCCTTAAAATAATAATAATTATAACATAAGAGCTGGGATCTCAGAGTAAAAATGAGACTTTTAGGAACCATAGTTGTGTATATAATAAGTATACAAACTACGACTCCTCCAGGGAAGAAGTACCTAGTATTTCTCTCAGTAAAATGTCCGATGCAAAAATGTTGCATAGTAGTGATAAATATTTTGATCTGAAACAATTAGATCGTCAATATCTCAAATCAATAATATTTTAATTCCTTATTCAGAGTGCTGAGCAGTATACATACATGGAAAAGTAATTAATTACACATTACTAGTTGCTGAGTCAATAGTAACGCCCTTCCTTCAGAGCAAATGTAATTAATTACGTACTGTTAAAAGTAACGGAATTATTATAAAATATGCCATTTAAATTAAATAGTAAACAAAAAAATTGCAATCAAATCAATATAGCTATTGAAACTAAATCTTCTGTAGAATGCCATTGTCCATTCAAATGGCATCTTTTACTCCTGAATGAATGGGGAAAAAAACACCTACAAATGCATTTATAAATAAAACCCTCGAAAAAAAAAAAGATCTTCAACATTGCCGTTTATTAGGACTGAGATATCTCACATCAAAAAGGTATGTAAAGACATACTACATAATAGAAATGGACATTTAAATTTGGCCCAAGTAGGCCTATTTCGAAGGTACTTATTTTTGGGTTTTTTCTTGCACAATATTTTGTTTTTTTTTGTCAAACTACATACAAAGATTTAATATCAACAAAAATATTTGATTTTTTTTTAATGAGCTAAGGATGGGTTAATTGCGTCTCACCACTGATTGATTGAATAGTCCTTTTCTAAAGGATTATTGAGTAGTCATTTTTTTATAAGGGATGAAGAATAGACGTCAAAAATAGATTATGTCTACTTATGTTCCTTTCTAATAAAAAAAAACATAAAAGAAGAAGAAGAAGAAGGGAAAATCATCATTTCTTCTGATTTCATTCAACGAGCCCTTCAAATGAACATCTCAATTGATGTACATATGTAACATACATAACATCTTCAATAATTTCCTAATGAACAATATGTAAAAAAAAAAAAAATCCCAGCTCAGCGTATCATTTTATGAAAGAGGACAATGAAAAAGTATACATATATCGAAAAAACATTTCCAAATGGAAATCAGGAAGCGTCCATTGGAGTAGAATAAAGATGAATAATTAATTATTATACATTTTTACAACTATTATGATTATAATATGAAAAATAATGACAACTCACCGCCGCAGTACTCTAATTTCATTTTCCAAGGAGTCTTCCTTTCCTTTTAAGGCCTTTTTGTCGATGATTTTGATTGCGAAAAGTTTTGAGGGTTCTTCACGAAGCTCAGCCAATCGAACCTGAGAAAAGGCTCCCCTAGAAAATGTGAATAAATACATACATAAATACAATACAATTGAAAATTAATCATATTCATTTGCAATAATAAATGATATGCAGAAATAATACATAATTATGATTTATATACATATGAGGAGAGAGAACAGGGGGAGGCAGCATGATTCCTGCATCGTAAATGAACTTTCCTTGAAATGAAGGAGGGGGGGGGGGGAGCATAGCATTCTATTGAATATTTATGTATGTAGTACACTTCGTGTGCCGTGCTACCAAAATCGATAAATTATAATGTTATTTAATTATTTACATGGATCTTTTTTTAATGTATGTATGTATGTATGTGTACATACATGGCAAACCTATCATTTTTTGCAAACTTTCTAATGCAGAATGAATAGAACTTTGACAGGGTATATACATATATGTATATTTGTATTTAGATAAATTGATATACTCGTGCAAAAAGTAACTACATATATGTATTATGATTTCAAATGAGCAAACAGTGCTTCTTCATTGACGTCATGCAAAGTTTTAAAGTAACTCCTTTAGCCATTTGAGACTCATAGTAGATTGCCGATCAAGGATTTGAGAGACATTACATTTCTTCATCAACATTTTGATGCATATTTTTGACTCTAAATCGGTCTTTTGACCCACTTTCAACCCAAATACACAACACATGAAGAACCACCTTCTCGATATATGAATTTTCCAAAGATTTAAAAAAAATTAATTCCCAAAATTTTTCATCTCAACATTTTTAAATTGTGGATTTAGTTATATTTTATTGAGGGTCAGTGGTGACACACAATGGATTTAATCCAAGTTTTTTTCTTTTTTTAAACAATAAAAGACAATTAAAGATATATTTATCAATTACTATAATGTTCAAAAATATTAATTACGAGTAAAAGAGATTGCAGAAATGATCGCCGAACTGGCAACAACATATGGGGTTTCAATAATAATTAAAAAAGTTTGATCGCATATATTTTTAATGGAAATGTATTTTAAAAAATGGTTATAGTTGTATATTTATTGTATTCCCATATGGTTAATAGTCGGCAACTTTGACCAATTCAATCGGCTCACTGATATATCCATCGAGCCCGACTATAGTACATATATGTACATAAAGTAGGAGACACAACCATTTTATGGTTAAGATATGATAATCAAGAAAGACAAATATTTTCTTGACATTAGTTTTTTTGTTGTTGTTGTAATTACGTGAGATTTGGCAGATTTCAAATAGCATTATTGCTCAATGATATCTAAAAAATAAATAGAATTCCTTCTTTTTCTTCTCCTTATTACATATTAAAACCATTTGCTATCTTATAGAGAGAACGACAATGAGGATGTGAATTAAACAAATGGAAAATAAAAGAGAAAATCAATTGAGCACAATTCCATCATTAACTACTCTCTTTCTCTCTATCTACATGTATGTACATCTACATATATCTATTTATGTATTATAAGAAGCTACCAAGATTAAAAGGAGATCGCGTATAATAGAATTCACTCGAATAAAAAGGAGGTAAGCCAGAGGGAGATTAACTTTTCCAGTATACTACTACATACATACATATGTAGATAGATGGAGAATTGTTTTCTTAGATCATGTTAAAGAAAAATTCACTCATGAATACATCTCTCAGAGGCATGTTATATATAGTTGTACTACTTTGGCTAAGAGAAAAAGTAAGTTTAATCTGATCAAAAACCACACGGCACAAGGAGAGAGGGTCAAAAGAATATTAATAAGAACAAAAAAAAACTAAAAAAACTAATTTCATTATTATTTCCCCAATAATGATATTAGTAAAAATAAAGTTTTTAATTAAATGGATATAATTTGCTTTGATTGAGTCCATTAAAAACTTTTTGATTAAAAGGATGAAGCAATACAATTTATTATATATATATATATATATTAGTTTAATGGTGGTAAAGTTGTTGAGTTAAAAGACGTATAGTAGAAAAGTTAACTGTTTATAGAGTGAAAGGCGCTTCAAGAAAATGTTTAGGTACTCAAAATTGCCTTTTTGATATAGACCTTTTGCTTTTGTTTTTTATCCTTTACAAGCCAAAGATGGGTTATTTGCGTGTCATCATTTGAAAAGTCCTTCTCTAGTACATATACATAGTTGGGTCTAAAAAATATTAGTTTGTCCCTAGGATGTCCAACGGCAGAGATTTCAATCACTTTTAACTTTTTGTACCAAAAAACAACCTATATTTAAAAGAATTCTGATTTTGGAGATTAAAGGAGGAGAAATCATGCACACAGTATTGATAGTTCAAGAAAAAAATTGAGGTGGAAAATTGAGTGCTACATGTATCTAAAATCAGTGGCGATCCGGTTCAACTTAATTAAAGGAGTCAAGATAATTAAAAGACTGAGCCGATGACTTCTCTTGACAAAAGGGGTATGACGTCAAATTTGACTCCTGTTTAATTATTTCTATTCGAGATCCACTACAATACTGCAATATTTAAAATATCCAGTTGAATTACCTTGACCTTCTATTCATCTCCTGTTGTATAATTAGAACAAACTGCCAATGAAAATCCCTATGACTCCTCAACATGGGGGTAGACGTTTTTTCTTTATCTTTGCCTAGCCTCTACAAATATGCACCCTATGGGGACAATGGGTCCTCTCTTCCAGACCGCCCCTACCTATTATATAGACATTTTATTGATAAATTATTATTATTTGTATACAGTGTGCCATACTCAATTACACGAGGTTTGTGCTACATGCTCTCCCTTCAAGAATTAAGAAACAACAGTTTTGCACAATAAAAAAATTCTGAACAGATTACCAACCACTCAAAGCATTGCACACGAAAACTATGTATGTATGAGCTAACCTTAAAATTGAGGGGGGGGGGAAGCCTCCAACGACCTCAAATAACCTCATGAAGGTCATTTGACCTTACCCATTCCCTCAAATTGACAATTTTATGAAACTATTGACTTTAGAGGCAAGCTAAAAAGTCGATTTTGGGTCAAGTATCCCTTATTCCTCTTGGCTGACTGTGATGCTTGATCAAACAAACGAACGAACAAAGGGACTTGGGCCAAATATTTATGGATTTATGTGTGTGCAGGGAAAAAAGGATGTATGTACATATATTATTCATATAATATAAAGAACGAAAAAGAAATGTAAATATAATATATGAATGTAAGTAAGTAAGTATGTACGTCCCTAAAGACATCAAAATCATCAAACAGGTTTTTTTTGTTTTTTTGTATGCAAACATATACCTATTTGAATAAATGTACACATTAAGTACAATGTATGTATATCTAGGTACATTTACACATAACTATGTATGTATGTATGTATCCTCAAATCTCTCTCTCTCTCTCCTTATTTTGAACCATTCATGAGAAATATCATAAGCATTCTCTCATAACTACATAGAATGAATGTAGTACTCGCGTATTGAACAGCTTTCTAAAAAAAAAAAAAAGGGGGAAAAGCATATACATATACTGATAATAACAATAACTTTCTCTTTACAAGCATTGCTTCCTTCCAAATAAATAAATGTTTTCTCATCAATATAATGATTTTTAGTGAAGAAAAAAAAAATTAAATAAATGTTTGATATTTTATGGCCGTGTATGTATGTAGACTAAGAAAAAAGAAGCTACAGGTGGGATTTCGTAGCTGATGCGATTTTAATACAACTTGAGTTAAAACAAATCCACATACGTATCCACACTTGTAAATAGACCTGAAGTGAAAGGAGCATTTATTTGTTATAGTACCTATACAAATATATCGATTTGAGAACAAAGTATTTGATTCAATTTAAATATTCACAGTTGTATGCTACAACCGGAGATGTCATGAGAGATCTCTGTGCTAATGTTTTAAACATCCTGGATTGAATGTGGAGTAAGAGCAGGATTTTGCAAGCAGAGAGAGACAAGAGAAATAAAAGTCTACCAATTGATCTAACGGTTTCGATCTCATAATCTATTAGAAACACAACTGCATCGTTTGTACAACACTATTTGTTATACATATTTATATTATTTGTATTGACATAAATATTGTCGGCTTAGGATAATAGCATGAAAATTATATTAAGAATTATTGTGAACACAACGTTGATTTTGCAAAAGGTAAATATAGTCTTATAAATAAGTAGTTTTTATCATCATCTGTCACAAATTATTCTTTGTTCTTTGTGATTTTGAGTCTTTTTTTTTTTCGCTATCTTTTTTGGTTGAGAGATACAAGAAATATAACCTGTGTTAGAGCTTGTCTAGAACTCTGAAATCAATAGACTAGTAGAATAATTCCAAATATGATCTTTATTTTTCTCGATGAGACTCATATTCTTGAGGCAAAGACACTAACATTTATTAGTATTTATCAATGTTTTTAAGATTCAAGGCTTTTTTTTAGACTTAGTGTTGTAGATAGAGGTAAATATTCCAAAACCATTTTGATAATGTCCTTATCATTATTTTGATTCGATTCATACTTGCTTAAGTACAAAAATTAGTGGGTTTTTTTTGTTTGTTTTTTTACATCAGAGGCTCATAGCTTCAAGAAAGAGTACAAATATTACATTTTACGTATAAACTGATATTTTGAGCTTTAATTTAATTGACAGACCCTCTTTAAAAAAGTTCTCTATCCTTGTCCATCAAAATATTTTGAGGCTAAAGCTATTATTTGGGGAAATGTTATAAAAATAATCCATATATTAGAAGGCCATTGAAAGAGAAGAAAAAGGGGGAGAGAGAGAAAACTAGAGAGAGAGAGAGAGAGAAGGGCGTAGAACTAACACACAAATACATTTAATTTTGAAAGTAAATCAATTTTGGTTCATGAGGAATCTGGAATCTGGTGTTAATCCACGGAGGAGTCTGGTACTATGGGATGGAGCCCTTGACAACCTTATCCCCACTCGATTGTCCCTGGCTACTACTACTACTACTAGAATCAATATTCTTCATGTATTTCCATGTCAAACGACAAACAAAAGGTGAATGAATATTTGATGAATTTCCATTGAATTGAAAGTTCGATGGGTCTACCCACAAAACATAGCACATGCTTTGTTCTACACAGTTGAGGGGTGAACCTTTGATTCCCTATATTTTCATATTTCTATGAATGAAAGGCCACAAAAATCCTTTGAAGGACTCTCCCTATACATATATGCATTTTATACATACTTGTGTATATATATGTGTGTGTATATAAAAATATACAAGCATGAATTTTAGGATCCCTTATTATATGCACATAATACATATAGTATTAAGAGAGAAACGCCTTCTTTTTGTCTTTCTTCTTTTTTTTAATAGCTATGCAATAAACGTCGTTTTGTGCATCATTTTAAAAAGCACTACTTTGGCTTTCTTAGATATAATTATCGAATATAGCTCTAATAGACTTACATACATACATACCTAAATATATAAATGTATTGAAAGGAGTAAAGAAATAATGAATCAAGTAAATCAATTTGATATATTTGACTCAAAAAAAAAAAAATTATTATTATGGATGTAGACTCCTAGACAAAAGGAAATACTTTTCTTCTTTTAAAAGAAAGATTTTTTAGATGGCTTTTAAATACATATATATATATAGTTACATTAAAAGGCTTTCTCATTAAATGAAAGTCTGGCTTATCAGGGTCTCTTCATTTTTCGCAGGGACGCTCCTTTTGCCCATGTACGTAAGTAAGTGTAATGGGCTATTCTTTGTCAATCTAGGACAACCATTTCACCATTTTTATAAGCAGAAAATGTGATTCAAATGGTCTTTAGATGTTTTTCTAAAAGCCTGAAGCCAAATTGAAGAGTATTTTTGAATTCCCCACCCCTGAATTACCCCCCCCCCCCAAAAAAAAAAACAAAAAAAAAAACATATTTTGATCATAATTTTGTATTGAATTGATATAAAAATATGCAATTTTTAGACTTGCGCGTAAATTCAAAAAGGAGGAACAATGGCAAAATGAGCTTAAAATTAGTGAAACTTTAATTAGCCGTAATTACTTAATGGTAAGAGAGCTATTGACATCAAATTGTCTGGTTTTATATTTGCACATGTATCAAAATATGAGTCAAATTTCAGTCAATTCTGAAATCTATGGTGTAAGTTTGATATTTTTTTGTCCTTCATTGACAATTAATAGCCCTAATATGTATGAGTGTATGTATCTATGTATGTAAGTAATTCTAGCATAGAACCACAACATTAAGAAAAGAAAATGAAAGAAGAAAGCTTATAATTAATTAATTAGACTTCACATTAGACACCACCTGTGGATGATGTTCCTTCCTTTTTACATAATTAATAATAAGATTGGTGCAACTAAAGGAGAAGAAGAATGATGATGATATACTAAGGGAAAGAGGGGAGGGGGAAAAAAAGTTTAAAAGTCTAGGTAGAATAAGTAAGTATTATCTAAGTAATTATTCCAAAGAGTAAGCAACAAGTTCTTAAAAGAGAAAAGATATACAAATGTATATATGTATAATATATATTATATCTACCAAAACGTATTCAAAAAAAAAAAAAAAGGAAAAGGAAAGTTTCCTCTCGTGAAATTAAAGCAGCAACTTTTATAAATATTTATAGCTTCAAACATATTTACATACTACACACATACATATGTGTTGATATTACATATACTATACTTGTATGTATTCTGGGTTGTGCTTCAGATACAAGGTAGTTAGTAGTGCTTATAGGAAGATGATACAAAGAGAAAAGCTTTTAATCTCACATGTCATGTCTTTCTTTCTTTCTTTCTTATTTAATGAACAGCAAATAGAAAATCATCAACATCATACGAGACAGAGTCTGTCTCGTAGTAGGTACGAACAAAAAATAATAATTATTCAAAGGTCTACATACATAGAAACTCATTGTCTTCTCATATTACTTTTTATTTTCCTTATTAAAGACACTATCGGCTAAAGAAAAAAGTAATTCGTTAAACCTTGTCTCAAAAAAAGAGAAGACAAAGATAATCATTATTATTGTTAGGCACATATTGTATGTATGTATATAAATTAGAAAGCCCCAATCTAATGAAGGAAGGATATTTGACAGACACAAAGTAGTCATATCATAGTAAATAATTACGTATATCATGTAGTCATAGATTGCAGTCGCAGTTATAGTGCGGGTCCCTTACTTTAAATGATATATCAATGACCAGGAGTGTGTACATAATATAAAAATTGACACTTTCGTCGATTTCATAGCAAAGATTCCTGGGTTTCAATGTAAATCCAAGCTAAGTTTTGTTTAAAATGGAGTTTACACAAATGTTGCAGGAGAAAGAGGCTTTTGAATGGAGAGAGGCAACTGTTTGGGCTCGTAGTTTTCTTAAGGCTCTTGCCTATAACATTTTAAGGGAATTCATGAGAAGGACTACAAAGTCTCCACTATTCTAAATGTTGACAAGAACTACACTGTCCGTAGGAAAGCATAGAGCTCCTGTCTAATGCCAATATGGATAAAGGACTTGAAAAAAAAAAGGATCAAAAGTTCTAAAGAGGTGACTCGCCATTACAAAAGATATCCCTGTCATCTACTCAGATGAAAATTTATTCAATCTCAACAATATGAGATCCTACATATTCATCCAGGTGTCAGACTTAAGACTGGCTGATTTCTAATTCATCTAAAACCCTGAAAAGGAGTTACTTTACTCATCTGTCCATTTGAAATTATTGAAGACAAGTGTACAAAAGTCATGGATCCTGCAAGTCCTTCCCCAACTAAGAGGTCCAACAGGCATGCTCAAACTCATTCACTCATTTACATACCTCAACTTTGGAGTAAGAATAAGTCAAAACACTCTTGGGACGAGAAAAGTTGGCAGAAAAACCATGGAAAACATAAGAATCAAGGAATAGAGTAGACATTTTGAATAATCTTTGCATATTTAAATCTTCACAAATGTATGTATATACTTTGTCAATGAATTTTTTTTAGATTTATCTTATTTTAAATTGACTATGAGGCCCTTAAAAAAACCACTTTTTAGCGGTAATTTGGGCAAGTCAAGAAAATAATAAAATCAAAGACGCGATACATATTAATTCTGTTCTTTCCCAAAGAGGTGGATACATATCCTTGATTACAATAATAGGAATATTAATGATATGTAGGTACATACAAATAAGATAAGAGCTATTTGACAGGTTATAAAACTAACAATAATTATTATTATTGAAGATAAATCTTTTATGACTTAAACCATAATGTATGTAAATAAATAGGCAGGTGAAGACAAAAGGAAAAACAAGAAGAGAGAAACTGATTTGTTGACCAGGAGAGCTCCTTAGAAAATTCAATCACAAATCAATTTGTATATATGTATACTTATAGATAAAGAATGTGATGAAGGTCATTGAGGGTACATTGAAATTGCTTTGTAAATATTTAAATATCAGATATCCCCTTTGGTTCATATTTTCATCCTTAATCATAATACAGCGTCTTCAAGATTTGTCCTCAAGGCTAAAATTCATTTCTTTACCTCCTCTCTCTCTCTCTCTCTCTCTCTCTCTCTTTATGCTTGTAAAATATAATATATATATATTATTTTATATTAGTATATATGTCTAAAGCAAGGCTAATCAAATACAAGTAAATAAATAAAGGTAAGTCATAAAACACATGCACACATTGAAAATGTATATAATAAGCAATTTGAAATGTGAGATGGAACCTTGCATTTGATCAAAATAATAATAATAATAATAGAGTCAGCAATCTATTATGTACGTTCCTCTTGTTCTGAATAAAACTCTGTACATAAGTATGTATATATACAAAAAAATTGAATACAAAATGTTCATATCCCATGGCTTAATGAGTTACAATTAGCCCTATATACCCTAGCAAACTAACTGCTACAAATATACAAATAACGAATGAGGGCACTGCGTTTATTTATACATGTGAATAGTATTAAAAAATATGGGCCTCAAGCCATTGGTGCAAAATATTTGTGGGATAATATGCATTTTATGCATTGGAAGAAGTATTTTTAAGTTTTTCACATAGTTGCATAGTGGGCCAAATTATGTATGTATATGTAGTGTGCCAGTAATTTAGAGGGCTAATAGTTTTTATTTTCAAAAGTGTGTTAAATGGAGTCCCGGAGCCCGTTTTGATGGGATTCAAGAGGAAACGCCCTTTAAATTTTGAGTTTTTGTGTGTAATTAATATTGAAAAATTAAACTACATGAAGTGATGCTTGAGGAATTATATTTACTTGATTACTTGAAATGTAGTATTCAAAATTATGATTCACAGGTAAAATGTCCATAATTATATACATAGTGAAGGAAAAAAAGAGATTTCTAACGAGTGAGGATCCCTCCAAAATCTTGTATGTTGATAATTTGGAATATCTTTTTTCCTTTTTTTTAAATAAGAAGATTTTTAAAGTGTGGGAGAAAATATATATTTAATATATGTATACTTTTAATATATTTAATTGGCACATTTAATATGTAGATGTCTTTTAGTTCTTAATGCAAGCATCATATATATATATGTACATACAAAATTGGGGTTAAAGAGAACATATATTGTACTATGTTATTAATTGTTGCATTCAAATAGATAGATAATAATGAATAAATACCAATCATTCATTATCTAACTAATTGGGTCGTAAATGAGGCATACATACATATATGATATGATACATGAATATATGTGCATTCCTAAATGATGAGGAAAGTATGTATGTGAATATATTCAAAATATTTGTCTTTCAAATGTTTGTAATTAGTTTTTTGTAAAGCATTTTGTAAGTCATATTTATAAGAAATAGAGACGAACACTCAGTTCTCTCATGAGATGAGATGAGACACATTTAATGGTAAATATGTACAAAAATAATGTCACAAGATCAAAATACATAGAAGTAGTTTATCCATCTCTGTTCACAAGAGAGGGCTTTCTTCTCAGTGTTCTTGAAGCTGGGTGTTCACTCTATGTGTATATAAGTATTGTTTTTGTACCATATATTCCCTTTCTCAGAGGAAGAATAATATTTACCTAAATATATATATATATATATATATATATATATATGGGATGTCAATAAAATACTGATATTCAAGGGGTCCCTTTAATGTATACATTCATGACATACATACAAAAAGGATCTCTCTAAATAGTATCTACATTAACCAAAAATAAATGATCGACACTTATTTAAGCAATTTCGAACTACATATAATTACGTTGTCTACATATATATATACTCTTACAATTAATGTTTAGTTTTCGTGTCGACAAAGGAACATATCTAAAAGAAAGTACTGGACATATGTAGGTACAACTATAAATAGATATTTTAAAAAAATGGCTAAAAAAATTGACCATCACATGTATTTTTAAATTCTATCAAAACAATATATATTTTTGATCCTAAACATTATAAGCAAGGCTCAAAAATTTCATTTAATACGCTAAAGCTTTTTCATAAGAGTTGAATTTATTTTTGCGAATTTTCACTCCAAAGTCAATATTCCCTAGTAAATATATGTATTTATATATTATTTTTAATAACTTGCTCTAGCTATAAAAATCAATGGATAAATTCGCATTTTTTTATTGCTTTTTTTTCTTTTCAAAAATGTAACGTAATATTATGTCAAGCAAGTCATTTTTTTTTTTTTTCATTTGATACTCTTTGAAATTATTCTCTCAACATACCTAGATCCCCTCTCTCCCTCTATATATAAACAGGATCAAGAATTAATGTTATATGTATGTATGCATTTTTCACAAGTATATTTGTATTTATCATGCCTCGCACAATAACTATAAGTTCACAAGAGCGTTGAATTATTGATTTATAGACTTCATAAAACATCATACATACACATCCATACAAATATCAAAAGTGTAGCAATTTTTCAAAACAAATCATACATGAAACAGACTTGATGGTAATGATGATAATAATAATAATACAAATCTAGCATTTCCTACTACCTACCTAGGTACATAAAATACACAAGTATAGTAACGCTTATTTTGTAGAATCTCAAATTGCTCTGCCATTCAATAGTCAGGTTGTGAGTAAAATTAATCTTTTTACTTTAGTCTAGTTATTCAAACAGGAATTTGAAAAATAATTAATTAAAGTAAGGTTTGTTTGTTTTTAGTTCATTCAATACCTAATCATGAAGTATGAAGGAGTTTAGAGTTAATGTTTCAATGACTAAGTATAGTGAAGGTTATAAGACACCCTTTTGTCAAAAATGCTTCCATATACAGTTTTTCCAATATATATATATATATATATATATAACAATACTTGATATCGTGACTGTAAATGTCAATGATGCTAAACTCGGAGAATGAATGATAAATAAATACGTAGAAGGGTGTTTGGGAAGGATATGAAGAAATATGAATGTACAAACCATTGGATTGATGCATATATATATATATATCAATATATCATAGATAAAGAAAAATATAAGCCATTGACTTCTTACAAAAGGGGTAGCCGTCTCAAGTGATGACGTCATTTCTTTTCTTATTTTAAATCGTATCTGGTTTTTTTTCAATTTAAATACAGGGAATTACTATGAAGAGGACGAACAATTAGTGCAATGGATGAGTCAGACTGTTTGAGAACGCTAGATCTACGAGCAACTAGCAGAGAAAAAAGCTGGATTGCCCTTAAAAGACACTTCAAATGAAAAATCAGACTAACAGGATATTACAACTCTATCTATTACTACCAATTTACTACTTTTATAACTGAATTTATGACGCAGACATATAATTTCTTAGATCAATTTGGACGAGCCATCAACAATTGTTTCCTTTTTGATTCATAAATAGTAGTTTGTATGCGTTGGGCCATCATGATCACCAGAGTGTTTCTCTCTTTTATTATTTACTTGTTTTGAATTGTCATCATATTTTGAGTGGTAGTTTTTGACTTATTTTTCAATATAGTTGTTCGAGAAGGAGCTAATGGTATTCTCTTATACATATCCTTTATTTAAATTGATACATTTTGACTTTTAAAGTAGTATTTTGTGACGTCAGTGAAAGCACTCTATATATGAAGTTTCAGTAATTGTAACACTGAACAACAATTTGTCTCCTCTAGCAATATAGTCTTTAGGTTATTTCTCCTATATTCTCAAATTAAGACTCAATGGAGAGCCGCCTTTAATGGCCCTTACAGTCTACTTTACCCTCCTTGGAATATTTTCATCCAAACTTGTAACAACTTGTTACATAATTCTGTGAGTAATTACATATTTATGTACATTTGTAAGTAAGTGTGTACTAGGGGGTGTTCTCAAACTCCCTTTTATTCCCGAGTCTTTCCAAATGAAATTTATGCATTGTATTTGAGATTATTTAAAGTTTTAAATCTCAGCGTCAAAAAATTTAAAATAGCATTATCTACTATTAAATCCTAATATTTTATTTTGAATGATTTTAGATTTATAAAATGAACTTGCGTTGCCGTGGTTTTTGACATAGGAAGTGGAAACTTTGAATATATCATAACTAAATCCCAATACAACACACGGATTTTATTTGGAAACATTGGTGTGTGCCTAGGTATCTGGAATGATACAGTATTTTTCGGATTGTAAGTCACAGTTTTTTTTTCATAGTATGGCCAGGTGTGCGACTTATGTGTCAAATTATGAACGCATTATTATATCATTTCACATGTTATTTTCACACTAAACCGCAAAATGCAAACCCATATATGTTTCTTCCTTCTTAATTATGCATTCTTTGGCTGGTGCGACGTATAATCCGAAATATACGGTATGTAAATAATATTTACCAAGACAATCAAAGAAATGAAGGGGGAACATACCTAGTATGAGCCACAGTAAAATCGTTTATACGTACATAGATGTATATGCAATAACGCCAATATCTTAGAATTTTGGCTCTCTTTTTTACACACACATACATTAAAAGAGAGATAAGATAAATAAATACATAATTCCTTTCTCAGCCGCCACAGTGCAAGACTTCTTTTTATTTGCAAAGTTATGTGAAGAAAAAAAAATAAAGGTCTTGTAGAATCCCAATAGTGAGGAATGACGTCATAAATATACATATAATTAGTATTGCACTTTATATATATATATACATATGTATAGTGATGACATCTGACACCGCACTGTAGCGGTGTTTTTCAAACTTTTTTTATAGCCCATGGCGTCCAAAGGAAAGATGACCAAATTCATGGGGTAGACACTTGGAACAAACGTTTTTTCGTATTTTCTCTAACTGAAACAACCATGGTTGCTGGAATGGGGAGGGGCCTTTTTAAAATCAATAAAGTTGCGTAATTATCACGTCATTGATAAGTGACGTCATTTTGGTAAAATTGCTCCCCCCCCCCCCACTTTACTCTTTTGTGAGGAAAGGTTGTGAGATACAATGGAGATCACGTCGTGAAATGATACAGAATTGGAAATCAAACTACATACATAGATTGCATGATAGAAACATACATTAGTACCAGTAATCATAACATGAAAACATAAGTAGGTAGATTGTGTGTATTACAAAAAAAAAAAAAAAAAAAAACATTGACCAACTTGTCTTGCTATAAAAAAACAAAAGTAAAACAAAAAAACTTTATGTTTTTTTTTTTACAAAAGTTAGAAAGGAATCAAACGCACACACACACGAAAGAAGCTTTCTAACTTATGTAAGATTTAATAGAATGGAAACAAAGTAAAATTAAAACTTCGATGCTTCAATCTCTATCTTGAATAGTTTGATTTTTTTACTATTATTTTATAGGTGGATGACGTGATGGTGAAGGAAAGGAATTTCAAGAAGCAATTATTATTTGCAAAAATTTTACTTTCAAAAATAAAAAATAAATAAAAACTTTAATTTAAAGTTAATGTCATTTGTCTCAAAATGACTGCACATATATCATGTATAACCTTTTAATATATTTTATAAACTTTTCCTAAGTCTCTCTGTCATGTCATTATTTATAGACAATAAACAGTTATATATAAATATATATTTTGAATGCCCTAATGATCTACAAGTACAACTAATCTCCTTCAATTGTATTATTAGAGACATTTTGCGACTTATAACTTTTTCTAAACACCGATAATGATTATTTTTAGGGTTATAATTAATCAGTAAAATATCCCAAAATAGGTATAACAATTTAAAAAAATGACTATTCATACAAAACACCAAATTGAGATAAAAAGACTTTGCATCAAATTAATAATTCAAAATAAAGTACAGGCTCTACATATATTTATTTTATGTGAAGTGATTTTTTCATTTAAAAAAATAAATAATTCGATTTAATAAATGGTAGTTAAAAAAAACACAGAAGATGTAGTAAAAAAACCATTTTTCTCCACTTTTTCCATTCCGTTTATAATTTTGTTTATGTTCATATATCCTACATATGTTCGAACATATATTGAATGAAAGACTTATTCATGAAGTCAATATCTGTTTTCATATATACCTATATATATATAACATAGTAGATATAAATTAAATATTACAACATGTCTTTTAGTCTTTAGTTTGTATAAAATTGCCTTTTAAATTTATTTTAGAATAAAACATCAACTGCAAAGATGCTCTAAGTCGTATTTTGAATTAAAATACACATTTTATTGAAAAGTCCTTTTATATTTTTTACCCCCCAAAAAGACACACATTTTTTTTATTCTTTATTTATAATTTATTTTATGTTTAACCTTCACATAATATGTACATATATGTATAGGTACTTTTGCGAGAAGGAGAGTAAAAAGCAATCAATTGAGAAAAAGGATATATATATATATATACTAAATAATAAATAGATCAATCTATATAATAAGAATATAATTAAATCTTTGGCAATTTCGTGACAGGCTCTATCCATCCCCACCCCTTCTTAACTTTGTAATATATGTACATATAATAATCATTATTATTGTTGAAGTTATAAGAAGGTATATCATATATACACGTCATACCTACATATTTATATGTTCAGTCAATTTTATTTCTAACGAGCTCGGTTCTAAAGAAATTTGCAATGTAGCAAGCAATACGATTTAAAGCTTCGTCTCCTACTACTAATTATTATTATTTTCGTATTCATTATAATAGTTTGTTTGGAGCTGGATATCAGCTGACGAGGAAGGCGAGCAATGTAGTTAAGAGAACAGTGAAGTGAGTAGGTTTTCAGACCTGAGCAGGGGGGGAGAAGGGGGAGGGGGGATAATTCGGATTCTACAAATAAATACATAGTTTTTCTATATTTTTAAGAGCCATTGGGTTCTTCCACAACTATTTTTTCGACATTGAATATGCATAAATAAATACTCAAAGAGGTTGAAGGACATGATTTTTCTCTAAATTTGTGGCTATAAAAGTAATTAAACTATGGTGTTTTACGGCTGAAAGGTATCAATAAAACGTAAATTGCAAAATTGCAGATCCATGATGCCATTTTAGGCATGATACTTTAAAGATGAAAAAAGTCATTTTTGGGTCAAAATGTACCATTTTCAAACGTTTTATTCCTAGGTGTCAAATATTCTAATGTTATTGTTGCAAAGTGTTAAAACTACTTTAGTCTTTTTAACTCTGAAGCCTGAGAGGGGGGAGATGATTCTACAACCTAAATATACTCGGTTCATATTCTGGAAGGGGCGTACTCCCTCTCCCCCCCCCACCCGCTACCTATGTGTCCCTAATGGAGGAAAAATTGATTTTAGTGAGTGAGTGAGTGAGTGAGTCCCTTCATGTGATTTTGTATATGTTTTTTCTAGTGACAAAATAAATGAAGGAAAAAATAATAGTTCTACTTAAGATCAGAGCCAATCCAGGTACAATGTATGCACTCTGAACAGAGTTATTCATTTTAATTTAATACAAAATGTTTTTGTTTTTTTGACAAAATACAAATGAACTATTACAAATCAAGACTCTAGTACCAAAATAGTAATACAAATATGTATTGTACAACATATGAACAAAAGTTTGTTTCAAATACAAGAAACGTTTCCAGAAGGACGACCTGTATCAATTAATTCCCTTTTACTCTCGTTAGAAAGTGAGTGGACTGTTCATATTATGTATATTTTACGCACCGAACAAAGTAGAAGAGTGAAAATATTCTCCTTTTTTCTTCTCTCTCTTCTTCTTCTTCTTCTTTTAGTGAAAAGAAAGGAGAGCTATTATTACTTAGTTGTATGTAGTATTAGGTAAAACGATACATACATTGTCACTATTATAATACTAGAACCCCTTCCTTCCTTCCTTCCTCCCTCCTTTTCCTCCTCTTCTTCTTAGAACAGACACATATACATATACCTATGAACCACGTATGTTTGTAATATCTTATTGATCTATGCATTGCAAGAATCTTGAAAGAAAGAAGAAGAAGAAGGAGAGCATTTCAATGGTCATTACTTTGCAATCATTGCATGCAAAGCCTAAAATTCATCACGAAATCATAATAACAAAGTTATTCAAATGCAGGAACACCTATAAATAACAGCTACTTGACAGTATATGTATGTTATGATTTCCTTCATCTTCCTCCTCTCTTGTTTTCTTATTTATTTCAAAAAAAACAAAAAAAAAAATGCATTTGAGGAGAAAATAAACCTATGCTAATGTCAACACGGAGTTAATAAATCAAATTCTTGTTTAAAACTCTTGAGTCATATCCATAGTATGAGACAACTTCTCACATACTTTGATACAACAACTAAAGTACATTGTATATTGTACAATCTATTTGTGATATATTATTATTATTAATAGAAATAACAATAACAATATTGCCATAAAAGTATACATACATAATATATGTATAAGGCAGGACGAGGAGCACGACGACGGCCTTGGAAATAAAGTATAGAAATCTATTATATAAATACATATATGTATTTACGTGTATTTCGTTCAATCGAAACTTTATTCTACCTGATGGAATAATATTATTTTATTTTTCAAAGGTCTTTTGACCAAATGATATCTTACATAACACATTTGATTATACTAAAGTCCATAACACAATATTACTTCTTTCAAAAAAATAATGATAATACTACCTCCTTTAGCCCTCAACACTTAATTCTTTCTTCAAAATTTCCTAATAAAAAAAATTGAATTTTTTAGGATGGTGTCAACTAGTGAATGAGGGTTTGTATTTTTCTGATGTGTGGGATCAAGGTCCAATCATGTGAAAATGCAATGTAAGAGTCGGTCAAAAATCCACTTTTGTATCAATACATATTTGTTCTATTTGGAATTAAATGGTAGAAGAAGCACCCTTTAGGAGAGTCTTAGCGTTCCACCTCCTCATAGGGTGTGTCCCGTAGTTTGAAATGCACTAATTTTAATATATGTATGCATGTATGTATGTATGTAAAACAATAGCATTCGTTTTATGACTCCACGAATATAACGATGATATACATGGTAAGAGTTATAATTAGACATTTCACAAATGCACAACTATGACTCTGAATATTGAATGCCCTGACATTTTTATACTGTTGAGTGACTACAAAACAAACAGATGTCACATATGTTCAATATTAGAGAATGCTATTGAAACAAAAAATCGAGACATGACCTCCCTCCCTCCTCCATTTTGCTAAGAAAAAGAACAATTTTTAATTAAATAAAGAAATATGTATTTAAGGGATATAAAGAAAAGAAATTTTTAATAAAAAAAAATAATTTGTTCGTCAAATATTGGCATAACTTCATCATACCTAGGACAAAAAAAAAACCTCAAAGAAATATTGTTAAATGTGGTAGTGAAATAATAAAAAGTTCAAGCTTGGGGTAAATATTAAAAATTTATTAAAAATCCTATTTTTTATTGCATGGGTTTTCTCTTTATTGATGATTTTTTAATGAACATTTTTTATAACATTTGTGAAGCTAAAACATCAAACTGGCCTGGGGAGTGTATGTATTTTTTTAAATATAGCAACTTTTGAACAAATAAAAGACAATTTTAATGTAATATTAAATTTTTAAAGAGAGGAACTTAAAATGCGAATTTACACATCAAATAAAGTACAAACATATTAAGAACAGAGTTATGTGACTTTTGAACGAAAATGAATGGATGAATCATATTTTAAAATGAAATTCAATTACTATGAAAAAACTGTATCGCATTAAAAGAAATTTTGAGCCCTTGTTTTCCATATTTTGTGTCAAAAATGTATTATGTTTATTTGATAGAAAGTAAATATTACATAAATAAGTCAATTCTCTCCCCATTATTATATTTTTTTTTCCATAGGATAAATTTCAAGTTGCATTGTCACATCATGACTTTCAATTGTAAACGTTGATGGGTTTAATTTTAATTAGCATTTGTTTTTATTAACAATTCCCTACTATTAAATGAGATTTCTCTCTCTTGCTCGTTTAGGAAGGGAAAAACGGGTTGAAAGAGGCGCATTAAAATTCACATTTTGAGTCATGTAGAGATGTTTTCGATGATCATATGTGATTTAAACTGCCGTTGCATTTTTTGAGTAAAGTAATATACATATATGTATACCATATACCATATGAATGAATGTTGAATGAAAAATCCAAAATAAGAAGTAAAGAAAAAAAACCTGATTACTTTCTTTAAAAAAAAAGAAAAGAATGAAATAACAGCATGATTGATGATACTATGATTAAATTATATTTAAACTTACATATTCCTACACATCATGTATCAAATTAACTTTGTCGATTTATTATTATTATTTTTTCAATCTTTTAAAAACTTAAGTCTTTTTTTTTTTTCATTTCTTTTTAAAGGAACATGACAAAATAATTTATACCATAAATACCATAATTATTATGTATATAGCTACATAAATATATTCCCCTTAAAAATACACTAAAAATAGATTTGAAACGTGATTTAGCATGTATGTTCTTGACACACTCAAATAATGAATCAATAATTTCATTTTTCTCCCATCAAAAATGGTTTTTGAGATCTTTTTATTTAAATTTTTGTGAGAATTTTTAGCCATCGAAGAGAAAAACAAACCTAAAGAACAACAAAAAATCCAAATGAAAATGAATCAATTGTATTTTAATTCAAAATATGAATTTATGTTTCATATATGTACTATATTATGTCTTTAAAATTGAGCCCTTTTCAAGTCCTTTAACACTATTAGAACGGACGGGGCGCTATCATTTTTGATACTATTTTGACTTTGGCGTTATGTATCACTTTATATTCAAAACCTTGCCTTCCGAATTTTTTTTGTATTAAATAAATTAAGACCTAAATGAAGTAAATAGTCTTTTTTTCTATTGTCCGACCATAGATTGTTCTACCTCACAGACAGTGGAATCACTTTTGCACCTTGCACTTTTTACTAGTAAATGTTATGTAGTTAAATAAACAAATCGCAGTCCTGACATTTATTGTTTGTTTTTTTTACAACAAGTTAATATTTGCATTAGGGACATGTACTATTTGCAAAATTGTGTCTGCAAATCATGCAACCGTACAATTAAAACAGAAGTTATTTGTAAAAACAAATTCTCAAAGATCAATTAATTATATGTATATATTATTAAAACAATATCCAGTATTTACATTTATATTTCTAAAAAGGAATTTAGAATGTTCATAGAACCTTCATTTATATTTCAGAATAATTTTGTTAGCAATTATATTGTTAAAAATAAACAATGATATCACTCAAATCTTTAAACGAGCGGAATCATGTTTGATACCATCAGTCCACAAAAGGAGAGGTACCGTTCCACCGTGGACCTAATGTTCAAAATAGTCATTTTTTTAAAGGTCTTGAGATCACAAAAAGGCTCTTCAAACATCATTTTTGCATCAATGCCTGCATATACATTAGAAAATCCCTCATTTATGGTCAAAATAAAAGATCGCTCTCAAAAGGGGACACCCCCAGATACTATTCATTGATGAGTGAAATATGAGATTTGTGCATTGAATAAATTGTCTTCAAGGGATGAAAGAGAAATAAAGACCTATTATATAATTCTATCCTCAATGAGTCATGAAAGAAATGACGTGGGGAACATATATAAGTACATATTATGTAGTATGTAGAAACTCTCGGATCCATGACTACTCATGGAAGAAAAGTAAATAAGGAAGAAAAAAATAAATATTTCATATTGTAAGGTCGTCTTAAATGAAATTCCTTCTAAAGGGCAATATGCAAATAGGTATCTAAAGAATTATCCAAGAAAATGGTGACTGGTTGATCAAGATATACCAAGGCATTAAGGAAATGCTTCTCAAACTTTTTTTTAATTTCAGAGTGTATTCATGGGATAACAAATTGGGCGCATCATCATTGAACTAATTTTATAGTCTTGTTTACAAATATGTACTTAGATAACAGAGATTTTCGCAGCGACACTGTCAATTCTTTAGAGGCATACAGTTAAAGAAACAGTGTATTCAAGGGTGGAAACCACAAAAAAATTGATCTTAAGACAAATGATTTCGAGAACCAGGGTACTAGATAGATATTCTTCAGGCATTCAGATTTTTACTAATGGCTGAATCTACGAAAGGGATTATTTAAATGTAAGCCAATTTATTAATCATCCATAGTTCAACCTTGAAAGAGTGTAGTTTTTACATACATAGTATATTTTTGTTTGTTCGTTCTCTTGCTTTGCTTGTTTGTTTGTTCTTGGAGAATTATTATTATTTTTTGCACACACAAAATAATCTGATTTGTGTCTTTAATAAATACTTACAATGTGCGCATATATATATATATACAAGGATGTGTTCATCTTTTCCCCTATGTATCTGCAAATAAACTAACAACAGTATCTGCAACATACAAACAAAAAGAAGACTTAAAAGAGCTGCTACGAGGAGTTTATATTATATGTGTGTACATTTATGAAAATATGTTTTCAATGTATGTATATATATGAAAGACGTTGAAACAGTGAGCGATATATATATACAAATTATAACATTCTATGACGATGCGACAAAGCTATTTGCTAATAATAATTATTATTACTATCATTGAAATGGAATGAAATGAGACAAAAATGCAGTGGTAGTTGCTTTTGAACATATCCTCATTGTGTTTATCTACATAGCATATGTATGTATTTATGTATTAAATAATAAATAACATCCAATTGGATTCTCTAAATACACCCCTCAAACGTTCATATTTTTCTCTTAACTGTACATTCATGATTAAAAGATGGTACGAACTGTTGTTAGTACTAACATACCTATAGTAATAATAATAATAATAAATACCATAAAAGTCTAGACATAAAAATTTAAAAATTTATATAATGAAGTATATTTATATAGTAATACCTAGATAAAAGGTTTGACTCTGTATGTATGTACATGATATCTAGACTAAAGGAAGGAACCACCAACTCGGTGTGAGGAATGTACATATGTACGTATATGTCTAAGGAAGAGAGAGAGAGAGAGAGAGGGTAAAGAAAACTGGATGTAGGTGAGAGACCTGTTCCAGTGCTATTATCTTTGTACCTACGGAATATCCAAGAAACTGCACTAAATCGAATGGGTTTATAAATTAGGGAAGAAGAAAAGGAATGAATAACTTGTCAAAGGACATGTTCTATACATGGATAACTTAGGTATATATGTATATACAGATACATAAAAGTAAAATCAAAAACTTGGAAATGACGTTTAGGTATAAAGGAATTAAATACAATTTTTAATTTGTCAAAGGGCTTATTTATTTTATTTGTTTCAATGGGCGCCATCTATGATTGGTCATTTATATGAACAAGTAGACAGAATAAAAAAAGTTCTTTAGATAATAATAATACAGAAAAGTGAGACTCTTACGTTCCAAGGACATCCTTCATAATGTATTTATCCTCCACTGTAGGCACCTTTGCATCTTTTTTATTGTTAGAGTCCCCATCCTTGGAGGAGGATTTGGAATTTGATTTTTTGCCAAATAACGGCATTGTGAATCAATGGGGGATGAGTTTGTATGTTGATGATTGGATGTTGTATGTAGATTGTAAATTATTATTATTATTTCTTTAATTTATTCGGGACAAAGTCACAGAATAATAATCACAAAGTTCGAAGAAGAAGAAAATACACACACCAAAAAAAAATATATTCTATAAATTGACGAATTTATCTGATCGACCTTGCAACGTACTCCTTTCACTCAAGAAATATTTCTTCATACTAAAAAAACAACTAATTCTGGCAGGAGAATACTTCCTTCCATTTTTTTTAAATGTACTTTTTGCGCGCGCAATTGGCTGGCTGATAGGCAAGTTTAAGGATAATATAAACCAAGAAGGCCGTGGAGGCAACGGGAATTATTTTATAAATATATATGATATTATTATAGATATATTTCTGCTCTCCTTATTTTTGAGCGCACTCTTTTTATTTCCTTTTTCTTTCATGCTGACGAACTTTTAAAAAGAATAACATAAAAGGATCTTCCTATATATATTATGTATATATATATAGTATGTTAGTATTATGTTGTATATATTTTGTTAAGTATAGAATCGAAAATACTTGATATTATTCAAATCTGGGGAATTAAAAGAGAGAAAGAGAAGGGTACTTATATATATATATAAATATATATAAGTATTTTAATCCATTATGTATATTATATGTATACTATGTCAAAAACGTT
Organism: Lepeophtheirus nordmannii; assembly: GCA_963680855.1. Taxonomy (NCBI): domain Eukaryota; kingdom Metazoa; phylum Arthropoda; class Copepoda; order Siphonostomatoida; family Caligidae; genus Lepeophtheirus; species Lepeophtheirus nordmannii. The sequence continues at coordinate 28,073,450 of OY804520.1, forward strand.
TTGAAATATTGCTAGAATTCATAACGATTGCAGTAAGTTTTATAATTACGAATGTACATATACCAACAATATGATCAAAAGGTTATTAAATTATTTGATTGATTTCATGTTGAATTTTTTTTTTCCCTCATTTATTTTTGTAATTAATTGTGAGACAATATAACTCTTAATGGTATCATAAGAAGTATTGATTCTTCATTAGGGAGTATTTAAATATTTGCTCAAGGTTGCGGACTTCTTCAGACATACCTCCTTGTACCCCCGCATTTAAGAACTCTATGCCAAATATGAAGCTCATGGATAAAGACTTACTTAGTTAGCATTTGTAATTAAAGCTCTAAAAAATTTTACTCCTTACTTTTATATTATATAAAAAGACAAAATGTTATTACATATCTGTACCACATCACAAAATTTGATGATTATCTTTGCCTCATAGACATAGGCTTTGACTCATGGGACAGGAATGTTTTTTGCATGAATGAGATATGAGTACTCTATCCGAGCTTTAATTATTTCCTATTTAGTTATAATTGTTGGCAAAAAAAGAAAAGAAAAGTCGATTACTATGCGTAAGGGTAAGGTTGAAACGGCCAGAAATTCAGAACATAGGGTAAAATACTTTGTATATTCCCAAAAGCTCAATAATAATGAGGAGAGAAATAACAAAAACTATGGGTTTTAAAGGTTTTTAAAATTAAATCCTTTTCGTAATTCAAGCATTTACTCTCTGCCTCAAAAGAGGAGCTTCCTGTTTACAAATCCAGGATTGTTTTTCACTCCTTCATAACCTAAATAAATACCCAGATACACGGGAGGCAAGCACTCAGAGTTTGTTTCTATATTGCTACGTAATAATAATGTAGACAACAGAGTCACCCCCCCCCCCTTCAAAAGGGTGTCGACAACAACTACTTTCAAGACAGAGCAGAAGACGCTTCAGCCCCTCAAAATGAGCCCTCTCTCACACATTATGTACATACTCATGATGATGGTTCTAAGACTGAGTGGTGACTATGATACAAAAAAAAAGAAATACTTACACCCTACCTACCAAAGTAACAAAGTCCCTCTCCATGCCCGAGTCAATCCCCCCCTCCCCACCACCACTTATAACTGTTTCAAATATCATCATCATCATTACGACCACCACTGCCTGGTGAAGTCATTCAAGGCTGTTTTTTATATACAAATATATATATAGAGTTGTTGAGTCAACGACCTTTATTGACTCACCTTGAAGATAAAGGAGAAAAGAATAAATAAATAAAAAAATAAAAACATTGTCCATATTCGTTTTACATTCATACATAGATATTGAGGTTCGTTATTTTCTTTATTACAAATGTTTATTTTTCTATAAATGCTAATGAAGGACCTCATCATCATCATCTAGGGTTGTATGTATACATATAGGTAATTGTCATCATGATGAGGACGATGACAACAACAATAATATTTATAATATCGTTTAGGCTGTCCATTAATGGGTATAAACATTAAATATAATACCTATGTCCATCATCTACTTGACAGAAAGGAAAATTATCATACTACGCACATAATTGACCTCATCAAGAGTCCGGATTTAGGTCACTTCCATAAAAAAAAAGCCCCACCAAATATTAATCCTTTTTGATTTCGTTTAAATATTATCAAATCTTTTTAGAAAAAAACAATTTTTTTAAACGAAATGTTTTTGTGTCAAAAGTGCACTCATTATTAATATAAAAAAAACCAATAATTTTCAATACACTACCTTTTTAAAAACACTTTTATCCCTAAATCATTAGATTTTAGATCATAGTACCACATTGGACCCCTTAAACTATGTCCACATAATACAATTATTCCCTGTTTTGGGAATCTTTTTTATTTACGTTTTTTTACTGCATTATGGCTTTTTCTGGTATCTAGAAAGGATAAAAAAATGCCATCAGTTATTTTTTTTTAACTGAAAATGATCACTTTATGGATGAAGAAATTGGTCATTTTCAAACGTCTTGTATTGTCTAAATAGATGTGTTGATATTACTCTAAAAAGTAGACCATCACGACGCTAACCCTATTGTATCACACAATTTATCCTTAGAAAAATGTAGGAGGAAAATGCCCAAGATCAGTTGGTATGAGCGTAGGACATTTAACTTTTCGTTGGTAGACCATGGCTAATTAGTAAATTTCAAGGTTTTTGAATAAAAGGTGTTCTAAATTTTAAGGTCGCGAGATATTGATACTTTTCTAGAGCACTCTCTCGCCTTAAACCAGCATTGCCACTCCCAAAGTTTGAATAATTATTCGCTTAGAGCATCAATATTCTATAATCACAAAAATTTAGACTCAAGAACTCTCTTTTAATACAAAATAATATGACGACTCCTGACTTTATTTCTAAAATTTGTGTTAATGATTCAATACATTGTTCTTTCCAGTCAGTGGTGGTATGACCAGAGTCTCTATTTCTGTGAAAGTGGAGCCACGGTTGTTATGTGTACTTATGGATCTTAAAAGCTAAGATAATTCATCACAATAATGATACCATACATTTCAATTATGTTATAATTCAGTATTTAAACATAAAGGAATGATAGAAAACAGATATGCAGAACATGCATTTCAAGATAACATTAAAAAAATATATATGGCAACAGTTTTTTATAGGTGGTTCTGGGAAATTTCAAATGTATACTCCCATAAAAAAATACAGCTCAATTCTTTTTTGAGTAGAATTGAATTTAAAAAGTCTAAATCATATTTAATTTATGAGAAAATGTGTTGCGAGCCATAATTTTTTATAATTTCTGCCAGAAATTTGATGATTGCAAAAACAAAAGCAAAAAAAAACAATGAACCAATTAAAAATATCTGACTGAACCAGTGGGGAACCCTAATGCTCTGTTCATCTCGTATAGTACATATCCTATTTGATGCCAAATATATTGAGTTTTTTTTTTTTTGCTTGAGGGCAATCCTTTAACTTTCATCAATTTTCTTCTCATATTGAATTAAACATCCCATTTAGAATTTATATGCAAATCAATATAATATATAGTTTTTATATAACCTTTACCTAAATTCTGAAAAAACAAACAGGGAAAAAATAAGTGCACTAATTTCTTTAACTATTTATTATATATTTATATTTATTGTTTCAGATTTCTAAATTATATAAAAAAGGTTAGAAATTTCCTAGGTCAAAATTTAATTATGTACAATGTTTATTCTAAAACAAATATATGAATGATTTGTTTTGAATTTTAGACAGTCATCTTTATTAAGGTGTCTCTCTCAATAGAGACGTTTAAGAAACTTAAAACAATATTTGAAATCTATAATTTCTTATATCCATGAGACCAACCAAATAATTATAACCATAGGAATTATGCTATTTTAGCTGAATTTGTTTTTTGTATTGGTATAAACTTTTTAAATGACCACGTCAAATCAGCCAAAGCTAAGATATCGAAAATTACAGGGCCGTAACTGAAATACACAAAGAAGTTATCAATCAATTTGATTTATTAAAATGTTTTTTTTTTTTTGAATTTCAAGTATCACGACTTTTTCTATAAAGACCAATTAACGACACCTAATGATCAATAAGGAAGGGATTTGATCGTGATTTATCATACAAAGAAGAGCTCAACCAATACATGAGTGAGCCAATTAAATCGGCTGATTAAAGGAAGTTTGAGAATAATCGTTATGTGTGTTGATGAATTAACAAATACATCAACAATTTTTATGCAAAAATTGTACAAATTCAAGAGTTTTTAAATTACCTTATCCACGAAAAACCATGCGTGGCAGGAAATGCCATTTTTGAAAGTTCCCATTCCTTCCTCAATTTAAAATATTTTTTTTTGCCCTAACAATCAGACATGAGTAATCAAGTTTAAATATATTTAATATATTTTAAAATAAGTTTTTGAAAATTATTTTGATATAATTTTTAATCAATATGGGGTTTTTTTTCTTTTAAAAAAGGATTTAATGGATTTTTTTGTGGACAAAACTTTTATACTTGTGGATTTTTATTTTAATATTGAATGTTTCTTATTTTGAGCTTCATGTCTCCCCCCTCTCCCTTAAACCGACTCAGGGGGGGGGGGAGGAGGGATTTCAGAACTACATATATATATGTATATACAAATATTCATAATTATATTAAATCTAAAGTAGATAAATCAGACATGTCCCCTTCGCTTCATCTGCACTCCTGATCAATAAAATAAAGCAACTTTATACCATATAGCATTAGTTTTCAAACTAATGGAGGCATGAGAGTTTTTCAGAGTGGGGATGTCAAACCAGAAAAAAGTGTTTGTAATTAAAAAAAACAGTGCTAAAGATGTATTCATTTATTTGTTTGAGAGCCGCCCCTCTCTTAAGTTTAAAAAATTATATGAAGAAGAGCATATATTATATAATGACACATGGGCCTTCATCTGATTATTTGTACTTGGGGGGTTTTCAAGTTTAACTTCAAAACAAAAATTGGGCAATTAATCAATGAGTTCATTATTTTTGGGGTTTTTTATCCCACAAATAATTGGTATACTACAATCGGGAAAAAATATCGTGATTTCAAAAATCCTTATTTAATCATAAAGATTAATTTCATCCCCCTCAAAGTAGGTGTAGCCCTTCACCTCCCCCCCCCCCCAATGCAATGCTCATGTACCAACGGTTTTTTTCTTCAATTTTTAAAACAGCTACAAATTTTTTTTACATATTATGTCCCTAATTACAGAACAATAACTGCTGAGTTTAGATATGCTCGGTTTCTTGAGTAATAGGTTATTTTTCTCGGGAAATAAACACCGGATTATCAAAATTTTAAAAGAATAGTGTCTCTAATACTCATTTCTACTTTTTTGGTTGCAACAACATTTCTCTAAGTTACATTTAAGTCATCGTCTTTCAGACATTTAAAAAAACGAAAAAATCATTTTTAGCTATTCACTAAAGGACACCTATCTCAAACAAACATTAATATTTTCTGCTAATAGAAGTAGGATCTGAAAAGTTCATATCCATCGGGACATAATTTAAATCCATAGCATCCTTTAATAAGAAGAAATTATCATACCTAAGTGATTATAAAATATAAGTAGAGGGAAGGGAAGAGGGCGATTGTGGCAGTTCTAATTTTTCAACCAAAAGAACTTGACAAACAAGTACATACATACGTATACTACATACCATTCGAATATTGGTTTTTGTTATTTTTTTTTATAATAATAATAAACAGCAATGCCTTGAATGTAATCTACTACGACTGAAAACTACTCTAATATATTCATTTAGAAAGAATACAAATTCATAGAAGAAGAAATATAATATTATTCAAGGAGTTATTTATTTATTGAATTGATATTTAAAACAAGTTTTTTTTTTTTTTAAAACTAAAATAAAAGTAAGAAACGACGATTTTTATTCTTTTTATTATTAATACTATATTTTTTCTCATATTTGGAAAAAAAAAAACGTCAAATTTATTTTTGTACTTTAATTATTTATATAAAAAAACTTTCACTATAAAAAGAAAAGAAATTTGTTTCTAAGATTTGTTGACTTTTAATCGCCAGGTATTTTTTCATTTCTTTTTTTTTTCCTTCAGCCTCAAACACAGTTTGATAAATCTTTTTATAACTTTGTATTAATAAAAAAAAAGTGTTATCTAATATATGTATATGAGAAAAATATTCAAATTAAGAAAAATGATTTTTATTAGGGGGGAGGTTGTTTTCAAAATGAGTCAGAAGAGAAATGTTATTGCTGTGTTACTGCTCTGTAAAGAATCAAGATATGAATCCATTATTAAAAATATATATTAGAGTGTTTGCTATTTGGAAAAGTTAATCACTTATGTAGCTGTGGTCAGATATTTAAGAATATCCTGAATATTTTTTTCTGTGCCATCAAATACCCTTAACTGCCATCCGTTTAAAGTTCTGGTATGAGCCGTAAGTACTTTACAATACTATTAAATGTGATTAATAAAAAAAACAAAAATATTATTTAAGTCTTCTATGAAAAGAAAAATCTTTTTATAATATTTTTTTTATTTTTGCTTTATTAGCAAAAAAAAATCGTGTTTATTAGGTATTAATTCAAGTCTAAAAAGTACGTTTAAATAACACTGAACATTCGTCTTCATTAAATTATATGTATTTCATTGATATTAAGATGTTTCTCAAGATCCAGTCGATATTGTAATAATCAAAGGTGGATTTAAGGTATGATTGAGATCCTTTAAGCTTATTTGTGACCCTTCAATAAGACTTCCAAATAATGAACTTGCATTCTAAATGGACAAATGTTCTTATTAAAAGACATAGAATTGATATGAAAAAAAAAATGTCCATTACAATGTAAATTCACTCTAAGGAATTGGAAGTGAGGATTTAGAGTGTTCGAAATGCCTTTGCTATGTATTATTTGTTCACTCTTTATTACCATTTTAAAAGATTTTCAATTACTTTGATTCCAAAACGACAGGATCTCAGACTTTGTGAGGGGAACTCTAAAATTTCTAACCCTTCTTGCAAGATAGTAATATTTGTTGGAATCAAGGAAATTGTTTATTTCAAAAATCTCGTGTTGATAATAACATGATGTGCTTTGCTTTTCACCCACATCCTGGAATATTTTTGTGTGTGGATCTGATAAAATGATAAATGTTTTTACTCATATATATTTTGTTTTGTTTTTAAATGTGGTATTTACTATACACATATATATATATATATATATGCTTTTAAATTTTCTACATAAATAGATAATTACACACATTAATTCCTCCATCTTTTTATAGGAATTATAAGCCATATAACCTCAGTGTATGTTTAGGTATATCCTTTAAAAACAACATTATAATATGTAGACATTTCAAAATACCTCTTAATTTAATAAATGTTATTTTTAAAGCAGCCTTTCAACAAATATATCTTCTAAGTACATTTATATTTTAATTGATTCATTTTACATAATCCTCTTCTCTGAAAAGTTATTTATTGCCATAAATCGATGTCGAATTGACATAATTTTATTTATTTAATTAAGATATTTCGTATAAAATGCAATGAATTATTATTATTAATTTAGTTCCAATGAGGACAATTTTCCCCCCCTATATAATTTACTTTTTTACTCGAATCTTTCCAAATAAAATTTATGGCAATAAGTTTCAGATCCCTTAATCAAAAACTGTATCCATGCAGGGTTTCACCATTTGTTCAAAGTTTTGGTATGAACCAGACAAAATACTATAAAATAGTATTAAATGTGATTATTATTTAATTTTTCTATAGGAAGAAAAATCTTTTTTATATTTTTTATGGCATCATTAGTACAAATATCGATTCTCTAACATTTTTATTTTTAATTTTTGATTTACTTTTTTATTTAAAAAAAAATAAATAAAGCTTTTTATAAATTCAGTTATATATTAGCTAATTTATTATTCTAATATGTATATGTAATGAAATGTCTAGTTCTCGAACAGGTTACATAATGAAATCAAACTTTTTAATATTCTTTGTTAATTTAGCTCTTGAATGATAAGTTACAATTAATTTTTGATATCTTTTCTTAAAAATGACAGGGAATATCTGAAAGATGTAAATTTTCTCCTTTAGTGCATTTTTATGATCAGTCATTTGTCATTTCAAAGGTGGCTCTGTCTTGTATCTAGTGCTTAAGTTAGTATTTACATATATATATATATATATATATATACATAATTAATTAAAGAAAAATCAAGAAGGCATTGTACGAGCTGATTTTTGGTACATTTGGTGGCGTAGCTGAAAATTTGGGACTCCTATTCAATATTTACAAGGGACAGGGTGGGGAACATTTGACAGTCATCTTTCCATTTTTCTTGTCAATAGTCTCCTTGACTACAATTTTTCCACTCTTTTGGAGAGTCTCAGCACTCTCACATTTGATTACCCTGTACAATTGCGTTGCTCGGAAACAGGCCAAATCAGAAGATATTTCCATTTAATATTTTCTGCATGCAAACAGTGAAAGAATAGCATTTTATTGTGCTTCTATGCTCATTTTGTTACAGTCATAAATAGGAGATAAAACATAATAATATTTCGATACTCAATACCTAAGTTGCATATTTTGGCACTACCAAAACTATGCACCAATCAAAAAAAAGGGAAAGAAAAAAAGGGCCAAGTTCAAATGTGTATCACCCTAAAAGGACCCACCTGTACTGATGACACCGTATTCAAGTTGGTTTTTATTATTGTTGTTGTACAAAAAGTAGGTAGGCCATTGGCCCACTTTTTTGCCACCTATGCCAGGAACCCACCAGAAAAATAAATACTACATATGTATTTGAGTTGACTAGACACAAGCATCCTTTTTCGAGGAACATGGTCACCATAGTCACGGCATTGGTTCGTGGCCTCCTTTCTTTTGACGAATAAATCGACATAAATTGCAGGAATTTCGCATTCAATATTTGCTTTAAGCTCCTCTAGTGTTGCTGGCTTGTTGGGATAGACCAATGACTTTACGTGACCCCGTAGAATATAGTCCAAAGAAGTCAAATTGCATGAGCTAGGCGTCCAATTGACTGGTCCATTTCTGAAAATAATGCGTTTGCCGAATTTGTTCTTCAATAAATCGATTGGTTTGTACGCTGTGTGGCAAGTAGCACCATGTCACTTAAGTCCATACCATCCAATTGAGGCCAAAAATAATCCGTTATCATGGGTCATGGATATCCATTTCCAATAACAGTAATGTGGCAATTATTATCATACATCGGCATGAAATCCACATCAAAGCTTCGTCGCTGAAGATGATTTTTCGACGAAAAGCCTCTTAAAATTGCCACGACCGAAAACTAAAATTGGATAATTTACAAACACTACTCAAGGTTGTATTAGCTCCATGATGATTTGTAAGCTATTTGTGAGTAGAAATGTAAACAAAACAAAAATAAAAATTATGACGTAGTTCGCCGTCTTGAATGAAATAAACCCTTTATATATATATATATATTGTAACTGACATATTTATTTTTAAAAAAAATACGTTTATATGTAGTTGAGACTTTCATAATCCCTCACAGCTTCTTTAACTCATGATTCCCTTTAATTAGAGCTCTATTTATAATTACAGCTATATTTACACCCACCTAATACTATTGAGGTATTTTCTCATAGCCATTTCCCATTTCAAGAGATTTACATCATTCGAATACATAAATACACACAAACACAAATATACATACATATACCTATGTTTGTATCTTCAAGGTTTATCTATTTGCTTATTTGAACATCTTTACACTTATTGTTTTGTTGTTTTCCTCTTTTATTTTTTATTTTTATTTTTTGAAAGAAATGATCTCTTTTTCAGACTTGAAGCTTTTCAATGTTTGATAATATACATAGTCTATGTATGTATGTACTATGGAAATCGTTTTTGTTATATATAAATGAGAATAGATTTGTATGTACGGACGTTGATATCTACAAAGATATAAAGATGTAATAAAAAGGAATGATCAAATTTAGTCATTTGAAAGAAAAAATAGGATAATGTAAGACTATGAATACGGCAATATCTTGGATTACGAGTAAAATGATTGTAATCCAATTTGCTCTTAAACAAAAAATTGACTAGGTAGATACTCCTTTCTATAGAAGGACTTCAGAGCTTGAAGCTAATTTGTTCTGGAACAATGGTTCTTAAACTAGGTTTGGTGATTTGGCTCACGCCATTCGTATGATTTCTGACGTCACGCTCTGCTTGGCACAGAAAAAAAAAACCACTTTAAATTTTTCCAACTACAAACGGTTCGATGAATGCATGTATGGAATTTGTGGGGTTGTGTACCTCTAACAAGGTTAGGAAACACTGCTCTGAAAGGAGCGATGAGAAGATAATCTGCAGTCGTGTTCTGAATCAACTACGCCAACCAGCGGCATGTGACCGAAGCAAGAACCTACTTTTCTTTACAAAAGTCGTCTGAGTCGGGTTGGACGTTTTGTTCGAACTTTGAAGCAAAGTTTTATCGACATTTTGTGTTGATTTGTATTTTTTTAAAAGTTATTCTATAAACAAAATTTGCAGGACTCCCCATATTTTGATCTATAAATTATCCTTTCAAAAGACTATGGGGTTTTTGTGAGCCACATTGAATTCTACCATTGCAACAGCCTTTGTATCATGTCTTATTAATCATTATATAATTGAGTGCATGATAAAAAACCTGGAGTGATGAAGCTTATCAAATGAAAATTTATGAGTGTTATCAACTGACAAAATATAGGCTCATTAATACTATAACTTGAATATTTTGGGCCTCTAGTTATGTTAAGTATATGTAGTTCTTTTCTTTTGTCAAAGCCGAATATTATCTTCTAATCAATATTTTTGCATCTCTATGACCATAATTTATGGGACACCTCAATATTATTCATGACAAATTTTATGCATCATGTATCAATATACATATGTCGTCACAAGTACCAGATCTATACATAGACCCATTATGAATTGAGATGTACAAAAAAGAGGCCACCCACCATCGTGTGTTTTTCATTCCAAAATTCTCTGAGTTGTATTATGTATTTGGTTTTTTTACTACTGTCATCATTACTGCTTAACTTTTGTAGAGGACGCATCTATATACTAAATAGAAATGAAATGAAGGAATGTCTGATTTGATGATCCCAATATTTCGTTTTTTCATAAAAAAAACTTTTAAAAAATTACAATTAACATGTGTTTGTAATTATTGGAAAAGTGGCGTACGATTTTTCTTTTTAAATATTTGTATATGTCCATCATTTGTTGACAAGGATCTAGTCACAAGAAGCAGAATATTTTTCGCATTGGTATCCTTAGAGATTGACATTTTTGGAATTGACTAAAGCAAGAAAATTTGCTCACAATCACTCCCTATCTAAATTGAAAATGAGTATTTTCATTCCAAAACTGAGGGGTGTCAAGTAAAGGCGGTTTTATCGTACGGTGGGCCTGAGCCAAAGATAAATGTGCAGGCTCCTTCTTCTGAAGGGTATAATGGATTTTCTTTGTTCTGTTTACAAAATTATTTGATCCTTGATCTCGGAGTTAAGACCAAGACTAAAGCAACTACAATACAAATGTTCTTCTCAAAAAAAAAAATAATAATAATGATCTAATTTGTTTCTTTAGGTCTCAATCCCTCAATATTTTCAGTCTTGACTTCATCTAGAAGTTTTGATAATCATTTTGATTTGAGGCATTACTGCCACTTTTTAGTGTTTATAATGATGCACATTTGAGGATTAAGAATAAAAATAATATGAGGGGAATATTTCTCACAAATTATTCAAAAACCGTATGCTGTAAACTTTTATATGTAAAAAACGTGATGAAAATGAATAAATATATTATAGCATCATAAAATAACGGATGTTTTTTGTTTTGTTTTCCATAATCTCACTTATGATCAATTATGATTTTCCAAATTATGTTATTTTGTTTGTTGTTGTGTTTATGTATTATGGAACCGTGGTGTACATACATACATAGAGCATGTTGTGTTTGATGATGAATGGAACAAATATACTACTTTAGGTTCAAATATACATACAGTTAGGTAGTATGACGTACAAAGTGTCATTTGACACCCCTGAGGAAGTGATATCTTAAATATGTATGTATGACCTTTGAAACAAAAGAAGACCAGAGGGATATCAACAAAAATAACACTTGATGCTTTCATGCACTATCCATGTAAAGGCCATGTACATAGCAACATGTTATTTTAATATTATCTCATTTGGTAGTTGCTATAAGTAAGAGCACAATTTCTTACGTATGTATATGACTTTACACACAATGACGTTACACTCCTTAAAATAGAACCAATTGAGCAGTCTTCATTTTTCTTATGGAAAAGAGAAATGAAACTCCAGACGTTTATTCAAAAAAGTTATTAACGGATCTGCATAAATAAACTGCCTACACAATATGTAATGTATGCCTATTGGAACTTTTAATAATGTATGTACATAAACTAAGGTACTGTCAAATCAAGTCCTGACTCTCTTTCTTTCAGATTTGTAGAGTGATATTTGTATACCTACTACAATTATAGATAGATATATGGATATATGGAAGTTCCCTCATATATCTTAAGATTCTTGGATAATTTCCATTTCGTTAATGACGTTTATACATATACAACTGATTAATATTCATTGACAGAGCTGTTTGATGAATGATTCGTTATTCCATTTTCTTGTTGTGTGTAATTAAGTTTGCTATGATATACATACATATTGGATCTATAAATATTATAGGCTACTACTTATGCAGGTAGTTTTTAAAAAAGGGACTCACTCAACATACTTAGAGTAGAAGAAGGCAAAATATACATACATACATATATACATAATTAATTACAATTAGTAGGACTTTAATACTGTTGTTAAATAATATAAGATGAGAGAACCTTTTATCGTATGCATTTAAATATAATTAATTTGTGGAATAAGGGATAATCCTATCCTTAGACATGGATTAAATTATCCTTCTTATGTTTGTCATTACTTTAGTTTATTTTAGACTCCTTTCTATAGAAAGTTATCATGTGCAAGTAAAATAGTCATGTTGTTGAACCTAAGTTTTTCTTTATTTAAATCTACAATCAGTCCACTCTTGCCCATGGCTAGTGTTTTCGACCAAAACCTCATTCTGACCAGGGATTCTCAAAATATGGATCATGTTCCATGAGGTGAAGGTAGCCATGTAGAGGTCGTCTCAGTCACTTCCTTCAAATATGTTAACCATCTCCTCCTGGTATGAAGGAACTGAAATCAAAAAATTAAAATAGAACAAGAGAGAAAATGAAGGTACAACGTGTAACAAAAATTGTATTTTTCTTCTTTAAAAAAAAGAAGACAATTTAAGAGTCACAATATGTCAAACAATGTCAAACAACAATCATTGACTTAAAATAAGAAAATGTTATTCTATACATCCTTTCAAATAATTATATTAAGAGTCATCTTTGCTAAACCTATAAGTTGACATGGATAATATTTCATGTTATCAATTACTTTTGACATAATTTAAGACAAGTAAACATAGTTAGTATAAAATGTTGTATAACATTGAGCAAATAAGGGCCATCAATTTAGACCTATAAGGTAAATAATGCTTGAATTGCACTGAAATATTCGTTCTTAAGAAGAAAAAAAAATACTTTAAAAAGAAACAAAACATCACATACATGAAATATGTTAAATCAGGGGCTGAGATTCAGGGGAGAGGACATTTATAGCAAATTTGAAATTTGAAATCATGTTAGTGTTCACACAGAATATGTTTATTTATCTTCAAGGATCACATTGGAAGTGTATTTTCAGTTACTCTCACTTTCAAAAACGGTGCAATGTTCAATTTAATCCTCTCATTTTAGGGTAACCTCTTTAAAAGAAAATCTATAAATGAGTTAACTCAATCATCATTACTCATTATAAAGTTTATTTTATTAATAATATCCTCTAGCAATACTAACAGCAATACTTTATTGATATATTCCGGACTGGATCAGTCTGAGATTTACTAAATAATAATTTTTCATTACAAAGTATTTTTTCAATAAAATTCACTATTTACCCTCATTCGAAAAGACTAGTGGATTACATATTATTACACATATGTACACTTTGAGTCGAATAGTCATGTAATATCCATACAATAAACTATTCGAGCATTGTAGTATTTATATCTAAACCTGTTTGTTTAATACTTTCGTTGAGTATCCTTAAACTTTTCCTTATCAAGAAGAGAAAAAAAATACGACGTACAGCTATTAAACGTCGATTTTCTACAAAATGGCTCGATATAAAATGTTGCTGATTCATCGTATACACTTCAGAGGTTAATAGACGGACTTCGGTATATTTGAACATAAAGATCGCAGCTTTAATAACTCTTTATTCATCATTTGAATTAATATATAGGCACTTTGTGTACATATATTGAAAGCTTCTATGGTTTCTTTGTACTGTTTTTTGTAAACCTACAGTTTGTCTACTCTTACTCCTTATTTAACAGCCTGAACGTTGATTGCTAAATTTTTCAAATTAAATCTTAATAAAAAGTACACATATCTCTACTATTAAATATAATATATTGGGTTGGCAACTAAGTTCTTGCTGTTTTTTAAACTTTATGGAGTTTAGAAAATGTATCTAATTATATTGCAAAATTTTATTTATTATTTTATTTTCATATCATCAAAATGGAATGTCATGTTGAAAAAAATGTGCCCTTTCGACACCTCCTTCCTTCTCTTTGCATTTAATCGAGGCTTTACTCCTGCAAAAGCTGCTCGTGAAATTTGTGTTGTGTTATGGGGAAAATGCAATGGCAGAAAGAAACGCTCTTTACTGGTTTGCTAAGTTTAAAGAGGAAAATTTTGATCTCAAAGACGCTCCGCGTTCTGGCCGCCCAACTGAACTTGATAAAGGGCTGTTAAACCAACTTTTGCATATAATACACACCAAACAACTAGGGAATTGTTTTTCAGAAAGGATGAATTGTTCTCACACATGTATAGAGAAGCATCTTCACCTAATGGAAAAAGTCCAAAAATGTGGAGTGTGGGTTCCTCATGCTTTAAAAAAAATAAAAAAAATATTGCAATATAACAGATAAATTTTCTAAACTCAATAAAGTTTAAAAAAACGGCAAGAACTAGTTATCAGTTCATTTCTAATCATTTTTTAACAGTGAAAAGTTTAGAGAGTATTTGAGTTATAAAATAAGACTCACACCTCAAATGTGAAAACAGTTAAGTTCTCATCAAAAACAACCATTACAGGTATGTTTCCATAATTTACGTGCATCCTTTATTTACGATTGTACCACTTAGACAAATATTCCTAGTATGGTTTTTATCGACGGGCTCTTTAAGAGTGAATAACGGTACACTTTTATCCTATCCCTTTTGATTGTGTTGATACTTTAAAAAAAAAAAATATTATAAAAATCCTCACATTAAACCTATGTAGATGTTATATATGTATTTGTATATACCTATGAAACACTCCTTCGTACTTATTTATAATATCAGTTGAAGGATAGAAATCCATGAAGCAATCCTTTTGAACCAGCTTAGAAATAAACAAATGTTCAAAAAGTTAGAGTAAAGATTGTGGACAAGCTCAAAGGATGAACCAGAGTGTCTTTAAATAGCTTAGCTTGCTATTTGAATGATACATTAAAATGTTCTTCAGAAAAAAGTCGAGCCATTTTAAAGGAAGCAAGAACTAAATTGTAATCATACTAAAAAGAAACGAAATGGGTATTTAGTCATTGAAGAGAAATTATAAGTACGTTGGTGATTCATTTAAGGAAATTAATTTGGCAGCATTTATGAAAGTATGAATTTATCTAATAGCTTCTTGCATTATAAATATATACTTCGTAATTACAAATTATATAGCTATTCATACCTCTGCTCTTGAAACTCAATAATATGTATGTATAATATATATTTGCTAAGATTCACTGCTCTTTTTAGAGAGAAAGAGAGAGATTTAATTGTTTTTTTTCTGCATAAGCTCAATAGAAGCTTTCCTTATATGGGGCCTCTATACACAAATTACATGCTATGTATAAATTAGAGTTTTCCTATCAACTCTTCTATGAATATATTTAGAAATACAACATACATACATACATAACTAATATTTCTTTATCGCAGGAAATTAAAAATAGATATTGAATGTTTAATAGCTTACATATTAAATAAATACATACAGAGACTATAAGATGTTAAAATACAACTTTTGATGTTTGCATAACCAAAATAAGATATTATATATATATATATATATATACAAAAAAGTTATAAGGCTATACACATGTATTTATATTTCGTATCTACATTCTTTCTATTAATACGCTGATTTGGAGGAAAATACGAGTATTTTTATTCATAGCATAGGCAATAAAATCTAATAGTCATTGTCATCGATTGTACATATCATTCAAAAAAAGAAGTAGGAAAAGCTAGTTTTTTTATATATGTATGTACATGATATGTTCGTTTTAGTTATTTTTATGAGCTAAAAAATATAAATTCATTTTAAAAAGATTGGAATAGGAGATGATTAATGAGGATAAATTCTTATTGTCACCTTATTTGAGTAGTTTTATTTCCAGACAGCCTCATTTCATAGACTTTTTCATAATTTTGAGGATTGTAAGATAAAATTAATGATTTAACTAAACATTTCATGAATATTGGATGAACATCTTAGCCCCAAATCCTGCGTTTTTGTTGGTTTTATGTACATACAATTGTAATGTTGAATTTTGGGATAATCCCCTCTTTATTATTAGATAATATCATTGATGAGACTCTCCCATTGGTGGAACTCATTCCCAATTCCCAATCAATAAAACATTTATTTCGAATCCTGATTGCGATGTTAAAAAAAAAATTCCTTCAATCCCAGAGCGGTGACTAATCAACTTAAAGTAACAAAGGTTTGTCTACCCAAATATAAGAAAAGCTTGGGTCATAAATACAAACGAAGACATTTATCTTATCTTATAATCATTATTATATCAAAAAGTCACTAAAAGGAAACACGCAAAATGAATTCACGCCTTCGTATAACCTCTTGCTAATCAATATTCCGATACTCACAATAAATAAATAATCAGCAGCAGGGGTGTCACAAGGTTTTAAAGCTAGTTTGTAAGATGATTTATTATTTATCTATGTTCCGATTGGAGTAGTTTAGTTCAATAACTAAACGTCTGTAAAACCTTTTTTCAATGGGTGAGTATCTGGGGCTAAATTCAAATCCCAGGAATGGAAGAACAAAAACTAAGTGTTGGTTTCAGTAGTGGACAACAAATTTGAGGGTATAGCCATAGCCACCCCAAGCTATTACTTGGTGACACCCCTGTCCACAAGGAAGATCAGAGCCACGACTCAATGAACGTTTTATTATTTTAATGCCCTTTATGTTTCCTTACAAACTGTTGAGTAACAAATGTTGGAAAAGAGCCCAACGTTTGCATCTTGAAATGGCATAGTTTTAGACAACATATATATACTACCCCATAGATGACGTCATATCCATTAAGTCACAAATACATTTCGATTTTGAACTGTGAACAAATTTATTTGATCGTATGACTCTTAGAAAAGTTAAAAAGATAGTAAATGTGACTAATATTATCTAAATATTGATCTTCCATTTTCATTCTCATTTCAAGGAGGTCCTTGACTTAAGGTCTTGTCTTGAATTACATTTTTATGTTTTTATAGAGAATAAATAGTAGGTAAATATATGTAAGTATGTATGCTTTTTCTACAAACTAAAGAACAAACATAAAGAAAAGAATTAAAAAAACCACAGAATTAAAATTTTAAATATTAAAAGTCTGTATCTACGCATGTTCAAATCATTTCCGTAGTCAAAGCCTTCAAATCGACTTAATTTTGATTTATACTCATGGAGTTTATTTTTTCTTTCTCTGTATAATATGCAGAATTTACATAAAACACGAATGTACATGCATACATCAACTCTGATTCATAAACACCATAAGTCCTGGATTTGTTATTCATGTATATGTGTGTACATATGTAAATTTCCTTTAGAAATGTCTATAATACTTCATTGACTTTAGGATTTAACTAGCTGTGTATAATATTATCATATTGAAGGATGAAGGAGCAAGGGATTATTTTGAGCTTTTGACTCCCCGATGATACATATAATATTATGTTATGTTAATTACGTATAGAGATGTGAATAAAGAGTCCTTCTTTGTGAAGGGTAGAGATGTAAAAAACCACGCCTGAGATGACGTCATAAAAAATATAGTAACACCCAACGATACCTACGAATGTAAATCATATGCAAATCGGGCTTGTAATAAAAAAAGAAAGAGAAAATCAACCTGGCAACCCTGACAATTTAATGAATGTTGAGGGGGAAGCAGCTTGAGCTGTCATGACGTTTTACTGAGCTACAAGCTGCTATTTTCCTTTATATATGTTACAAATGAAAACATCAAACCACAAACATAACAATACGTTACTCCAGATTCATTATTATATTCACAAATATCATTAACTCCATTCTTCTCAATGAATGATATCCATTTTTTAATTTTTCCTTTGTTCCTCTCCATGATATAATCTTTGCAGACTGTTCTTTTCTTGTAAAACATTATGTTGAGGTAAAGTTGATGTTACCTTCTTAAGGGAAAAAAAAGTGATAACAGCTTCGGAAAACAAAAAGACCTGTTTGAAGAGCCAACTCCACTTTTTTAATACATGCCCGATTTGCATATTATTTATATTCCTAACGATACCTATTCTATCGGCTGATATGCTATTAACTCTTCAATAAGGGATGAAAGGAAGAGTCTGTTATTTTATTTTTTGGCTGTTCTATTCCAAAGGAGCTTTTATTTTATCCATTTGAGGAGTACATAGCTACCAAAAACGGAGAAAGAAGTCAATCACTCCCCGTAAAATATGTACTTTGTGGGACCTCTTCATTGCAAAAGGGTATTTTGATTTACACATTTTTAACTCATTTGGAATGTATAAATTTATACAATTTAATAAATTGATCACAACAAGTTTTTTGGGATAAACAAAAACACACTGTATTCTCCATTCAGCTGTTTTTTATCGGTTGATTCTTTTGATTTAAAGCAGCTGACTCTACGTGTTATGATCTCAAAAAAGGGTATTATTATTATTTATGATATTGATATATAAAAAATATATTAAATCAAGGATTGCGCGCCCTTTTTTGAATTTGTGAATATTATATAAGTATTAACGATTGATTAGTATATTGGTAGAATTTAAACATGTAAAGTACATCTAAATAATAACTCTGCCCAATGTTAAAAAGTCGGTAACAAGGAAAATACAGATGGTTAAATACAGAAATGAGTTATAAAATCTATAGAAATGTAGAGAAATTTGTTGGTATATTGAAGAAAATCAAGGTTGAATATTAGATTCAAATCAGGCAGTTAAAAATATCTTTTTTTGATGGCTGAATTGAGACAACAAATGTCTCTTTGATTGATAATATTGACAGAGCATAGTTTTCTATGAAAAAACAAGAGCATAAAGTAGTCCTAGTTATTTTATCTCTTCGCCAGTTCTATTTATAAAAGTACCATGTACCTCAAAGAATTGGTAGGCTGATGTAAAATAATTAACTACAACTTTAGTTCAAGCTTTAAGACAAAAAACACAAAAGCAAAATCGATATTATTTAACATTTTTTGTATTAATGAATCAAAGGAGAAATTAAAAGGCATTTTGTAGTCCATAATGATAAATAGACATGATAGAGCTTATTATTTGGCTTCAATAAATAATGAAAATATATTCAATAATAATATATTATGTACATGATATCAAAAATAAGAAATGAGAAGTGAAAATGAAGGAAAGTTACAAATATATGTACCATGAACTGCTTAAAACTCGACAGTATATTAGTTTATATTTTTTTTTAATCAAAATTCTTTCATATTGTCTAGTTATGAATAAGTAGGATTTGATGGGTCTCAGAACGACATTTCATATCGGTCTACGACCCTTTCTCCTCCTATTGAGGCCCCTCTTTTCAGATCCACTTCGAATACTTTTCAGTTGTTGTTTTATTCTTTTGAATCTAGTCTTTTTCATTCACTGAAAATAAGAATCCCACAGGGGATAAAAAGATCTATAGGCTAGAGGAAATAAATAATTCTAGATATAAATATAAAGAAATATGCTTTAATATACAAATCTAATTTAACTAGCAATATATACCTTCATATATAACTTGTCAAAAACAATTTGGATGAAGAACATTTGCCCTAAAATTACCTATTCAATTATATATGTATCTTTATACATTAAATTAGGATTCACGGAACATTACCTTCAATTGGACTCAGTCAACTACAAAAGCACAATAATTAACCATTATTATTCTCCAATTAAAGGCATAATAAACCATTTATTCTACTACTAACGTCAATTCTTTAATAGACTCAATGTGAACTGAGCCATAGTGCCTGGGCAAATCCCTATGGTTCTTAAATGGTTTACTCCATGGGGTTACCCTTAAATAAAAATGATTGAAATGAAGGAAATGAAAATATTCACAAAGGAGTCATGAACGGCATAAACCAAGAAAATAGAAGTTAAATAAGTTGCCTTCAATGACCCTTTCAATAGGTAATTTCAGTCCCTAACAAATCACTAAACATCTGCTCTCTCAAAATCGGAGCAACATGATTGGAAATCATCGATGCTGAGTAATACTTTATGAATCATCATCACTTTTATTTAGTATTTTTTTTTTGGCAAGTTGTTCTAGAATCCTACGCATATGCACATACATACATATACAATTATTGCCTCTCAAGTTGTTAGGGAATCTCTTTATCTAAG
Organism: Lepeophtheirus nordmannii; assembly: GCA_963680855.1. Classification (NCBI taxonomy): domain Eukaryota; kingdom Metazoa; phylum Arthropoda; class Copepoda; order Siphonostomatoida; family Caligidae; genus Lepeophtheirus; species Lepeophtheirus nordmannii. The sequence goes on from OY804520.1 coordinate 28,093,929, forward strand.
AAATGTAGTCTGTATATACCTATAAGTAGAGCCACTTTTAAGAAACTAATTATTATTCAAATCTATCTGTAAAAGTTTGAATAAGTTACTTTATCTTTTAATCCATAGGTATATAATCCTTCTGTAAGTTTCAAACTCAGTAAAAGGGCAAAGTAATATTATTATTATTATTATTAACAAAAAAGTGATACTTTTAAGAACTTTAAGATAAGACTTTGTTTACTAGATTTTTTTTTATTTACCTTAGTTTTCTTAGAAAAACATAAAACACATAAATACTTAGATAGATCCTTTACTACTTAATAATTCAAAATAAAAGAATGAGATGTACAAACATACATATATGTGTACATTGTATTGTTTTACATTAGTTAGCAAAGAAAATAAGTCAATCAGTCCTAATGAGTCAAAAAGGATACAAATGAAGCTAACTAGTCTAGAGATGGAGTGTATTTTGATGGGTGCAATTTGTATTGTTAATTAATTAATAATTATGTAACATTGAACAATCTCAAGGAGACAAGACACGGTGAGCTTTTTGGAATAAACAATACCACTATGCATTCCCCCTTCTTTTGTCTCTTTTGCTTCAAAACAGCTGACTCTACGTGTTAGGAACACACCAATGATATTATTATTATTTACGATTTTGAGATATATAAAATATATTAAATCAAGGATTTCGCGCCCTTTTTTTTTGAATTATTGAATAATAAACAAGTATTAAGATTGATTTGAATATTGGTAGAATTTATTAATGTATAGTCACGACGAGCTTTTTTGTCCATTCGCAACCTCGACTCACAAAAGGGAAAGGAAAAATTTGGAAAAACAACTGGCAGCTACCCTTCTGTTTTTTCCTTGTTGCCAAGTTTTTAATATTGGGCAGAGTTATTATTTAGATATACTATACCTTGATAAATTCTACCTATATACAAATCAATCATTAATACTTATATAATATTCCCAAATTCAAAAAATAATGACACCCTTTTTGAGCTCATAACACGTAGAGTCAGCTGCTTTAAATCAAAAGAGTCAAATGATGAAAATCAGCTGAAGGGAGAATACATAGTGTTTTTGTTTATTCCAAAAAGCTCGTCGTGAGTATATCTAAATAATAACTCTGTCCAATATTAAAAAGTTGGCAACAAGGAAAATACAGAAAGGTAGCTACCAGTTTTTTTTTTTTTGTTTTTTTTTTTTTCAAATTTCCCTTTTGAGAGTCGAGGTTGCGAGCGCACAAAAAAGCTCGTCGTAAGAGGGCTAGCTTAGGAGTAATATTCTGCAAGTAAATTTCAATTAACCAATTACAGATCTGTAAATCCATAGTGGCTTCACTTGATCGGTTGATTTAACTTTTTAAATAAGGGAGCTAGTCCATGGCTCTATCAGGCTATAAAATGAAGGACTCACGTCTCATTGTCGTAAATTACAATATTAGGCTTTATTCTTTGTCATGCTATATAAAAGTAATAAGTAATAACAAAGACTACCTATGTAGGTGTGTGGTAGGTAACTAAAAGCCCCTTCTATGGCATTCATGGTTAATGTACTTCTTTTTCTTTTTAAAAAAAAGGGTTTATATGTAGTATGGGTTCATACTAACTTAGTTAATGTATATATAGCATGCCTCTATTCAATTTTCTTAATCTACTAAACATTCCAGTCATTTTAGTCTATGTATGTATAATGAGATAAAATTATTTAAAAAGTAAATGATCATTGCAATTTCGAATTAAATAGAATGATAAGTAGAAAGTGAGTAATAATTAAATTATAGCTGAAATATCAAATGTTCAAATACTTTTACGAAATGAATTTTATGTATGTAGACATGATTGTGTGCATATGTGTCTATTTAACTATGCATGCTTTTTGGATAGAGACATTTTATTTAATAATAATAAAAAGTTGTTGTAAGCATCAAATCATTGTTTGCTTCTCTAAAAATGATTTCAATACTATATACATAGAATCTACATACTCAATAAGTAAACTACTCAATTGATAAATTAATCTTTAACTATTATATTTGCAGGCTATTTTTTGGGATCCTCAATGATTTGAACTCCACTTGATTCATAACTTGAGCCTTGAATTTGTTGATAGCTTGAGTTTAACACTTGAAATAACTTTAGTTATTATCGAATATCTTGTGATATTTTTGAAAAAGGCTCTAGTTAATAAGCTCTTTATAGCTCTGTTAATGTATACTTCTTAAACAATTATGATAAAGTACTTTTTTTATTATTATTTACAAAGGAATAGTATCTACCTAAATATTTAATTGAGTGAATGTTAAGAAAACTTTTCTAGAATAATACATGTTATGTCAAACAACTTAAATATTTTATAAGTAGAGATCCTTTTTTAATGTCTCACTTCCGTTAATATTTAAAGTAATGTATTGATTGATCAACTAACGTCTTTGGAAGATTGGAGATTCAATCAATAAGTAATTTGTTAGATCATCCAAATAGCAAAATCGTATTACCTACAATAGGATACATTAATAAAAATTCCCTTTGAATGTGTGATGAAATATTTACTGACGCATTTATCTTGATCGATAAAATAACATTTAGGACAGTAAAGCCTCTAGAAAATTGATTCCATTTAACATCTTATGTACATTTTGTTTAATATGTAAACAATTTAATAACTCACGAGCTTACAATATAAAGTCAATTTAGTAGATATTGTTATTTATTAAAGCAATCAAACGAATTTATATATATATATATACATATATATAAGTGATATGAGCGATTTGATCAAATAGAAGAAGGATATTTGTAGTATTGTAATAACCGTTTAGTAAATTATGAGGATAATAACTTATACTTTAGACACACAATACAAATATTATGCATTGTATTGGATAGTCAACAAACGGTGATACTCTTGAAGAGTGCGTGAATCATTTCTCCTTTATTAAGAATTGATAGAAATATCGACCTTTCTTTGTTGTCGAATGGACTAAACAGAATATATGATGAGGCAAATAACCATTAATTAGAAGCTATGACTTGAAGCAATTGTCTAATTCGATACACAGGAACCTCACACATATCATTCACCTTTACAAAAGAGTGATAAATGAAACCCGGTTAAATGACATTTTAAGGACATTGATTCTTTTAAAAGTTATATCATATTAAAATTTTCTAAATAGAATTTCCATGTGTTTATATTTTCTTTAAAGCCGGGATAAGAAAATTATGAATGAGCATTCTCCAATGACGCCGCCGACTGATGCAGAAAAAGCAAAGAGCTCTTCATTCAGTTTATCCTTCTTGAAAAATCTTGGAAGTACTTTTCTGGAGGGTTTTGGAGTAATGATCGGAGTTAAAAAAGACATGGATTCACACGGAAAAGTTATGAATGAAGTAGATCTGTCTGAAGGACTTACCTATGAGCATATTTTGAAGGACTTTAATCAAAAAATGGATATTGAAGATTGAATACTATTCAAGTCATACCTATACCTATATATTGATTCAATTATTATTGGAGGATGAAAATCTTTTTAAAATGGTGTTTGTACATTATCCAAATCATGCTTTTTACTATTGTATTTTTAAATCCATAATTAATTACTCATGTAATGAATATTATTAAGATATGGTACTTGATTTTGAAAGTTTATTTTTAAAGGGGAATTCAATCCTTTTATTGGATTTACCTAAGATGAGTAAATTATGATGGTAAGTGTTTTATTTCTCAACAAACAAACTCAACACCGTTTAATCTTACCTTAAATGAACCTTAAATACCATTTTGAATACCTCAATATCATGCATCTATCTTTTATTGCTTTTCTACATTGCTAAATTGGATTATGTGAGAGTCCGAGGACTTTGTTTGAGATAGAATCTATTATACTGTAATAATTATTATTATTATCAATATAAAATTTCTCTCATGTTATTAATGATTACATTCTACAAACGTAGATCTACTCATAGCTTAATAACTGTGCATGCTTGAACTTTATACATAATATTATGTTAACATCTCCTCTACTATTATAAATATGATGTGATAACGAAATGAGATATCATTTTCCTCAAGAGTTATTTCTCTGAGAAGAAGACCTATTGAAACTAAATAATAAACATCTTATATTATGTATGTTAGAGTTGCACATTCATTGCTACTCGGATATTATATCTAATGTGTAAGGGAAGAGTAATTTGATTCAAATTGGAAAATGTTTTGCAAATACATTTATTTCATATGAAACTAATTGGAGCTGATGGAAGTGTATATATTATATTATATATATTGGAATAGAAAGAAATGAGAAACTGGAGATGTGCAGTAGTTTTTTAGAATGCACAAGACATTTGAAACTAAATCCTTTTATGAGTTATATCTTTATAAAATGGTTTCTTTATATTCATGGACCATCCTTGAAGGTATTTTTCAGTTACTGGTGGTCACCCCTGTTTCAAAAACGCTCTAAAGAGCTTTTCTTAAGAAAGAATAATAATGCATACCTAGACCTACCATACACCATTTATAAATAAGATATTACATAGTATGTAGGGTCTATGTGTTATGGTGTTTACTAACTAATTATTTCGGAAATTGAAACAAAATGGTATAAATATTGAAATATTCCCTTAGCATGATCGTTTTTTTTTTTTTTTTTTTCAGTATTTTCTACAAACAAAACATAAATAAGTTTTCTTCATAAAGAATTGAAATGTATTTTCCTTATCTGTTTAAAAATAATGAGCCTACAAAAAAAGATGTGGAATAGTCAGGAGAGCCCTAAAGCTTGAAACTTTAGGGAAGGGGAGCTGATTTTATTTACAAAGGGGATGATATGTATAGTAACATGTATGTACATGAATGGATGTAGCAAAATATCCCACTTAGGGTAAAAGATTTCAAAAGTTAAAATAATCATATTAATACTTATAAATATTAAATTAATACAAATTATTCAACTTAGTTTAACTATATTAACTACGAAATGTATATATATATATATATATATATGTACATTTACATTAATTAGACATTTTTCATACTTATATATATAAATAATCATGTATATATTTAGTGTATGGTTTTACAAAACATAAATATAAAACTGTATATATTATGGGTATCAGTAAGAGGAATCCTGAAAAAAGACGTAGAGAGTACTGATACCAATAACTTTTATTCTTATCTCTTTGGATGTGCACATATTTCTTTTGACTACAAATTAAACCTACTGATGATATTTGAGATAGAAAGCTGTCACTTAATCTTATACAAATACCTTTATACCTTTGTTATATCTCACAATCTTTCTTCTAAAAAGAGAGGGGGGGGGAGGAAGGTCAAAATCAGTTGGTTGTTTGCCGATTCTTCTCAAAGCTGTAAGATTATTTTTTAATAAAAAGGCTAGAATTGTTCAGGTTTGTAGTTGATTTGAAATCAACCGTTCAGAACAATAATAATAGTCTTTAATAATATTTTTCATCTAAGTGTGTTAATTTTAATTCAATTTCGATCCACCAGAAATAAAAGACTCGCTGTAGAGCTACCAAAAAACAAGTTCAATAGACTGAAATAGTAGTGCGCAGAAGGATTTTAGCTAATTTTGTAATCCATCTGCGAGCTACTACTTTAGTAGCTCTACCATGAGTCTTTGATTTCTAGTGGATTTTCTATTGAAATTGAATGAAAATTTACTCAATTAGGTGAACGATTTCTTCAAAGTTAAGGAGTCTTATCGGGAGCATTTTATTTAATATTCAAGGAGTTATTTAAGTACAAAGGATTTGGCTGACTTTTGAGCCCACTCCCGCTTTCTATGCCCCCAAGAGTGCCTTTAGGTCAAAAAAAAAAGAAGACTGAAAATGGAATTTGCATTAAACACACTGGTCAATCATTATTTTTTAATACAGAAAATGAGTACCCTTATAGGCTTAAATTGAAGTTGAAGTTGGAAAATGAGCCAAATTAGCTCAAAAAGTAGGGTTCGATATCTCAAAAACCTTAGGACTCTAAAAAAAATACAGATTTAAAATTAGTGTGCAAAACTGAATAACTTTTATTATATTTATACTCCTTAGGATTTTGGGCATTGACCTGTGTAATTAGTAATAAGTGAAAAGCAAAATATCAGAAGAGTTTTGTAACTTATGAATATTTGAATGAGGTTTAAACAAATATGTAGATGGTAAATTGATTGGATTATATATTATGTATATTAGAGAGTTCCTTTTCTCAGTCTAAATATTTGTATTATCAATAGTTAAATCAAAACTGTTCATGCTTTTTAATTAATAACTATGAGAGAAATCCCTCAAAACATGAATTTGCTATTCAATTTATCCGTTCCTTACTTTGTCTTACATATTGTACATAAATAAGCTTTTATCAATAAATTAAAGTACCTAAATTGTGCAATTGTATAAATACTATATATATATATTACTAAATTGTTGCAAATATTAATTAATTGAAAGGGCAAATTGCCTTTCTGAAAGAGCAAATAGCATACAGTTCAAACATTTGATCTAACGAAAAGAAGATGTACATATTATTTAATACTATTAGCATTATTGGAAGATAATATCTGCCCCCTTCTTTTGACTGCCCTGTTAAATATGTAATAATGAAAACAAAACTAGCTCTATCATAATGTTTTTAAGAGGGACTTCTTCGTTCATTTAGAATGCGTTATAAATCATTTAAAGAAACGATCCCTACAAAGTTGTGATAAGTCGTTTATAAATATCTACCGTAAGAGTCTCATATATTATTATTTTTTTTATTATTATTTATATTAGACACTGCATATTTCGTAGTAGACAAAGGCCTACTACGAACAATCATGCACATTGACTATAATGCATTTATAAGATTAAAGATGAAATCTTTCATTCATACATATATATATCGAAGGAGCACTTGAGCGTTAAAGATCAACGATCATAATCTCTTTCCGTTTATTCTCTCATTTAGTAATAATAATACATCAGTCATTTAAGAATTATCTTGATGGATCATCATGCTCTTGCACGTATCTACAAAGGTGTTTGCTCTATATAAAAAAACCCTCATTTCTTTCAAATTGAGCATAAGATTGATGTTGACTGAATTCTAATTAAACTCTATTTTAAAGATATTTCAAATTTCATGTATGTATCTATATCAACTGTGTCCTGGGATCACAGGGTGGCCTGGCAGGGGGCCCCGTTTCCCCCTTCTGTGAAGAATATTTCAGGAAGTGGCAAATTGACAAATTTCTACATATTTTAAAAAATATAAAGAAAATTCAAAATCCTAATTCTTGTCTTTAAAAAATTTGGGCCAATTTTGATAATCTTCTGTCTTGAGGCGATAATAAATACACAAGGGCCCCTTTGTGAAAGTGCCCAGGAGTATTTTACCATGTGGATATTGAAACAAATATCCAATAATTTGATTGAAATGTTTGGTTGACCATAGACTATTATCCTCTGTTGCTTCAAAGCTGAGACAATACTCAATAATTGATTTCGTTTTTCAAAACGATCAGACCCAATAATGTTAATATGGTCTGTCATCAATTTAAAAAATGCAGACTTTCCCTTCAATTATTATCTAATTCAACTAATTGTTCCGTAGAAGAGGAAATCCAGAATCCAATGTATTAAACTTATGGCTGTACAGTTAAAATGAAGAATGAGGGAAAAAAATTATGTGCTGCTTTATTAGCAGTGTTGTGATCAAGATAAAATCATCTAGACAAGGATGAGGTCAAGGATAGAGACTTGTTTTTTTAGACAAGGAAATTTTTAATTTACTTGATTTGTACAAGACACAGACCCATCTTGAGAATCACATTACTAGTTATTTATAAGATAAATGAACGTAGGATCTTCAAATTACTTTCAAAATGCTTTACTCTTAAAGTCAAAAATAATTAATTAACTAATTATAATTGATATTGTATTACTATGGTGTTTTTTGAGTTTTGCTGTATCCACAACGCCAAGCTAAATATATTAGTATCGATCTTTTGTTAGTGAATTATTGAGTGGATTTGTCACAGTTCATTTGGTAATTGCCGATTGAATGTAATTAATTAATGGAATTTTAAAAAAAATGTTTATCACCTACACATTTTGTAAATGAAGATTCGTTGATGGGAATACGTATGTTGTTGTTTTTTGAGTCAGATAAAAATAAATAAAGATGTGTATTTCTCAATAAACCAAAAAGAGTTTCTATTAATATAATTACATTAGACTCCACTTAAATGGATTACGTCAACACCATTTATTTTTAGTCTTTTTTAATAAATAAATTTAGTCTGAATAAGGAAGTTTAATAATAATCTTGGCTAGCTCTTCGAAGACACATTATGTGAGATTTTCTCAAAAAAGAATTGATTTACTCCGGCGACAATGCAATTACGTATAATAAAGGCACTTTGATGATTTGATAGTGCATTCCCAATCAATTAATTTAATTTTTTTATGATCTATATACACACTACTATCATGTAACAGGTTCAACATTTGTAATGTGGAGACACAGATTACAAAAAAACAACATGGTGCTTTTAATCCATGACTTATCCATGAGACTCAGTTAAAGGATGAATTATAATTAATAAATGACATAATTGAGATATTGGTGAGGCCAAGTCATGGGCGTAGTTAATGAAGGAGGCAATGACTTAGCTTGGAAATTGTTCTGATTGAATACGTTAATACAAATGTGTATTAGTATGTATACAAATTGTTAAAGGTGAACGTGGATGGTGTAAATTATAATTCGTTGAGCCCTTTTAACAAATATTTTTATAAGACTCTTCTCAAATTGCCCTAACCCCGTGACTCTTAATTGAGGGAAATCAATTTAAAAGGACGATTTTTCAATAAGAGCAAACAAATGGATTGTTTTTCAGACTTTAAATATGAAATAATAAATATAAGCTATAGGTAACTAATAAAAAACATTAAATAACAGATAGATTCCGCCATAGTTATGTACCCACTTACTTCATTAATGTGTTATTAAAAAAGCTAAACTTATTTTTAAAATGATTAAGCTTTTTATTGGGTCATTTGGGAGCCTTTTGACCATCAATCAGACATTCAAAGTCAATCCATAGTATACTTAAAATAAGAATTACTATTTTCAGAAATAATAGTAAGATTGTGAATAATACTCACATTGCCAAGATTTTTTTTTTATATTTTAATTCCCTGCACATAGCTTTTCTTTACAGACATATAATAATTAATTAATTATCCACTTACATACCAAACCAAAAAATATAAATGTGGACTGGATAGTCCTTAAACACATAGTAACAATGGACACACTATTATGGAATGTTTTTGCAATAGAAACAACAATATTCCAAAGAATGCTGTGCTTATATTATGATGATTTATGTTGGACAGTAATTAACTCTTTGCCGCTCTTGTGTTAATGTATCTGAGAGAGAGAGAGAAAGACAGGTATAATTATCTTACAAGTAATAATATTACTATTTGTCAGAAAAAGAAAGGGCCATTGAACCTTTTCTGGGAAGTAAAGTACAAATACGATGTTGAGTTATCATCATTACTTGATAAAATATTTCTATATTGACTTCATGATCTCCATATTAATCAGTTATAATATGTATTGAACATACATAGATATATCAAGAATTACCTTTCCTTACTTTCGATCCAATTGAGTAAGGATATTCTCAATTTATATTATATATTAAAGTGTACCGAAATGACAAAAAATACTGAATTTGGTATCACAGGATATTTTTTATTTCATATTTTAGTCCCTTCAACCTGAAAATAACCATTAAATAAATGCCCAAAAGGAAGGTCTTTCATGGACGCATTTTGATTTGAAAATCAGTGAAACATCGAAAAATATGAATTTTTGTTATTCTTCCCTCTAAATTATGGAGTTGAATCGAGATATTTACAGAGTTTTTATGAAATAAAATATTATAGATTAGAAGTATATCTTTCAACATTATTATTACCATATTGCTTTAATTTGCCTAATAAAACTTCTAAGCATTCCACAAATAAATAAATTTACATCTTTTTGTACCTCGTACAACGCGCATATATTTTTAATTTTACATCATTTTCATTTTTCATTTATCATTTTTTGATATCATGTACATAGTATATTATTATTGAATATATTTCCATTACTTATTTAAGCCAAATAATAAGATCTATGATCTTTATTTATCATTATGGACTACAAAAACTGCCAACTAAACTCTTCAAAAAACATAACTCATTTATCATTCGATCAAATTTTTTAAGGCGTTCAAATAATGTTGAATACATAGATAATAATTCTGCTGCAAATATCAGTTTGAACAATTATAACTTTCAAAAATAACTTTTAAAATAGTAGCATCATTATATTTATAAGTGGTCAAAACTTTTATCTAAGAAGAATGGGGTTAAACCAGTAAAGATTCTAAAAATTAAAATGAACTCAGTTTCTTCGAGAACGTTATGTAGGGCCTTTAAGTAAATATGATCTCGCAACTACGATGTCTGAGGTTCTCCCACTTGTACTAGCTACATGAAAATGAGTAAATGCCAAACTTACTCAAATCCTTATCTGCAAATTAGATCTTCCAGTATTGAAATATTAAAGCTAAATGGATATCCTTAAAAAATCACTTATAAAACAAAAAGTTATCCTCAAATGTTGTTCATGAACTTGAAAAACTATTTAACACTCTCACGTGTAACTGTAAATTCATACCCAGTGGAAATACAAATTGTAATTTCAAAAATGCCCATTTGTTTAAATATTGTGTCATTGTCATTGTCAAGAAACAAAGATTCCAAAGGTAAAATTTGCCCTTATAAAAAATAAAAGACAAGTTTGGAAAAAGCGAAACCTTACAAATTTGAAATTAGGATGGTGGTGAATTAACAGAATAATTGAAAACAACAGAATGTAAAAAATGAATAAAAAGAAAAGAATTGCAAATTGGAATTGAGTCCCAAAAAATATATGCCATAAATTGATCCTATAAAAATGGATCAATGTGCAAAAGAGGAGGAAGTGGGTGACACACCAAATGATCCTTCATTTTCAAATAATCGTATGGAACGAAAACTTCAATCAAAAAATCAAATGCAACTTCCTAATCTAGCTCAACAAGTCATAAGATATACGCTTCCATGGGAGCTGCCGCTGCTACTGATACAAGCTTTTAAATCCATTATAAAGTGGTTAGACAAAGTTTTGCTGAGAAATTTGTTGGTATATTGAAGAAAATCAAGGTTGAATATTAGATTCAAATCAGGCAGTTAAAAATATCTTTTTTTGATGGCTGAATTGAGACAACAAATGTCACTTTGATTGATAATATTGACAGAGGATAGTTTTCTATGAAAAAGCAAGAGCATAAAGTAGTCCTAGTAGTTGTTTTATCTCTTCACCAGTTCTATTTATAAAAATACCATGTACCTCAAAGGATTGGTAGGCTGATGTAAAATAATTAACTACATCTTTAGTTCAAGTTTTAAGACAAAAAACACAAAAGCAAAATTGATATTATGTAACATTTTTTCTATTAATGAATCAAAGGAGAAATTAAAAGGTATTTTGTAGTCCATAATGATAAATAGACATGATAGAGCTAATTCTTTGGCTTCAATAAATAATGAAGATATATTCAATAATAATATATTATGTACATGATATCAAAAATAAGAAATGAGAAGTGAAAATGAAGGAAAGTTACAAATATATGCGCGTTGTACGAGGTACAAAAAGATGTAAATTTATTTATTTGTGACTTGTTTAGAAGTCTTATCAGGCAAATTAAAGCAATATAGTAATAGTAATTACTTCTAATCTATATAATATGTAGATTAGAGTGTACCGAAATAGCAAAAGTACTGAATTTGGTATCACAGGATATTTTTTATTTCATATATTAGTCACTTCAACATAGGGTTTAATGGACGTCGTTTCTTGATGATATCATTTATGATTAAAGATTGTATTTGAGCTTTAAGAACTATTTAAAATATTGTTTACGTCACTAGAAATGAGGCTTAATAGTCATGCATACCCTGAAATTCTCTTCTTTTCTTTTTTTACATTGATACAAGTCTCAAAGGATTTCTTCTCAAAGAAATAAAAGAAAATTAATCAAACTTTTTTTTCCTTTTTATTTTATATACTTTGATATTATTAATTCACTCATCATGATGTAAGGAAAAGCCCGGAAGGACTTTAAAATAAAATTTTTAGTTGATACTTACTTATACTTAGTAATTTAAAGCTAAATAAAGACTTAAAGTAAGTTATATGTCTACGATTAAAGGCACGACAGGATTATATTTAAACATTACTCAAAGGGCACATTTTCTATTACATTCATCAAAAAGATTTTCCTCAGTATGTAGTATATGAAGTTAAAAGTAGTATTAGGGTATATATCCAGGGACTTAGTATGAGGCAAAATCCATGCCGTTTTATTTGAAATTTTCTGAGGTTACATATTTTGTATTCATAATATTCAGAAACAGAATTCAAATCCATCTTGTAGCATCATCTCTGTCCCTTTTTAAAACTAACTTTCCCATAGCTCTGTTTTAAAATATGCATTACCATTTAGACCAGGGATATCCAATCTGAGGCCCACATGTTCATTTAATATTTTTACCTATTAGACTCAGTGCTCAATCAAATTATAATTACCATATTTTATGGGTATATTTTCATTAACTTTAATCAAGTATGATGAAAAAAAAATTATTTGTAAAGCAATATCCCGAACAGTACGGACAATTAGCTCTACAGATACTCCAGATTATTTGAATTCACACTGTTTGATGCTGTCAGTGCTAGTAACTAGCATTTTGTTCTGTTTTGCATATTAGGTTTTATCAAAAGGGCAATAATTAAACAGAGAATTGCTGTACATTTGTTATTAAAAATTTAGTTCTCCTTATTTTAAACTTTTAAAAAGTTTAAAAAAGAATCCGGACATGGAAGATTTTTACTTTTGTCAAGTAGCTTAGACAGATGAGCTAGTAATTGTAATAGGATATTCTATTTTTAAATCAACCCATTTTATTAATCGAGAGACTCCTTATTTTTACATAGTCATATGGAGAACACGCACTTCCCTGTTCCCTTTTGTACATTCCATTTTGGGTGCTTTCAGATCGAAAATTAAGTGCTTCTCTCATTTGACTTTTTGTAGGGAAATATGTTATCACTGCCCAGTGAAGTGAATGATTATATATTATAGTATATATGATTGTATATAATTATACACAATCATTATTCATGGGAAAATCCTTATTTTCCTATTTAATGTTTGTTTGTTTTTAGATTTAAAATGGCCTTCAATGGAGCATATGATCAAGTTTTCATCTTACTTCATTATCAGATCGTTCCTCATCCATCATCATTCTTCTTTCATTCAAGTATGTATAGTATATTTTTCTTACATCAGTCGATATGGTTCTTGATGTTGAGAGGGCATGCAGTTCGAATCCATGGTTGGATTCGACCCTTTCAAAATAATTATGAAAAACCTGTAGGGTCCATACCCAAAGTGCTGATGGCCATGTATTTACATACCTGTAAGTGCTTGTTAAACCAACTTCCATCAGTTTGTAGATATGATTTTATGTGTTGCCATCATCAAAATAGATTATTTTGTAATGTACAATGACAGAGGCTCTTTTCCGTTGTTTTTTAAAATATTGGTTGTAACACACTGTTTCAAGAAGAAATATAATAATCATGTTGTATCTGAATATGAATAATTTGTGGGGATTATTAATTATTATTATTATATTTAGAAACATATCCTTGTGCCTCTAAGGAAAAATGAAACTTTAATTTCTCATTTCCTTGATTTAATCATTGTCAAGGTGAAACCCTTTATCTTGATCAACATAATATCCAAACCTACGTTGAAATAAAGTAACAAAGTATCAGAGTAGGTTATTTAAGTGCACATGGACGATGAAAGTAATCTTGATTGATTATATTTTTTTAAAAGAATTGCCGACTAATGGATTCAATATACATAGGTAACTTTTACATTGTTATTAGGATATATCAAATACAGACAAACTGAAATTGATGTACCGATTATAAGGGTGGAAAAAACTAATAGTCGACCGATTTTATTCAAATAAACATATGCATTATTATGGAACATATTTGCAACAAATAATGTGCATAGTTTGTTCATATCCTTGCTAAACTCAGTGATTTTTTGTTTGTTTTTAAATAGATATAATGAGCTAGGTACGAATAGTTAAGAGCATAATGTTTTCGGTCCTTTAATGCAAACTAGGTTAAAAATTCGATTATACGTGATTTTGTTTGAGTCATGGCTTCTTTCTTGCAATAGCCAATAGTGTAAATTTTTCCACAAATTAAATCTTTATGACTTATACTTTAATTTATTTAATATGAGAAAATGTATTTTTTGAGGCTTAAACATTGATTTAAAATAATACCATTTAAGAGCCTGTAACATGCCGATTTAATTTATTTACCGATATATGGGCCGGATCCTATTATATTAATAACAAGTATGTTGATTACATTTACATAACTCCTCAAGTTTTATCTTATTTCACAGCTCAAAAATATTTCAAAGCCCTCTTGATTTAAAGAAAATTATGACTAAAGTATTATAATAAAAGATATTAGGAGTTTGTATCAGCTGAGTACCATTCAAAGGGCATAATAATATTGTAAAATGGCACATAATAGGTGAGCTGAATTATCATAGTGAATAGCCATGATGGTAAATGAGTTTATCCTTGATCAGCAGTATTTTACCTAGGTTCTTAAATTAATTATCTTTCGTTAATTCCTAACATTAGCAACAATTATGTAGATATGTAAGAGTATATAAATTGAAATATCATAAATTATGTACAATACACTTTCATCCATTATACGTATCCCTTCCTTTAGATCAGGCTCTATTAATTTCTCATTATAATATTAATATAAAAAGCTTTAGTAAAATAGGTACATTTCAACTCTAAAATTCAATTCATTCACAATATTTTGTAGTGGTTGAATGGACCTTTGAGCTACCTATGTTATGTATCTATATATAACAATATATTTACTGTGTTTTTAAAAAAAATTAAATACCCTTGGGTTATGGATACTAAACACACTTTTCTCTTCTAAATTGGTTATCAAAATTTACTCAATTTGATGCATGGATCCTTCCCATTAACTTAAAAGTTATTTGAGAGCATATATGTAATATAGATAATATAGCAGATAGTATTAGTTCCATTTTGATCAAAGCGATGTAACTGAAAGTATGCAAAGGTTAAAGTAGTGAAGAGTAATGATACATAAGTATACATATGATGAATCAAAATCTGTTGTGTCATTTTTTCTATATATAAATTGCCTAAATCGGTAATAACTACTTAAATTCACTGCATAGACGAGGTGCTTCATATTTTGACTCGGCTAATAAACATAACTTCAATAGCTTGATCATTCAATGTACCAATAATCATTTGTAATAACATCAAACAGATGTTTTTTCTTCAAGTGGCTTCATTAGAGTTACGATAAATGCAACTCAGACACTCCTAGAAGTATATAAAAAAAAAAGAGACATTGTAATTGACATTCATATAAAATTTACTTGCTCAATTGTCTTTTAAAAAACTACAAAACAAGGTACCTTTTTCATACTTAACCAAATATTCCTGGAATTGTAGAAAAAGAGGGTAATAATACACTACACTATATACTTACCTAATTTCACGCTCAGAAAATTAAAATAAATTTCTAGTTTAAGGTGAGAAGTTGCACTTATATAAAAGTTGTATTTCATATAATGTATGTACATAAAGCCGTATCGTAACTGAATTAAAAGTAACAAAAAAATTTAATGAATCAAGTTTAAAAAAATAACACTCACTCGCATTAAAATCAGTTTTCTTCCTAAAAAAAAAGTTAAAATACAATTATTGAGTTTTTATAGGAATATATGTATATAAAAAGTTAATTTGATAAATACATTGAGTAATTCTGCTTGGTTGTTTCACATTTTTCTAAAATGTCTATGTTGTTTTGATATGGAATATATTCAACAATCTTAGTAAAGTCTTATTTGTATCATTTTTTGCTTTAACAAAGACAAAAATGAATGACTTGTCAAATTCATTACAAACATATCATATGCCTTAAGTTTGTAAACAAGTATCATCGTAAAAAAATCATTAATATTTTCAACAGATCAAGTGCCTCATTTAAAAAAAAAAAAATTATAAATGAAATTTGGACGGGAGTTATTCATAACGCGTCACACTTCCTTTATTTGGATAAGATTCTTAGTTGTGTTTTTCTTCCAAAATTAAAAGTTAAAATTTGTATGTGGTTTTTAAAAGATCGAATGTATGATTATAGTTAGTGTTTCCATTTCTTAGATTGAAAGCTACGGATCATGGGCTCTGTTCCAAAGTATCTATCTCCAAAGTTTCCAATTCCAGGGACCACATGAAACTTTTCATTGATTTCTTTATCCACAGCAGTTGTTACAATTCTAACTTGGGGAAAAGCATATGCAATGGTATGAACTCCAGATAAAGCCATAAGTAATGAAACTAAACTGATGTTTTCTTCAGGCACATCATGATCCAAAAGTACACGAATAGCCATCATAGCTGCAGCCCCAGTTGCAACTGTAGCATCCATTAGAATGATCTGAAAGTCCTTAATGTCTTTTGGTAGTCGAAGGTAATAGAGTTCAGGTTCTCCAGTTTCATGACTGGTCTGAATGAGAATTTTACCTACTCGGATATCTTTACAAACTTCTGTTAGGGATGCTTCCATTGTCTCACCAGCTCTTAGAATAGAAACTCCACATACCTTCTTGATAGAACATACCTTTCCCTCATATGGAACACCTTGAGGAGTGTCAACTGTAACAGTTAAATAAGGAAGAAGAGACAAAGCATACTCAATCACCAAGCGAATCAGTCTCTTCGAATAAAATATAAATTCATCTCTGGGTGTATTACGATTACGTATAAATGTATGAAGACCTCGGATTTGAGGAGTTGGGGGAAGGAGTTGGAGAGTATCAGGAGGTTCAGACTCAATTGCGTTAATCACAAGTTTAGGTCGTAATTTGAATCCACGAGCATCAAGCTGTGTCTGCACATGTCGAACAATCAAATCAATGGCTACTTTATTTTCCCCTCCTCGAGGAACAATGATATCAGCATGAGCCATGGTTGGAGCTATGTAATATTCAAACGCTGGCTTGACATATCGATCATATTGCTCAAGTACAGATTTCATTTCACGACCTCTTTGTTGGATATCTCTTTTTAAACGTCGACAGAGACGAATATCTGGATCCGCATCAACAAATATTTTCATATCCAAAAAGTTTAAAATATCCTTTCTATGAAAAGCCAAGATTCCTTCAAAAATTAGAACATTGGCTCCGTACATGGACGTAGTCTTGGTTTCTCTACGATGTGTGACAAAGTTATAAATGGGAACTTCCACTTTCTTTCCCTCCTTAAGCCTCTGAAGCGTTTTTGATAAAAGTTCAAAATCAAACGCATCGGGGTGATCAAAGTTATATTCGTTATTACAAGCTAAATTATGCTGTTCCTCATTCAGCACTTTATAAAAGGAGTCCATACTGAGAAGAGTAACCCATGGTACTCCTAATTCCTTGATTATTTTGGAAGCGACAGTCGTTTTACCAGATGCAGATCCGCCACATATTCCAATGACGAATGGCTCTTTTAATTGTCCTTGAGAATCATACCATGGAGGTCTTCCTTGTGTGTAAATAGTCCTACGATTCGTTCGTATGATTGGCTCCCTCTCAGTACTAATTGTGGCTGAGAGAGAGCATGTTCTTCTCCGTCTTCTCAAACTTACTCTTGGATCTCTAACTTCTGTAGCAGATCGAGGACGACTATCGGAATTTTCATCGTTTTCATCTGACCAAAGAATGGATTCCTGATGTCCAAAAATCACATCTTCTGGTATCTCGTTGAGGTTATCTAATTCTAAATCTTCAAGAGCATTATTAGAATCGTCAGAGTCCACGTAGGTAGGACCACTTTCCATTTTAAGCTACAGTTTAGATTCCTTACTAAATACTTGATTCCTACAAATAAATGTGAAAATAAAGAAACAAGTGTATACTATATATAATGTAGACAAATTATTCATGACTTTAACAAGAAAACTGCACAATGTCAGGCTCAATCCATTCATTACCAGTATTAGAATCAAGTTGAAGATGGATCTAATATTGAAATTATACTATTTTCATTATTCCGTTTCTCTCTTGTGTGTACATATAATATCTATAAAAAAAGTAACGTGTTTCGGAGTGTGGAAAGCTAGCTTCCGAGAAGAGAGAGAGCTGCTGCCTTTACTAAATGAACTTCCAAGTATGTACAAGCAGCAACTTCCCACTCTCCTTATGCTTATCTTAACAGCATTGATTTCATTTGGAAATAGCACGCCCAAATGGAGGCTTTTCTAGCAGTAGCTATATATGTAAACATCCAAAATACAAACAACACACTTCATGCAAATTCATAGCCCTTGGGTTTGTATGTTCTTTGTTTCACCATGCGGCAAATCCATACATTGATGATGTGATGAAACGGAGTATATATAAAATTTATAAACCTATACCATTCCATATACTTTAGTAGTTAATATTGCGTATTAATCGATTGCTCGTCTTTGAACTTAAAGGTGGCTTTCATAAGGCCCTAGTGTGTGTATTGAGCATTTATATTTTGCATGAATGCAGAGCACGTGCATACTACCGGTATTTTAAAAATAGAGAAAGGGAGCAAAATTTCAACTCAATCCTTTCTATTATCAGAATGTAACAATATGTAATATCAATATGTTAAGTTAATTACGCTTAGAAAAGTAACAAAAAGTTACTTAAGCGCATTACATAAGAAAGTCATGGGGAAACACATACATGATTCCGGGCAACTGCTTAGCTCGGAGCATATATGTACATTCATGCATCACTCTTTTCTTTCCATTCAAAACATGTGGTATACATACTACACTAGCTAAAAAGATTTCCCATAGAGCTAGCTAGCTACCTACCTACCTACCTACCTAGCAAATAAAATGTCCTTAAACAAATCCACTCTTTCAAAAAATATTAATGAATAATTATAATTAATGGAAAAAATACTTACGAGCTAGTAACACACTTCTAAAAAGCTGGGAGTATGACTTTATCACATATCTAGAGACAGAAATATATCGCTATGTGTTGTATGTATTGATGTGGATTCCTCCAATTCTCTTTGAGGAATGCAACCGTGGAGTGTGGAAATAAATGGTGACTCTATTTCTCATATAAAGAAACAAAGAAAATAAAAAATACAAACATGTTCTCAGTTTTTATTTTCTTACCTTTGAGTTTAAGATGTTATTTTTTTCCCCTTTTTGTGTCGTTAAGGAGTGACGACAAAAATCTATGTATAATTATTATATTATACATATATGTATTAATGAATATGATACTCCCGTCTGTCAGCTTTAAATAGCATTCAGATGATAAAATTAAAACTTATATTTTTCCCTTGAATGATCAACAGAATTTAACTACTCCGCCTCTTACTACATACTTTCCAAGGTGAATTATTATTTATTAAATAGGGGTGGAGCGGAGCAAAAGCTAGAAAACAAATCTGCACCATGATTTTCATTTCAAATACCAAAAATAGAAAGATGCAGTATAAAAGTACATATATTATTATTATTATTTTAAATTTGAATATATATACAATAAATGAGAGTTGAATGACCCTCTGATTCTTTCCAAGGGGAAATTTCGAGGATATTAAATGTATGTTGTATGTTGAAGCAGATTTAAAATCCCCGAATCAAGTCCATTAATTATTCTCAAATTACATATACAGCCAGTTCTAAAAAGTTGATGATGAAATCTTAATTCTTTTTTAGCCTTTACTTGAGTTCAAAATCAAATTGTATCAATGGTGGAATAATATGACTACACACATGATTAAGCATTTTCTGGATGTGGCTTTGAATAATGCCAATGCATCACATCATGATATGGTCGGATGCCTGTAAAATTGATATGTACATTTTGTTTTACTTTTTCAAGGTAGAATATATGTATATAAAAGAAAGGGTAACATTAAATAAATAACGACGTAGAGTCACAAGGAGTTGATGGATACTTAGATATTGTGTGTCTACATCATCATATGATGAGTGAAAATAAATGTTAATGACTTAAGCCGGTACTAGGAGTAACTGAAAGTTAGACCTTGTTCTTTTTTATCATTAACTATTCATGATCCACTACCTAGTTTTGTCACTAAGGAGTTAAAAATACGTGTACACATTTTGATGGGTAATCGACATATTGGAATATATTATTTTTATTTTTTTAGAACCACCAGGATCTTTCGAATTACATACATAAGTTGTTTTATTAGGACAGATACTTGGTCGTTATTTGAAATGTACCTACTAATTAATTAATTAATTAATAATAATGGCGGATGGCCACATAATCCTTACAATTTTATCGAATCAGAATGATCCATTTTTAGTTAGTAACAATCTAATTGGTTAACATTTTTGAATTGCTAAGGCAACAAACAAGTTCATTTAGTTCGGAGTTTTGCAATTTTCAGCCCCTGCATGATTTTTACAGGCCCGCCAGATACCTTTTAATATTAACAATTATCATGATTAATTAATAAATATTACGATATCTGCCAAGACCAGGAGGTAGATGTGGAATGTCTGGCTCTTCAATCTATAAAGATGTCTTTTTTTTGTAACGGAAGGTTTGGATATTCCTAAGTAATAGACTAAGTAAGTGTTATTCCAGGATCCGGCCCACAACATAGTAATGAAGGTTACTTTTTTTTTTGCCCTGAAGAATAAATGACTTGATCATTAAGTATTTATCGCTAACAATTTGTAGTAATAGTTAAATATTATGTTATTATTTATAACGTTGATATCAGCTGCAACGTTTTTATATAAAAACTATGAGCATTATATATTAAAGTCAATAACTTGTCATATTTATTCAAGATTTCATGGTTGACAATCTCGCATTGCGCAACCGTCCTACAAATATATATGGTATGGACAAAAAAAAAGCCTGAATAATAATAATTATTAATCTGTATTGCTCAATTCCAAATTTCATAAATAATAAACATGCATTAAGTCGTTACAAATGCCATTTGCAAAATTGGCTTCCACAAATTTCTTATCTCTTTATGATTGAAAAATTATTTTTTTTTATCCATTTCGTGTATAAATTAATATATTCGAATACACAAGTACTTATTAAATTACAAATTAATTTTTGATTTATCTTCTTATCTATGAATATTTTAACGTGAAGTATGAATCAAATTATTTGAGCTGCGTGATAAAAACTGATGATACTGGATTTTATGTATTGAGGAATGAGGTAAGTGTTAAGGAATGTATGTATGTTTATAAATATCATTCTCTAGAGGAGGAAATCCTTGGTTACAGAAACAAATATTAGTTAAAAAACTTATTTTATGCAAAAAGTAAATCCTCCATTTATGTTGAACAAATGACCATGTTTTTGTATATAGAATTTATGAGTCCTTTGCAAATATCTCTACAAGGTCTTCAATAATGGTCCTTTAATTTATAGTTATTGTAGTATCAGAATAGGAAATCCTATTTTCTCTCGTAAGAGTTTAGATGGAGACCTAATAATTACATAATTAGGTAATAATAATAATGTTCCTACAATCCAAAGGTTTCAATTTCAAATAGGAGTCAAATGTTGCGCGTCTGAGGTTGCGCGCCTCACAATTAATTTTGTGAGGGATTTTTTGAATACAAAAAGGAATAAGAAAAAAGAGGAATTCTTATTTTTTTATGTATCCTTTATCATCGGCCATCATCGTCAGAACAAAGATATAGTTAGTTTTTACTTAGTGTGAAGAAGGAGGAAAGGATCCTGATCAATGGACAACGAAAGTTGATGGCCCTTCATCAAATTCAGATTCCACGGATTTGAGGATCATAAGGAATTGAGTGAGAGTCTCATCTCAAGGAGGACTCTTTGTAAGTATCACATCCTAATTACACTGCCTTTTTGGCATCCCTGATGTATATACCTCTTGTCACTGCTTTGGACTCGAGGGTTTCTATGCAGTGTGCAATGAAATCCCAGGAATTGCCTCCGAATATTAATAATATCCATGAAATGTTCATTTTCTATTACTTATAATTTACAATTAGTATACTATTATTAATGTGAGGCCATTAAATTTATTTAATATCATGATAATATGTCTCAATGCTACATGACTTTACTCTCCCCAAGGTTTAATTAAGCTATTTTTAATCCCTCATCGCCGAATTTAAAGCTACTAAAAGGATTTGATACTAAAAGTACATCCTGCATTTTATGTACATAAAAGTAAATATATTTCCTTCCATCTTATGTATGTAGGTATTTAGCGGATACGGATGATGGGATAAAAAGGGTCTATGTAGGAGCCATGAGTTGTATCTAATTTATATTCGAATGCTAAATAATACATATATGTATATATATATAGTAAATTTCCTCTATTGAATTCCTCTTTCTTGAGCACACATATTATCCATTCATCTTAAATTTATGAATGTACATATAATTAATTTCATTACTCTATATTATTATTATTTAAGAGGCAATAGCACCATTGTGTGAGGAATCAAACTATTTCATGCGTATTTTTAATTGTTTTATGTATATAAGTAGAAATGATGAAACTATGTATATATGTACATGCATAGAATCTTAGCTTTTAGCTTCAAGAATTGTTTCTAGAGTTGACTCATAAATCATTTTTTGCCATCATGAATCAAAGTGTATTTTCGTAGGGTTAGTTGTTGTCCTTTGTCAGAAATTTATGCATCAATGTAAATTTATATTTATTTCAAATATTCTGCTATGTTCATCTAACTATAATTTTTTTTGTGTCGTATATTTGCTGTTGTTTAAATGTATTATGAGCCTCTTTTGTTAGAGCAAGCTTGACACCCAATTTGATTTATGAAATCATTTGATGGCAAAAAACACTCTGGTTTCTAAATATTATGTAACTACGATTCAGGCAAATAATTTTATATTCATCATTGTGCTAAAAATTCCAATTTGTATGTTAATTGTACATATATATCTTATGAGCTACTTTCTTTCTTTCTTTTTGAAGATAGGTAAAGTTGGAATACTCACAGTTTATCCTTTAATATATGTAAATAAATTATGGGCTATGAAACATTTTGAATTTGACTCCTAACATTGACCATCGTTGATGTGATCCGTAAAATAATTTAATTCTTTTACATATATGTCTTGGAATTTAAAGATCATGAAATTTTGTTTTGAGGTTGAGTGACACCTCATCTTAATGGCCCATCATTTCACACCTTTCGTTCTTATTTATTATAAAATTAGATTTTAACTTGGGTATCTTGATTAAATTTAATAGTTTTTGGCATGCTATTTGTTTTCTTTATCTGCTTTTATGATCGTTTAAGTATATTTAAGAATCTCTTTGTCATGGATGGCCATGACTCATTCTATGCAAATGAGAAGAAAAATATGATAAATGGTCGATTCACACCTCATGGCTGTAAAATAACTAATCAAAGAATCTTTGATTTTAAACTACTGTAGAGAATTTAGATAATTGTGAGAGGATCTTATATGAACAACCATAGAGTATGTAGAACACATACTGGGAGAAGTGATGTAGTTCTCGATATGTGTTTTGGTTTTGAAATCTGGATCTCCACATCTCAAAAAGTAATTAGTTTCCTGGGAACGTAAATTTTCTGTTATATTATTTCCCTACAGAATGGCTCAGGGAGTCTGATGATGTCGTGGATTTTTAATGTTATTTTAAAAAGTAAATTTGACACGATTTTTTGTGTGGTCTTTTCACATTTTTAAATGAGATAATGTAGGTTTTGAATTTATCCCAAGTAAGCAAGATTTACTTGAACATTATAACTAACTTTGCCGAGCGTGTAAATTGCTCAACGATTTTATTGATTTTCTGGGATTTTCATACTCCTTTATTTTATCATTTGCAATTTTTCCTGGGAATGAGGCTTCCGAGCTCCCCGCTATATCTATTTTTTTCTTGTCCTTGAATACAACATTAATTAAAAGTACCTGAGAAATTTCTGAATGTATGTACATAGGCCTATGATAGGATGTGCTTAACTACCTATTTACTGATGTAGATACTGATTGAAATAGGTAAGTATACTCTGTTTTTCATTTCCAACATCCTGTCTATGTATTTCATTCAATGCTGCAAAATAAAACACATTTACGAGTATATGTATGAGGTGAATTTTTGCAATCATTGTCTATGGTATGTTCAATTATGTTTCTTTTTCTTCATTGTAGTGCTTGTGAAGTACGCAATCTTTGTTAGGTTGTGCCTATGTATGTATGTTTGTGAGAAATACTTCATTTATAGGTGTATCTACATAATAAATATTATGAACTTTTTTGAAATGCAATGCATCATTATAATGGCGGATGGAAGGAAAGGAAAATGAAAAAAGAAGAAGAAGAAGAAGAAACCTTAACCAATTGAGTTTGATGCATTGCTTAATTTGCATATAAATAAAAAATAATGATATCTCTTTGACGAAGGAGAGATTTAAAATCCATTCATATACGTAATTTATATAATATGTAGAGGATTTCCTCCCATGAAAAAGAAACATAATTAATTTTAAGTACTTTTCTACGAGCGCTAGAACTTTAGTTGCAAATGTATTGTATGTATGCAGAGTCTAGTCACGATGAGTATATCTTATTAAATTATATAATATTTATTATGTAGAATATGACTTGGTCCAAAAGAGTCTAAAGTCTTGAACAAAAATTAGTGCAAGGGTGGCACTGTTTGATAAATAAAAATTATTATCAATCTTGGAACAAAATATTTTAATTCATTTAAAATATCGGCTGCTGTACATATTTTGTTTGATCGTAAAAAATATACGTATTCAAAAAATGTCATCTACCCAAGTGTGGGATATGTTTTAAAAAAATTCTGAATCAAAGTCTTTAATTAATTGTTTTCTATCATTCATTGTCTACCAAAGGCAAGCATTTACCGTTTGATGATGGGTTTCTTAAAACTTTAAGGACTCGAATTCTAATCTATCAAAGAATCAATGATATTATAAACTAATGCTGCGAAATAAGATAAATATTGTTTTTATATCATATAAAATTATATT
The DNA here is from genome assembly GCA_963680855.1 of Lepeophtheirus nordmannii. Taxonomy (NCBI): domain Eukaryota; kingdom Metazoa; phylum Arthropoda; class Copepoda; order Siphonostomatoida; family Caligidae; genus Lepeophtheirus; species Lepeophtheirus nordmannii. The sequence continues at coordinate 28,119,249 of OY804520.1, forward strand.
ATATGTATAAAAAAATTTACGACTGTATGTACGAGGTGAATCAAAGTAAAGTGAGTAAATAACTTATATTATTGCCTTTAAATTATAATTTATTCACTTCATCACCCTTGATGGCTTGGCACTTGTGTTGGTGATACTACATACCTTGAGTAGCCTTAAAGATGTCTATCATAACCCATTTCCAGCCTTTTTTTTTAATGTTCTTATAGTCAATGGTCTTCTCTCTAAGGGCTGCCTTGACCTTGAAAAACAAAAACAAAAATAGTCGGTAGGGACCAAGTTTGGAGAGTAAGGTGCAGGATCTAGAATAAAAAAGCAGTTTTTTGCCAAAGAATCACCTAAAATCCGAGGGGATCTTCTAGTTCTTCATATTAAACTTCCGTTAATCATCATTCATGGTCAGTCTTGACTTTATTGAGGATCTTGTGGATGGCTCCAATCTTAAAGAGCCTCCTTTATCTCCTTAGTCCTCTTGTTGAGTTTGGCAATTGTGCACTCTTGAGAGATTTTTAACTGACTTTCTTGGGGCAGTTATAATCATCTTTTCTTTGAAGTGCTGTAAATCAGTTTTTATGCATAGTATTTTTAACAAAAAATGGTTACGGAGAGTTTTTTTGTTTTTTAATCACAAAACCTTACATTTTAATTCAAGATACAGAAAAAAAATGGATTTTGAGGGATTGATTCCACCTCGTACTTACTTCCTTGAGGAATAAATAGTGTACAGCCATTTTCTTTCTTTCTTTTTTTAACTTTGTGACAGCTAGGTAGTTTTTTTTTTATTATTATTATTAAAGAGACCACCTAGCACGGCACTGTTTGTTATGCTCTATTTATGAAAAATAATTTTTCCATACTTCCATATATGTATAGGTATGTTATTTATAAACGTACTACTATCTAATTTGCATATGTGTATGTATTTATGACGTTACTACTTATGGAGTGTGTCTTTTTATGATTTATTTATTATCCTGATGGTTATTCACTATCTAATCCTTTTTGAACTATGTATGTTGCTTATACATTTGTATACGACTTCCCCTATAAGCATGTATAATATTATGCTTATCTGCTATTAAATATAAGAAAAAATACTTAGTGTGTATGTATTTCTTCAATCTCTCATAATAAATAATACTCCATCAAGCTTATATAATAACAATTTAGTTAGTAAAATATCCACCATCTACGCCAAAAGAGGGCCATTGCCCTCCCTCACTCCAATGAGGAGAAACTATAAGAAGTTGCGTGATATTGATGTCATACTCAATGTCTCATGTCATTAAACTCCCCACTCATGACCTGATGATTCTCTCTCTCTCTGACGCCCCTGAATATTAATATGCTGTCCTTCAAATGTGTTGTTTATTATTAATGATTAATATCATCATCATATTAAATAATAAATCCCGTGGTTGAATGTCCTTCTTTCTTTATCCATGTATGTAAGTACATTATTTATGTATACATATTATGAATAAGAATACAAATGTATAATTCATATATTCTTATTACCCGTCCCATCATCAATATAAATATAACAAAAAAATACGGATCTTTCATTGGACTTTTTACTGTTCATTTTCACATACATAGATCATCATCATTCCAGTTCACGTTATTTTTATTTAGATATAACATTATATGTAATACTTATTATATTATATAGAAATAGATTTCTATAATAATATACATACATTATGCGAGTAATGCACCATCCAAGTATGTATTTGAAGTAACGTTGTCGACTATGGGCTGATCCGGTTTTTTCATCTCGTCCCTCTCTTTCTCTCTCTCTCTTTCTCTCGTTATCATGATGATTAAAAAATAAAAACTGTTTTTATTTCAATGACGACACATGAACTTTTATTCTATTCATGTGTGTGACCTGATTTCAGGCACCTATTATTTTTGTGACTGACTGACTTCCTCTCATTAGTGAGGAAGAAGAAGAAGAAGAAGAGTGTATGGATATTGTACATATGAATACATTTATGTATGATGTGGTGGTGGTAGTAGTAGTAGTCAATCATGCAATTGATTAGTAAAGGTGCAATATACATACATATATTTATTTTTTTTTCGAGTCAATAAAAATGTGCCGGAGAAAGAGGAGGAGGAGGAGGAGGAGGGTGCCAATTCATGATTTTTAATTACATAAGTATATACATATATTGTTTATTTTCCAGGGGCTGTAACAAATAATAATATATACATAATATATTTATATAATTTCCATCGAAATCAAATTACAAATCGTAAAAGGAAAAAATAAAAAAATACAATCTGTGTTTATTAAATAAATAAATATATATATATATATATATATATATATATATATATATATATATATATATATAAAAATAAAGATTTCTGTGTGTGTTCTGCGTTATTATGAATATATTTCACATATCGCTGGAAATATTTTTGTTTATTTGGAAATATTATTATTATTATTATTATTCCTTTGCCTTATCTACTGCATATGACGACAAAATGTTTTTCTGGTATCTACATCTTATTGCTATTTCTCAACATGAATGCTGTTATAGGTAGCCTACATACAATGTATTAAAAGGTATGTAGCGTTCGTAGCCTCAAGGTTCTACTTTATTGTTCATATAATATCCATGGATCAAAGAAATATAATAAATATGTTTTATTTTTTTCAAAATTATATTATTTCGTACATATTTTACCTAAAATATGTACCATCCACAGGTTGCTATATTATTTGACTTCCGCTAAGATATTTTCGTGACTCCGATTGTATAGATAGCAAAATGATGTTTGAAGAGAAGTCCTTTTTAAGGGGATTTTTTTGTTATCTCTGAATCCATTTAAAAGATGGATAATACATTTACAATTAGTTATTTTTGAAAGGTCTTGATTCTACATGGAAGAGGATCACATTTTGTTTCATGGAACATCTGACACTGAGTCTCTTATTTTCATGGAGAAAGAATTTTTTTATTCATATTAAATGAATGATGTTGTATATTTAATGCCATATTATGTACGTAAGTATACATACCTCTAAAAGCAAGATCAAACACTTCTTTCACCCCTTTATTCACAGTCAATCAATTTAAAATTTGTTTTCTGAATAAATTAAAAAAATAAATAATTCCAAAGCCCATTAGGCCCAGTTAAATTGATAAGCACTTTAATATCCTTTCTTTTACTAAATTAATAATATTAATTGTTAAATGTTTTTCTATCATTATATTTTATATGAAATGTGCTATAATTTTCCCAAGGAAGGTTTTTAATAGACCTTGAATTCTAAATTATGAATTTGAGGTTGATTTGTATTTATAATAAATACGTATAAGGATATAAGAATTCCTTTAAAGCAAATTTAAATGAAAGGCATATATTGCACCTACAATGATCAAATTCGGAATACGAGCAAAACCTTGGTTTGAATGTAAATGTTATATACTTAGTTCATAATTAATTTTGAGGCATATGATTGAGACTTTTCTTCTCGGATTTTGGTTCAGAGTGAAACTATGAAATCTTCATTATATTGCATGAATATGTTGTAGGTTTTATGTCATTTATGGAAGGAATATTATGTTCTTAAAAAAATATTTTGATGAATTGTCTATGTATTTTTTTTTAGAACCCATGTATCGTACAATTAAACGTGGATCCTTCACAAGAACTTATTCATATTAAATTTTCTCTTTTGATAAATAGAGTAAGGAATGACTCCAACTCTGAGAGACAAAATACCTATACATTCATACATATATATAGTGTACATATATTTATATTATAAAAAAACGGATTGTAGTACTACATGACTATTTATTTACATTATTACACATCATGATAGATTCAACCTAACCTAATTTTTTTATATTCTTATATATTTTAGTTAAGAAGAATCATCGTAAAAAGGAGGAAAAATTACTCATAGCAATTAGAGGAAGAGCTTCAAAAATATAAAAAAAAAAAAACCCAAAAAACTTTGTGAAATCATTTGGGTAAGTGGATGATGATAGTTTACTAACGCATGCAGAGTAATTAACTATTATATTAATAATCATAATTATTATTACTATTATTAGAGAAGGATTGGGGGGGTGTTGGTATGGACTTTCTCTCTCTCTCTCTCTCTCATTTATACAATGGTGTATAATTGCTTCTCTTAGTTCTTAAAGACATTGAGCTCGTTTCCTTTGTGTGTCAAACTCTGTTTCTTTCTTTCTTTCTTTCTCTCTCTTGTAAAAAGATACATTCAAGTATTATACATATATAGATTATTATCATAGCATCTATTTTATTTTATTTTTTTTTCTCTCTCTCTCTCTAATTATGGGGGGTAGTCTGTATTCGGCCAAATTTTATACATACATGTAATCAATCATTATCTTCTAGAGAGAGAGAGAGAAAGATTTTCTGTCTTTCTATCTATATATGTATGTAGTTATATAGTTATATGTATAATTTATACAAACATAGATGTACATATTATAAGTAAATAAATGAGCAGAGTTCATCTCTTCTTTGTCCATTTATTTATTTATTTATTGAAGAGGCATAGTAGCAGAGTTTGTATGATGCATTTATGTACATACATAGTGATGATAATATACTCTATAATTGTATGTATCTATGAAATGAAGAAGCATTGTTATTATTATTTATCATGAGTTACTTTTTGCATCTCTCTCCCACTAAAAAATAAATAAATAAAAAATAAATGACATATGAATGATATGTATTTTTTTTTTTTTTTTTTTTTGAAACCCATTATTTAGGGGTTAAAAAAAAGGGAACTGATTAAACGATCGATTTCTCTCCTCCCCCTCCTCAAAGCACCCTGTGCTATCCCGTTACAAATGCCCAACTATGCCCCCCCTCCATATGCATTCTCATCCGTTTTCACAAGTGTTAAGGAGGGGGGAATGAATCATAGATGCATAGATTTTGAGAAATGACATCCTAGGATTTTTTTCTTCTGAGAATTTTTGAGTATGCTAATTCTGAACTACGTTTTATATTAGTAATCGTAGAAAATTGCTGACTCTGATGTGGTCATTCATTCGGGGATTTAGTCCAAATTTTTAGTTTTATAATACTAAAAGACACAGTTCAAAGTGATGTCACCTACCTACCTTCTATTCTATGTACGTAACTTGACGTGTCAGAGTCAAAAACTTTAATTAAGCCGAAAAGAACTTTCAGAGATGGCAACGTTTGTGTTTACATGGGTTATGTAATTAAAGACTTTTAATCTCATTATTATTATTATTTTTTTATTTTTTTTTTTGGAGGAAAAAACAATGTTGATTTCGTTTTTCTAATAGATCCTATTTTTTTTTCGGAGGAGAGAGAAAATAGGAGTAAAACTTTGGCGATTACCAAATAATCTAAAACTTCCTAATATCAATATATCTAAATCAAGTTTTAAAATGTAGTACTACCTAGACACATAAGACAATATGAGTTCTTTAGGGCGATTTTTTTTTCTTAAAATGGACTAAATTGAAACATACAGTAATAATTATAGTTATCATACAGAAGATCAAACATGGCATCTTTTTAATTTTCTCCGTAATTTAAAAAAGGAATTCTTATATCCTTATACTTTATTATAAATACGAATCAACCTCAAATTCATAATTTAGAATTCAAGGTCTATTAAAAACCTTCCTTGGGAAAATTATAGCACATTTCATATAAAATATAATGAATGAAAATATTGATAGAAAAACATTTAACATTATCAGTATTATTAATTTAGTAAAAGAAAGGATATTAAAGTGCTTATCAATTTAACTGGGCCTAGTCGGTTTAGGAATTATTTTTTTTTTAATTTATTTAGAAAACAAATTTTAAATTGATTGATTGTGAATAAAGGGGTGAAAGAAGTGTTTGATCTTGCTTTTAGAGGTATGTATACTTACATACATAATATGACATTAAATATACTACAACAACCATTTAATATGATTCCTTAGGGCAGTTTTCCCCAACCTTTTTCTATCTGCGGACAGGTCAACACTTGGCAATTTTATTGCTGACCTGGATGTTGAAATAATACTACTACTAATAGTAAATGTGAATCCACTGTGTACTCATATGGAACTTTATCAACACTTTGCTTCAACAATATGAAATATATTATAGTATCAAAAAGTGTCCGTAACACTAAATCAATGGGTGGGAGCCTCGAGCTTGTTTCCCTGCAACGAGATGTGCGCAGAACATGTAGTAGACATTGTAGCTCGTTGTCCATGAAATCCGATGAGTCAATTAAGAATTATCAGTCCAAAAGCAATTAACAACTACCCCGCACAATTAATTAACTTTTGTAATTTGCATTTATACTTAATATTCTCTTCTTCTCCTACAGTCTGTAGATGAAGTACATAGAAAGTCCCCCTTTATTATCGTCCCAAACTTGGATAATAATTAAAACAGAAATAACTAATTAATTCATGTACGGCCCTGTACTGATTGATCCACGGACCGGTAATGGTCCAGGGGTTGGGAACCACTGCCTTAGGGGATAGTTGTTTTTTTTCTATTGTTCAAATGTTAATTTAGTTATCATTCATCATTCCCTGTCCAGATAGATTTTTATTACTACAACATCCATCCATTCTGTAGCTTCCATCTTTGTCGCACGTCATAACTAAACAATATGATTGTAAGTCATAAATAGTTTCTGATATGCCGGCAATGAAGTTAAGAAATGCTTTTTTTCTTCTTTTTTTTCTCTCTCTCTTTTTAAAACAGGGTTTGAAGTCACAATTCGGGGGGGGGGGGATTGAGTCATGATGATTGGATCCTAAGGAAGGAACATGAGCTTTTAAATATGTATGTACATATACATATATTAAGTATTAATATCATTTAAATCTTCTAATTCCCTTGATGTGTCATCATCACATCCTCTGTCTCCTCCAGGAATGGAATTTCGCTTTCGGGCAAGCGGGAAAAGGTGTGAGCGAGCCAAACAACATGAAGAAGACATAAACTTTTCATGGTATTATGTAGAATACTACATACATACATATGTGTAGTATACACAATCTAACTTAGTTATTATTATGAATGAGTAGTGTAGCGCTTGAGTGTGTATCTGAAATTCTCATAGGACGCACGCTCACACACAGACACTTAAATGGGATTTTTTATTTTTATTTAAAAAAAAAAATCATTAAATACTCTGCGGTTTTTATTTCAGTGTGTTTCAGAATGAATGACTGGTGAAAGAGTCGTTTCTTTTTCAGTCGTCGTTTGCATATATTTTTTTTTCTGTTTCCGTGCATGAAACTCAGTACCTACTCCAATATCTACTACTACTAACCATCAAAACTACTACTCCTGTCTTTAAAATAGCAAGTGAATTTATATGTCTACCGTGTTTGAGACAGAAAGAAGACAACAGCAACCAGGTTTTCATGGATATCCCATTTCCCCCTCTTTTTCTTCTCACGTTCTCCCTACTAACTAAACAATATTAGAAAGCTGCTTGAGAGAGAGAGAGAGATAAAAAAAATAAAAAAAGGAGAGAGAGCAGAGTAGCAAGGGAGGGGGTTGCATTTTGTAGGGCTTTGGAAGGAGGAAGGGACTCTGTGGGTCCGTCCCACTTATTAAAGTGTACATAATCGAATAAGTTACAACTGAGAATAATCGATACTTTTCTTACCATACTTTTTCAGCAGGCGAAACTCAGGGGGTAAACTCTAAGGAAGAAAGAGGAAGAAAAAAAAAGAGAGAGAGAAACTTTATTATTTTTACATTTATAAAATGAACCACTCCCCAGATACTGATGAGCTTATGACGATGAGCCTTCCCAATAATATTACCGGCACGACGATAACAGCTCCTCCTCATGGAGCCCCATCGTCGTCATCATCATCACCACCACCACCATCAAGACCTTGCTCTGAGCATAGCTCTTCTACAACCGAAAACAAGAATGGATCGACAACAACTACAACGATCAAGAAAGACTCTTCGTCTCCCAATTCCACCTCCTCCTCTCCACCATTACCGAATGAATTGGAGCATGGACTTCGCATTTTGGAGAATCGAATCAATAAAATTGCAACTCCCTTGGCTCCCTCGCAGCTACCTAAGCCAACAAAGTCCCTACTTCCCAAACCAGATCTTAAATTAAAGAGTAACAAATCCGTTAAGCTTATGAATATTCCTTCTCCTATATCCGAGATTGGTCCTCCTTCTAACGGCAATAATAATAATAATAATGCACTTTCATCTTCAGCTACAGCCCCTACTACTTCCTCTATGCTAAAGTCCACTTTGAAACGCATGACTCGACTCTCAAAACCATCCAGCAGCAGCAATACACCCTCAAATACACACGAAAATCATCATGCAACAACATCTCCTAAAAAACGGATTGCCAAGAGTCCAGCTCCTCCTCTTGGCCGGAGTAAGAGCTTTAAAGAGCCTTTTAGTAATCGGCCAAGTTCCAGTAGCAGCACAAGCTCCACTGCTTCAAATGGTTCTTCTTCAAAGACAATGTCATCCTCACTTAGACGACCTGCTAGAAGAGATGATTCAAATAACATTCAACGCTCAGGTACCTCTGGGAATTTGGCAAAGAGATCTCAATCCATGAGACGGATTAGGGATAGAGATATCTGTGTAAAAAAGTCCCGTGGCGTTCAAACCCAATTAACCAAGGATGTGATGGATGAAGAAGTCTCTTGTGCCGATGAGTCTATTCCTACAGCCGTTGACTTTACGATTTACCTTCCAGACATTCTAGGCTGTGGAAATTCAGTGGATCCCGTGGAAACCATTGTGTCTGAGCATACAGATCCTCCTGATGTACGCAAAAATCGTCAACTGACTCTTGATAATATGAAGCTTCATCGAGAAGTGGAGAGATTAAAGGCTCAAGTCAATGAGAATGAGCATTTGAAGAAGGAATTAAAATCCGTGCGCATTAAACTTGAAGAGGAAGTAAAAGCCCGGGTTAACATAGAAAAACAATTGGATGAACACAATGATAGAGTTCAAAATATTGTTCGGTCTATGGATACTGTAGAGAGGGAGTTCGAGTGTCGACAGGATAACATGCTTCAATTGGAGCAAAGGTGTGCAGAGATGCAATCTCAACTCATCGAGTCTCAGCGAACCATCAATGAGAAACGTCAGGAATTGAATCGTAAATGTAATGATTACAAGGCCCTCCTGTCTCGCTTTCAAGAGGCGGAAATGGAGACTACGGAGCTTCAAGAGTTTCTTCAGGCAGAAAAGACTACGCTTTCAGAGGCACTCAAGGAGTCAGAAACGGATATTTTGGAGATGAAGCAAAGATTCATTGAGAAAGAGCGGGAATTGGCAAATGCAGAGGAGAGATGTCAACATCTTGTGCGTCTGGGCGAACAAAGACATCAGGAAATACTCACACTCGAGGCACAGTTGAACGGAGTGCAAGAGAAGGCAAAGGAAATGATTTTATCTCAAGGTGCGGAAATTTCTCGTGCATCCATTGCATTCTCTCAACTCTCTGCCAAACTCGAGGCCTTTTTCAACAATTTCTCCAATAATAATCATTTTAATCATCATCCTTTATCCCATTCCCAAGGATTCAAAACTCCTGGGTTTCCTCATCAAGGTTCCTCATTTGATGATGATGAGAACTCTTCCTCCTCTTCGAATCTATCATCTCCCCTTCGTAAAAACTCTGTTTCCATTCCTCGCAGTGCGTCTCATTTCCTCGTAACTCCTCCTAATAAAGACTTTGAGGACGATGAGGAGCTTGTGGCTTCTTTCAATAGGGCCATGATGACCGTTTCTTTACTGGGGCCCTCTGGCACCGGCTCCAGTAACTCCATCAACAATAACCAGTGCCTTTCAAATAACAACATCTGTAATATTAATAATAACAACAACAACAACAACGACTTTAACAACACCAGTGATCCAAACGAGACGAACAATGCTACTACAGTCGTGAACACGAGTCTTCAAAACCTATCGAATGCCATCGACACCCGTAAAAAGTCACAGGAGACTGGGGGTCTGAGCGAGAATTCGGACATTTCTACGTCTTCGTCCTCTTTGCCCTCTCTAGTCGATAGAATTTGCGATATTACCAATCTCATCGATAAATACAACTTAAATCTCAGGTAAGAGTGACATTTCATATCTTTTTGAACATATTATGTATCAATCAATTAATTATTATTAGTAGTAGTAGTAGTTGTGAGGAACTCGTCTCGAGTGGTATTATACATAGAAAGATTTCGTCCGGAAAATATGTATGAATCATATCTTATGTGTGCGTTCTTCTTCTTCGTAATAAATATGTCTTGAAGTATTTATTTATTTTTTGCAAAGGAAAGAAATATAGGAAAAGTAGAAATTGTACAAATATTATTCGTGTCGGCACATACATACATATATACATAGGTGCATGGATATATGCCGCTTGTTTGTTCGTTCTCTATACCACAAATTATATATATATATATGTTAAACCAGGAGTGGCATTCTAGCTATAATACATGCATTTGGATACTGATCCCTTTTCTCTAGGCTTTTAATTTTGAAGGGGGACCTTCTCAGTGTATGTACACTTGAATTGAATACATATATGTATGTACATACATGTATAACTTCCTTTCATGCAACGTGCAGAGGTCCATTGAATCACCCTACTCTAATCATAATAATAAAACATACTGCTCCTGCACTAAGACTCGTATGTGTGTATGTATGTAGTTCTAATCAAATCCCAGGCATTTGGAGGAAAAGAAAGCTTATGCATAAGAGTCCAGGGACTTGCGCAATTTTTTTATTTTTTTTTTCGCAGGTACATTTCATTGTATGAACATAATACATACAATGGAAATGTAACTGAGAAAGTAATTAAAGGAAACATGGATAGACCTTAATCCTTTTATTCATGGAGTCAATATCCCTTTCAATAAATAATACATTAGAACCTATTAAAAGTATAAACATGTACGTACATTATGAGTATTAATCATAGTGCATATAAGTAGGGAAATGGCGTGCGGATTTATTGAGATCTTTGACATCATGACGTGCGTGCATCAATGCATTGATTTTTTCCCCTATTGATTTTATAATCATATCCTCCAAATGAAGGCAGATATTATTCGTATTACTAATATTAATACCTAGATTTTATATATGTACTCTTAATAGGGCCAGTCTGAATTTTAATTTATAATACCCATCTCACTCTCCACCCCAAAGAAAGAAAGAGAGGGAGAGAGACAAAGAATGGTTTTGTTTATCCATGTTCATACATATAGTAACATACACAAGATAAACTCCTTCTTTTAGTTTCTGTCTATGTATGGTTGTTTATTATTATTCAATATGCCTTAAATAATTAGGCATATTCCATGTACGACTATTAAAGAGAGAGAAAGAGAGACGAAGAAGAAGAAGAAGTAGCAAAACGGTCTTTACGGTCTAATGAGTCCTCTTCTCTTTTTTGATAGGTATATAATATATATAGTATATGTATGTTGTACTTACATACTTAATAGAGTTGTTGTAGCATTGAATTCTACAAAGTCATGAGAATTATTATTATTATTATTTGTATTATTGAATAATTGGAAACATATTTGAAGACGCATGTTTGTACATATTTATTTATCTATGTGTATGTATGTATGTATTCATCCCCTTGTGTTCTGTTTGTTCTCACTCTTTGGTATGGTTGTTGTTTTTTAGCAATTCTTCTTTTCTTGGTTACCTCCATCTTTGTTCTTATAATACTCTGTGGTTTGTTTCAAACCAGATGTGAAATAACTTTGTTTAGAGGGAAATATAATATAATATAATATAATAATAAGTACATTTGTGTGAATGATTCCTACTCTTGTGGCGAGTATACAACTATTTACATACGACACAAGGAGTCTCTCAATCGAATCATCTTCATCATCCGGATGACAATGGTTCGTTCACCCCCTTTTTTTCTAAGGCCTCCTCCCTTAGTGCACTTGGAAATAAATAATAATAATTATTATTATTATGAAGTACAATTCATCAGTTCTATGTTTTCTTTCCTCCATTCCGCAAAGGTTAAAGACTCTATTTCTTTCTTTAATAAATTAAGTTTTGTGAAAGAATGTCTATTTTTAGTACCTTCGGCTCGGAAAAGCTGTCTGTTGTTCCCAGTAATTATACATACATATATATATATATATATATTTATATATAATAATTACCTTTACTCCTGACTATCTATGGCATAGGTGTATTATCATGATTAGACTATTATTATAAGTAAGGCGACGTGCTTTTATGTTATGTGTACATAAAAATGTACAATCATTTATATTTGTATAATGTATTATTATGACAAAAAAGGATTTGCATGATTCTTATGAATACGTCGCAGCCACTTGAGTTCTTCTCCTCCTCCTCCTTCTCCTCCTCTTGTCAAATTTGATTATATTTATTGAGTTTTGTATACAAAAAAGAAGAATTTATATATGTACATATACAAGCATATACTGCAACTGCGTGCTGCTTTTGATGTCGTTTATCAAAAAAGTAATATTACGTTATTTAGGGGCTTTTATAATAACATTTTTTTGTATTTTTTTTTTTTTTTTTTTTGAAAAATGAGGAGCTATTTTCTCCTCCTTCTTCGTTGTTCCTTTTCTTTTCTTCTTTTCATGACTGAAAATATGACAATGTGTCACTTACAATCTCTACAATTAAAGGTCTATATTTTTATTTTTTTTTGTTGAAAAATAGGGGTATATATTCCTAGGTAGTAAAGGACTTTAATATTATTAAATACATTATAATTAGCTACTCAATATCCATGTCGTTAACATTTTATTCATCATCATTAATTTTTACCCTCCCTCCCCCCCTCCACATCGATATTATTATCATTATTATATATATATATATACATACATAAACTGTTCATATAATTATTTATCAACGTAGAAGTAACTTATTTTGACTTGTTTTACTTTTTAGGAATATATCCAACTGTAACTGCGATCGATCAACTGAAATCAAGGTAAACATATTTTCATTTTTCTTTTTATGAACTGCTTGCTTGATGCAATAAACTATATGTACTATTCAACGCTGTGTGAGGTGTTGTTGTTGTTTTTTTAATTTAAATTCAAATGATGGAAAGGTCCATTGTTTGTTTGTTTTTTATGTTACGAAACTCAATTTTCTCTCTCTCTCTCTTTGATTCCTTTTCGACATGCTTTCATTTATAGTTATTAAGTATGTATTTATTCAATAGGAATTGGACTCACTGGGCACGAGTACTACGACTGCTGATGTCATCAATGAAAATCAAACCAATGGAAACGATAATAATAAAGACTTGAGCAAGGTGAGTGCTTGTTTGTTTGTTTGTTTGTTTATGTGCTACGTAACGTCATGTATGTACGTACAATAATTTCTATGTTCATAAATTACCCTATTGAATTTGCAACGGAAGTACGCTCTTTTCCCTAAGAAGATGAATTACTTTTAGCCCGAACAATTTAAGTGAACTGAACACTTTTTTTATAGCTTCCAAACTCTTTGGTCCTCCATAAATATGTTCGTAGGTAAAGACATTGAGTGGCTTTATTTTTGATAGTAATAATTATAATTATTATCATTATTATTATTTTGTGATACCCTACTTATCAACAGTTGTTTTTAGTTATAAAAACATGCTTTCTGTAAATTTTGAGTCCTCAGGAAAAAGGTGTATGTAGAAGTTCCGCAAAGCAATTGAAATCATCATGAACTTTCATAATTGCTCTAATAATAATTTGATTATCTTTTTGTACTGTACAAAATAAAATTACATATAAATGTAATTTAGTTCTTCTACTTAAAATTATATTATTTAAAAATCAGCTTTTGATTATCATTTAAATGTGTTTCTAAGCATGTTTTATTGGAGTTGATTTTTTATGGGCCAAATATACTATTAAATACCTATGAACATTAATGAAGTAGCCATAGATCATATAAAACATAGTCACAAAATATAATCTCTTGTTCAAATTTTCAATTCAATTGTAGAACCTCAAAATTTGATTGTACAGAGTTGAAATTTATATTGTACTCAAAATAATTGTACGTGCCCTTCTTTCAATAATGCGGTTTTCTTTCTTTTTTTCATTTCAGATCCTTTTGGAGAAAGAGAATGAGATCAATGAGCTCAAGAAAACCTCTGAGCGCATGCTCAAACATCGTGAAATCCTTCAGTCCAATTGGAAAAACACGGAAGCAGAGGTCCATGAAATGGATAATTTATATCAAGTCACAGTGGAGAACGTTCTCAATGTTCTACGATCTCATCCTGACATTGTGAATGCGAATAGAGAATTTTTGTGTCTTCAGAAAAAGATGGAGTCTGTGGCCGACAATTCCTCATCCTCATCTGCCGCTACAAAGGATGGTGGTGGTGGTGGTGGTGGACAGGAGAGAGGAGAGGAAAAGGGGGAAGACAATGATGGTTTGAGGAGTGGTGGTGGAGATGGAGACTCATTCACTTCTCAGGCCCTTAAAAAACAAAATGGAGGACTCTCTAATGTTAAATCCTCCTTGACCCTTCATCCTGAAGAGGATCTGAATGCTAATCAGAGTCTCTAGGATGTGATATGATTATTTGTTTGTTTGAGCACCACGACTTTAATTTAATAGTAATAATCATTATAACGTTGTTGTTGTTATTATATCTTTCTTAAGGATAAGCATAATAACAATAAAAGATAGAAGATCTCAAAAAAGGTATTTGCATTTTAAACTAATTTTAATTGTGTTATTTTATCACCCCCCCCCCCCCCTCAACGGATTGATCATGAAAGGGAGAAATTAATTCAAGACACAGAATAAATGAATGATGATAACGTTCTCTCTCACCCTGTCAGAAAAAAAAGATCTTTTTTTTTTTTTTTTAAATATATATAATCTTTATTTCACGATCATACAAAGTTAAAGAAGTATTGTTATAACTTATTAGACTCATCCTTTATTTTTGCACCCAAAAACTCAATTATGTAGAACAAAAATAATAGATTTGCCACTTTTTGAGTAAATTGATAATAGCTGCTCTGTCTTACTACCTATATACACACATAAATACAATAATGATGATGATTATTATTATTATTATTTCTATTGCTACACACAATATAATTAAATATATGTTATTCCTTTGAACTTCAAACAATTAAAATAATTATACATCCTTATAATATCTATATATATATATATAAGATACTTACTTATAAGAAAGAAGAAAACAGTAAATAAATATATTTTTTTGAATTGTAAAATAATGTACTTACTTTGTACAAGGGAAAATAAAATCATTTTCTTAACATAATTAATCAAAGTTTGTATCCATCTATAATAAGGGTCTTTTATTGACAACTTAGTAAGAAGAAGAAGAAGAGGAAGAAGAAACATTCAAAAGAAGAAATTGGGGCATCGTTGTTTTCATAAAGAGTTGATAGTGTTGAATTTGAGTAATAATATATTGAGTCGAGTTTGAGTTTTTGAGCATTGAATAAAATTGAGTTTGAGGCAAAGAAAAATCAATTTTTCATGGAGTTGGTATAATTTAAGTTCGAAAAAATTAAGTCCGCTAGCTTTGACCTACTGAATAATGTAGGTAATTGCTGTGTAGGGAAATATTTCAAAAAGTTGTACCTACAATCACAACAAAGCCAAGATTAAACTAATTTAGGCTTCCATGTATATATGTATAGTTATTATTCCAAAAAGTTGTATCTATAATCAACCACTACAAAGCACAAATTAAATTTTTTTTTAGGATATTAACATCTCTGCCGTATCATCAACCAATTATATTTCCTCTTTTTTTGAAATTAGCGTGTAACTCCAGATATACATAGAGTGTAGCAAAAAATATACATATACTAAACTTATATTCTTGAATATGGTTTTGTTCCCTTTTTTCTACACCTTTTTCAAAAAAGAGAGTTTAGGGATGGGCATTTTGTTGAGGTGAGAGAGGGTGCCCGCAATTACGATATGGTGCCTCTGCATTTTATCTGCTGATATTTATTTGACAATATTATATAATACACAATAGCTATTTATAATTGTAGCAAGCTCTAGACTCAAGGATATGGAGAAGACTGCATTCAAATGGATTATCAGGGTAGGGGTACCAACTGATATTTTTCTTTGCTTCCTTAAATTCAACGTTATCAAATATTTTTCATATGTTTAATTATGTGTTCTTTAATGTTTTCTATATTCATAGAGAATTACTCAATAAAAATGAACAAAAAAACCTGAGATGAGAGTTTTTCAAATAATATTATATAGGGCTGTTTGAGTAATATCTAGAAAGTTATTGACTTTAGTAAAGTCGATATTTTTTTGATTTCGAGTATTACTTGAATCCAACATCAATTTAAATGTCACCAAAGAAAAAAAGTAGCTGAAATAGATGGGCTGAGTGCAGACAGTTTCTCTGTTTAAGGTTTCAAGTAAAAAAAACGAAACACTTATATGATGAAAACATTTTCTAAAAGGTTAAGAAAAAACAGTTTCAAAATATCAGACAGACACCCAGTTATATGTATATTGACAATTATTCTACCTATAACTAGAATTCTTCCAATTAAAGTGACAGCAAATGCTCTCATTTTGCACCAACCATGTCTATCATCAAAAAGTAGTCTTTTTGGAGTTTGAACACTTTCAGTAGCTTGAAAAATGAATGCATCAAGTTTTTAGCAGCGTGACTTATTTTGCATTTTGAAAAAGAACTTTCAAGTTCAGAGAATAAACGAGTCGTTATTGGCTATGACTCATTCCATATATTCCTACATATTTTCAAAAAGGTATTTCTAAAGCTTTGTTTATTGTTGTATTATGTCAATCACTCTTTATCAGCTGACAAATCATACATGGTAAACAGCTAATTCACTTTTTTAAAATTAATTGACTTCGTACTCTGCCCGAAATGGGTTATACCGTACTTCGAAACTTTGAGATTTTTAAAGTTAAGGTTCACCGTAGAGTTTTTTGTTGTTGTTGTTTTGGGTGGAGTCGACCCATAAAACAATATGATAGCAATATTTGGTCTACATATATCTTTAAAATTGGGGCAGTACGAGACGTTTGAATGAAAATGTAACTTTTTTTTTTGTTTTGTTTGGTAAACCATGACTAACTATGAAAGGAGGATAGTATTTTCTTGAAACCTTCAAATTGAAAAAATCATAGTGCAGTCCTAAAAAACAACCAAAAAACAATTTACCAAGGTCCTGTTATGTATGTAACATACATGCAATTGAAAAGGAGAAGAAATCCATCTTGACGACTCCTAAAAAGAAGAAGAAGAAAAAATCAGGTTGTTGTCAAGTAAAGGACTATGGAGAATTGCTTTAATGATGAGTGAATTATGTATTTGAAAGACTTAGAGCGTGTCGTTCCCTATACATACATACATATGTATATTGTATTGTATATACCATAAATCCTATCAACCATATTAATATAATATATGTGGTGTGTATTTATACCTATTATAAGACTGAATGAGTCATTGCTACTTAGATAATATGTATGTACATACATACGAAGTTACTAAATATAAATATACAACATTTATACGTTTATGTATAAGTTTAATATTTTTTTTTATTTTGACAATATTTTATTTGACAAAAAATATATTACATATGTATGTATTTTTATTTCCTTTAAGTGACGACAAAGTTATTTATTTATTGTTAAAGACCTACATAAATTGACGTATATGTACATAGGAATAAAAGAAGATGGAATCCAAACCTTGAGGGATACTATACAAAATGGCGTGTTCTTATAATAGTAGTTGTAGTTATAAATAGGCTTTTCCATCTCTGTCCCCTCTTTTTAATATACAATATATATATATATATATTGATTATATTATTAGTATCAGTTTGTCTCTTACATAACAAAAATGCTTTTTATCAATTCATTTAAGGAAATACATTTGTACATTTCCATCTATATATATATATATATATGGATGCAAGTAGCTTTATGAAATAGATATGTACATATATGATATAATAAGCCTTTATGAAGAAAGGTGACGTAATGTGTGTACATATGTATATTATGTACACACATCCAAGTAAGGAGGAAGCAAATCAGTCCTATACATAACTGCTACTTCAACCATTGCTACTTTTAAATAAAATATATTTATGTCAAAACATTTTCTTTTAATTCAAGAGCTAATTTTCTCAAAAGGCAAGGCGGTTACCAAAAAATAAAAAGTAAAATAGCAGTAATAAATATTTATATGTACAAAAATGATATAAAGGAAAGCTTTTTATTTCTTTTTTTTTTTTTTTTTAATATTTTAAAAGTCTGATCGTGTAAAGTTATTGACATGAAGAAGGAAGGAAGGTATTTACGTATGCTGCATGTCGAATCAAAAATGATTTGTCTCTCTCTCTTTCACTCTTCTCTTAATTAATTAAAATACAATGTTCTTTTTTTTTTAAAAAAAAAAAAAAAAAACCTTCCCTGGCCTCGAATTTGCCTCAATCCCTCAACAAAAACCTTAATCTTGAGCGTGTGTCTCAAATAACATATTTTTGAGCAGAACACAGGACTTTTGTAGATGAGTACAAGGGTTTTATTCCTTGGGCTGCGTGAGGTCTTGTCTAAATTTGTTCTGGATATAACATATGGTTATACGCCCCAGCCATCATTATGTACATGAAAGTCGAAGAGCCCTAGACTACATATATAGAACACTCCTTCGAGAAGTTATAGTTTTATATGTTTGTTTGTATATACATATACTTGTAAAAAGTATTTTATTTATTGTTTTAAATAAAGTGCTTTCAATTAGATTTAAAATTTAAATTGATGAATTTTATTTTTTAATTTATTAAATTTCCCTATGGAAAAGCTAGACGACTTCAAAGAGAAAATCCCCCTTTAAACATCTATTATATATATATATATAAGTATGTACATACACAAAATATGCCTATATTATGGGTATACTTATGTATATATATATATACCTATGTTTGTTTGTGCCTTTATTCAACCACCAAATGAATTTCCAGAATGATACTTTGTATAAATACAGTCGATTCCCTCTTTAACTTTCCATTGTATAACGAGCAATTATATGTAGAAGACCCTTGGTTTTGACTATGTATCATTTATGGGATATTATCTTATATAAGAGTAACAAAGTGGATTAATATCCAGACTCGTGATTAAAGAAGGAGTAACTTAATTCCAGGACATTTGTGGATAAATTACGATTTCCTACCTTCAATTTCTGCATATTAAGCAGAACAAATACATATATAAGACATTAAAAAGGAATAAAATAACCAATTGTACTCGTTTGCTCGGATATTTCCTCTTTTTACATCTGGTAAAAAGTCCGGGTACTGTCATCATCGGACTTTACTCAAATGTTCCCTTTTATATGGGGCGTATGTACATATGTTCAAAATGGATATAAAAGTTAGAGAAAAACAAAACTCAATTAGTTTTAATAACAAATAAAAAACTCCAAAATATAATTAGTATGTTATTCGTACATATGCATATATAGAACGTCTTCACTGACGTCACAGATTGCATAATAAATCGAAGTGACGTCCTATTGGAAGTATGAAATTGATATATCCATTAAATTAAATGAACAAATTTCCAAGAAGCATCAAAGGGAAACGTCATTCAATGGCTTGAACAATGAAAAAAATGAAAAAAACTAAACAATTCTACAGAATATGTACAACTTGATGCCAAAGAAAACTTTTATTTGTTAGTACCATTTTGACATTCAAATTCACGACAGTTATTTTCCTTAACTTTAAATGAATAAAAGTTACTATTCTTAACAAATACCTCCTTCAAAATGGCCGACTTGCATAATGATGACGTCACATGACAACGTTCTATCAATTTCAAAATACCAGCAAACCCCACTTTAAACCAATGACGTGTCCTCTCTAAAAATTAAGGAAATTATTAACTAATAATTAATTCCTATTAAGAAAGAGGTAGTAAGATACAAGTTTGATTGAGAGTAGAGGAGGGTTGATACATTACTACAATTTTCACATGTATTATCTAAGTTGCTCTGCGTCTCTCAACCTTTTATCGAAAAAGAAAAGACCAGAAATTATAATTAGTAGTAGAGTTAGTCAACTTTTCACAACTCTGGAACTATTTTTCATTTACCTGCATAAAATTGATAACTACTCATTGTAAAACAGCAGTTAATTCGAATTCAACCAATGTTGAGTTAAAAATAAGAATAATAATAGTAATAGTAATAAAAAACAAGAAAAAGTTAAAAATCAAAGTTCTTATAAATTTTGTCATAGGAAAACCCGGCAAAAGGAAAATTCATTCTAAGAATTTTAAAATAAAGGTATGTAACATATTCATTTGAATTTTTTGATAGGCTAATATTTGGGATCTGAGGTAACTTTTTCACCACTACATTGAAATACAGGAGTGACACATTTTTATCTATGTATCTATACAAAAGATATGATCATGCAAGCATTATAACCCAAAAGTTGAAAATCCATGGAAATTATTCCCTCAGATCACAAATATTGATATGTCGTCAAGGTAATATTCAAATCAAGGAACAGTATTATTTTCTAGAAAAGCTTATAAATAAGGTTTTTTTGATACAAAATTAATATCTAGGGATTGTTGATCTTTTGGGACTATCGTTGTGCCGGTGAGCAAAAATCTTTGGATGTCCCTCGACAGGTTTTTGTGTTCATTCTTTAATAAAAAAATTTTTTTTTATGTAAGAGAGATACATAGTAATTCGAGCAGGGGCGTACTGGCCCGGCGGTCAACCGGTCAATGACCGGTGCGCCCCTCTGAAATCTTTACTAGGCGCCCCTTCGATTTAGCATAATGCGCCTTTATCGTACAAGATATTTACTCTTTGCCCGGTGGAAATTTTCACCCAATTCGCCCCTGAATTCGAGTGGAGATGTGGATTAATCCAATCGTAATAGATGGCACTCTGAACGTTTTCAAGTCCTTTTCATTGAGGAAGCAATTTTTTCTTTTTTTTTTTCTGTCTTGAAAACGTACTCTCGCCCTCTGTCATCAAAATATGTACTAATAAAGTTGGATCTGAATGGATAGAGACATACTATACATATATATATATATATATAGTTGTTTTAAACGATGGACAAGTTTGTAGTTCATAATAATAATAATAATAATAATTTGATACTTTTTCTGTGTGACACTTGCAAATATGAGATAATGATATTTATGTTTGTATTAATTTTCACAAACACACACACACACACATGACATGAAGAGAGTCATGTCAAGATTGTCAAAAAGAAGGAAAAAAAACACTTTTGTAACAAGAGGAGAGAGAGAATTTTGATATCCTCATTATGATATTGCTATTTTATAAGGATCATTTTGTGAAGCTTTTCATTTCTTTTTCTTTTTTCACTCGATTGCTTTCCCTAATTATTATTTTATATATGTATATACATATGTATGTTATATGTATATTCATGCAATACATATTTGTATGCATATAAATTAATTAAATGCTCTTCTACAGATTCGGAGATTATGTAGATTACTGACAACTACAAAAAAAAAAAAAAAAAAAAAAGCAGGGGTCAAATCATCTAACATATGTACATAAGTATGTAGTAGGTACATAAAAATATATGTGGTGCCTACACGCATAGCTATATGTAATCATTCATACAAGAAAAGATTTATGTTTACATTTATATATATATATATATATAATTCCATAATTTTTCAAGAAAGTTACTTATGACGTCATTTGAAGCGGGCTCTTCAAAGCCAAAGTTTTCCTCCTCTTCTCAATAATGTATGTATATAAATTGGAAAGACAATAAATGCAAGGAAGAAGTAGAAGAAGAAGAACTTGGAGGGAGAGAGTTGGAGAGTGGAGGAGGGGGGGGGGGGGGGAGAAGAATTGTGGAGAGAAGAGAAAGAGAGTGAGGGGGGGGGGAGAAATCAAGAGGAGGAAGAAGAAGAAGAGAGAGGAAAAGTATGCTTTAAAAAAAAGGCCAATCCTTCGGCTGCTGCTCTTGAAGCAGACTTTTTACTCACTCCATTTTTTTTTTTTTTTTTTTTTTTGTTAGATATTACCATTTTGTCTTGAGCGTGTTTCCCACTCGTATTCGTTAATTTCTTCAAGATGGAAAAGTGTAGAGTGAAATTTAAAAAAAAATTTGGAGTAGACTTGTTTTGAACGAAATCCTCATTACTATCATTTTTTCCAACTTTCTTCCGATCAAAGGTTGTACATACCATACAACACAGTACATATATAAATTCTTTTTTTTTCATCTTCGTGGTGACCCTGCATATGACTTAAAGTGATGGGTGTACATTGAATGTACTTTAATTTATTATTTGAAGGCACAATTAATTTCGAGGTGATAGAATTCAACCTACTCATCAATTTCTGAGGGACTTTTATATGTACAGACGAGTACATATGTATGCTCTGAAAAAGATAATACATCACAATTGGTAGAAGGAGGAAGAAGAAGACCTTCAATTCAAGTTCTCACAGAATTTACTGAAAGTATAAGTTTTAAGGCCTTCCGTTCTCCCTATTCTCCTTGAACTCGATCTTCACTTCCTTAAAATAGCTCCAAATATGGCCTCGGTGGCAGCCTGGCTTCCTTTCGCTCGAGCAGCAGCGATAGGATGGGTTCCCATCGCCACCAATCCCTTGCCGCCGCCTCCAGCAATGCATGGAAAGCAGAGATGTGAAGATGAGAAGCTCATTGTGAATATCTCGGGTAGACGCTTTGAGACCTGGCAAAACACACTTGAAAAGTATCCAGACACTCTCCTTGGCTCCAATGAACGTGACTTTTTCTACGAGGAGGAGACGGGAGAGTACTTCTTTGATCGGGATCCGGATATATTTCGTCATATCCTCAATTACTATCGAACAGGGAAGCTCCATTATCCACGGAATGAGTGTTTGACTCAGTATGATGAGGAGCTGGCCTTTTTCGGAATTATGCCAGATGTCATTGGTGATTGTTGCTATGAGGATTATCGTGATCGGAAGCGAGAGAATGCAGAGCGACTCATGGATGATAAGTTGGATGAAGAGGAGGGAGCCGATGCAATTGTGCCAGAAGAGATTCGAGAACGAATGTGGCGAGCCTTTGAGACGCCTCACACCTCAACTCCTGCTCTTGTCTTTTATTATGTCACTGGATTTTTCATTGCAGTATCTGTGATGGCAAATGTGGTGGAAACAGTGCCGTGCGGGGAAGTTCCTGGTCGGAATCAAATTCAGCCCTGTGGGGAAAAATACAAAATAATGTTCTTTTGTTTGGACACAGCATGTGTCATGATTTTTACTGCAGAGTACTTTCTACGATTATTCGCTGCTCCAGATCGATGTAAATTCATGCGCTCCGTCATGAGTGTCATAGACTTTGTGGCCATCATGCCCTACTACATTGGTCTTGGCTTAAGTGATGATAATGAGGTCTCTGGAGCTTTTGTTACGCTTCGCGTCTTTCGTGTTTTTAGAATCTTTAAATTCTCCCGTCATTCTCAAGGTTTGCGGATCCTAGGATATACTCTCCAGTCCTGTGCCTCAGAGCTGGGCTTCCTTGTCTTCTCTTTAGCAATGGCCATCATTATCTTTGCAACCATCATGTTTTATTGTGAAAAGTCAGTCGATGGCTCCACTTTTACATCCATTCCAGCTGCTTTTTGGTACACCATTGTGACCATGACGACACTTGGGTAAGTCAATCCCCATCATGCACAATTATCAATTATTTCATTTTTCATTCATTGATTGAATTTATTTTCCTTCCTCGTTAGTGTTTTTAGTCTTTCTTTCTTTCTCTTCTTTTCTGTTCTCTCTTGAGCGATCAAAAAAAAAAAAAAAAGAAGAAGAAATTACAGTTATTAATATGTATAATAATATATATATTTTTTATTATTCTCTTTATGCATATGTATGATTAATTCCCTAAGAATAGAGAACGAAAGAGAGAGAAAGAGATTCAGGCAGACAAAACAAAAATAAAATGTATCTTAACGCTTCTACATCTTTTAGCTATGGGGACATGGTTCCAAGCACGAATCTGGGCAAGTTAATTGGAGGGATTTGCTCCCTATCCGGAGTACTCGTCATTGCTCTTCCCGTCCCTGTCATCGTCTCCAACTTCTCAAGAATCTATCATCAAAACCAAAGGGCAGATAAACGAAAAGCCCAAAAGGTAAGAAGGGAGGGCATCTCAATAGGGATTTTCCTTACTTTAATTCTCCTTCTTTTTTCTTTTTTTTTCTTTTTAGAAAGCCCGACTGGCAAGGATTCAAATAGCCAAAGCAACCTCTGGTGCAGCTTTTGTTTCCAAGAAAAAAGCTGCAGAAGCACGAATGGCAGCACGAGCCGCGGGTCTGGAAGTGGATGAAAACGACAAAGAGGACATTTTTGAAATGCAGCATCATCACCTTCTCCGCTGCTTAGAGAAAACAACTGTGAGTCCATTTTTTTATGAGTGTGCATGCTGCAATTACATCATACCTTTAAAAGAGACCTCTTTAATGTATTTTCAACTTAGAGGAGAGGAAGGAGGGGGTGGAGGCATAGGAATGAAAACGAAGAAGAAAAGCCAAAACAATAAATAAAAATGATAATTCAATTGCTCAAATTGTTTTATATTTTTTTCTTAGATATTAATTCCTTTTTATTTGTTTTTAGAATCGTGAGTTTGTGGAAATGGATGTACCCTTTAATGGAGGACCAAGAGGAGGTCGAAACACCCTGTCACAAGGCCCTTCTTCCCTTCCATCAAGTCCATCCATTGTCCATGGATCTGGATGGAAAAACTCACTCTTGGGCTCTTGTTGTGGAAAATGCAGTTCTTCAGCCTGTGAGGATGTAAGTGTTCCTGTCTCTCTATCTATACATATTATTTTTGTATCAAATTCATGATGACAACTCTTAATACGTCTTAATTATCTATGGATGTATCTTTTCTATTTACGTATAAGGCCTTAAAGGGAAATGTATATAGAAGCTCTACATACATTGTATTAAAAAGGACAAGGAAATCCCCGGGATTTGACTTGATTTACATTGGGTATGAATATGTATAAATATTTACATCACACAACCTAGAAAAGAATGAACCAATAATAATTCATACGAAAGCATGAAATATACTTAATGCCATTTTCTTTCTAAAAGACTAACTGTCGCCACATTCCTTGAACATTGTAAATATATGTATGTGTGCTTACATAAATAAATACATAGTTAACTCCGCATTGCGCAGTCCTCAAAGAACAAAGAACAGAGGTCAAGGTGAACAATAGTTGTAACAATGGTATTAATAAACATGAAATTATCCACGTACTAAAAAAAAATAGAATGATGTTACGTGGTTGAGTCCAATTGGGGGTGGGGGGCAAATGTGTCAAGTCAACGAGAAAGCAAGTTTGTTTTCAAATATTAAAAAGGAGAAAATCCACTTCAAGTTTTTTTACTTCATAAATATAACGGCCAAATATTTTGAAGTCATTTTAAGACCTATTACACACGGTTATTGCTAAAATGTCACTTTTCATTGGGAAACAACCAAGGATTGTTGTCTATTTAATTGAGCAATTGAATAAATGTTACAACTGCACATGGAGCCGATATAGTCCCTGAAAGAACGATCATCTTTTTCATAGCCTCAGAGATTTATTTAGTTGCAGTTGGCTAAAACCAGTTCATCCTTTTAAGAACTATTAAGAATCATAGTAATAGTAACTGCTACATAGTCAGAAACACCAGATGTTTTTTATTCTTGATTATGGCCGGTATTTTTTTTCCTATAATTAAGTTAATAATTATTGGAGTCATTATTTAATTAATCCAAATATACTATTGATACAAACGAAAGAGAAGTTCTTCAAGAATATGAGGACAGTTCACACTCATTTTTGAAAACTTGGTTTCTTGTTGACTTGACACAAATGGTCATGCTTTCCTATTATCACATATTTTTGGTATTTATTATTATTATTATTATTCAAAGTTTAGCTACAACGCCAAAAATATGTAACAATAAATAGAAAATAATTTATGACCATGAGTTTTTTTTACACAATCATTGGTTATTCCCCTGTATTTTATTTTGTATTTTTTCTTTTTATTACTACGGAAACAGCTTTCACCTCCTTACCTTTATTTTTTTTTTTTTTTTAAAAAGTGTAATAAATCTTTTTTGTATTTATTTGTGTTTATGTATGCTAGATACTCACATAAATAGAAAAAATTGGGTAAAAAAAAAAAAAAAGAAAGACGAGCAGGTCATCTCCTTTGTGAAAAAAAAATGACCTTTACCTATAAAAAGCATGCACGCCCGCCAGCCTCTTTTCTTTTTAATTTCTAGCTCGCCTCTACTTTCTCAATTGATAATATTATGTAATAACTATATAGTAGTATCAAATATTACATATGTCTTGTCAACTCAGAGGACATTAATTAAATATAAGGATTAATGATGAGTGCACTAATAAAAGTAGCAGTGGCAGTATTAGTCATATTAAAGACTCAAGGGAGTAAATAATGCTCCTACATGCTAATAATAACAATATATGAATGAATGACCTCGCGTATTTAAGGAACGGGAATGAAGGTAATGAGGAGGGACGGAGATGATCCTTTCCACCCCCTCTAATGACCCATTATTTTTTATAAGACTACCTTAAATATTAGCTATACCAAACAAGTCACAGAATATAACATATTATTCTCGTCAAACTTCCATCATTTAGTAAGAAATCATTTAGTAGAATCATGAGTTGATTCTAGATTTTGGGTAAATTTTAAACACAGGACAATTGAATCGATTCCAATGACAGAGGAATCAAATCTATTTTTGTATGCAACAATACAAAGTATATTATCCAATTGGCATATTATGTAAAATACATCACTGAAGCAACTTTCCTTGTATTAAGGCTTCTCAAAGTTGGAGTGAACCCCATAAGTGAAAGATAGAGCAACTCCAGGGATTTTCAATTAGTAGAACTCAAATTTTATAAAACAAATTCCCTTTAGCATAAAGAAGGGGGTTTTTTTCCTTCTCTGTGCTATCACACGGTTTAATAATAGGATACATT
The DNA here is from genome assembly GCA_963680855.1 of Lepeophtheirus nordmannii. Taxonomy (NCBI): domain Eukaryota; kingdom Metazoa; phylum Arthropoda; class Copepoda; order Siphonostomatoida; family Caligidae; genus Lepeophtheirus; species Lepeophtheirus nordmannii. The sequence continues at coordinate 28,146,426 of OY804520.1, forward strand.
CTAATGGATAGCAAGGAGTCTACTCCCTGTCTGGTTGACTGCCCCTTTCTACAGATACAAAAAAAATAAAAAATCCAATCCAATACAAAGCCTACCTTTTATCCTTTTCAGAGTAGCTCAAAGCCTTCCAATGCACTCGAGTCCAGATACAATGTTCCAGGCAACAAAAAACACGAGAATCTCCACAATGACACAGAGCTAAACGACGTACAAATCCGAGGGATGTATCGAGAAAACCTGAGCACGATTGGAGGGCTTGGAAGAGAGCCATCCCAGAACAACAACAACAACAATGCCTTAGGCGTTGTCCTTGGATCTCCAAATGTGGAGAACTCTCCTGTTGTCATCTCTGCTGTTGTATCAGCTCCAGATCCTGGCTCAGAGAATAATAATAACAACCCTTCATCACCTGAAGTTCATCCCAGCTCTGTTCTACCGAGTGTTACAGTATCCAATCTATGAAGGGGTGCGATGTTGGCCTGGATAGTAAAATAAACTATTAATAATAATTAATTAGTGTGTGTGTGTGTGTTACTTATGAATCGACCAATTTTTAAAAGAAAGAAAAAAATTATCATCATCTCATATCTTTCCTTCCTTAGTTAATTACTACATACGTCTTTTTTTTTTTTAAATTGAATTTCCACTCTTTGAGTTTGTTCCTTATATTAACTAAAACTTTTCTTTCATTTTTTGTTGAAACTTTAGATATACATAACTTGGAATATAATTTGGTTATAATTTAATTTTCCCATTATTGCAGTTATATATCTCTGAGTTCATTCCCAGAGATATATATACACATTTCTGGACGGACACAATGACAAAATACTAAACAATATACATAGATAAATATATATTTATTTAATATATTTAACTTTGCATTTAATTCAATGTTAGCATGGTTATAAATGATTGTACAATGACTTGAAATGGTTTATGAAACATATATATATATATATATATATATATATATATATATATATATATTATTAATATTATCATTAATAATAATTATTTATGGATTGAGTATGTTTATCTACATACATAATAATTATGTATGTCATTTAAATAAGAAAATGAGACATGTTTGTATTAATGAAAAAAGTATTTAAAAAAATTGTTAACAGATGTTTCATCACTACTATTATTATTATTATTTATTTATTTTTCATTGTTTTTTTTCTGATTGATAATAATTGTTTATTACGACCTATTTATTAGTTTATTATTATATATAATTATTTTTTAAAAATCATGAGTGTATCTAGATAGAATCTCTCTTTTCTCTATCTAATTATGATGTTCGTATGTTTGTGCGTCTACAATGTCATAACTTTAAGATAGCATACCTATTATATATGTATGTATGTATATCTTGTTTGTTTGAAACTTTATGCCTATACAAGTAAAGAAAAAAAAAAAAAAAACTTAGCATACATATTTATAAAACCGTAGTAAGTACAAACATACATACATTGAATATGAAAAAAAAAAAAAAACAATAAATATATGTACATCTTCCAGTTAAACTTTTTAGACTTGAAATTTTATTTTCATGTGTGTAGAAATGTTTTATAAAAATTGAATGAACTATGTCTATAAATACTTGCATATATTATAAAGAGTTTTTTTTAAAAAAAAAAATATTCATAATAATTAATAAACTACATAATATTCCTTCCTTGTAAGAGACTGTCGTATTTGATTTTTTGGGTCTAAGGGCTTCTTTTTTTTTATTCATGATTTTCTTTAAAAAAATGGCAGGCATAAGGGATAAGGAACAACAATTAATTATTACCTCCCCACGCCCTATTTTTGTAATTTGGAATTTTGTGCTCTCCTCTGAAAAATAAATAATTAAAGAAACTGATGCTGACACTCGTATATGTATTTGTAATGAGGGATGTGATTCTCGAAATCTTTCTGAGTATCAACTCCTAAAAGTGTAGGTATTGTCTTGATCTGGGTTTCAGGATCAAGTCCAATGTAGCAAGACTAAATATGCCCTTTTCTAAAAGAAAAAAAACAATATTTTTTTCCCCTCTTGATCTCGACTTCGTTTCGATCCCTTAAATTATTGATATCGTTCCTTTAATTCTTGGTCTATACAAAAATGAAAACTACATTAAATATTCATATTCAAGGGATACTGAAGTTGACCCACCTAAAAAATGATCACCTTTGTATAAAAGGCTTCCAAAGTCAGGTAGACATCCGTACTTTATTCGTTATTAATGGAAGATTTAGTTGCATGTGGATAGTATACATCAATGGGTAATTTTTTTTTACAAATCCCTACAAAGGACACTAACTTCTGAAATTCAAAGTGACTTTAGGTTTGAGTCAAAGGTGTGAACTCATTAAATTCATTTAATTCCTTGAAACTCGATTTGGCAAACGTATCAACGACCTTGAGTGTCCTTATGACTTTCAAGAAAAATGATTAAAGTTACAAAGTACAGCAATACAACTTTTTGTACGGATTTGATCTGTCCGGGTTCTATGTACATTTCATGATTGTTTTAATAATATACACCCTTTACACAAAAAATGAAAAGATTCGGTTTACTAGGCGTGTTATTGTTGATGAGGGATTCACTCCTTTTAATGTCGCGCCAGGCCTCTATTGGTTCATCATACTGAGCGTTTCAAAGAGTTTATATTCTGTTATATGTGGTAATTCAGATTTGTTTTCGTTCATCACTTTATTAGCCCTAAACCTATGTAACAACTTCACACAGAGATTAATTTTTGATATCTAATGCTAAATATTTATTTTTCTGTTAAACGAACTTTCTAATATTTGTTAGGCAATTTACCTATTGTATAAATGGGCTTCTTTTTCCATGTTTATTTTTATATTTTCATAGCGTGAGGAGCTCACGTTCCTGCGAAATATTTTTAATAACGTGCACTTTGATTAGAGTGTTTTTAATGAATAAAGACATATTTGTAGGTATTAGTGAGGATATTATCAATTGACACGGAGGATATGACTGCAACTTGACTCAAAAATGTTATAGAGTTTTTAAAGACTTGAAAAATGATTTGAGCTTCATGTGTAAAACTTGAAACTCACAAATAATACAAAGGTGGTGAGTGACCTTTTCACATCACTTTCCTACCGTTTTCAAAATTTTTGAAGAAGAATTCAATAAGCAAAAAAGGGCTATGTAAGGATGGACTGAATTTGCGTCAGCTCTGAGATTTGGAATTTGTACGTTCATCATTAAAAGACCTAATTCCAAAATTTATATAGTGTGATTTTAAATCCGTAATATCTTTAATATTATTCCTCTTACATATGTACATATATGGAGGTTAAAGGTGAAAATCAAAGACAAATACTCTCATTTTTTATCCGTTCTCCAAGGCTCGCCTGTTGAGAAGCACACTATTGACAAAAACAAGAGTGTGCTCAAACTACTAATTTAACAACAATCAAAAAATAATAGGTGATTTGAATTCATGTATGTATTGAATACAAAGTTTAACTTTGTTATTTATCAAAATTAAATAATATATGTATATACATATAAGAAAAACAATGTGAGAGAGGGAAAGAAAGAAAGAGAGGAAAAGAAGGATCCCTAATAATAAATAGTTCAGCTTGCTTTCTCTTTTATTACTTCATAGACATAACTTCTTCTTTTTTCTTTTTTTTTTTGCAAATTTATAAATAACTTTCCTTCTTATTTCTCTATACTTAAAAAAATATAATAAAAAAACCGTGTATGCATATATTGAAATGTAATATGCAAAAAAAAACTATGATTTTTTTTTTTTACATACATATATAGTACATAGATAATAGAAACTATATATGTACATATTTATATATTATGGGTCTACCCATAATATATAAATTTTTTTGGAAGGATAAATCATGTCTTTGATAATAATCGACCACAAAAGAATAACTAATTTACGCCATTTTTTGAGTCTACCAGGGAGTAATGCAATGTTTATTTGATCTTTAACCCCAAGATATGTAATGCCATTAACAATGATTAGATGGTGGGCCTGAATTTTCACCTCAAACATAGGTGTACATACATTCATAAAAATAATAATAGGATAACAAACAGGGGGTTTTTTCATCTTGATACGGGTAACTAATGGTCTCATCTTCCTGTGTGGTGTTTTTCTCTTGTGATTAAAGTTCGTTGGTGGTAGTATTTAGTTGGGTGGATGACGTGTTGGATTGATATGTACAAGGGGGAGTCCTTATATGGAATGATAAGAAATTGGCCGCCCCAAACACCGTATACTCGTTAATATGTACATATAATATAATATACATATACAACCATACTTCTCCAATTGGGTATTATTATTATTATAATTATTACGTATAATCTCTCCTTTTTTCATATAACGATTCGTGTTCCAGGAAAAACATACATACATATAAAATGTTTTCTCTCTTGAGAGTAAACGACGACTACATATAATACGACTCTATTATTCTGATAATAGTATAAAGGATGTAGGAAGCCTCTTTTCCAAATATATATATGTAGGTAAATCTACACATAAGCCCTATTTAAATGGGGCACATTTGACTAGAGTCTTTGTATATGCTCATACATATGCATAATTAATATACCCCCCCCCTCACCCCCCTAGACACATGAAATGAAAACAAAAAAAAAGGTATTATTTGCCGTTTATGTATATAGTTTTCGTTGTATACATACACAATACACAAAAAAAAATACACAAGAACACAAGATGGTTTGATAACAACTCAATCAAATTCTCATAAAGTTTGTAGAGTTGTTTTTCATTGCAATTTTTGCTTTGAAGGCTTTTATCTGATTTCCTCCCTTCAAAATAGGAGTGTGCAAAATGAAGTCTATGAGTTGTACGCTTTTGGAATATTCTAAAATTTCCAATCAAAAAAATGAGATGAAAGGTTAGGAAATGAGGACTTTGCTCTAACTTTCCCTGTTCATTTTGAGGATATTAATAGATAGTATAATTTCTGACTTTTCATATAAAAATATATTCCTTCAAATATTCACAGTTACAAAATGAAATGATGGCCTCAATTTATAGGTGTTGGTAGTCATTAAAATGCCTGGCGTTATAGCTAAATTAAGCCTTATGGGACATACAAATTGAACCTAAGCTAATCTACATATTTGCACAGGTACCTACTTGTACACAACACACATATGTATTGTTACATTGATTCTATTATATAAATTAAAAAAACAAAAACTTTCTGGCTTTAAAATACAATCTTAATTTTAAATGCCTGTATGTATGTATTTCCAAGGCAATAGCTATAAAAGTTGTTTTGTTTTGTTTTTTACCTCAAAACAAACTTCATTAGAGACTCCATGAGAGAAATAGCTATTTACTTAATGAGCTTGGAGTCTTCTTCACCTTAGAGCTTAAAGCCTTGGTGGGCATGTCAAAATGTGCAGTATTCGCAAGTCAGGGTAAGGTGCATGTTTATAACTTTCATATTATATATGAATGTTATTAGTTAATTAATTTGATTACAAGGCCCTCAATGGAGTGTATATATATAGAGCCATAAAAAAGTACTTTTGAATGGATTATTACAAAAACAAAAAAAAAACAAGGATATTCATGAGTGTGTGTTGAAGGTCAAGTAATTGAAATGTTATTCATTCATTCTATTATTAGCTCTCTACATGGTGGGTTTTTTAAAAATATAAACTATTTATTAATAATAATAATAATTATTATTATTCATTTGGATCTTCTCAATTCTTAAACAAAGTTCCAATTGTTTCCATATTATTAATGACTAATTAATTATGTTTTATCTATCTATAGTACATACAACTTCATTTGGGAACCTTTGAATGTAAATGATTAGTAAAAATAAAAAAACTTTATCATGGCTGAGAGTTGTCACAACTATATGTATAGGTTTATGTGATTAATAATCTAGTAATATAATATATGCAAAATGCAAATAATAATAATTATTATATTACAAAAGTGTTTCCTAATAAGGCAAAGTAGAGTGACGGATCAGTGTCATTTATTTGGTTGTTTTTAGTTTTTCACATAGATGAGATAATTGATAATGATAATCATAGTAATTGCTTAGAATCTGCAAAATATTTTTACCTGAATTATGTATTTTTTATTCCATTAATATACTCGGCAAAACGTGATTTTATATAGTAGAAACACACTAGGTAAGACCAAAGGTTAGCAATAAAAGCATTCATGTATAAAGATCAATGTACGAATGTAATTTTTTTTTGTAAAAAAACCTTGCATTTAGCATATATATATTTATATATCACTATGGCTCCTCTCAGCCCCACCTTTCCTCCCTAAAAAAGGACAGAAAAATGGCTAATTTTTCTCAACTATGTAGGAAACAATTCAAGACTTACTAACAACAACGACGACGACACATTCGAGCTCAACCAATGAATGTACAAAACACTAATAAGGAATTAGAGAAGTAGCAAATCCATCAGAGCTAGACACAGTTATGTTTAATTGAACTAGTACTTGAGACTCGACTCCTGACTCCTGTAAATACATACATAATTTCAGATTCGGCTCGTACATGAAGTAAAACGACTCCCAACTCGTCAAGGAGTCGACACTACAAAAATCAGATTTGAGTAAGACTCGAGGCTTGAGACTCTATCATTTTAAATTACCTAATATTAATAAAAAAATTAATGGGTAATTATATTATTACCCATTTCTTTTTTTATATTGAACATATACATATGTATAATTGAATTTTATGAATCCCTATGAGGGGAAAAAATATTTAGTTTTCATTATGTAAGAACAAATTTAATTAATTAATTATTATTATTAGAAGTCTCACTCCAAAAAAAGAATAAAAAAAACTCTCGCCTACTTTTTGAATTTTATTTTAAAAAATAGATAAATAAATTATGATTGAAATATATTTATAATATTCCCCCTGCAAATTAAACTTAATTAAATATAGCAGTAAAATATATTTTGCATCCCGTAAAATCATTTAATAGACAGCTGATGTTAACAAGGGCAGTAATTCAATGACACCATAAGTCATGTTCCCACCATCTCCTCGCGCTCTACAAAATGTCATTTGACCCAAGATTTAAAATAAATTTAACTGCAGTTTTTTTAATGTCAAAAAAGGACACTAAAAAAACTGCGGTTAAATTTATTTTAAATTATCATCTAGAAGACGGGTCTCATAATTTTGAATGGAAAAAGGGAGCAACGAGCACTCGGGGAAGGAGAAACATCCCTCAAGGGGTGAAGGAAAAATAAGTCATGGGGTCCACATCCATGCTTCTGCGGCTCAGGAAGGAGCAGAATGTAACTAGTGACGTGAGAAAATGCAATCAACCCCATGGATTCCTTCAATATCGGATTCACGGTCCTAAGTTCCTCTCTCCGAGTCCAAGGGGCTCCAACTCATCGTTTCGGGGAATCATCAACTATCCAACGATGTGCTATTATTCTATGTAGTTGTCTGCTCCTATCGTTTATTTCGGACTCGTGATGAGTGCTCAAAGAACCGTCTGTTGTTAACAGCTCTGAAATATACAGTAGCTAGCAAAAAAAGAATCCATAGAAACATACAAAGTACAAACGCATAATGTTCCATTATCGAAATTACCTTTCTAACTCAATAGGTATCCATTTTACATTGGGGATTAGCCGATCGCTCTGGAGTAATGTGATGTACAATACAATAAACACCTATTTATATCCTTCAAAAATAAACAAGTGATTTGAATAAAACATATGCTTGTATGTACATATATGTATATGTATAAAATTACTATTGAATTTCATCGGAAAATACATAAAATTACGTTTATTTATTTGATTAAATCAAATCAAAAGGGATTCAAGAAGAAAAAGTAGGAAAAAACAACAACTTTCCTTATCAAAAGCAAACTTAGAGAGCTAATTCAAAGAAAGGGTCGACTTTTACTTCTTCCTTAAAGGATTTGTTTATATGTATGTACATATGTATCTCAATCTGCATTTCACATTTTTTTTTTGTGTGTGTGTAAATATGTAAAAATATCAATAGACAACATGAGAGAAAAATATCCGTTCATCATCTCTTATTTAAAGACACACACACACAAAAAAAAAAATAATATTTTTCTTAGAGTTGATATTGTTTTGTTTTTGTTTTTTAAAATGCATCACGTTGTGAAAATATTTGAAATGACGTCATGGAGGGGATCATTGAAGAAAAAATCATCTCCGCAACTACAAATAATGCCTGTTTCTATACATATAATTTTTTATACATCTTCTCATTCAATCACTTTTTTTTTTTTGGTCTTTCAAATTATAATTGACTGGATTCTAATAATAATAATTATGTTCTAGTATACAAAAAATCCCTCTTGCATTGTACTCTTAATTGTAACTTCCTTTTCATGAGAAATAAGTCATTATATATATATATATTTATAGGCTTTTAAATACATACATAGTTGGGTCTTTTTTACTAAGTATTATCAATGATATCAGTCATCATTAATAAGAGTTCTACAGGAGGTAGTAGATAGAGTCAAGGAAGAAAATAAAAACCTTCCTCCTCACCCATTGACCTTTTATTGTACATAGGTATACAAACAATTTACTATAAGCTATGAAATGAATGAGCCCCTACCCTTGAAGATGAAAAAAAAAAAAAAAAAGAAAACCTCACACCTTTTTTGACATCATTAATTGTTATCTCTTCACAGAGTAATTTATACAAGGATGATAAATGATATTCCATTTTCAAAATGAAAAGAAAATGAAGGAACACGCAAAGCAATCATAAATATACATACATTGAAGTCATTTTCAAGTTCTTTAAATAGAGGGGATCCTATGGGTCAAGACGGCACAGAACTGCCCTTGAATACTTTTTATTATTATTATTATTATTATTGCTAGGACCACCTATTCTCTCCTCCTCTCATGTATGTATGTACATGATAGTTACATATGTAAGATTCGTAGAATATGGTCATATAAATACATAATATGTATGTACATAGATATGTAATTAAACTCACGTGAACTCAGTTTAATGGGATATGCTTGCAATTATGATTTATTATAGGGGGGGGGGGGGCTATTTATTTGGGCCTTCCCATTTATAAGTCTAAATGATTCTATGCATATTTAAAAAAATTGTATTGTTATGATTAAAGGGCCGGTGTATGTATTTTGAAAGAGACTCAAATTCATTCCCTTTGACAAGCATGGCTTTCGAGTCGTCAATTGTAATACCAACGACTTGCCTTGACAACCAATTTTAATTCGTATTTCAAACAACGTTACATGCATAGTCCTGATTTGGGACTCATATTCTCTGACTTTTATTTTAAATGAAGCTCTTAACTTATGGCAAAAAAACAAACAAATCAAAACAATTAGGACTTTTATGTCAAGAAACTCGTATGTAGAGGTTTCACTGTATCTGAAGGATTTCATCTTAGAAAGTCTATAGGGTACTGTTGAGATTTTGGGATATTGGTAACGAATAGTTGCCTCTCTATAAATTAATTAGATGATGGGTTAGGCAGAGTGCGATTAACATCTATACCTTTTCAAGTTCAATACTTTTTATTGTTTATTCCCATATTGAACTTGTATAGACTGCGGATCATTTTCTGTAGTTGATATATCAATACTATGAATTATTGATCACGTTGCCATGCGTGGATTATTTTTATTTTAGAAATATTCACATCTGCAAGTTTTTAATTTTGATCCACTTCTTTATCAAAAATAAAGCAATATCAAAATTTATCTATTTTAAAAATAAATGGTTTTCTTTTTGAAAATTGGTAAATCTGTTGGCAGGAATATTAACTCATTCCTCTGAAAATCGAACAAAGTCAAATCACAAGTACATATAATTTTTTTTTTTTTGGTTTTAAGTTTGAGCCTCTTTCATAACTTTTCAATTTTATTTTCAGAATGACTTACTAAACTTCTAAGACCAGCATTTATGCTGGACTAGAAACTGACAAAAAGAGTCATCGCAGATCCAAAGTGGTAGGAAAAAATCATAAACTCATTAAAAAAGATTATATATTTAACACTATCAGGTGCAAGAATTAGACTTTTTTGAAACTCTTAAAGTGAGGGTAATGAAATTTTTTTGTCCATTCAAAACTACAGATGACCCCCACTGATAAACTTTGTTTAAGGAATTTAAAGTTAACTTTTTTGCATTAAAAAAAAAAAAATTACACTCTAGGACACTTTCTTCAACATGGGACTATTTATTTCTTTTTTTACCTTTATTGGGGGCTTAAAAGTGATCATTTTCTCATAAGTTAATATTAATATGCATTGATTGATAAAGATAAATTGAATTGTGACTTGTAATTTTAATTAATCCTGATAAGAAGAGAAAGTTCAAAATTGTAAGGTGAGATAATTAATATTCATATTTTACCCTTTTATTTTATTTTTGTTAATTAAGGTTATTTTTTTGTTTTTCCAAAATAAATTTTGAAGAGCACTTTTGGAAAAACAGTAAGTTATTTTTTTTACTAACTTACTCCTACAAAAATTTAAAAATAGAGGCCCCTATGTACATATATACTTCAATGAGGTGTTGAGTCAACTCGAGAAATTATCGACTCGACTCAAACATCATGGAATCAAAGTACACACTAAATACGCATGTATGTATAATATATTTTGTGTTCAGACGATTATGTACATTGGAAATGGGCCAGCCTGGCTGCTCAGTTTTATCCATTTCTAACTCAGGGACTCAAGTGTATTTTTAACAACTCTTTCGAACGGAAGGGATTTAACGAGGGATATCAAAGATATAAATAGATTGATCTTTCCCGTAATTACAAACGCATGGGCCGGAGACGCTGAACATCGTTATCCAATATAGTTTTACATACTTAGTTAGAAGTTGAGTCTAAGTGTGCGAGGGGGGCAGACAACAGGTGATACAAGTAAAGGTATATATATATATATATATATATATATATATATATATATATATATATATATCATTTAAAACGTGATTAAAAGGCCTTCGGATTGAATGATTCAGGTTTAATTTACTATTTTCTGACATTTTCATTACAAAGGAGAAGATTGTAAAATTGCACTGTCAAATATGTATTTATCTATGATATTTAATTGATACACGAAAATAAAGAAATTATTTCTTCCAGGTCTATGATAATGTCTTTATCATAGTTCTCTACTTCCTATGTATCCCTATATAGTATGTATGTTCCTACTGTATGTATTATTGACACTGACCAATGTAGCAGGGCTCTCACTGATTCATTGATAGAGTCTTTAGTACATATACATATTGTTTCGTCTCAGATTATTTCTAAATAAAATGAACTTATTAGAATGAGTTTAACAATGTGATAATTCCTACTTATTGCTTAATTTTGTAGAATAAGCGTGTCAAAACATAGATTGTTAATTAACCTACCCACATCATGGAAGAAATGTGGTCTCTCCTATACATATATACATATATCATTTGCAATACATGTTTACTTATGTTGATGGAGTCTGTCCAAAAACATTACTCATAAATATACAAACGAATGTGTGTACATAAACAAATTATGTTCCTAGATTACAAACAATGATTGAAGTATGTATGTTTTATTTTATTTCCTTTATTTATTTCATTTTTTTTTTTCTTCAAATACCTAACTATATGTATAGTAAAATATTCAAAGAGATTTTCAAATCCTAATTATGTATACAAAATACATATATAAAATATATATGTATTTATAAATCTATTTTTTTAAACACAGCTGCTAGATTACAAAAAAAAAAAAAACAACACACATTCAATTTCTCTCTGCAAAAGTTTTCGACTACAGCTTTTTTTTTGTGTGTGTGTGTGTGTGTTAGATATGTTATAAATATACTATATTCATTTGTAACATACATAATATGATTGTATGTTAATATATATTTTTGCAAAGAAATGATTTGATCCATTTATATGTATATATATCTAAATACAAATGAAACACTAGATACAATACGGAAAGAAAGAAAGAAAGAAAGAAAGAAAGAAAGAAAAGAGAAAGGAACAATGACTATAAGAATAATAATAAAAATAATATCCATGGCATAAATTACATGATCATAAATTATTATTATAATTAATTATTTAATCTCTATGAATAGGCAGCACCCACTATAAATTACCTACATATGGTCCTTAGACAAATGAGGTTTTTATTACTTCCAGAAAGTGATGTGGAGGAAAATGTTTCCTCTTTTTTCTCTTCCTTTTTTCACTATATGCTCTCCATCCGAATTTCGATTCGTGCAAAAGTTATCGTGTGTGCCTCACCCATAAAGAATGCATGCAAGGAAATCTTACAAATACGTACTTATTAGTATATCATGATGAAAAATATTAAACTCATCTATAAACTATTTATTAAAAAAAAAACAAAAAAAAATCCACTTATTTCCTATGATAGTTTTAAAACATCCTTGAGGGGAAGGAAGAGAGTCATGAGTGACTGAGATATGAGTCATGTATATATGTATGTATCAACCTTGCATGGGTATACAAATAAATCCCTTAGAGATAGAACGAGGATTTTTTTACATACATACATATAAGCTGTACATACTAGATAGATACAAAAGTACAAACCACCCTTTTTGTATTTGAAACAAAGTTTAATAGTAATATTAATTCTATTCGTTGGGGGAATGAGTCATGGACCAAAAAAAAAAAAAAAAAAATTAAATGACTTGTCAAAAAGTCATAAAGTGGATATTGCTCTTCAGTATGCACATATGTACATAGCATACTCCAAGCCAGTGGATGATGAGTCATATATATTTTTTCTGATAATCAAGTTTAGGAACTTGCAATCTATGATTATTACTATTATTATTATCAGTAAATGTGCATTGAAGAAGACAAATGAAGGAAGTCTCTCCTTGAGGATGAGTATGATAGGAGATACGATCTGAAATATGAAATATTATCATGACGTGATTAATTCATTTACTCCTCACATAAAATCGATGGGCTCCATCTATGAATGAATGATTGCACTCTGCACGTACGTACTCGATATATGTATATCCAAGAGCTCATTTTCTGCACTCTATTCCGGGATCAATATTTCATCAGGAGCGTGACAAAATATTGGAAATATTGGGTTTGTTTCCTACATTGTGCATACGCTACTATGCAGCTTTCATGATCATGTCGTCAACAGATGGGGATCATTGATTGAGTAAGTGATGAATACTTCATTATTATTGTCTCTCTCTCTCTCTCTCTTTCATTCTCGTCGTCAAACCCTTGTGTATAAATATGTAAGATGAAAAAAAAAATGTGTCAACAATTGATACGAGCATTGGATTCATCACTCATTATATTAGTCAGGAATTTGTACTTCTATGTCTTTATCCTTCCTTCAGAAAGAAACTTATAAAAGACCCACAATTACATATACATACATGGTAGCGTGCAAATTACTTCATTTACTCCAAATCAGGCTTTCTCAAACTGTGCATCTTAGAGTGCATAAAGTCACATCGCAAAAATGTATGTTTCTTTTATTTAAAAGATTCCAACAATTTTGTTCAAATGTGTACCCCAGGGTTTTGGCTCTCTCATCAATGCAACCTGGGATAAAAATTTTAAGAATCACTGCACTTTAATTTATTTAGTTTGCTAGTTCTTGGGATATCATCGTAGCTCAATATAAGTTATTTGAAGTTCAACCAATCAGAGCACTAACAAGGGCAACATCTTGCAAAAAAATACATACATAATTACTTTGTAATCTCCCTTCTGCTGTTTCTCATCATATTTATTAAATCAAGGATTGGGGGCCTTTTTTTAAAAAAAATTGTGAATATTAAGCAAGTACTAATTTTTGATTTTTATATTGAGAAAATTAGTATATGTACAATCCAAATAATTACTTTACTCAAAATAAAAGAGTTGACAAGAAGAAAAGTACAGAAGGCTAGCCTCCATATTATATTTTTTCCTTTCCATTTGAGAATTGAGATTGCGAGTCTACCTGGACGGAATCCTTTTCCACGATGTTTTAAATCCATGCCACAGACATTGGGAAAAGTGTAAATACATACATTTTCATAATTATGTCATAAGAGGCTATATATTATTATTAGTGTGTATCTATAATTAGTGAGACAGTTAAAGACCATTCATTATCTTCAAATCTACTTTTGCATATTTAAATGTCATTGTGACATGTTCCATGTATCTATGGTGGTAAAACACAATTTAGTGTAGAGACATGTGTAGTCATATGTTATTTTTATCATGATATGAAATTATCATAATTATCTTATTATTATTATTATTATTATTTATAATAAGTCAACCAGCCAAGTAATTGCTTTTCTTCAAACGCTTGTATACAATTAAATGCATGGAAATAGAAGCTTGTAAAAAAACGAAAGATGTAGAAGCAGACAAAGTGATGCAATGATGTTTTTCTTACAAATGAGCAAGTCATTCAATTTACATGACTTGAGTCAATTTTATATCTAGTGCATGCATAAAATTAGTTTGAACAAATTTTAAATAGAGTAGAGGCATACATATAACGACATACATAGAACATATAAATAATGTTACCTAATTCATTTTGACAATGGTGGATAATCTTATGACGTCATTAAGTCTAATAAAAAATACAATGATATTCTTATAAAAAGGTAATTCGATGTTATCCCACTACGTTGCCGGAAGTATAGGGGCCCCCTGTTTTTTGTTTTGAAAAGAATAGGTTTCGTGATCTGATTATATAATAGTTTTGGTCATAAATAACCTTGATACGCCATTATTATTATTATTATTATAAAATTGCCAAATCCATTCCAGCACCGCTGATTGGTAGTTACTCAGTTCTTTCCAACTGTAAAATAGTTATTATTCATTTAATAGTAGGGGAATTATTTGCAGGTGAATAACATACACAGAACACTACGTAGTAAGTAGAAAAATAGACAGCTCATAACAATATATTGGCTAAATGCTTATGATAGTGGGGTAAATCATTGTTGTTAAACTGTCAATAATCAAGGGTAGAGAGGAATTGACTAACTTATCACACGCAATTGATTTTGGGTCTTTTTTTTCTGTCCCTCAATCATGGTTTTTTACTATATAAGCGGGGTAAAACACCGACTTTTACGTGAAATGGGTTGTTTTTTCCTTTCACTCTTTTTTGGCCTTTTTATGCACTTTTCTAGTTATTTCGCATTCCTCCGGCCTTCTTGGAGGCCAGCCTTCTTTTTTTGTTCCACTCACATTCTTATTACATTCATTCATTCCTTTTTTCTTACTCAGTACTGCCCGTGCTCTCATGGCCTGAACCCTCCACCACCTTGATGACACCTGTTGAACGACGCAGAACATTTTTTTAAGCTCCTTTTTAAGGGCCCCTTAAAAGGAGTAAAAAAATTGAATCCCAATCCCAACACACAACCCTCCCCCACCACCATCCCCTGTTTTTAATTCTTAATAGCAAGGCCAGAGGAGAGGTTGTGTGACCTTGAAGGTTCTCTCACTAACCTTCATTGCATGAAGCATCAACCGTTCGATTAAAAAAACCCTCACTTTTCTACTCAAAAAAGAGTCATTTATATGAAAAATGGTGTTTCACCGACCAAAAATTATCACCAAAATTGTGTTTCCCTGGCCTTTTCTCCATGAAGGAGTAGTTTTTTTTTTTAAATTCCAAAAACCAGAGGCCGCAAGAGATCAACACAAATCAGATGCAAAAGAAAAAAGGCCGATTTGGTCTTTAATTAGGGAGCTATCTCAATTTGAAAATGGTGAGGTGACCCGAAAATCATACCCTTTTTGCAGAAAAGATTGCGAGATACAATCAAGATGAGGCTGTCGTCATAAGAGCTATGTATGTCTATGAACCCTTTTTATTTTGTTAATTAATTTTGTAATTCCATGATGATTGCATCAATGTACACACAAAATATCTATATTATATAGTCAAGTTTATTTTTAACTACGAATCCAAAAGATAATCTTTAGATTTATTCAAATATTATTTATATCCGTATATTTCCACTTGTTCCACATATTATATATAGCAAATGTTGAAATAGATCTGACCTTGACTTAAAAAAATAGATGGAAATAATACTATTTCCTTGACAATGTATATATTTAAGATCCTTTTTATTAATAATCCTCAGAACATGAGAAAGCGAGAAAAATAATAGTAGTTATCATCAATTACGAATAGTGTTCATAATATGCATACTGCCGAGAAAACTATTAAGTAGCTCTTAACTCGAGTCATTAGTACTCAAAGGACGATCATAATGAACTTCATAATGATTCGTTAGGAGTAGTTTCATGGATTGACCCTCTCCATACATAATTGACTCATGCATAGGGAATCAGCAAGACTACATATATGTATAGTCATCATTCATTATTATCAAAAGGCTCAAAATTGAGGATTCAAAGTGTTGATACATAAGTGAATGGGTAATTAATCATGGATAAGCTCCATGGAGTAACATTCAATAATTGTCTTTGGATAAAACATTGTTAAGAAGACGAAAGGTGACAAGGGAAGAGATATTAGAATGGGGTACATGACATGTAACTGTTCAACATATTCTTTAAATCATTTTCTTGGTTTCAAAATATGTACATATATATATATACATCGAAGACGTATTGGAGCGTGTTTAGTTACATACAATATATTATGTATGAGTCATTCAAGGAATAAAGAGTATAGTCACCTTATTTCTTATTGAAAAATTATAGATATTATAAAAATAGATTTTCTAATCATGTAGGACTCAAATCTATATACGTAATTAATTGTGAGGGAATTGACCCTATCACAATCATACTTTTCTTAAGGAGAAGAAATGAAAAGTACATACATATCTACATATATGTATAGTATAATAATATAATACCTATGTACATATTTGACTATCAGAGCCTATTTTAGATTATAAAAGACTTGTTTTCCTTTAAAATATACATATATGAATAAAACAACATAATATACTAACGTATAAGGAGATGATTACGGATTGATAAATTCAAATAATAGAAGAGCCATCCAAGATACCAAAGTAAATTTCCTAATCCCCCTGTAACTGTAACTTTGAATAATCCCTAAGAAAATCGTGAGATTGGAATTAGGGAGTCAATCATCAAATAGAAATAATATAATTCTATTATTCCTTTCCATGTATGTATGTATGTATCATATATCATCCATTTACATACAAACAAACAAACAAAGCCATTTATATATACGTAGTAGGCAATATATAAATAATATAAAAACGCATCAAATCATTCCCTATATATATATATATATATAACATACATATTGTATGTAAACTCCTTTCAGAACTGAAATGTACTAACATAATATAAAGCATAAATTGAATACAACTTTTTTGTTCCTATACCTTGTGGAATTCAATCATTTATCTTTTCAGTATTTGAATTTTAAATGTTGGTTGTTGTTGTTTTTTTTGTTTGTTTGTGAATAAGCACAAATACTTATGCGCGTTAATTAACCTAGCTTTGGAGCCTTGAGGCCAATGCAATATTGATTATTATTATTATTATTCTTTTATTTTAATTTTGCACGTTACTTGATGGTCAAAACAACATACATAGACATAAAAATGTTATATAATGTTTTAGCATACTTACATACTTTGATGGGAAAGTATTGATACCTATTAAATAGTCATGGAATTTGATAAATGAAAATATATGTACTGGTCAACCATAGAAAATGTCACTTCAAATCCTTTTCCTATTAGTTTGAATGACTTTAATATGTACATCGTTTGTAATGCCTTTCCTACTCTCATTGAACCGTTCATAACCTAATATGTATGTACATATAATCAAATATGGCTCCATGCTTCAATGAAGCATGGAGCAAGGTCCTTTAAATAAAATCAAATATTTGCAGTCCTTTAGTTAATTAATTAATTATTAATTGGTTTTTGCTACTATACTATGATAATAATAATAATTTTACATTGAAGCCCTTTTGTTATCCTAAACACCCTGGATTCTACATTGTTCTTCCAATCAAAATTTAATAAGCAAGGCAGTAGAAGAAGCTCATTAAGAGACACAAAAAATAATGCATTGTATTTGTGGAAGAGATAACAATAAAGGAGTAGTAGGTCTTAAGTCGTTTTTTTTTTTTTGTTTTTTTTTTGCTTTTTTTGTAACTAAAAACCCGGATACATCTACGAATCAACTACTTTAATTTAATTATAATTTGCATGAGTAATGATATGACGTGAATCACAGTTAATATTTTTTTTCTTGAGGCAATGTAAACAATGAAACAATTACATACAACTTAAACCAATGAGCAAAAAATATTAAAGCAAATTTAATAATATATGATCTACCATTCAAAAATATATTTCCATCGCCACAGATATTTATGTACATATGTGCAGTACCATGAGGCCAGGAAATCAGAGTGCATTGAATCCAATTATATGTATGTATGTGTACATTGTCTGGAAAGGTTACAATATTTGTAGCTAACAGGAAAATGTGTTTTTCATACACTGGCATATATATTATATAAATGTATGTGTGTGTGTTATGTTCTTTACACGATTTGTCATTTAACTCTTTTCCTTGCTCCACAGGAGAATATCACTCAGGGACTATCTGGGGTGAGGAGTTCAACTCCAATTTTGTAAACTGAAGATTCCGTATCATATTATTACATATATCAATATTTCTCAAGTGACTCCCAATATTTTGAGCCCTTTTCTAAAAAGTTTGAAAGCTCCAAGTATGAGCGCCGGGACAAGTGCAGATCATTGGCCCCCACTTTTTGAAAAACAAGAACAACGAAAAGTTGCGTGATTATTGTGCCATTAATATGTCACGTCATTTTGTAAATTGGCCCCCACTTAGTTATGAATAGGCTCCGGTGGCCCTGAGCCTAAGGGATCCTCCTCATCACCCATTATTATCAGCAGCTTCACTTTCCTTTTATTTTCTGTTTAGGTGAGGGAAATAAACATTTTTAAATTCCTGTAATTATTTGCCAACCGACCCACAAACCAAGTACTTGCAACTTCTGCAGGGTTTGTGATCCAACGACTGGGAACTCCTGAATATAAATAAAAAAGGTGCTCGAAAGGAAAGGTTAACTTATTTCATAAAACAAATCAATCATGCAACACTGTATGTTTGTTAACATTGTTCTTTGTTAGATTGGCATGAATTGTTAGCATTTCAAATTGAAGGTTTTTTTCGGTGTGTTTGAGTACTGTTTTTGAGATGGCCAGGGCAGTCTAACAATGAGCTTCAAATACATTCATATACATGTATATATATATATATATATTATTTGAATGAATTACTCAATATATTTGTTGTGTATATTTTATTAATAATTATTTAATTATATTATTCATACTATAATTGTTTTAAATATCAAAAGTATTTTATAGACGTAAAACTAGGAACGGTACATACTAAAAATTACACAACAATGATTCTTTAATATTTAACCCAATTAAGTCATTATAAGAATGTTGTTGTTCAAATATGAAAAGAGGATAATTATTTCAATGTCATTCTGGACAACAAATCACCGCTACAATAATGAAAAAAAAAGAAAGAAATGAGTCGTGTGTTCTTGGCCTGCCATGTCTGAGACCAAGACAAGACACAGGATTTGACCCTTGAGTAAACAAGACCATAAGAGAAAATTGGTTTTTTTTTCTTTTAAAAAAAAGGAAAATGCTAATCTATTTATTTTAGTCTTGACTACAACCTGATTAGGACCTTTAAAAATTGCTCTTGAGTTTGATCTCGAGAGCCACATCAGTAGATGTTCCTACAGTTGTACTATCAGAGAAATAAATGTTGATGACCTAATAATAATCGTTCATACTATGAAGTAATCCTTGATCCCTCTTTCTTTCTTTAATCATGTTATCATGATTTGTATTGAATCTTTTCGTTAGATTAATTTTCAAGGATACAGATGATAGGTACTTAAACTACTATTGGAAAGATTCTTTTACGTATTATTAATCTCATACAAAAAGGGCATATTACTATGAGCAAAAAATACCGGGAAATTTGAATTTATTTTTTGGGGGGGGATTCCAATAGAGATAAATGTTTTTGTTTTCATGTTGGCACTACTGTCACTGGCATTTGTGCCACATCTTTTGAGGAGAATGAAATGAATTTTGATGATTAAATTAAGATTTCTTGATTCCCAATATTTTTTGCCCATAGGAGTATATGCATATTTTGATTGGATCAATGGTGCATTTTTACTATTGCCAAATTATAAAGTAAGGAATTCTTTTATTTGTTTTGTTTTCTATTTGACTCCAATATTATAATGGTATTTAACATTTTATATGTTTACTTTTTTTTTTAAAATAAGACAGATCAATTTAATATTAGATAATGAAGTTTCAATAGTATACTCAATATAAACAAAGAAGAACTGATGCAACGTTAGCAAGGATGTAGAATTTGAGAGCAATTTATGATTGCAAATCCTCCCAAAGAGTCACATTTGAAGTTTAGAATTGTAATACTTATGAGTATGACTAAGAAATTTCTTGGACATGAGCATTAAAAATATTTAATAGGGCAACGGTTCAACAAAGAGATAGACAATGTACACATTAAAGAACAAATTTAATTTGTATTTCTTTTACGGTTTTTATGATTTGATCACGAGTTAATTCATTTTTGATTTAAGTGTGCAAAAGTTTCTTTTATTTTTAGGCCATAAACTCTACCAATGAATTTATTAGTCAAACCTTAAAAACATTAGGACACCATGTATGCATTTGATAAAAGTCAAACAATAGCCATGAGAATAATTATGTACACTAGAGCAAATAAATATCAGTGCAACGATTACAAAGCTATAGAACACAAAAAGATAAGTCAATAGAAGGAAGAAGAGATTTTGTTTGCACTTAAAGATTTGCACATGGAAGGAGTATAAACTCCGACTATGACTTTAATTCGTAGAGCGTTTTGCTATTGTCTGGATTTGCTCCTAGAGTCATTTTAATTATACTGAATTAATTATGAATAAACAACTTTTCCGAGTCTTTTAATAATATTTTTGTTCTTGTACTTACTTCTGTGATTAGATTCCTGATTTGACAAATATTAAAATTGATAAATGCTTTAGAGCCCACTAATTTAAACACCCTAATAATATGATTGATTTTAGGGATCATACAAGGATGCACATACATAAAGAGTGACGTAAACAGGCCTTAGCTTGGGCTTGAGTTCGGCTTGCTTTATAAAAGGGCTCGATAAAACCTTGAAAAGCTTGAACTTGATTTGGAAATGACATTGAAGGGATTGGCCTTCATAATAATAATTATTATTAATTGATTAAAAGCTTGGGGTTTGTCACATACATAAAGAACAAAAATTGTGTGTATTAAAAAACAATACAAGGACAAGAATTGGCTCGAGTTTGGATCACCCTCATTAAATCAACAGATGTACGTAAACATACATAAACCACATTATGACATAAAACTAATTAAACTAAGCCCTTTCCATGCCTTTTCAATGCTTGCATTTAATCTTCTTTGTGTATGTACATTAGACTTATAACTACATACATACAAACATTCGATACTTAAAAAAACATTGAGTTGATTCATGATGTTATTTATAAATGTATACATAAATGCATTTAAAACTCATTTAGCAAAGAGTCAATTCTTAGAAGTAGGCCTTTCCTTCCATACAAATTTCTTGAAGGATATTATAGACCATTAATTAGAAATGAATAAAGAAATTTCATAACATGAGTCTACACATTACACATGGAGATAATAATAACGAAGAAAAATAAATAATCATCGTATAGAAAGTTAATTTGTTTTATTCGTGTAATTTTAGGTAGGGTCAAACTTGCATTATATGTATACCCATTATTTATATTATAAAACCATGCTAACATTTGATGAATCTGTTCATAATATTTTTAAATAAATGAATTTACATTACATTTGTATAGAAGGAATGAACATAAATATTATTATGTTTGGTCAATGTTTTTTTTGCCAGAGAATGGAAATATTGAATAGTTCATCATACATAGTCATATAGCAAAATTATGCACCAATCTTTGTGTGTGTGTGTATTTTTTTTTTTTTTCATCTAAGAATACAATAGTCAAAATGTGTTCCACATGTCGAAAAAATCAAGCTCTTAAGGAAATTTATTGAACAGGCTTTTTGTTCATTTTGTTGTAAGAAACCATTAAATTAGGAGTCTTAGTCCGTGAATTGAAATAGATTCAAAGTCATTTTCAATACACAATTTAAGAATCAATTTAAATGTCAGAGGAATCGATTTCATGACTATTTTAAATCTATTTTTTTATACAACAATGACAAAAAGGCAATTAATAAAATGACTACATAATCTACTAATAAAGTACGTTTATTTTAGTAAAATGCATCACATTTAAGCAGCTTAATTGTCTCGTTACAACATGGTAACTTTTGTTTATATCAAAAATAGGAATTTGACTATGATTTATATGTTTAAACTTGGAATATGAATCAATTTCAGTCTACCATATTCAAAGAAAAAGGAATTCTGATTTTTATTAATTTTCATTGCCTTACACTCAACTTTATCAGCTCATCAGTTGTACATGTAGGAAACATTAAGAATTTTTTTAAAGATACATTTATTTAGTTCAAATTGGTGAATTTCAATAGGGTGATTTATTGATATTTTAAAAAATAGAATACAATTTATCATGACATTTTCATATCATGATTATTATGTTTAATCAACTCCCATTACTCTACCCTATTTTCAAGGACATAAAAATGCTATTTTTAAAGCAGTATGACTACATTCTTAGTGCATTGACTAAATGCTAACTTATCTTAGAAGATGGAACAAAAAATTGTATTCTTAGTGAGTCTTTGTTTGCATGGATTTCTGAATTATACTCTTTATGTAAATAGATAGATATGGTATTAATGCTATGAAACTATATAATTAATTGTTTCATTTTATTAGAATTAATATACTGAGTAGCAATCAATCAAAAAGAAAAGAAAAAACATTAGATAACTTAAAATCTTTAAAAACCATTAATTAAATGTCTTAGTCGGAAGAGTTACGCATATCGTCCAAATAAAATTAATAAACATTTCATCTTAATCATTCGTCATGCTCTAATTAATGTTGACAATTTTCCAAACGGATGATTAGAATTGAGTATCAAGACTAATTTATCATTTTTTTATTTGGTATATTTCTTTTACATAAATTATTCATATCTAATAAATGTATTTTTAATGTACTGTCTGCAATATATGTTTGTTTTGTTATGAATCACTCCCAGGGTATTAATCTTGCTTCCTTAATTTCATGTACATGTATTTAATAATCTAAAATTTACTTAATGTGATTTTTTAAATGATGAAAATAATTCATAATATTAACCTATTTTAATAACTTAAATAATGTAATTGAAGTAACAACGAAATCAACGCAAGTATTTTGTAAGGATCTCTCAACCTTTCCTTCATATCTAATTTCACTACTAGTTCAAAAAGCAACGTGGTAGGATGATTAAGGAATGGAATCTCATAGGACCTTTGACGATTCCTCTACTCTTCGTCATTGCAATTATATCAACCCTTATACTAAGACGACGTAAATCATCGGTCCTTGTTGAAAAACCTCCTGTCAAAGAGGTCAAAGAAGATATTCCAAAGAGTTGTTGCGGCTCGAATGATTGTTGGTAAGGTATTCATTTAGCAATGACGTCAGATTGTCACGTGTTTTTTTTTAAGTTTCAATGGGGTATTTAATCAAGTAGAATCAATCTTTGGATCTAATGTACTGAAGAAGTCCACTTTATCAAACGAAACTAAATGCTAATAATTCTCTTTTAAATGAATTTTTTCATTCATTTGTCTGTCAAATTCTCTTTTTCCTTTGGTGATGTGTCGATGACGTCATTTTAACACGTGATATTATGTTAAGTGTAAAATAATACAAATCCGTTTTTAGCGAAAATCGCTCGTCGGACTCGTCGGTTAAAAAACTCAGAGTCCTTTATGGCTCAGAAGGTTTATCTAAAGACCTAGCGATTTCCATTAAGAATGTTGCTACTGATCTATCAGTTGAACTTATCAGTACGAAGGATTATTATCCTGGAGATGAAATCCTAACAGATGTGAAGGAGGATGGACTTTTACTTGTGGTTATTATATCTACCTACAGTGAGGGATCACCTCCAGCCAATGCCAAATATTTTTATTCATGGTTTGAGGAAGAAGCTAAGGACTTTAGGTTTGTACATATTGTGTATTCCTTTGGATGAAATAGGCAGCTCCAATTACTTTATTCTAGAGTTCAACACAGCATCCTCAAAGGTCTCAAGTACTGTGTCTATGGACTTGGACACTCTGGCTATGGTCAGGAATATTATAATGCCACAAGCAGAAATTTGGACAAGTTTTTTCGACAATTGAGTGCTGAAACTTATTTGCCTCTTTCTCTAAGTGATGAGAGTGATGGAAAGGTTCAAGAAGAGTTTAATTCATGGTCAAAGGCCTTAATTAACAAAATTAAAGGAAAAAGAAATGGATTGGTGAAGGCGGTGGAGGAAGAGCCCATTCAGGATTCCGACACGGATGGCGAATACAGTGATGATGATGAAGAAGAAGGTGAGAATGAGGAGGATGACGGATTGGTTGATATGGAAGATTTGGGCGTCGTAATGAAAAAAGCAAAAGACTCCAAAAGTTCTGTACCCAAAGACATGGTGACTCCATCACTAAGGAAATCCCTTACAAAACAAGGATATAAAATAATTGGAACACATTCGGGTGTTAAGATCTGTCGGTGGACAAAAGCTATGCTCCGTGGTAGAGGAGGCTGTTATAAGCATACATTTTATGGGATTGAATCCCATCGATGCATGGAAACGACCCCTAGTTTGGCTTGTGCTAATAAATGTGTTTTCTGTTGGAGACATCATTCAAATCCTGTTGGTACTGAGTGGAAGTGGTCCATGGATCCTCCAGAAATGATACTTAATGGTGCATTAGAGAATCATTACAAAATGATTAAACAAATGAAGGGAGTGCCTGGGGTTTTGCCAGAAAAACTTGCTGAGGGTATGGATGTCAAGCACTGTGCCCTTTCACTCGTGGGAGAGCCCATCATGTATCCTGAAATTAATCAGTATGAATATTGCTAATAGTATAAATTAAATATTACTTTCATTAATAAAAACATTTTGTAATTTCCCTTACAGATTCGTCCGACTTCTTCACTCCAAAGCAATTTCTAGCTTTTTAGTTACAAATGCCCAATTTCCGGATGCCATTGCTAGTATGGATCCGTGTACCCAGTTGTATGTTTCAATCGATGCTTCTACAAAGGAATCTCTTAAGAAAATTGATAGACCTTTGTTTAAGGACTTTTGGGAGAGATTCATTCTGAGCCTGAAGGAATTATCTCACAAAGGTCAAAGAACTGTTTATCGCATGACCCTGGTCAAAGGCTTTAACGTAGAAGAACTACAAGATTATTCTAAACTTGTGGCTTTGGGTAAACCCGATTTCATTGAAATAAAGGGAGTGACATATTGTGGAACATCGAAAGGTGAGTTCTGGTTTTTTACTTTATATTTTGTGATCAATGGCATTTTTATTTGCATAAAAGCTTTTACTTTATAAGTCAAGGTTTTGTTTGTAATTAAGCCGGGGAAAAAAGTATTTATTTAACCATAAATATTTTTATAAAATAATCTTGGCGGTATTAATATTTGCGTAACGTAATCACTTTTAATTATTATTATTATCATAGTTTCATATTTTTTGGCCCTCATTTTTTATCATGTATTTAAATTGTAATGCTTCATACATCAAGATTAAATATTCATTTATCATGTTACATTTGCCAATGCTTGAAATTACAGAGTTAAGGAAAAACACAAAACTTTCTCATTTCAACCTACTTTAAAAATACATACTATATATGGTAAAATATAATATACCTACAAATAATTTAATTCATTTTCAGCGTCTACACTAACTATGGAAAATGTACCTTGGCATGAGGAAGTCCTAAACTTTTCTCAAACATTTGCGGATATGTTAGAGGATTATGAAATATCCTGTGAGCATGAACACTCTAATTGTATCCTTGTCTCGCATAAAAAGTTCCACATTGACGGAGAATGGAGAACTTGGATTGATTATCCCAAATTTCACGAACTCATATCCAAATTTGATGTGAATGATTCATCAACGCATTTCACAGCCTCTGACTATATGTCAAAAACCCCAGAATGGGCTGTTTATGGTGCAATAGAAAGGGGATTTAATCCAAGCCAAACGAGGGTGTATCGCAAGGGTAAAAAGGCTGTCAAATCTTCATCGTAATTATGAATTATTGGACTTTGTTTTATGTTTCTAATAAATAGATTCATACATATTTTAGTGTAATGTATGTATGTACATTTTTTTTGTGATTACTCATTTCATTTCTGTGACCGTTAACTAACTTAAAATCAAATCTTTTATAATATGTGCTCAATGCTCCTACTTTTTCCTTCATCATTTATGTGCTTTTAAGATAGTTATAACGCCTAGGTATATCATCTTCCTTCCAAAAAAACAAAAATACTGCAACTTCACCCAAAAGGTGATTAGTATTCGTCCCCGTGTGTTGTTAGGTACAGTGTGATGTTCATTTATCTACCGTATACCTCCACCACAGGTCTGCTGACATGCCATGTTTTTCCTCTTCCTATAAGGTATATTAATACAATATGTCCTTTTACTCTATAAATTTGTCCTTGTTGGTGTTTGGGGGTTCTTAATGGGGACTTTGTGCAGGCATGCAATTTGTTTAAGTATGCATCATAGTTCACAAGAATAGAAACTCCAGTTCGCAAAAATAACTCCCTGTCTAGAAATTGCTTCATTTACCAAATCAATTGAGGAGGACAATTAGTGTTGTTGAGTAGCTGCAGGACTGACTCTACCTTTTCCTTTTCAATTCTTTACAAGATTCGTTGGAATAGGTGTGTCTCACCTTTTTTGTGTATAACTACATAAATACTGTCTCTCAAAAAAATAAAAAAATAATAGTATATGGGAATCAATTAAATCTTGAAGTTCTAAGGAGACAAAAGAACCTTAAGTTTACTCGACTGCGTATCTACAATTGTAAGATTCTATTCATGAGAATCATAAGACTATTATAATCAATAGGATCTTCTTAAGAAGAATAGGATATTATTTTGGGTTTCAATGACATATATGGCGACATGAAGCGTTCAAGTCATGTCCTGATCCATGTTTAAATCATTTTGAAAAACGTTGCCGTGTGTTATCCTACGATAATTCAACTAAGCATTTAGATAATATATTATGAGTAACTTAAAGAAATAAGGAGACTCTTATTGAGAATACTATTTTGCATCTATTTTAAATAATAATTTTTGCAATTATGTGTGAAATTTTATAGTATGTACAGGGGCCATTTAGTTCAGGAACTTTTATAGCATGAAAAAACAAACACATGTGACTCCCTCGTAAAAATGATACATAGAAAAAAATATATTCCTGCGTAGCTAGATGAATGAATATTATTATTAATACTATAGATACGTATTACATATTATTATGTATGTTATCCCAGCGTTTCCGTCCCTCATTTTCCTACAGTCAGAGGCAATGACCATAACATATACATATATATGTATATGTATAAATATTTATGAACACAAATCTTGATCGTTAAGATAGTAAATATAAGTTTTCTAATTTCATTTTGGGAAGGAATTCTCTTTCTACCTTAACATCGTGTTTACCTTAGAGAGGAATGTGTTTGTTTAAATAATGAGCTAAATAGGGGCAATCATAACAGTCAATAATATAGAAATGGGCACCTGTTGTACCAATGTACTCTCAAATTGATCATTTATGATGAAATAACGGATTAGTGGGAATATGGTGGCAAGTAGTGGGTATTGTTTGCACGGTCTGAATGTTCAAGGGCAGTGCTGTAGTCCAGTCCAGTCCTTTCTCCCACTTTTTAAAGATTTACAGAAAATTTGAAATTAGTTTTTTGCGGAAAAAAGTATATTTGTTTTTTTATGACTATGGCTACTCTAAAAGTTCTTTTGAAGCCCCTCCACTTTAAAAAACGGCCTCTGTTTTTAACTACATACTTCCAATACGGCCATAGTATATGTATGTTCACAGCATTTATTTATTCGTCTGATTCTTCTTCATTACTTTGAGTTCTTATCGGGCAACTACAACTATATAAGAAAACTTGTTTTTCCTATCTAGAGGCAATATTTCTATTTCTCTCTTCCCCCTCTTTTTCTCCATCTTCTTTTACTTGTGCTAATCGCCTTTACATACAAAAAATACTTTTAAAGACTAAAAAGAAGAAGAAAAAAAATTGGACATGAAGGAAGGAAGAAAATATTTTGTTTTTTTATTCATGTTCATCCTTTTTATTAACGTCATTGAAATTTCGGCAAAATTATATCTATGTAGTACCCTGATCTCGAGGTTGTCTTGTTTTTTAACAACCAAAAAAAAATAAAAAATGATGACGAATATTTAAAGTGTATACAGATATACATAAGTATGCACTATGCAATACTAAATCTTGCCAAATAGGACTTGAACAATAAAAATAATAATAATATAATTATCGAGTTAATTCATCTGTAGTAATTGTGTGTACATTGATACAAGTTATAAATAAATAAATCATCCACTTCCTGGACATTGGACAACAAGGGTGTGCAAAGAGACGAATGGTCTCCTGGCTTATAATATGACTGGGGATCTGGCAATGAATGATCATGATTAGATTGAGTGTCCAAGGTGCCCAAAGCATGATATATATATATATACATACATTGTGCCAAGATTTATCCTTCTGTATACAGATAATAATAATAATAATATATAATTAAAAATGACTTGGAAGAGGCATTTTATTTAAAAGGAACCTGTAGGTTGTTCCATGTACAAATGTGGCTTTTTGGAGTATTTAGGTCTACAATCATACATAGACCTAGTCTGTCTCAATTCATAGTATGTAATTGTATAAGTGTGCACACAAACGTACATAATATTATTTGGAAACTAAAAACTTTGGTGTTAAGCGACTGGGATTAGGCAAATTCTCCTAAGTTAAAGGCAGCTTGTAAATGGGATTATCGGCCGGTCTTACTATTTGATCATTTTGCTGTGAGGAAGAGTAAAGTATTTTATTTTGAGATATTATATCAGTCGGCCCTGATATGAGGAATTTGTATGGTATAGTTTTAATGCTGAATGCCATAAAGGATTACACTGGTCAACAGTCAAAAATTCTAAGGGATATAAGTATAATAAAAGTTATTCAGTTTTGCACGCTAATTTTAAATCTGCAATTTTTTTTCGAGAGCCCAACGGTTTTTGAGAAATCGGCCCCTACTGTTTTAACTTTTTTGGCTCATTTTCCAACTTCAATTTAAGCCTAGAAGGATACACGATTTGTTAATTAAAAAATGATAATTCGCTAGTGTATTTAATGCAAATTCCCATTCCAGTCTTTGTTTTGACCTAAATGAACTCCTAGAGGTGTAGGGGGCGGGAATAGGCCCAAAAGTCGGCCAAATTGCTTGTACTTAAATAACTCCTTAAATATTATATAAGATGGATTAATAAGGAATGCATTCAAGAGATGAGACCCACCCCTTTCAAACGAGATATCAAGCGCCCATAAAAATTCTTAATTAAAAGTCAAAATCGTCCTTTTAAATCTGTAATTTTTCATTCAATTTCGATCAAAAATTCACTATAAATCAAAGACTCACGGTAGATACCCCTTAGAATTTTTGACATTTCAAATTTGTTGACCTGTGTTATTATTCCCATTTTTCCTCTTATTTCGAAGTTAAAGAGATAGTCCTTCATTATTCTACAGGAAATGACAATCAAAGATAATTATTATTATTGTCATTTTTGATGATCACTCTGCAATCCACCAGTTGAGAAACAGGCTTGACATTCATATTCTAATAAGAAAACTGATTTTCCTCTTTTGCCTAGACGTCATGTTCTCCTTTTTAGATTTGGCGTCCAGGTACTTTTTGGAATACATTTGTTAAATGTCCGGGTTTATGTAGAACAAATAGCTCATTTTGAAAATTGCCTTAAAACAAATGTAAAAATCAAAAAAGAAAAAACACAACAAACAAACAGGAATAAAAAGTTAGAAATATTTTATCCTTAAATTTATTATGTTATTTCAAAATATCAGCCTCTAAATAGAAAGGACTCTGATCTGGTCAAATGTCCTCTTTTTAAAAAAAAAATCAAAATATGATCACCCTTTCTTTCACAACTCCTTTCCCTCATAATTTACTCGAGTAAACCCCCCTCCCCCCCCCCACACACACAGACACTCAATAAAAGACCATATCCCTTGATGATAAGTAGGAATCCTTCATACACGACTTTGTACAATGTACACAAACATGTAAATGTGATTGACTCCCAAGTTTTGATCTCATTTATTGATAACAGAAAGATACTTCAAATAATTGGAAGCACTCTTTCAAGATAAATACACTGAGTTCGTGATATGATATAAGCGACTTGGGACTATGCATCTAATAAATTTGCATCAGTTCTTGATACATGTTGGCATGCAGGAAAACTTATCAAAGTTATGCGACAGCAGATCTCTTGGCATTGTCAAAGGAGGAGAAGAAGGAAGAAGACGAGGGAGAAGTGGAATTGGAGTCAAAAGAAATTAGTATGAAAAAAAAAGACCATTTTTCAAAGAGGTCTGATTCATTATCTCAGTTTTTCATGGGGGTGTACGGCGTCTTCGCACACCCTACAGGGAGCTGTACGCTCTACAGAAAGTTGTTACAAAGTGATTGCATTTGATTGGTGGTATATTTGTACAATATATATATATATATATATATATATATATATATATATATTTGCTATTAGAAATTGCGAAAAATAAGACAAAAAACGAAGTAGAGAACACATTCCTTTCAACTTCTTCCGAGAGATACTTCTACTAATGCTACCTTGTCGTGCAAACTAGATTTATCAACCAATGCCCCTTGGTGAAAATCCCCTTATCTAGGCCAGTGTTTCTCAACCTTTTTTCCCTTTCGGAACCCTCAAAATATATCCCATGTCTCACGGAACCCTTGCGCAAAAAATGATTAATACCATACTTTCTCATCTTATATATCCCAAATGTAAACGATTAATTAGTTATCTTAAGAGCCTGGCTTAGCAATAGGTCACTATAAAAAAAGTCAAAATTCTGGTGACAAAATTTTACCACACTGTAGAAAAAGACTGAAAAGTGTAATAGCTTATATAATCTCATTTTTCTCGCGAAACCCTTAAAGACCGTCTGCAGAACCCTAGGGTTCCGCGGAACCCCGGTTGAGAAACGCTGTTCTAGACCATAGTCGCCGTAACTGGGAGAGCCAATGGTTTCCACACCAAAAAAAAAAAAAAAACAAGAACGATGAAAAGTTGAAGGATTATGGCGTCATCATTATTTGATATCATAAAAGAGTTCCAGAGCCCCTGGCGTAGACCAATACATACATGTCCGAGACTTTAAGAGATAGAGACCAAGACTTTGTGGCTAAATCGAGACCTAAAGAAAAGAAATGATAGTTTTTTTCCCCCTCATTTGGTCATAATGAGGATACCTTCAAAAATGAGTCCCAAGATCCGGACACATCAATGGAACTAAATCCCATATACCTACAAAGGTCCTTCTTCCTCCTTGCCATTATTATCATCATTTTCATCCACAGAACGTACTTTCAAAAAATGAGTACATATTTGCGGAAATTGACAGGAATTTCAAGGTAATCACGTTTCTCCTCTTCTCAAGAAATAACCTCATAAATACATACATAGGTATACAACATACATAGTCTATGAATACTGAGTGTACATAGTATGTACATTAAAAAATAAAACTCCTCTCTTTTCACGCGATAAATAACTCAAACTTCTTAAACTATTATCTAACGTATATATGTATTATACTATAAATTATACATATTATTGTCGAATCATTTTCTTTTCCCTTCTTTTTGACAACTTTTAAAAAAATAAAAAATATTAGGTCAACCTGTTTTTATATACATAGTTAAAGAGACAGTAAGTTGTATACATACTATAGGCATTTATGTAGTTCTTGAGGCTGAGAACCGGCATTCTGAGTGTTCCTGGGTATGTGCAATATATGTATGTATATACTACATGGAGTACCCACAGAGCCAAACAACTCATGAACCAATCAAAGAGCAGCAGCAGCAGCATTCATGCAAATTAAATTCCTGACGAAATTTAATATGAATATATAAATATTTGGGTTTGGCCGTTTTAAAGGAGTGTTTTGGGCTCTTAATTTATACATTTTAATTTTCCCCATGAGCATAGGTTGGTTAGTGAGTGAGTGAGTGAGTGAATGAGTAAAATATGAATGTATGTATTTTACATTTTCCCCTCATGTACATATAATATGTGGAAGAGAAACCTGTTTCAAAAAATCCTTGATGGTTGTATAATTGCAATACATACAACAAGGACCCTGTGTTCCATTTGAGACAAAATAACTTTTCTTTTTTATTTGTACAAATGATGTTGATAATAATAATAATAGTAATAATAATATTTTAATAGACATAATATAATATAGAAATAATAACAAATACTTTCGTTAAAATTTAACTCAACAGTTATTTAGTATAAAATATAATTCTTTCTTTTGAAAAAAAAAAAAAAAAAAAAAAAAAAGAGAAGTTACCTAAAGAATTCAATGATAATATTTTTTTTTTTTCACTTTTCATCGATTAAGATTCAACTGTTGGTATGCATGTATGTACGTCGTCGTAGTAGTAATAATAGTAGCTATGCCTGTCTGTCCGTCTGCTGTTTTTTTTTCCGTGTGTGTACATATGTATTGTATATACAGAAAATATGTAATAAAATTAAAAAGAGGACCACCAATTAATATATATGTACTTAATTGTAATAGGGAGTACACATAATGGAATTAAATTGAAATGATGGGGGGGGGGGGGGGGTAGTAGGAAATCAGCGTTTCTTTTTATTTTTTCCCTTTGCCCCTCCGAGTTCATGGGGATGATGAGGATGATGGTGTGGATGGTGTGGAGGAGGAGGAGGGTAATCCCCTCCTCCTCCTCGTGGATAGAGTCCAAGAGGAACTTCACTCCGTTCAATATGATCCCCATTTAGTTTCATACCCGCAACCATTTGCCGCATCATTTCTTTTTCATGATCCTGTATGCTCATGTTGGCGAGTGATCCATAGGATCGAGAGCGATGTTCATTGCGAATTGAGTGAGAGAAAGCTCGCTCATTGATGTGTTGTCCCTTGCGATGAATTCCAGAGAGGCCGAATTCGGATGCTTCATCTTCCATTGGCCCTTGAGTATGTTTCCGCGATTTACCCCGATGCTTGTGCCCTTTATCGATTGTAGCGTACTGTTGCTGGTTGTAGTAGGCCTCATGTGGGAAATGGCCAGGTTGATAGCTTGCGACAGGACTGAGGGGTCTAGCGTTATGAGGCATGTAAATTGGTTCTTCTAGGACGTGTCGTGGAGGAATCATGTGAGGATGAGGAGGAAGCATCAAGTGTGGTGGAGGAGGTGGCCCTCCGTACATGACAAATGGGGGTCGAGACTTGGATCTTGAGCTAAAGGTTCCCGCTTTCTTTCCGGGGGGTCGAAGTGTCATGAGCATAGGAGGAGGTGGCGGTGGGCCCTGACCACCACCACCGCCACCACCACCATGATGATGATGGTGGTGATGATGTAGCGGTGGAGGAGGAGGTGGGGGCGGGGGGTGGAAGTGTCTTGTTCCGATGAGACTTCCTGTTGAGCTAATTTTTCGAGAATGACCGTTGAGAGTGGATCTTCCTCCACCTCCACCACCATTCAGAATTACAGATTGACTGTCTGTGGGTCGTTTGAGCGTATTTTCTCGACTTTTACTTCGATGAGTCTGTTGTTTCTTTTTCTTTTTATCCTTCTTCACGGCTCCATCCACAACGTCCTTGGAGAGACTCTCCTCTTCACGAATAGGAGGAGGTGGTGGACTTGAAGGCATAACCATTTGTCTGGGTTTCCGAGAAACCCCAGAAGTCGTTGAGCGATAACTTCGGAGAGTACTTCCATAATCGTAGATTTCCCCAGAATTATCACCTGGTGGAGGAGTCTTTCCCGCCCAAATCTTGTGATTGTCATCCCCATTATAAACGGAGATTTCATCTGGATTCCCGTGTTTACCTGCAAGTTAGAAATATATACATGAGCCAAGTCAATTCATAAGTAAGTAATTTAAGAAATGAACCTACCATTTTGATTCATTGGGCTCTTTTTGGGGTTGGGCGAAGAGGATGGGTGAGTGTGTTGCTGTTGCTGATAGTGATGATGGTGATTGGAGTTGTTTCCACCGTTTGAAATGACTTTCCATTCCTCCACCTTTTCGATGGAATTAATGGAATCTTCTGATACCTCTATCACGGATTGTTGATACTCTCTATGTGGATCCCCATTGGCTGACATATGATTGGGGGAGGACATGAGAGGTGGGCCATTGCCCAGGGTTCCATAGAGACTTGCACCATTTTCCAAGTTTTTGGCGTAGGTCGAGTCTGCATAGGAATGGAAGGAACATCTGAAAAAGGAGGAGGAAAGGATTTTATATTTTATTTGGAGAGCTCTAGGCAATGGCATTTCATTATTTCTATGTATGTATTATGTGGTGTGGATTCAGGTCAGAAGAACACACCCCGTGGGAATTTAATGGGTCAGGAAAAAAAAGAAGAAGAAGAAAAGGAGAGAGAGAGAGAGAGAGAGAGAAGAAAAAGTATGTATGTAGTATGTTTTTTCTCCTACTTAAGGAGGTGGGAGACAGGTAGATATTTCATAATAATAAATTATTTCATATGTTGTATAACGAACTGACCGTTTACCTACCTGACTAAGGCATTAGCAGCCGTTTCTTTTTTACAGATAAAAACATGACATTCGAGGACTTTGATGCCACTCGTTCGCCTCAAAATGGCAGCAAAGAGTGGAGGATGATTATTATACGGATTTTTGGCGAAAGGTGAGTCCAAGGGTAAGAACCGTGCCTTGGACTCATCCCCACTGCCTGGCACAAGGACATATCGAACTGCTGCACAATAGTGAAGGCTTTCGATGGGGAAAAATCGTGTAACTTTTTTACGATTTTCGTCTATATTCTCCAGAAGGAATCCATTACTCCAAACACTAAGCCAGGAGTCGATCCCTTTAGTCGTCTGATTTTCTTCATCATCAGGATACAACTCCTTCAGAGGTTCTTGAATTCCTTGAAGGCCATCTTTTGTAACACATGGGACAGATGAACCCAAATACAGGACTCGACACCTACAAATCGGTGTCGGGGATTCCTCCTCTTCATCACTGTAAACTCGTCTCCGCCGTTGGGAAGAGGAACCAGGAGGAGGAGGTGGAGTACTCATTACTCGATGATTGGGTCTCATATCCACTTCATATCAAATCACTACGGCACTCTGAATAATACTAACTGAGGCCCGCCTTATTTGGTTGGTATTGCCAGAAATATTATTCTTGTTTTTATTGTTATTATTATTATTATCCATCACTACCACCTATGCGCCTGGTATGTGTGTGTGAGTGTATGACCGAACCATCTCTCCTTTTTACCTGGAGCAAGGTACAATCTAGAAACGTGGAATGAATACACGCCGATACCACATTCTCTTCTGCCATTTATGATGATGATACAGGGTGCCATCTCATTGACCACTCATTTATACATGTTTGTCTGTCTGTATGTATGTATGTATAACTACAATGGATACGTGCATACTACAACCAATTCTCCGTAGCTAATCTTACCTACTTCTACATGTGTATAGGTACATAATACATATGTACGAAGGACGAAAAAAACACAACTCTCAAATAAAAGAGAAAGGAATCACTGCTTCGTTATGCAAATATCCCCTGTCAAAAGTGTAGATTTTAAATATGTATATGGTATTGAATAGGGGTACAACCTACTTTCGCATTTCATTTCTTAGCACCACTTATAAATTAGTAATAATGTGGCTCTCCAGATCGGCCTGTATCTCAAAATCAATTTGTCCTTTCCTCCTTTTGACTCAAAACATCTCAAAAGTCAATTTTTGCGATCCCGAGTCAAGCCTTAAGTCCATGTTGAGTTGAAAGTCTTTTCATCTATAAATGAAAGTTGCAGAGTTGAATCCGAGTTCTTAGCTCTGTCTTCTCAATCCCTTAAGTATCCCGATTTGGATCCCTTCAAAGTACTGACCACAACCTAATGTAACCTAGATTCAAGTTTTTCTTCTTTTTTTTTTTTTTTTTAAAAAAAGACAAGATCAAAGACTTTCTCGACCAAAAGGACGAAAAAAGTTATAGATAGATTTTTTTTTTAAATCTCATAATTAATATTAGATACATTTTATTGTTATTAAACATATATTGCCTGAACACTATTTGAGTTGTGAGGAACTAATTTTGTGAGTTCTTGCATTTGAGTATTTATGTACCTACATAAATATTAATTTACCTATATGTAGATGATAGACCCTCTAAGGGAAAGGGGATCTTGATAAGAAGCCCCCTTGCAGACATGCTAGAACCAACATATTGTTAACCATACATACATACATATGTACACACATTAAAAGAAAAAAAAATGAGAATAATTGTTCAAAAAGACTCATAAATCCACAGGAATCAAGTTGAGAGAGTCAGTCACTCCGTCATCTGAGAAACGCTCAAAAAACTCCACTCCACTCCACCCACACTTGTATTCAGCTGTCTATGTTTATATATACATATATGTATATCAATTTGGAGAAAATGTATGTATGGATTACGCAATGATAGCAAGCAAGCAAGCAACCAACCACACACAAGAGTAAGACAAATTAGTATTATTCACATACTATGTACATACAAATGTACATATGTATTACGATCATGATTGCGCTACTAAATTTAGCGTGAAATTTTATTTTGTACAATAATAATAATAATAATTTTATAAATTATAATAATTATTATTATTATATATTAGTATCAATTTGATTTTTTTTATATGAACATTTGTACATATCTATGTATGTATGTATGTACAACTATTGATGTAATAATAATCCTTGAATAGTTGTAGTTTTTTTACTATTATACTTTATTTTAAAAATACACATGAAGGAAGGGTTGATGCACTTGTAATGATTTCTAATTAATGCATGGCATGACAATAATAAGTTTTTTTTTTTTTTTTGTTTTTTTGGATGTGCTTAACCTTGAAGACAAGAATGATATAATGCCATAGGTATATTGTAAGTGTATTGATAGATGAATTGTATTTAAATACATATATTAGAACATGCAGAGGGCCAGAATAAGAAGATAATGGGATCAAATGGAATATCTGATATTTACATACATTGATACATGGGATCAAAATTTGACAATGTTGAAACAGGAGTTCTCAATGGAGATTCTACATTAAGACACACCTTTACTCAAGGTTGTGGGTCCTTAATATGAGACTTAAAATCCATTTTCCCCCTGTTACCGGTCCTTGAAAAATGGCATCTTTTTTTTTTTTTTTTGGTCTTCAGTTTAGCAATTTAATTCCTGAACCTGGAGTGTACATAAATGTATTTGATTGCTCATGCTATTTGGACTGACATATTAAAGTATTATTAATTCGTATAAACATGGGATGTGATTAAGTTGGGAGGATGGGACTTTTGTTCAGAAAAAATACAGTTTGTTTTTTTTTCTAAATTTTGCTCATTCTTTGTTTGACTGTTGAGGGAGAATAATTTGTAGACGGTCAAAATTTTGAAAACTATAAATTACCGATACTTTTTCCTTATAAATTAAATCATCACTTTTTTTTTATCAAAAGAAACAAAAAAACAAGATCCAAAGTTGTGAAGTTACTTACCTCTTTCGAATCCAAACATGATTTTAGAAAGTTCCCTTTCCACCCTTAATTAATCTTTTTGATTTTAAAGACATGGGATATCATTTTTAAATGTAATAACTTCTTTGATTTTTCGTGAAAATTATTTGATCATTAATTAATTAATAACTTGTATAAAATCCTAGGCATGAACCAATGTGGTCATGAATGAAATAAAGGGCCTTTGTACTCCGTACAACCTTTTTCAAAATTATGAATGGAAAATTGTAGGGTAGATTGTCACAACCTTTTTTTTTAGCAAATGAGCCACTTTGCAATTGTGATGAGGAAGATAGTACAATGGCTGGAGTAGCTGTAATATTCTATGTGATTATTTTTAATGTTTTTTCAATTATTATTAATATGAAGAAATACAATTGGTTGATTAATCTTTTAATTAATCATCAAGTTTTTTTGTTTTTTTTTTCAAATAAAAATCGGTATCAGCCCCAAAAATGACACATTTATATGTTTCATAATTAGTGAGGAAAAAAACAGTTGGTATTCTTGTTTCTTTTTGAAATTCTGCTCATTCGTTATTCGACCATTGAGAAGGGTCAGGAAATTCCTCCTGCATTTGTTGCAAATTTTGTTCAAAATGCATAATAAAAAGAGAGTTAAATATAATTATAATTTTCTCCTTCCACCTAACGCTACTTTCAATTAGAGAAGGACCTACTCTCTGAGGCCGAAATACTCAAAATACATCCATACTCAAAAGTATTATCCCAACTTATGTATATCTGAAATTGTGCACGATAGTAAGTCCCAGAGGTACGACGCAAAATTTTTGCTACAACTATTTATAACTAATGTACACAGAATGATGAAAAAGAATTATAAATTTTGTTCAATACTGTGCAATGTGAGGTTTTGAATATCCCTTTAATATCTCTGGGATGCAAAAAAAAGAAAAGAAAAAAGAAAAAAAGTTTTGGAAGTGCTGGTTTTGTTTTAAAGCTGAAATTTATTTCCTTCCTACCAATGAACATAATAAATATGTACATAGGTAGCTTCATTAATTTCTTTTTGATTTTTTGATTATTCAAGGTTCATTGGATTTCTATGCTATGGTATTGTACATACTTATATGTACATATGTAATGCTTTACCGATAATTAATATTACAGTAGATGAATTAATAACTATCAATGGGACTAATAGACCAAATAAAAACGTATGTTCATTTTTTATTTTTCTTGTTATTTCACCTAATTGATTTGTTATTTGTTTTCCAAAGCTTCTGATGATACTATTGTTGTTGTTGTTGTTGTTCTCTCCCTGTCTCCCTCCTTCCTTGGTCGTCGTCCTCGTCCCTCGATTGCATGATCTCATTTTATATACATATTTAGTAGAGTAAGAGGAGTCATCAACTTCTTTCAAGAGATAATCAGTAAAATATCACGCCTATTGAAAAAATGTAATAACCTATAAAAATCCTTCACGGATCCATTCCATGGTTGAATCTCTGTGGGAAAGGATCTCCAGGGGTTATAAATTACCCTTTCCTAATTGGACCAAGAAGAAGAAGAAGAAGAAGAGGAAGAAGGAGAATTTTATTCCTCTTTATTCCAGTAAATGAATGTTAAATTGGTTACGAAGAAAGATCGTGAACTCAAGGAGTAATAGAATAATTAGGTTTCTTAATATTAAATATATTATCCATTCCTCCCCCATTTAATTATTATTATTATTATTACTTATAAGAAAAGGTGAATCCATCAAAATCCTGACACTCAAATTACATTCTTAGACACTCTACACATATGTATCTAGTATCTTTATTCCTCTCTGGTTCTTTGATACACTCTACATAGTATTATCTATCCATGTTCCTATAGGTAGTGAAACCTATTTGTTCCATTTTTATTTAATTGTCTTCAATCTACAATGTATGTACATATATGTTTACCAAAGTCAAAGAAAGGGAATTAAAATGAATTGTTAAGAGTAAATAGATGGAGAAGAGACTCACTCTTCTTTTGGTTGGAATGGAGTGCCTAAGGTGTGGTGAGCTTGTGTTTAATATTGCAATAAATCCAGAATGAGTAGAGTCTGGATAGATTTCATTGATGGCTACTATATACATTTATTTCTGGCCTAATAATCAAAATGCGAATATTTATCATCAAAAATGGTTTTATTGTTTTTCACAGTATTCTCCAGCATGATTTATTATACACTTTTGCATGCGCTCAAACCAATGATCGAAGCTCTTTTTTCCACCCCGATTGAGACACCTCCAAAACATGATTTTTAAACACTTCAAGAGTCTCGTCTAGCGACGAAAATCGTTGACCACGCATTTTTTTTCTTGATGCGCGGGAATAAAAAGAAGTCATTGGGTGTCAAGTCAGGGCTGTACGGTAGATGACCCTTTGACGTATGTACTTAATATTGAAGGTGTTTCAGAGGAATTCATTTCTTTTGAGGCCTGTATTGATGATAGATGGAGCTTATTTTGAGGTGTTGTATCTACCTATATATATATATATCAAATTGTAATACCATAAAATGAATATTGAATAATAATGTTTGTACTAATAGGATATGTGAGATACAAACATAAAATAAGTTATTATTTCCCCCCCCCCCCCAACAAATTCTTACTCAAATTACATACGTATTCTGAGAATCGATGATTTGTGATATTCGTATTAATCGTCAATAATAATTAGGTAGAAATTTAAAAATTGATTCATCCACATATTTAAATTCAAATATTGCACAAGGCAGTCCAACAAATTATTAAGTAAGGAATTCAAAACAAAGAATAGACCTTTTAAAAAAAGTCAATTAACTCAATAAAAGGTGAATTTTGTAGTTCAATTATTCTTTTATATATATATATATATATAGTAAAAAAAAAAAAAAAACAGAAATTAATAACATGAAAAAAATCCTTTTTTTGTCATTATCTTCTTTATCGTTTATATTTTCGTTCCACATCAATTATGTTAATAAGCTATAAGTATACATTAATCCTTGATCAGGAGTGTCCTCAGAGAGGGGACTTAAGATCTTTCTTTATCCCAAAAAATTATATTATGATACATAATTATTTGTTGTAGAAGGGGATAAGGAATATTAAATACACCAACCACCTTATTTTTACTTATGGGTATGTAAGTAAGGAAATTATTTGTATCTGAAATTCTATGATACAACAGTAAATTGCACTTGTATTAAAATCTTGATTTTTCATCAATGTAAATAAAACAACATCAAAGATTTAAAAATATTATAATTAAAACATTCTTTACATTCCAGAGATCTAATTAATATATGAGTAAATGAAATGTATTAACCACTTTTCAATTATT
Organism: Lepeophtheirus nordmannii; assembly: GCA_963680855.1. Taxonomy (NCBI): domain Eukaryota; kingdom Metazoa; phylum Arthropoda; class Copepoda; order Siphonostomatoida; family Caligidae; genus Lepeophtheirus; species Lepeophtheirus nordmannii. The sequence goes on from OY804520.1 coordinate 28,187,906, forward strand.
ATTATTATTTCATTTTTTTTTCAGCAAGAAAACGATTTTGAAAATATGTCTCGACTCTGTCTAGTTTTGAAAATGAATTTTATTATTTGAATCTGCAAGGAAATGTATAATGCAAAGGTCATGTTTTAATAATAAAAAAAACGAATCTATATGATATTTTGATAGCAACAACAATCTTTTAGACAGATCATATAAGATTCAGGTTAGCCAATCTTACATCCCAAGAAAGAACAACAGGGCATTTACTACAGGGAACAAAATAATTTTTTACCAAAAAGCCAAGTCAATTGTTGTCAATTCGTGTGAACGAAATTCTCTTTCAAAGGAAGAAGACAAGAATGAAATTTGCTATCATAAAAAAAAAAAAAGCATCTACAATTTTTATTGTTTACACTAGAACCCCGGAACACCACATTAATTCGTTCAACAAGGAGAGGAGAGTATCGATACAGTAGACTTCCGAATCAACGCCAATTCGCAGCAATAATTGTACTTTGTTTACAAAAGCTACATCAGTAATTCCCAAATTTTGTTCGAACTCAGAACTCCGATATTTTGCGTCAAACTCTGAAATTATCAAGTACTGAGAATAGGGTCGAGTTCTGGGTTTTTATTTAGTGTACCTACATATTATCAGCCAACTATGAAATGGAAACATGATTTGTTCAAATAGATAGGATTTAGTTATACAAATTTTGAGCTAGCCCCTCCCCCCCCCTCCTTCAGGATGCTTTAGCCTAATAAATGATAGACCACGGGGCTGATAAGATTTACTTATCCTTTTCTGCTATATAATGAAAAAAATAGCAAAACAAAAACTATAGATTTTCAGCTCAAGGAAATTTGGAACAAAGGAGGGTTTCTATAAATTACTTATATCTCATAAACGAGTAATTTTAGCAATCTAAAATTTGGCACACGTTCTTGTCTCTTGAGTACATCCTTTTGTAACGGAAAACAAAGCAAAAATTATGAAGCACAACCCTGAACAACAAGTCAACACAACAGAGTGTAGAGATTTGAAAACGAAGCAATCTATTGATTTGAACTCAGAAACATCATTGCTAACAACTTAAGTGTGCAAATTTAAGGTAGGAATAATTAATTATTATTATCAATTGGAGTTTAATTATAGAAGCCTTATAATAGATATTTACAGTTGTATATGTATAATATGTCTATTATATAAGTTTAATTAAATTTAAAATTACACGATTAAATATTTTTAATTTCCTTCCATCTATTCATTAATCGTCTTAAATAGTTCATAATCATACTTAAATGAAAGAGAAAAAAAACTAATACGAACGATAATATTAAGAAGGTTGATTACCAAAAACTCTTAATCTATAATTATACATATATATATATATACAAAAATGAATTAAACTTGATAAGTACCTTGACCTATTGTATGTATGTATGTATAGGCAAGGTAGTCTTCAGTAATCATTCGTGTAAGTTGTTGTTACATGTTCCTTGACCTGAGAGAAGGTTTTCTCTTAAGGTTTTTTTTTTAAAATAAAATAAAATAAATTAAACACTATTGTTTTTAAAAAAGGTGGAATTCACTTAGAGGCACATAGAAGTGTATGTTTATGTATATATATATATATGATGCCGTGTACATAAATACAAGATGTAAATTTATGAGCATAAAATGACACGAATTCATTATTTAGAGTGAGGAAGGAAGCTTTTTATTATTCAATAGTATTGAGGTAGAGCAGTAGAGAGCTATATTTAATATGGTGGGTTAAAGGATTTCTTTTATGTTTTGATTATGTACACTACCAAGCCTCTCATAGCAATAATAATAATAATAATAACAAAATACAAGTACATAAGTACCATTTGGAAGGAGGAAGAGTGAGTGAGTGAATGAGATATGAGGCAATACTTACATAATAATAATAATAATAATGTGTACATGGCAAAGAAAAAGTGTGTATAATTATAATTTTATGGCTTCAAGCAGCACCCAGACTACAGAGCCACATTCATCACAAATAGTGTCATATGGCGATAAATCAATAGTTCTGACCTCAACTCCATTATGTGTGTAGTTGGATGTTGGAGTTATTTATGAGCACTAGGGTGGTTTTATTGGTTTACAGCTTGCAAATATGACTAATTATATCATCATTTTGTTAAATTATTTATTGACTCTCTCAACCTTTCCACTTTCATACAGGGAAAGAAAAAAGGCCGGCCCAATGTCAATTGATAATAGTTTGTATATAATTAACTATATTGTCTTTAATATTATATATACGTATTTTACCCTATAATCCCTAGCAGGAAATTATTCACTCTTTAACAAGGGCTAATTCGAGTTCAATGGTCAATCAATGTTTCTCAAAATACTAATAACTACTAAACTAGGGAGTTGTGTAACAATCGATGGCTGTGTGGAATAACGCCACAGAGAAAGCAAAACATAGAAGTGGAAATTTTAAGTCGAGATGTGTGTGCAAGACTGAGCCAATGACTTCATCTGACAAAAGGGTTATGTTGAAAGGATGACGTGTTAATTGATTTTGAGCAATACTTACACATTGGAATACAATATATGGTAATCAGACCTGGAGCGATGCAGTCTTGACTCTTGAACAAAAAAAAAAAAAACGAGTAAAGGGTCTATATTTTATAATTACAAAAAATAATATGGATCTTGGAAGGAAGTATTTTATTTATTTTAAATATTGACAGTTGTGCACAATGGTCATGAAAATCTATAGATATTTTGAATACGCATCGTGAACAGAATGTAATTTTTCAAATCTGGAATAACAACGAGAAGGTGATCCGTTAAAAGGAAAATGAAGGGAGACTATAAATGAAAAAAAAAAATACTTTGATATATGTATATTTCGACCTCATTGCAAGTTTGAGACTCTACTGCTTCGTTAACCCATCTACCATCGGTTTCAACTCATGATAGGTCTATTAAATTAGTATCTGAATAAGCAGTATTGCAGATTAGCAACGTTGATTTTACAAAGTAATTGTATCAGTTGTAATCCTCTTGACTTAATTATAATTCAATATCTTACCTGGTATGACAGCAATATTTCAACAGTTTTGGGTAATTAATTCCGGTTTGTTTAAGCCAGGTATTGGTGAATTTTATTAAAAGGGTCTCTGAATGCGAAATCCCGAATAAACGGGATATTATAACATTATCTGTTACCCCTATCCCCAGTGAAAATATGAAGCAGATAAGATTTTAGAGCTATTGTTGCCCCCTCATACCGAACGGCCAATATATGTAATTCCATTTGACTCCTTTATGTTTCTCTTTCTCTATAAATAAGGCTGTAATATGTACCTATTACAGGCATTTTAAGTATTATTCACGCTTTGATGTATTATTTTTTTTTTCAAAGAAAGGCATCTTTTATAAAATAAAGTCTGGAATTATTTTTATGGTTTTAAATCAATTTAATAGAACACTACTCGAACAACGAACACTTTGATTCGTTTTTATGGCTTAAAATACTTATTATGAGGATTATTATTATAAATCCAGTTTCCATTTATTGCATGGTTCTTTAAGACTCAAAGTCTACCTTTGATATTGTATATTTTGTTATTGTGTTCATATTGTCAAAGGAGAAGTAGATGTCTTGTTTTGTATTTTTGATCCTAGGTAACCTATATGTATGTAAATGAAACAGGTTCAAAACAACACTGGCCTTCAGTGGTTTGATTTTCCCCCCGTCTTGTAGAGTCATATTTAATTGAAATCATGAAGGAGATAATTTCTTCATCATGTAGGTTACATATTATGTGTATTTGAAATTGAATTATTATGATTAAAGTGTATTATTTCATGTGAAATTAAAACAATTTTATGCCTGAAAGAGTCATAATTTATTGTTTGTATTACAAATTTAGAGAGTCCAGAGGAGCTATTGATATTTTATGTAAAAATATTTATAGCTTGTTGTTTCGTATGATATAGAGTAAACTTAATAGCAATCCATATTTTTAGCAAGGTGTTTGAATATAATTTAAAATGTATCCTACTCCAGTAATATCCATGTCATTTACTTCATGACGGAGCATAAAAGTCGTAGCTAGAATAAATAGAAAAGTATAAATTAGCGGGCAAATGATTCATTTATTTAATTCTTACAGCTAAGTACTCCATTCAACTTCTCATTGCTCATATTGTTGAGAAAATCCCCACAAAATGTATTTGATATTTCGGTTGGAATAACGATTCGAGCATTGCTGCAATCGGCTAAAGAATGAATTCAATTTAAAATCTTGGTTTAAAAATAAACTCTCAATTACAAACTCACCAACGGTTGTTTTTGAGGTGTCCTCTGTACCGATTTGAAAAGGATCAGGGTTGTTGAGAGAGCTTACAGAGTAATTGATTCCACAGAAGTCTTTTATAAATTATTTTTTAAAAATATTGATTTGAAGATTATATACATATTATTTCATATATTAGATTAAAGTTACCTCTTTCCTGGCGAAAGCACGTATTATAAACTGTATTCCTAATGAGTTGCCCAAAGTTGAAGCTCCTAAAACTCCCTGATGTGCCCGTAAAATATTGTAGACATCCATCCGGTGGGCTTAAAAGTAAATACGTGTTTTTTTAAATGTTTTTATTACATATTATTGAACAACAAGGAGGATGTGCTAGATGAACTTACATTACAGGGTCTTCACAATGGAAAAAAGAAACTTTAATATCCCATCTTCTTTGAATAAGACTATTGCCATTGAAATTGATTGTTAAACTTCCTAAATTCGTGTTTGTTGGATTTGTACTAATATACACTAGAGAGGAGATTCAGAATGTATGGATTTCAAATTTCAGGACTTGATAAATTATGTAATTACTATGTTCATTAGTTAATGATCCACAAAAGCTAGGAATCAAGGATCCAGTTGATGAAACTAAGTTAAGGCTTTCACTTCCGCAGTCCCCTGTTGAGGTAGGATCTTGAATTTCAAAGGTTTTAAAATCCAATCTGAATAGTATACATATAGTTTTTATTTTTTATTTTTTGGGTTGATGGAAGATAATTTATTTGATATGAATAATGATTATTTATCATACATACAACGTTAACCTGACTCACCTTATTCGACAAAAACTGTTGTCACCTGTAAAATATACATAACAAATATGTAAAGGGTTTTTTTTATATTTTTCTTAAGGGCATGAAAAAGGTGTATGTACAAATGTATTATATTCTTTACCATTTATTGAAGGCCTCTCAAAAGCAAATTGGCATGGTCCAGTTGTTTGAGTAAAGGAGGAAGTGAATCCTGGATTTTGCAGATACGTACAATTCTTTGTAAATGGAAATTGAAAAAATGAGGTACTATTCGTTATTGGTTGTAAGACTGTACATATTATTATTATGTTCGAAGGTATAAAATATGTGGAAGCGATTTATATGTATATATGTAATATTTATTCTTCAAATTATAGAAAATCAATTTCTAATAGTTTCTTTTAGAATCAAAGAAAATATGACGACACGCATTCATTTATGCAACTTAATGAAAAAAAAAACAATTATTTACGGTAGTCCTACATATGTACATCGGTATGTATGTATGTATTTACATTACATTACTTACAATCTACGTACATAAATATATCGTGCTATATCCAATACTATGTTATATGTATACATAATATAGATTGCCGACATGTTTTCGGTTGATTTCAAAGGCTATGCGTCTACGATCAGGTTGATTCTTTTTTAAATCATTTTATACTTGGTTTATCAAATCCTCTCTTGGATATATCAATAAATGTATGTATATAAATACATACAATTGCTTCTACAAATTAATAATTATTTGCCCCCCCACATGCCTACACCTCTCTACGATGAATATACTCAAATATAATTACGTACTTTATTGATCCTTCCACCGCATTCTCGAACTCTGTTTAGGGAACATGAAAGGCAATTCAGAGAATCATTTGTTGCTACCTCGTTTCAACTAATGTACTATTTGTTGCCTAAGTCCTCCTTACCTTAAAACACAGCATACTCCAAATCCATAGGCACAATTTCCATCAGGAAGTCCTCCCATACTTTCACATTCACTTGACGTAAAGCAGGTTCCGTGTCGGTTCGTACTTAAAGATGTAGAAGAGACCGTCGTACATTGATCATTCCTAAAATTGACTATGTTGATGAGGCCTAAAATCTCTTTAGTAGTAGTGAAGATAGTATGAGGATTATATCTGCACTTTCTATTGGAAAGGATGAAGAGCCTTTACTTACTTCCATCCAGGGGTTTTCCATGGATATATTGAGTGACCAAAAGTAAGAGTAGGATTTGAGCGTTCATCATGGGCAGTTTCTTTCCAATCATCGAATAGGAATGAACAAACTTACTGAGAGCAAGTTATCGCTTATTTAATAAGAAGCATTCTCATAACAGTGCACTTTTTAATTTACATAGCATTGCAAAAGTATGTTACGAAGCATATTTCTCTGCATAATAATGGCTATTATTATTATTATTATTATTATTCACCCCCTAAAGAAATCCTGATGGATAATTATGTACGTATAGGTAATTTTTTTAACATGAATTAGTCGTTGTTACTACGTACCTTGGCATAAAATATGTATTACGCATTCAATTAACTCAAAATAACCACTGTCCTCTCACCTCACAACAGAGGCCAAAGCACATATATTTTTTAATAAAGTACAATTTCTAGCATATTATGCATCCTCTTTCTTTTCTTCAATTTAACTTTCTTCGTCATCTATTAAGATTATTAATGAGAATGATGGTGTATACATAGGTATACGATACCTACATCATGTACATTGCATGCCCAAAATGGAAGGTATCTCATCTTTTGAAAGAAAAATATTTTAATGTTTTCCCCTTTAGTTATAATTATATATTTATGTATAAATACAATTGCATACATAATTGGTATATTTTACAAGGTTCCAAATTGTGTATTAATTCATCATAATGTTTAAAAAGTAGTTTATATGCAGATAAACAGTTAGATTTGACCTTGAGTTCCTGAATGTTTCTAAATGAAAAGACTTTTAGTTACTTATAAGTTATAAGTGTATTTCATCAATAATTTAGATAATGATTAATTAATGATAAATATTACATTCTCAAAAAGAATACGGGTATATAAAAAAATAAAGTTTAGAATCTCTTTTTATTAAATTTGGAAGCCACTTTCATTCTCTTTGGACAACAACAGAAACAGTAATCCTCATCCTCATCATCTGAGTTGGACTCTTCATAGCTCCTCTTTTGTGCAAAGCAGTCAATACTTCTAAAGAATTCAGCCTTTAATTCGTTCATAAAAGTATTTTGATGTGGCTTCCAAATCGGTGATGTATTCGCATCTTCAGCATCATTTGGATAAGGATGTAAGGAAGAAGTCTTGGTCATGATGATGATGATGATGATGGAGGATTGGATCTGTAAAATTTTCTATTTCTTCACTCTTCAAAATTTGATTCGAGAATAATTTGATTTTGAGTATTAATTCAAATCATTGATTCGTGATTTTTTTCATGAATTATATTTGTATGATTATGTTAGGATACAAAACAATTGTTTAAATTTCATCAGAGATGAGAGAAAGTTCTTATATTGCGTGTGTATAAGTAGAGTCCAAAGTCTTGGATGTCGAGTCTCAAGTACTTGAACATTTTTATCGAATACTTAGATTTTTTTTTTGAGCTCGTGTCAAGTCTAGTGTAAGTATGAATTTCTTACATATGTCACTCAGTCATGTGTACTATTTATTAATTAGTCAGGCTACTTTGATACAAAGAAGGTAATTGCAGAAAAGATGGAGTATTCCATGGACCGTGTATTAATTAATATTTAGCAACCATTGCAGACGTGATCAAAATCATAAAAAGAATCTAACTCGAATTGAGTTTTTTGACTTTTGTAAAGATATCCACCGAAGAAATTGAAATTATAGAAAATCAAGTCTCAATGATACTCCATTGTATAACATTTATACACCTTGTACCCCACTACATCGTATATGAATCCGAATACAACTCTTGGATTCTTGGATGAAACAAATACAATATAATGTGTAATCGTTTCCATGGAACAAAAATGAATCATTTCATTCTCAAGGAAGATTGTATTTTAAGGATAGTGATTTCATTCATATATCTATGTATACATAGATGTACTATATATTGTGTCCTCCCGTTTGTTCGTGTTGAATATGTAGATACTTAAGTACATATTATACATATAGTATAGATACATAAGGTATATTGCATGCCGATAATATTATGCTATCGACATGAATAATGCATTTTCTCAAATGCCTCCCATGTACGTACATATTTGAAATGAGTGTCATTTCCTTTGTTCTGTAAGAATATATCTTCCTTGTTTATTGCCTTTTAATATCATATTAGGTAGGTGCTTCTAATTTAATCCATGTCTGTTTGAAGAATATTCTGTAAAATATTAATACTACATATTGTTCTCAATATCTTATAATATATGTAACATCATATAGTAATATATTCACAACACACATTGGCAATCCTCATTACTTCAGGATGTTTAGAAAAATGCTTTGGTTTTAGCACTTGTGATTATATTATTTAATAATGAATACCATAAAAACAAGTGTAGTGAGTTAATGATGTACATCTATTGACGCTTAATATTACCTGCAGTTATTCTTCAGCAGGACAAACGCAACATATTTTTAAGTTACATAAATATGTACATACACAATAGACCATTTTTCATCCATAACCTGGGATTACGTCGTTGATATTACATAATGTATCCTTAAGAATAGTTTATTTTATGTCATAAAGAGGCATGTCATTTAATCCTTACTAACAAATTAACAACTATTTATCCGAAAATTTATTTATGTCTACGTATATATAATAATTTCTACAACGAGTAAAAGTTGTACATAATTGATAAAGTCCCTTCTTTATCCATTACTTAGGTGTACTATTCATCGATTCTATTTAGTCTCTTCACCATTTGGCATTGCCGTGGATAACAGTAACTCTGCATGAAATCCAAGCAATCCTTCCTCATGTGCTCCTTATACCCTGAAGCTTCACAATTTTCTCCTTGTACATTACTATCCTTGTAAGAGTCCATTGTTGAGTATCTAGAGTAGCTGAAGGGATCTTCTTTTAGGAATTGATGTGGGATTTCAGCATCTGTGGGTATCGGAGTAAAGTCGAAATGGCTCATGATACCAAATAATTTTCTTGCTCACAAATGGACTTTCTAATTAAGAATGATTTTTTTAAAATATATGATTAATGAATTAATTCAAATATTTTGTGTGTGTATTTTTTTACAAAACATTTTAAATATTTTAAATACATACAAACATCTATTATTTTATTCTTCTTATTGTAAAAATAGAACTGAGTAAGATTACAATATGTTCTTAGTGAGGACTTATACCTATGTACTACGTAGTCAAACCAGTTATAAATACAATTTATGATATCACTTTAACATAGACGCAAGTATTCATAGGTTAATGTCTTAGCATTTGACTTTTCTTAACATTTTGAGCGTTGGATTGAAGAGTATTTTAGTATGACACATGTATAAATATGTGTAAATGATTTTAACAAATGGTTTTTTCCCTACTGATAAGAGGCATGAATATTCTTTTGTTTCTATATCATACATAGGTATTATACAAAGTACAACATATTATGAAGCTATGCATTATATCTTGCCTTCAAATGTAGGCTGTTGAAACTGGTATGTTCTGTAGGTTAAAAACATACTTTGTTATCTTTTATTTATAGCTTTCAGGATTTTCTTGTGAATAAATGTATTCTTAAAACAAAGATTCTCTAGTTCTTCCAGCAAATTGTTTAGATTGAAAAACTAATGAATGCACAAACATTTTGCCCTTCATTACGATGAAGTTTCCAGTTTTCTTTTCTTTATGACCCATGTTGCAATTAATAGGTACATGAAAATATGTTGTGTACCTACATAGTTGTAATCAGTTTGTGCCGTTAATTGCGCACTAATTTTATGAAATGTTTTCTAAGCTATTTAAAAATTACTCTAGATTTATTATATCATTTCAAAAATTGTATAACAGTATTTGAATTATATCTTAAGATAAATCCTAATCAAAAATCCCTTTTTTTCGATCTTCTTCCACCTGATGTTAAACAACATCCTGGTGTAAAATCAATGCTTGTATTCTCACAGAAGGTTTCTTCTTTACCATCATTATTCTTTGACAATCCCAATTTTTGTAAAATGTTATTACCCCATTCATATAGTGCATCAAGATTGATTCTTCGATTATGGGATGACGAATCATTGTTATCGATACATTCGGCATCATTTGGATAGGGAATTTTGTTTTTTGTTCTCATGATAAAGATAGTACAACTAAACCTATCGTCAATAAGTGCAAACTAAACTATTCACTCAATTAATTATCCCATAAATGCAGATATCCCCAGAAAAATTATTGAATAATTTGATAAAACTTAAAAGCTCAACTCTCTTTAAATCAAAACATACAGAAATACATGTTAAAATCTATATTTGTTTTCTCGAATAATTATATATATTATCTATGCATCACTCATTTAATAATTGACCAATTCTCGATTTCTGTTTTATCTCCCAAAAGATTCGTCTCGCGTAGCTAACAATCGTGTTTATAATTCATTTATTCCTCATAGTCATCATAGTCTCTGCGGAATCTCTTTCCACTTGATCCAAAACAACAGTCTGCCGAATATTCGGCACTATCATCCATACTGTAACTGTCATCACGGCCCCTTTTCTTTCCTAGGAGTCCAATACTTCGAAGAAAGTTGTTTCCCAACTCAGTAAAAAAGGATAGATTGAATCCATTCCAGAGGGGTGATTTCTCAGCATCTTCTGCATCACTGGGAACAGGGATGTGTTGTTGAATATCAAGAGACATGTCTGAAGAGGTTATCAAATCGGGTTTCTAATTTTCTTAAGGAGTGTTCACTGATTAAAATTTAGAACGAGAATGATTTCTATATTTTCATTTGATTTATTATTAAAACTTATTTTAATAACCAATTGACAAAAAATATTTAATTTTTAAATATTCAAAAGATATATTAAGTAAAAAAATAAATGACTAATCATATATTTGGGTGTATTTTAGAAGAGGTAGAAGTTTGATTTTGTAAGAGTTTTAAAACAAATATGGTTTGAGTTGTCATAAGAGTATAGACTAATTATACTTATTTGGAATTATATCCTCGAACTCTAAGTCACTAATTGAAATTTGCCAATAACCTTATTATTGGATTTGTCTATTAAAAGTCATCAAATACTTATTTCTTGGTTCTATAACAGCCATAATTATGTGTACCAATATTATAATTTATAAGAGACGAACTATTAAATAAATAATCATTCACAGAAGCTGGTGATGAGTAATTATGACGCAGTACAAACGTCAAAAATATATTTTGACGTGCTTTGAAAGGTAAATTATTTCAAGCCCACTGTTTTGAAACATTAAAATAAGCTAAAAATGTTAAATAATATGCATACAATTAATTATGCATTTGTCTTTGAGAGGTTTGGAGATTTAAAGTATTCCGTTTTATTAAAATCATTTATTAATATGATTTAGTGATCGAATCCTTTGAATGAAAGCAGTAAATTGATAGTACCATTGACGTTCAGACTTGTATAACTATTCTAAATATATTTACAAGGTATGCCTACATAACAGATTGATCATAAAGAAATATATGATTTCTGATCTTGATTTGACATTTTTTTTTGTATAATAATATGTAATGCGTTTTGATCAGTGTTCTTTCACGCCCAATGGTACCTATTTTTTGAGAGATTAGCTGCTGCAGATTACATAAGGATTTGAAAAATTTGAAAGAAGCTTATAATTCTCCATAACTCTCAATATAATATGTAAGTCTATGGCTGTTGTATAATAAGTACTACAAAACAAGTACAGGTATCAAATATTATTTTTTAATATTTAAACTAAAGGTGTCTCATAATAATATCATAATTTTGATCACGTTCTCGATGTCTCTTATTCAAAGGAAAAAATGTCCCATTTTGTTCCAAATAGCTTCTAACATGGTGCAATCATTCTTCAATTGCAGGACTTATCTCTAATTGACTTTTATTGTCATACAAGTAGCATACTTCGAGCTCATGATCGGACATTCTGCATTTAACACGTTTACATTCCGAGTTTGTGACGCGAGTATTTTTAAACAGACCCATCATCCGAAGCATATAGTTCCCTATTCCTATGAAGTATGCAAAATCAAAAGTACTCATTTTAACTGGATTTTCAATATCTTCTGCAGGAGAGTATGAATCGTGAATATACAAACTCATTTTTCTGAAGAACGGTGGAGTAATATGAAATTTTCTAGGTTGTCCTATTCACTTTTATAAATTTCGATCGAGAACGATGATAACTCTTTGGGATCAAAACTATATTTGATTATATTTCAGAATATTTATCCATTTGACAAAATTACTTTAGAAAAAATGGAAATCAAGAGATGCTATAATGAACTGATGGTAAATTTCGAAGAGTATTGGCTGCTTGCTCTGGAGTCAAGTCCCTTTGTGCGTTAGCAAACATTTCGTAGCCCACCATGAATTTCTTAATTGTTGCTGATCTCAGTAATGGAGGATAATAAAGTAAATGAAATTGCCAGTGATCAATCGAATGCATTTGAAAAGGAGCTCCATACACTCCCATGGAATAAGGGAAACTAACTTTGAATAAATTATCGTAGCGAATAGTTACACACTTCATGGCATCCGACAAAGAATTTCTTTCTTCCATGGTTAAATAATCTATTCGTTGAATATGACGTGTTTTCGGCAAAATCAACACTTCATAAGGCCAAACTGCCCAATATGGGACTAAGCAAACCCAATCTTCATTTTCGTCAATGACTCTTTCTCTCTTTGAAAGTTCTTGCTGTGCATAATCTAATAACATTGGCCTACCAAATTCATTGTAATACTCTTTAAATTTATCATTAATGATCTTCGGAATATTAGGGAGGAAATCAGAGGCCCATATTTGACAATGTGGGTGTGGATTTGAGCAACCCATAATCTCACCCTTGTTTTCAAATATTTGTACCCAAGAATATCTTGAACCTAATTCCAAGGATTCCTTTACCCATTCATCCACAACGCGACGAATGTCTTCTATCAACATTATCGGTATCGAGACATTCGACTTTGGTGAAAAACACATTACTCTACACGTTCCCTTTGCTGGTGCAGATTGAAAAAGTGCCTATGGAGGAAGTTAAGAGCATGCTTTAAAAGTATATTTAATTTAAGCTATTTTAATAATTAATTAATTCATGTTTACGTTTGGCTCTCCTATAGATCCTTGTTCAACATTTTCTACCAAGGCTGGGAAATCATTCGTAAAGACAAATGTTGATTCATAATTTGGATTTATTTTCCCGCTAGGACGAGTCACTCCTGGACACAGAGGGTTATTTGGATCAAATTCAGGAACATTTATTTGCGATATCTCTTCAATCTTCCCCTTCCATGGTCTTTTCATACGATGTGGACATACTAAAACCCATTCTCCTGTCATAGGATTATACCTTCGATGTTGAGATTCATTATAGTTAAATTCCATTTTCTACCTGTCGCAAAATTAATATTAGATTCCAAAGAGGGTTGTACGAACTATGGTTTTATGTTTGACGATTACAATAATTTCGTAATGATCCCTTCAATTCTTGAAATATTTCATCATGATTCCAACAATTGTCTATTATTATATTTACAAGTAAGAGTTGTCATTAAAATTGCAGAAATAAAAATCATAATTACATCAGTTTACACGTTTCCAAAATTATTTGCTCATTTGGACTAAAATTTCATGGGAATAAATTGTATGCGTAGCACTAACTTTGTATGACAATAAAGGCTGTTATTGAAATAACTATGTACATATATTAGAAATTCAATATGGAAAATATGAACCAATTTAATATCACCTTCTAACAACGATTAATAATTAATTATTAATTGATCAGCACTTGTATTTTAAGGTAATCGAAGAAGGGAATTCTAGGAACTGAACGATAAGGATTCAAAAATAAATACATCCAATAATGTAGCAACAGATGTGATTTTTACAGTAATGTTGTAAATTTGAGTGAATTGTACGTCGGTCTCTATTTCAAATTTTAGCCAAATGTGTATGGCTATTTTTTAAGTAGTCCAAGGAACTCCCAATGAATACATGTTATTACCCTGAAATAAAAGGAGTGAACAGACAGGCAGATTCCTTTAAATTTACAAAAGTACGTCATTACTCGTGACACAAATGTCTTTCGATAGCTAGCTTATGGAGGGATAATAATAATAATAATTAATAGTAGTTAATGATTGACTGTACGTAAATATTTTAACATAAGCAGATTTTACGTCACTTTTTTTAATTGAACGGGTCAAAATGATGATAGGATTCATATGATAAATATATATAGATTTATTAAAGGGGTGGCAGGAGGGGGAAGGGAGTTCAATTGAGGAGTAACGTAGGGTAGACCGGTGCTAAAAATTCTATTTTTTCACTGTATACTGTTCACATGATATTTGATGCTTTTTAAATAGAAAATTTAGCTTAGAGTTGATGACTAATACCAATACTGATGCCAGCATATATCAGAAACCTTATACAACACATTGTTTCAACCATTGAATCCTTTATGTCGGGATTGTTGATAATAATTATAATTGTTCTTTTATATAATATTACATGTTACCATTCTATAAGTTAAACATTGTAGAATCGGTGAAACAATATTTATCATTCATAACTATTTATTAACAATAATATGCTTTAATACACCGTTCATAGCCCCAACTCATCCGTCGACTATTTTGTACTGAATAAATAGAGTGGAATAAATGATTTTGTCTCCCATCAAACACTCCTAAAGACAGCGATTCGTAAAAAAAACAATTATATCAAAGTCACTATAATAAAATGTTTGTAGACAATAAAATTATATTCTAGAAATCAATAATTAGTTTTGTATCAAGAAATACTCATTTTTCTCGATTGTGGTTGAGGTGCTTCATTACAATAGGTTCCAGTTGAGGAGAAATTGAATATTATTACATATACAGTCACATTTGTGAGACACTTTTCAAGTCTCCCCTATTCAGAGATGGAAAAAAAGAGAAAGAAAGAAGAAGAAGATGTACCGACATAGGAACAGCCAGAGTGGGATGATGAATAATTTACGTACGGTATATATATATGTTACATATGATGACGTTTCCTTCTTCTCTTTTCCTTCTTCTTCTTTCCTCTTTTTTTTCTTTCTCTCTCTTCTTTTTTCTTTCTTTCTTTTTTTATCAACGTCATTATAAAATCCGATTGTTCTTTTCTACTTTATTCGCTCGGACTTGGTCGGGACATTTTTCTATTAAAGGCCTTTTTTTCATATTCCTGGATTTGAAGCCACGTAAGTATTGCATCAACTTAATGCAGCATATAAATGCAGCCCCAGGGTTATTCCTCCTCACTCTGATTTCCAGTATGGGACTGACAGTGTCTAGTTTATTCTCTCGCCTCTTCGGAAAGAAGCAAATGAGGATTTTGATGGTCGGATTGGATGCCGCAGGTAAAACAACGATCCTCTACAAATTGAAGCTTGGAGAAATCGTAACCACGATCCCGACCATTGGTAAATGAATGAAAAGAAAGAGAAGTGGCCCATGACTCACTCATTATTTTAATATTTTTCCCCTACAAGGTTTCAATGTCGAGACGGTCGAATACAAAAACATTTGCTTCACAGTTTGGGACGTTGGCGGCCAAGACAAAATCCGCCCTCTCTGGAGACATTACTTTCAAAATACACAAGGAATTATCTTCGTTGTAGATTCAAACGATAGAGAGCGCATCTTCGAGGCTCGAGAGGAACTCCAAAAAATGGTATGAAATCCCTTTCCACATCCCATATCCATTAAGCATACTCAATACTCAGTAATTCCCTTTTCTTTTTAGCTACAAGAAGATGAGCTGAGAGACGCTCATTTACTCGTATTCGCTAATAAACAAGATTTGCCGGAGGCAATGAATGCTGCAGAGTTGACGGATAAGATGGGTCTCAATGATTTAAGGAGCAGAAAGTGGTATATCCAAGCAACATGTGCTACTCAAGGAAATGGATTGTATGAAGGGTTGGACTGGTTATCAAATGAATTGTCCAAGTCTTAAGGGCTGTTCTTCGAGACGAAATTAATCATTTTTAATAAGAATACTAAGAGCATTTCCATATTTTTCTACGTCATATTGCTTATTTCATTCGAGTAAGTGTTTATGAGTAACACTTATGAATAACCGTCTTTAATTGAAAATAAAGAAAGTAGGATGATTTTGTGATGAATTGTGTTGTATAGCCAATCCTGACTTGGATTTAATTCATGTTTTATTATATTTTATGTTAATGAAAAATATTTTTTAAAAAAAAGTTGGCATATTCGTTTTCTTTTCGATATACATATATAATCAAAATTTCCTTTTGTTTTTTCTGTCATAAAATACACACTGAATTCTAAATTTCACTTCTTAAATTAAGCTATGAGTAGTTCTTCCTCAATTTATCCATTTTGTCTCTTCTCTTTTGATCCACAAATGCAACAACATCATCCAAGTTAGACTGTCCAGGAATTATACTATTGGGGCTAAGATATCCACTATCTTCTTTCGACATAGATTTTAGGAAGCGAATTTTTCTATTTTCTATCTCCTCTCGTTCCCTTTCTATCCGCATTGTTACGTCTCTAATACCTAGAAGTATGAATGAATTATGTGTCGAATATATCTGGATTAGTGCCTACCCATCAAGTCATCTTCTATGCTACTCTTTGAATAGGAGCGAATATATCGTTTATGATCCTCTCTGGAATGGCTTCTGCTCTCTCGGGGGTGACTTTGCTCCCTAATTTTGGAAGGGCTACCCTCCCACCGGCAACTCCTCGATTCTTTTCCCTTCCGTTCGCAACTATACCTATGACGACTTGAAGAGCGACTTCTACTTCTAGAAGAATACCGTTTACTTCTCTGATGATCATTTCTTCTGGATGTAGAATAATGACTCCTTATAAAGATCGATCATAATTAATAATAAAAATAAAGTGAAAAAATGAGTTAAATTACCTTGACGAGCTTCTAGACCTGCTTCGTGAGCGAACTCTGGAACTAGATGAATCTGACTCTGAAAACCATGGAATGTTTTAATGAAAACAATGAATTAATACTGATTCACATAAAATTACCATATACAGTGAGGTTTCTTGTTTTTTTTTTGTTTAAAAATGAGGTATGCGCATTTTGTGAGATTCGCTCTTCCGTCAAAAACCTATCTGTTCAAGATCGAGTAAAGGTTTTATTTACCTTCAATTTCAATAAACACGGATTTATAGAGAAAGAATACCTCTGATGCTATCATTTTTTTGTAGAAGTGAAGGAGAGTTTGAGTCACTTGAATCACCATTATATTTATTAGATCTGGAATAAGTGCTAGTTGGTGATTTTAATATTGATGTCACTTTTGAAAGGGGTGAACGATCTCTTTCCGAGTATCTTTTGGAATTAGATCGAGACATTCGCTTTCTATCTTTACACTGAGTGCGCTCGAGAAACGACATGACCTTCCGATCATATTCTTCATCTGACACAGATTTTGTTTGGTAGCTACTCGACAAATAAGTTTGACTACTGGATGGGATTGGACTATCTTTTCTTGCATTCAAAGTATTTTGCAAGGAACTGATGGAGTTAGAAGCAGATGCATGGTTTGGAGAGTAATGAATAACTTTTTCATAAGTTTGAATTGCATCTTCAATTTTATTCTTATTCTCTTGATTCTTTCCTATTGCCATTAGAGTCTCACACATGTATTGTTTTGCATTTTTATGACAGGGATCTTCAGTAAGAGCTTTCTCAAAATCAAGGACCGCTTTTTCGTAATTACCAAGATTCGCAAATAGAGCCCCTCGAGCCACCAATCCTTCTACATTCTTGGAATCAATGTTGATGGCTTGGTTCAAACATTGAAAGGCTTCGATATTATTACCAGATTTTAAATACTTAATTCCAGACTCTACGCTCTTGAATGCCCAACGATGAGCTTGTTTTGCTCTTAAAGCACTAGCATAATCATTATCACTATACTTATGTCTTAAACTAGGTAACAAAGAAGAACTTTTGAATGAAAGTCCAAGTTCATTCGCCAAGTATTCTACATTAGAAGGGTTTTTAAATCCGGAACTTTGCTCCAACATTGATTTGTAAGAAGGATGATGACTATTTTGAGCTTTAAGAGTTATTTTATGCACTATATTTAAATCAGAGAAAGGCTCAACACTTCCAAAGCGTATATCACTAAATAATTCAGGTGGTGGGTTCATTCCAACCGTTAAAGTGTGGTTTTTGTGATTTATTTCTAGAACATAAACGAGGAGGAGCAAGGTTGATCCAAATTCATTAAAACCAGGAGGTATTTCTTCCATGGGGCAGTAGGCCTTGATGAATAAATCGTGTAGAACACGGGATTTATTGCTCAAGGCAAAGGACTCGACATATAACAAGAGTTCCGTGCTTCTTCTTGATCGCACTCTACAAAGAAGTAGATCGTGAATGTCAATGCAATCAAAGAATTTATTGAGACGATCCTCTGAAGGGGCATGAAGAAAGGCTTCAAGAGGAGGCGTGAGTCCAATCAAGTTCGGATCTTTTGAGGATCCACTCCCAGAAGGGCAGGAAGGCTTGGGCGTGTTGAGCGAGGAGAAAAGAGCATCTGCGTTTTGAGCAATGAACCGATTCAAAGTTACGTTGCTCCCTCCATCAGCATTGGAGACTTCCATCCTTGTCTCTTCAACAGAAGGGAGAATCGAACTCTTCTCATTTACTAAGTTTTGAAGAAATGGATGACCCTCAAGGAGAGACTCGAGGAGCTTTCCGTGATGTTGAACAGTCTTGGAAAAGAGTTCCTCGTTCATTGCACCCTTCAAAAAAGTTATCAGATTAATCAACACAGACATTTCATTCATTTCTTACCCCCTTCTAGATACTAAACATCCCCTAATCATTCGATGAGAACCGTGTCCTTTTATTAATTTTCTCGTAGTTACAGCAGATCAAGCTCGATGGAACAAATAATATGAGGAGACCAAAACAAACAACCCTTAGCCCAAAAAGAGGAGAAATACATTTAAAACAATCTGATTCGACAAGAACCTTTATATCATTCAATTCTTATCACTCAACCTCCAATGAAAAATATTTACTCTTCCGCTCCACTAAGCATTTTAAAATACTCTTTAATACATATAATTTAATTATGCATTTTATTTTCATGTCAATATACTTTAAAATATAGAGAGTATTCATTTATTTTGATACATAATATAAATAAATTGCATAAGTCATAATGTTATAAGGATCTTTCCACCTCAAACCACTCCATGTTTAGTACATTGATGTAATTTTTTTACCTGCATATACCCAAGTCATCAAACATTCAATTGACACACTAAACGATTGATTTGATTAAAAATAGGCAACTTTTGACACATTTTTTTTATATTTAATGTCATTTTTTTGTTAAGTGTATTACAAGTACACAAATAATGAGGAAAGGGAATAATTTTGATTGCAACAAGGGGTAAAGAATAGGAAGATTGAATGGAAATATCATTTATTAAGTTTTATTAAGTCCAAATATTTTTATTTTAAAAGATTCATTAGGTACATTTAGTGGAAACTATTTATTGACGAATGTATCATAATTCAATTATTTCAGTTATATATACACCTTAATAATATATCCTATTAGATTTGAATAGTTAATTGTATGACGTGGGAGACAATTAAAGGTTGAAAGTCCTTTGAATATTTCTACACGTAGTAGTTTGTACGATGATGTGTGTTTTATGTACTTCCTGTGAGACAAAGCTTTTAAAATGAACTCTACCTGAGATTCAATTCATCAACAAGGTGTGTTGACCCATGAGTATTGTAATGATCTATGTGATATTTTATGAGCTTATAGGCAGCTAAAGTTTTATTTCAATAAACTATTTATATCCAAGTATTAATAAACTTTTTGTTTAATTAAAATGATGTCCCCGAAGAAGAAAATATATTTTAATTATTTGCAAAATGCAACTCACTGGTTGATTCTTAATTAGAAGATGTCTAAAAGAAACTAATTTCCATAATACCCTAAAGACCAACATCACTTTTTCAACCACTGCTTTTAACATTTATTGGTTAGTTTCAGTTATTAAAAAGATACAATTGTTAAAGAATAAAACATTTGTCGCTAATAAATTAGGATACAATGAGCTCCAAGCCCCTTTGATGTACCATTCTTTTAATCACAAGAAATTCATTCAGAGACATATTAAAAGATGCCTTAATGTTATCTAAATAACGCAATTTTGAACATCGAGACAAAAGTTCGATTATAGTTAGTCCACTCATAACATGGCTCTTATCATAGAGATGAATTCGAAGTGTTTCAAGAGATCTAAGACTAGAAGATTGAATCTTTTTGAGAAAGGAGTCTTCATTGAAATTTGGGGTAAAACCATAAAAGATTAAAGTAC
Source organism: Lepeophtheirus nordmannii (assembly GCA_963680855.1). NCBI lineage: Eukaryota > Metazoa > Arthropoda > Copepoda > Siphonostomatoida > Caligidae > Lepeophtheirus > Lepeophtheirus nordmannii. Next base: position 28,208,585 of record OY804520.1, read on the forward strand.
ATTCTGTAAGCTTCGGAGAATTCAAAAGAACAGGTTGAAGATGAGCGTGAAAATCGCACTCAGAAAGACTCCCAGTGATTGAAAGGGTTTTAAGATTATTCCAAATTCTGGGCTTGCTACTCATGCTTAAATCATTGGCACCAATTATCTCTATATTGAAAAATAACACTCCATGAAACAAAAACAGAAGTACAAATTATTGACTTAGAATATTTACCACATTCCATCACAAATGAAGCTTTCTCAACGTTTGGAGTATGATTCAATATACTGTTCCAGTCAAGTGATCCATAAAGAAAAGCAGAGAGTTCAATCACTAATTCTCCTAATTTGTCTTTAAGAGCTTGAATAAAGGATGTCTCTTTTAACATTATATCTGATTCATTATTATTCATTATGGCTATGCTTGAATTTAATTTCAAATCCAATAATGAGACCTTTTTCAGATTTGGACAAAGTTCTAATATAGACCCAAATATATTGCGTTCATAAGATATTTTTGTAGCTTGCTTAAAACTAAGAACAATTTCTTCCATTGACTGAATACTCTTGTTGATTAACATGAACATGTCTGAACTGATTGTAAGAGACTGTAATAATCTAGAAATTATATGAAAAAAAGAATGCTAAACCAAGATAAGATAGATAGAACCTTACTTTAGATTGAGGAAATCCGGTAAATTGCTTTTGAAGCAAGAAACAAGGGATGATGAGCCCGCTCCAATGAAGAACCTTGAGTAGTACATTTGGAGTAAATCTATTTTCCTAAGAGAATCCTTTTGACTAGATAAAAACCTCGATATTCCGCTCGAGGTCATACCGTAGCGTACCTCTTCATATTCTTCTGGTCTTACTCCTCCACATATATTTAGAGATTCTAACTTGCAATGCTGCGATATTAACTTTAGAAATTCGTCGTCCAAATAACCTGAGTTAAATATGATTATCATTGGACGAGGTAAAAATCGTTTTGTTTTTTACCCCGAATGGTTAAGTTTTTAAGTTGAGGTAAGTTCATAAATGCATTTATATAGACTTTGTTTAGTATCCAATTGTAATACATTTGAATGGATTCAAGATGTGTAGTATTTTTTTCGAGGAATGTAACAACTTCAAGGGAAAAGTCGCGAGATATTTCAGGCAAATCCATTTTCCTGGTTTCATTTTTATCTGAAGGGTGAATAAAAAAAACTTAAAAATAGGATAAATTCTTTATTAAAAATCATATGTATTTTACCAATAAATTTAAGCCAAACTTCAAACTGCTTTCTAGGAGAGAGGGACAAGAGATCTGTGGCAAATCCTACAAATGTCCCTTTCTTAAAAAAGAAGAAACTTTCGTATAGTTCACGAACCATGGAAGGAAGTAAATTTTGTAGATCAATTGCAAATTTATTGTGCATTATTATAACTCTAAGTTTATTTAACGCAATCAAACGAAGAGTTTCAACACCAATAAACTTTCGCTTGAGTTTCACAATGGATGAAATACCAAATTCCGAAAAATCCATTATGTATATATAGACCAATTAATAAAACAAAATCGTTTGACAAAGTAGGATTGCATATAATGTAATGTCAATGTTATCAAAGTGAAGCAGTCAAGTAAGTAGTCCCAATTCTACTACACCTCAATAATAAGTACCACTTTTAGAGAACAATAACAAGAACGGGATCTTCTCAACAATTCTTCTACTCTGAGTAACTCGCAACCTCCAAAATACTTCTTTATTATTATTATTATTATTATACATACTATTAATAATATATGTACACAAAACATGTTTTGTATTAATGAACAATCTACTCCTTCTTTAAGTCGACATAATTTTAAATCAGCTTAGATATCAAGTCGAGTTAGTACAACGGGCCTAACTGAACCAAACTTACTTTCAAGTTTAAAATAGAGATACCTAGCGTTATGAACTATATAAAGTGTTTGCTATAAAGTATTATAAAGATGGCACATTTATTATTTTTGTTATTATTATTATTGTATAGTTGCAGATGTTTATAAAATGGTTTAAAGACAGGAAGGTGTAAAATTTAGCTTAACTGTTCTTTTAGTCATTTTAATATTGTTTGGAGTTTTGACAACTTAAAAATTAGTGACTCAAAAGCAATTTTTAGTCATAATTCTATCAGTTTGAACATTTCTGGACATGCTTCAAAAGGAAGTGATCTAGTGGTTTTTTTTGTGTCTTTGAAGCAATATGGAAACAATAAATTGGTTCACAAATAATTTTTGAGCAAAATCTCTTTGTTTCTTCCCCATCATTATGTAGGACAACAATTTATTTTTCATCAATAATATATATTATTTGATCTTCTTGCCATTCATTGAATTCAACAGCCAAGTTTTCAAAATATATTTATAAACTGTAAATATGTATGATCTTTTTTAGGCAAAAGTTAAAATTGCATGTTATAAATACCCCTCCAATGCAAGAACTACACCAAAGTAAAATAACCTATATTCACCTAGGTTAATTATGATTTAACTTGAAAAAAAAATGTGAGGGGGGTAATTCCCCCGCCTGTGACACCGGCCCTGCTCCATTGTTTAAGACGTCATCTATTTAATTAAATTGTTCTAATCAACAGGTGTAGATTTATAACATCAGATAGATTGATGAAATATAACAATATTGCATAATATTTTAATTTGCGGGAAATTATGTGATCCTCGAATTTCAAACAATTAATGCTCAATTATTATTAATACCGTTAATTTAAATATATAAAATAAAAATAGATATTTAGAGACTAATGCAATTAGATAATTATGTTTGAGACAAAAATAACAGCACATGTCTGAAGACTATGATTATTAATTATAATTAATTATATTAACAAACATCTTAAGTATTTAAGTATTCAAGCTCAGTACCCTGAGGTCCAAAATTATTGATGGAGAACTGCAAATAAAGGATTCAATGATTTGAGTCTAATAAACTCATTGCTTAAAAATCAGCTTTAAACCATAATGATGTACACTTAACTAATATATTATACATATTATGTTTCATATTTAGATAATAATTGCCTCGTAATGTTTCAACTTATTAGACATTGAAAGATGAGTGGTTCAGTACTCATTTATATTAGATTCATTTTTTTTCATGAGCATCTTAAACTGCCTGATTCGAAGGTAAGATCTAGCCTGGCTATAATCTGAAAAAATAGGGAACTGTGTAACGTATTCCCCTCACAGTCTCTAGGTGGGAATGGGAAAGGAAATATCTGCAGGCCTTTACCCCAAGTTTCTTGCACCAGTCTATATCCAATTTCTTTCCGGTCTGAATCAATTTAATACTTCACGAGTTTCATGAATAAAAGAAATTCATTTTAACTACCAAAATCATGGGTTTAAAACTCATTCCAATCTCTTACACGCCAGGAAGACCCTTGTATGAGAATGCCAGGAATAACATGCCCCTAAACCTAACAGCCCGTCAAAACGGTCTTGTAAAAAAAAACATCAGGGTTATAAGTTATACTCATACAAGTTGGACCACCCTGTACACAAGTATTATTGAATGTATAGTAGTATTATAGCTTGCTACTAAAAGGAAAAGAAAAGAAAAAGTGTCGGCTGTAGCCGGTGTGATGGCTGTCTTTGGAATCCTGGCGGATTTACCTTAATTCTAATTGGGCGGGCGGCGAGTGTCTTTTCTTCTTTTTTCCATTTACTTTTTTTTTACTACAATGATTCTGTAAATGAGAAGAGGATCTTGTCTATTTGTGTCTCTGTTTTTGTCTATGTGTGTGTCTCTCTCTGTCTCTCCTTTTTCTATTCTTTCTTTCTTTTTCTACGATTTTTTTCTTTTTTTCTTTCTTTCTTCCTTTTCTTTTTCTGCTTCTAACTTTGATGTCTCTTTAGCTTTTTTAGTTTTTCTTGGTTTTCTCTTGTTCTGTTCTGTTCTTAATTTGGAATTGGTTAGGAAATCAATGATGTGTGGAGGTGGATAAAAGATAGTTCCAGAGTCACTGAACAATGAAGATGCATTCCTTGAGTAAGTCCCCAAGACCATCTCAGCGACGTTCCACTCAGTCTTTTTCTGTCTGAATGGAACATTTCCCTTGGCATTTCCCCGTCATTCCCCTCTCAATTCATTGAATTTGAATCTCATCTTGAAACGTCCTTTCTTAATCATTCTACGTAGTCATTTCTATTCATTCATTTATTTATTATTTTGTATTTGTGATTTGGAGTTTTTTTTTTGTTTTTTTACTTACTCTTTTTATAGCGGGTAGTTTGTGTTAACTCTCCTAAGTAGAGGCTCAAAAGGATCGCCCCAAGGAGGGTCTTGTCTTTTGTGATCAGTTGCATTTGTTCTGGAGAGGAGTCTTGGACCACTTGCTTCTTTGTGCTCCTTGAACTGCTTCCACTTAATTGTGTAGAGTAGAAAGCTTGACTCAGTCATCCATTCATTCATCCATCCGATCCTTCATCCAACCAACCAATCAATCAATCAATCAACCAACCAACCAAACCTGCTACATTGCGCTTTTCTTCCTTGCTCTGAGCTGAACCGATCTCATTCACTCTCTCTCTCTCTCTCTCACTCCATTACTCAATCACTCACTCACTCACTTACTTGATTGTATCCACTCTTTAGTTCCTTCTCCTCCTCTTCCTCCTCCTTCTCCTTCATTCGCAGTCCTCAGTACATGACTAAACGTAAGCTCGAATTCATTACTTACTTAACATTTAATTACTACTATTTGTCCAATCTCTCTTTTTCCCTCTCTCTCTCTCTCTCACTCATGAAACGGACTTTTAATCTCAATTGGTCTCTTTTTTTCTCTCTCTCCTCTCTCTTCAGGAACGATGGAGGACCCTCCTCAGTCCAATGGGACGCCCGAGTACATCTCAGACTCTACTCTGAACGGAGGACTCAATAACAACGATGCGAAAAGAGTGAAACTGGACAGCAATCTCTCTCCACCTTCCTCGAATATCAACATGCATAATAATAATAACAGCAGTGCCGCCTCCAATCACCACCCCTCACGCGTCATTCACATACGAAATATCCCTGCGGATGTATCTGAGGCAGAAATCATTCATCTGGGTATTCCCTTTGGACGAGTCACGAATGTCCTTGTACTCAAAGGGAAAAATCAAGCTTTCCTTGAGATGGAGGCCGAGTCCTCTGCCATCGCGATGGTGAATTATTTTACCAACTGTGTTGCACAACTTCGGGAAAGATCAGTTTATGTTCAGTTCTCGAATCACAAGGAACTGAAAACAGACAAAACGCATAGCAACGCAAATGCTTCCGCCCAGGCTGCCATACAAGCAGCTCAAGCTCTGTCTGGTCCAGAGACTCCTGGCAATGAATCCCTTACAAATGGTGAAAACATACCTTCCTCTAACGTCCAAACCAAAAATAACTCCAGTGGAGGACCTAATACCGTCTTGCGTGTCGTGGTGGAACAAATGGTGTATCCTGTGACACTTGATGTTATCTACCAAATATTTACCCGAATGGGTAAAGTACTCAAAATTGTGACTTTCACAAAGAATAATACATTCCAAGCTCTCATTCAATATCCTGATGTCATTATGGCACAAGCTGCTAAAATGTCACTAGATGGACAAAACATCTATAATGCATGCTGCAAACTGAAAATTGAATACTCTAAACTTTCCAACCTGAATGTCAGATATAACAATGACAAATCAAGGGACTATACTCGCCCTTCATTGCCAACCGGTGGATCAACCAATATTGACTCATCAAATGGTTCCGGTTCGGCTGCTGCCAACTCGACTGCCGCGGCTATTCAACAACTGGCTGCTGCAACATCCAATCCAAGTGGTGCCAGTGTTATTGGATCCCCATTTTCTGCAATGGGTCTCGCCGCTGCAGCTGCAACAAATCCTTTGGCTGGAGCAGCCGGTTATGCATCCCCTGCGGGTCTAACGTCTAATATGGCAACTCTCGCTGCTGCAAGTTTCCCCCTTGCTAATACAGGGGCGGCTTCATTCGGTCAAACTGGATTAAGATTTGCGGGTAGTCCAGGTGTGGTTGGTTCAGGATGTGTTCTTTTGGTCTCGAATTTAGATGAAAATATTACACAATGTGACCATTTGTTTATCCTTTTCGGAGTATACGGGGACGTTCAAAGAGTCAAAATTCTTTTTAATAAAAAGGATTCTGCTTTGGTTCAAATGTCTGAGCCTCAACAAGCTCTTTTAGCTATGAATTACTTAGATAAAGTGAAACTGTGGAATAAAGCTATCAAAGTTATGCCCTCCAAGCATATGACCGTACAATTACCAAAAGAGGGACAACCTGATGCGGGCCTCACTAAAGATTATACTTCTTCTAATTTACATCGTTTTAAGAAGCCTGGCTCCAAGAATTATCAAAACATTTACCCACCGTCCGCAACTCTACATTTATCTAATATCCCTTCTTCAATTGAAGAGGATCAGCTCCGATCTGCTTTTCGAGAAATTGGACTCAACGTTCAAGCCTTCAAATTCTTTCCTAATGACAGGAAAATGGCCCTTGTTCAACTTGCCTCCATGGATGAGGCTATAACAGCGCTTATCAAGTTACATAATTATCAACTTAGTGAAACAAGCCATCTTCGAGTCTCATTCTCGAAATCAACTATCTAATATGTCACTTATTATTTATTTGAACTCAATTTGCAAACGATCGAAACTCTGGGTGCTTTTCGCAATTGCAACTTCAAAAAAAGAAAGAAAGAAAGAAAAAAACGACGAAAAATATGAAATTGAAATTTGCTCAAATTTCAGCGTTTAAAAATTTAAAAAAAAAATCATGTTCAAATATGTATTTTTATGTTGAGATAAATTATGCATTTTGTATAAAAAATGCTATTATTTTCATACATACTTTAAAAAAAAAAAAAAAGCTGTCGAATTGCACACATACCAAGTTACATATATATATATATACACCCATTTTACATAGATTGGATATATATATTATACATATATATAATGGCATATATGTTATATATCAATATGTATTTATTATTATTATTATTTTCTCAATTTAATAATCATGTCTTATTTACATTATTTTTTTTCCCCAACCTTGTTTCATTTCCATGTAAACTAATTAAAAAGTTTATTTTCATTTACTCACTACTACTACTACAATTACTATATGTTAAGATAAAAAAAAAACAAAAAAACTTTTCTCTCTCTTTATCTCTTTTTCTTCTTCTTCTTCTTCTTCTTCAATCATTCATTATACTATTACTACGACTACAACAACAACAACAACTACGACTACTACTCCTCTTACAACAAACATCACCCCTATTTTTCTTCAATTTTCTCATCCTGCTTATAATTAGTGGTAACAGAATCTTTTATAAAAAAAATAACTCACAAACCCACTCATTACAAGTAGAACGTTTCCCTTTTTTGTCTATTCGTATAGTAAGCTCTTTTATATATTTCTCTCTCTCTCTCTCTTTCTTCCATTTTTTTTTTTTTTTCATTTTTAATAATAAAAGAACAACGGTATTTTTAACTTATATATTTTTTTAAAAAACAATATATATAGATATATGATATTATTAGTATTGAGAAGGGTCTTTTTTTTTTTGTCTTTTTTTTTTGTCTGTCAGTAGCAAAGAAAACTCGCGTAATTTCTTTCTCTTTCGTAAAATTACATACCATATATATATATATATAAATTTTCAATTGACTACAAAACTTTAAAAATTATGTTGATAAGTTTTAATATATGCATATATTTTTTTAAGTAAAGAGAAATGGTATTTATATATATTTAAACGGAAAAAAAAATTATATCTATAATAATAATTATGTGGTTTATATGGGAAAATATGAAGAAATATTTTTTTTTTTTCCTCTTTGCATAATTGTATCATTATCATCATCATTCTTTTTTTTTTTTTTTAATAATTAATTATTATTTCTCCAAAAGCAGTTCCCTTTTTAGTTTGTAAATATTATGTCATATATATATATATAGTTATATATTTGCATATAAATATATATATATATATATATATTTATATATATGAAATGAAAGCCTAAGTTTCTGTTTTGTTAAACAACACGTCTTTAATGATAAAAAAGTATTATGTATGTTGCCTTGATAATCTGTTATAAGAGAAAAGGGTGCTTTAATACTATTCAAAGTGAATGAATCAATAAATATATATATAAAACTTATTTATTAATGACAAAATAAGGTTCTACTTTTTAAATTAGTATTCATAGACTTATTGTATCATCTCTAACCACTACTTAACTGTTATTATTTACATACATACTTTTAAAAAAATGATGAGAAGACGACGTCATTTAATTCTCAAATATATACATATATACCTACATATACTCAAATATCGCTGTCCCTACATTGAAACTGACTCACACTCATTTTGCGCTCAATATTAATTAATTAATTATCCAGTTTGTATTGTATTATTTTATAGTAGGTGCTTATGTGGACTATTAATAAAAATACAGGTTCATTGCGTGAGAATAAAGTATTTACATGTAATGGTATCGACGTATACTGTATATATTATATATGTAATGACTAGTAATGTTCAATTGCCCCCTGTTTAAAAGAAAGAAAAGTGATTTATTTTTCCCTTTGAGATGGCATTCAGATTCCTACCTACGTATGTTGTTGCATTGTACGTGTATTTTTACTACTACTTCTACTCTATTCTACCATCTGTGATGGTCTAAAACACAATTAAGTAGTGTGACGCCTTGATTGCAATGTTTGCTTCAAGAAAGAAAAAAAATCCATTATTATGTAAGAGAAAATTCATGGACTCTGATTATGTAGAAAACCATTATAAATAGGTACTAGAACGTTCAAGTCATCATAGTGCACAAGGAGAGGACTAACTAACTGGATTTCTTCATTCCATTCTCCGTACTCTTCCTCTTTACAAAATTATGAAGGGAAATGATGAACATTCTGATAAATAATAATCCAGACGCAAATGGGCCTTGAAAATTGCTATTGAAAATCAATAGAGGGAGTACATAATATTATTTCCTTCTGTCAGTTTCCCTGATTTGCTTTCTTATTTCCTCTCTCTCTCTCTCTCTCTTTAGTCCTTTATCTCATGCATTCACATATATTATATTATATATTATTTCAACTATATATATATATATATGTATAAAATATAATATGTCCCACCTTGGTTCCGTGACGTCATCGTGGAAAAAAACGTCATTTTCTTCTTCTTCTTCTTCACTTACAGAGTTGAGGGACTTGAATTAAAAAAACAAGACCAACTAACCCATCTTTCTCTCTTTTATTGAGGCTTGCCTTTGCTTTTTATTCTACATTTCCGATACACGGAGGAAATATGCACATAAATCAATCCTTGAACATACAGGGTAAGGAATTAATTATATTTCTTTTGTGTATATATTCCTTCTTTTTAGAGTACGGTCTCTGTCAGTACTTGACCAAGGAGTATGAGTGTACTCCTTGTCAAGTACTTTATTTGTCAGTCAGTTGTTGACCAAGTTCAAATGCATGATTTGATCATGATGGAGGAATGACTCCATATATGTATGTACCTTAACTGACAATCTAATCAGACGTACATACATACATATACATATAAGACAACTATTATTAAATAGAGGTAAACAACAAACAAGGTGTCAATTACCTTACAAGTTTTTTAAAAATCCACATACGATGCCGCCTTGGTAAATGCCAAATGGTAATTTAAATAAATAAGGAAACCATATGTAGTAGTATTTATTAAAAATTCTCACTTGAATTTCCACTTTTATATACTTGTCATTTCTCCCTATTTATATCTATCTATCTATGTAGGCATCGAGTCATCCAAGACACCCTTCGCATTCCTTCAACAACATACATAACTCATCATCCTATTTCGTCCTAAAAGGTAATTCCTAGAATGCATATTGATATTGAGAACGTTGGGGATCAAGAAAGGATCTTTCATCGAATCCTACTAATAACTGGGCGAATCAAAAACTTTTACAAGCAGACATCAACAGACAAGGAGAGGAATAGCCGTGGAAAGGAGTCCACTTCTGCCCTTATATTTATCAATCATGAATCCTTCTTATCCAAGGCAAGACAAGTCATCACGTATAAAGTCCCTGTCATCAATTCCCGTTTTAAATTCTTGTTTGAATTAACGGAGGGAAAAAACGTTTTGACGTTTGAGTACAAAGGGGTATTCAAGAGCTTAACCCTTTATTTCGTTAAGGACTTCGATGATGTTCAGAAGACTGTTAGAATTGTGTACATTGTTCCGCGAGACTCGGATGGATCTTTTCAAGCTCCAATTCTTGAGCCTAATAGGTAAATATCAATTCTTTTCAATCAAAATGGATTCCATTGGACTCCATCTTTGTGTGATCAGAGATATCTTAATTTTAATCAGAGGTACTTTGATATCACATAGTACACACATTTGACACGCCCTCACATCATGTATGACGTGAAGTCATGCAAATTTTGACAAACACATATTACTTTTTGCCTTATATACCTTCCATTGATAAAGTTATTTTAAGGCCTGCAAATAGAGCAGTTGCACTTATTGCACTAATATACTGGACCCTTGTCACTTTCATGCAAAAAATGACTTAAAAGTCTCGCAACATTTATTTCCTTAGTTCTACAAAACCTTAATTAATTGATTGATACGTACTTAATTATCATTTTATTTTTCTCTAACAGTGTTGAATTAGCTTGTCAAAAGATAACTCTGGCAGTCGGTCTGATACAATGTTTTATGTCGGATAGTCTTCATTCACATGGTCTAGGCCGAAAGACTTTTGTTGCTCCTTCGCCATGTGAAGTATTTCATTCGGAAATAACTCTTGAGAAATCACATTCATTGAGTGAGAGCGCCCTTTGGGAATATCATGCTAAGGAGCTCCTTGCCAGACGATTAGCTGATGATGATACTAAAGTACTTGCTGTTTTATCTGCCACAAGGTAGGGGTTTGTATACTTAAATGATAATTGCAAGCGTATTCTTATAGTATGTAGATATGTTCAATCATAATGCTCTTTTGTTTGTAATATGTAGGTTTGTTAACACCCTGGATCGACCACCAAAAGACCATTCAGAAATGATGTCACTAACAAAAAGTCATGGTGCCCTAGGAGGTGGAGGCCTTGCTATGTTTGGGTCTGGCTGTCTATATGCATGGCCATCCCTATTACATGAAGTCCAAGATGCTTTTCTTAACTCTTCCAAAATAGATTCCCTTAACTTAATGGATGATAGTGGCTATAGGTAAGGAGGAGAGAGAAGCTAAATACTAATACTGAGCTAAATTTATGAAAATAAGAATTAATATGTAGGTATAGTATATACGAAACTTGCTTTACATTGGAGTTCCTAAATTTGAATAGTTTTAATCATGTTAATCAGAAGTCATTTAATTTGTAATAAATTTTAAATAAATGTAACAAAGACATCCAAAATATTCGCTTGGAAATTTAGTCCCTGAAATTAAGAGGGAGGTAAAAATATGTAGTTAAGGACAATAGCTTCGAAGAAGGAGTACAGTGCCAAATATGATTTGACCTGCTTAAAAAATACCCATACATATAATTAAATAATTTTAATGATATATTTCATTTTAATCATCTTAGACATACATACGGGGCATGTTTTTCGACAACACTTGGTGCTATTATACACGAACTTGGCCATACATTTGACCTTGGACATACAGATGATGGTATTATGGCACGGGGCTTTGATGATCTTCACCGATATTTTACTATACAAAGTTGTAATAACTCATTGAACGGAACAGATATCCCCGATGTTACAATGAATGGAGGTCCGAGTCATGATGAAGAGATCCTCCTTTCTCCTACACGGACTACTCGATTTACGAATTTTAGACAGGATGGAGCCTCTTATTTACAGGCCTATCAGCAAAAGAAAGAACTTCGAAGAATGGTCGCAGATTCGGGTAAAGCTTTTTGGAGTAGATCATGCGCACTTATTCTTAGTTCACATAGGTAGGATATACGGTGCTCTCATTATTTAATTCCGATATTTATTTGCTTTATATTAGGTGGTTCAATCCGGTACCTAAAGACACAAGATGCAACGATGTACTTCCAAGCCTGTCTCTTATTGGTGGTATATTGAGTGTGAACTGTAATGGAGATGGACACGTTGTTCTGTTAGAGCTTCGTAAAAACGATAGAGTCATTGGTTATGTGGAAGTTCCGAATGGACCTCCTTCAACCCCTACTGGATCTGGAGGATCTAAAGGATCGTATCAAGAGTTTTCTCTTGATAAAATAATTGACAAATATTCAGAAACCAATGAAATCGTAGTTGTTACGTCAACGGGGTTCATATGGAGTTGCCACTATCCAGTTTTTTGATTGAATTTGATGGATCTTCCTTTGTGTATCAGTGAAATGCCAATTTCATTTCCTCTAGCAACATTTATAAAATTATTCCATAATAAGTTAGCTCACTATACAATTATATGTATGTACACATTATATATAACATTACTGAGGTTGTTCTTAGATTGTAATTAATTCATCAAGTTTTATTTTTGTATTCATATTATGTACTATCCATGTAGATTTTTACAAGACTTGAAAGGATATTATTTTTTGAGAAGGTGATGCCACCTTTCATCACTTGACTATATATATAAAAAAATATTCTTCTAAATTGACTGTAGAATAGCTAGCAAAGAGATTATTCTAGGAAATCAAATCAATGGTCTGAAAATTAATTCAAGAGAATGCTCACTACTTATATTATTATTATTATTGATGTAAATCATTCCTTAACCCCTCTACTCCTTCTCTAAAATCAATGGATGATATCTTTGTTTAACGTGATAACCAAAAATGTATTCTAGTCATTTATTTTTGTGTTATGAATCTAAATATATTTTTCAATACAGTATATAATGTCAAACTATTATATTTTGATATTGCGAGAGTCATTTACAATAATCTAAGAGTATCGAATAAAGAAGTATGCAACTAATTATTATGTCTTATCAATCCAATTTTAAATTTGAATTAAAGAGTCACGTAAGGAGAAGAATGTGAAGATACATAAATCATAATAAATTCCGTCTATCCGAAGCATTTAACAATTTGATTGATTCGTTCAGATTCCTTGTTTTGAGCCATAAAAATTAGATTGTTTCAATGAGGTGCATCGAAAACACAATTCAAATGTTTATAGTTAACGATTATATTGTGATTGTTAGCATCAGTAGTGTGTAGACAGAGAAAATAAGCTTGATACAAATAAAAAGTTGACACATCTGACCGTTAGGTGCCGCTTGCATCGGTTAAAAATCCATATATTGTTGTTATTTTACTTCCTGTTCTAATATAAATCAATTTTCTCTAAAAAAAATTAATAGATTATTACAAATAAAGTTAATGCTGATTGAGCATGTAAATTTTTATAACTAAGACACAAAAACTGTATGTGAGCAAATATTATTCAATTTTTATGTTCAAAGGTGAGAAGAAATAGAAATAGTTTATATACAGGTTCAAAACCTCACTCTTTAGCTTTGCGCAGTGGCGATACAGTAACCAATGATCGATTAGAGAGGTGCTGTTATTGCTAGTTGAAAACTATAACCAATACCCCGCCATGACGACGTGAAATATCGTCGGCTACGGCAATTTCTGCTTGCCTCGAGAGAGGCTAACAATTAAATAAATGCAGTAGAAGTGATATCTCGAAATATTCACCCAGGTGCGGTACCGCAATTGGAATAACAAGGGTTATTAATAAAGTTCTGTACCTATGTATGTCGCTTGTGTATACAGAGTACGCAAAATTAATGAACAGTAATAGTAATCTCGTCTACCTACAATTGACGTGTTCATTTCTTCACCAAACCTCTACAACAAAAATAAAAAAGTGAATTTCGCCAAACTCCCTTAGGTGTGGCAGACGATTCTTTAATAAATATTTCGTCATTTTTCCAATAATTTAATGAATTGATCATTTGCCCCACACAAATAACTGATAAAAATATGACAGAAAATGTGTATTGACCATTGATATTAAGATATTATTTATTTCTTACGTTAGTTGGATCTTCTAGTGTAGTAGGGGAGACAGGAGAAAATTGTGTTAATGTATTTTGGTAATTGGTATTTAGTTCATAGATAATTAATTGAATATATCATCTACAAATTGTAAGGTGAAATTTGATTCGTCTTAATAACTGAACATTAGTTACAAACTGAAATAAAATAATTTGCCATATATATAATTATTTCGTTACTCCTGAGAATAATTTCTGGTCATTTAGTAAATAATATATTATAATTAATTTATATTCATTCACTTGGTATATTCGTATTTATAAATCCATTGATATTAATCTACAGACCCAAGAAAATCCATCCGATTGATGTAGAACCATAAAGAAATAAAGGAGTTTGTCATAATTGAGGATCAGTAGATCTAAAACCATAAATTAAGCTCGCATATAGCAATTTCTTTTGATTTCTCAACCTTTACTCCAAAAAGAAAGAGAGAAAAATGCCTAAAATCAGTGAATAGTTGTAAAATTCTTTCCTACTGTGGGACTGATATCTAATCTTCATAATAGCCTAGCAACAACTAATTCGCGTGTAACTAAGTGACGTTCAGAACACTAGTAAGGGGTAAAAAAAACTCAGAAAATTGAAATCTGAGTACAGGAAAATACATAGGAGTTATTGATGGTTTCTTGATATCACTCTTCTGGTTAAAGACCAGGTAATGGTGGAATAACTAGTTAGAATTGTACGTGTTTCGCTATATAAATTTTTGTTTTTCATGTTAATATCCTTTTATGAAAATCCACCTTTTTAAATATTAGTTTGTAGCACTGAGATTCTGGAAGAGTCCCGATTTTAACTGTCTTTTATATCTGCAGAACCCAATATCGAACTGTTTCCAGGTATTGCTTTGTTCAAATTGAAATAAGTTACATATTGTTAAATAACGAATGTGACGTCACCCATTAAATATCCCTTCAATTTACCCTTTCGTCAAATAAAGTCAATGGCTCACACATCGAGCTTTTTTGGGATAAACAAAATTACTATGTATTCTCCCTTTAGCTGTTTTTCATCAGTTGACTCTTTTGATTTAAAGCAACTGACTCTACGTGTTATGAACTCAAAAAGGGTATTGTTAGTACTATTTATGATTTTGATATATAAAAGATATATTAAATCAAGGATTGCGCGCCCTTTTTTTGAATTTGAGATTATTATACAAGTACCAACGATTCATTTGTATATTGTTTGAATTTATCAATGTATAATATATCTAAATAGTAACTCTGCCGAATAGTAAAAAGTTGGCAACAAGGAAAATACAGAAGGATAGCTACCAGTTGTTTTTCCATATTTTTCCTTTCCCTTTTGTGAATGAGGTTGCGAGTGAACAAAAAAGATCGTCTTGTCAGTCTAGCGTACATCCTTTGTTTTTATTTATCTATGTACATAAATATATATTTATATGTAGGCCCATAATGATCATGTATTAAAATGAACAATTTAAGTGTTTTGTTGTAATCTTTTGGAACCGTCCCACGGACATAACATTATAAGAAAAGTTATCTAAGAACAATCGTTGATTCTTTTGATACTGAAAGGATATATATAGAAGGAAGTTCTTATTTCGTAGATCAAAATATAGAGACTTCTTTAATTTATGTCCTCAGGATAGTTCCAAAAAATGACTAGACGCTTAAAATAGGTACAAATAAGCTTTTATTCTCACTCTGTAATGATTAATGAATTATTAAATCCTACTCAAATTCAGTATCCCTTTATTATCTGCATCGGTTTTCTTAGTAAGCCCATTTTTTAGCCATAAAGCGTTTTTACTGATGTCACAGATTGCATCATAAATCGAAGCAACACCATGTTGGGGACATACCTAAAGTTGATATATCTATGAAATAATATGAACAAACTCCCAAAAAATCTTAAGTAAACTTCATTAAATGACTTTAAAACGCAAAAAAAACAACTAACAACTATATTGAATACGACTTAATACCAAAGAGAATCAGTGATATTTGAGTCAAATCAAATTAATAGTAACTACTAAAAATTCCGATGAAATGGCTGGATTTTTATAATTAACTTTATTTGGGATCGATTAGGGACCAGTAAAGGAGAATTCTTGAATATGCTCTAACCAGAGCACAGTGTGGTCCGCCAGGCCACAACTCAAAAACATCTGCCAAACCAGATCGCTTCGGCCGTAAGGCAATGCTGTGTGTTTTCTGGGATCAGCGTTGTATGGGTTAGTACGAGTTGTTAAAACCAGATGAAACAGTTGTCAGTGCACGCTATCAACGGCAATTGGCCGATTTGAACAGTGTTATACGCCAAAAACGGCCAGAATATTCCGATTGGCGTCACAAAGTAATATTTCTTAATGACAATGCACCGCTACATCGAACAAGAGCGACCCGGGAATTGGTGGAGACATACGATCGGGAATCGTTGGTGCATGCGGCTTACTCACCAGATTTCATAAGTATAGGTCTGGTATGTATAATATATATTTAAAGAAGTTGGTCTATTTGGGACATCCAAATGTACGGGAGGACTTCACTATTTTACTAAATATTAAAGAAACAAGGTTGTTTAATCTTATACAACTTGGTCATTTATGCCCTCATATGGCCAACTTTCACAATGATGACGTAACATGAATACACTATAGCATTTAGGAACTTTCAAACCTTGTAAAAATCCGCTTCAGTCAACTCTAACGAGGAGCTTTTTTGTGCACTCAGAAAGTGCATAGGAGGTGGGAGTAGACCCAAAAGTCGGCCAAAATAAAAATTTGAAAAAACATATGATGGCTACTCTTCTGTATTTGCCTCGTTGCCAACTTTTTAATAATGAGCAGAATTTATTTTTTAGATATACTATACATTGATAAATTCTACCAATTTACAAATCAATCGTTAATACTTGTATAATATTCAAAAATTCAAAAAAGGGCGCACAATCCATGATATAATATATCAAAATCATAAATAATAATGATATCTTTTTTGAGTTTATAACACGTAGAGTCAACTGATGAAAACAGCTGAAGGGGAAATACATAATATCTTTGTTTACGTCAAACTTAAATCGCTTTGCTAAAAAAACTTGAATTATTTTGAAGACTTAATAAAATAAGACATTACCAAATAATTTTCTATTGTTGTTGGCCTGGGATTGCCAACCACTATACTGTTTTTTTGTGTCATAATTGAGTCATTAATAAGTTTTTTATACTATGAATATTATTAATAAAATACATATATTGAAGAAATGAGGTTAGCGATTTTTTTTACATATTCTGACAGTAAGGAAAACGTCATTTAAAAAAAAGATTATTTTGATTTTTGTTTCTACATTATCAGCAATACAATAAATACACATTTTTCGTTTATACATATTTCATGACCAACTGCTAAAATTTTTATATGAATGAAGAATAGCTTATTGAACATTGTTTCCCGAACAATGTGGAGACATCTACATATATAGACTATATGACTATGACGATATATCATCTAGCTTACACGTCACCACTTTATTAAGACCCATTCCTACGTGGTATAGGTATTTAGACAAGGAAAATATATTACTTATAAGTAGGAATGTAAATCATATGCAATTCGGGCGTGTGATAAAAAAGTGGAGTTGGCTCTTCAAACAGGTCTTTTTGTTTTCCGAAGCTGTTATCATTTTATCAATATTACTGAGGGGAGAACATCTACCTGATAGTAAAGATGTCGCATGAAGGAATACATGCATTAAGTTTAATAAAGCAAATAAAAGGTAAACAAAAAGGGCTCAAGTCCTCGTATAATTATTATTAGTTAAAAATATATAATTTCCTGACATTAATTTCAGTTAATTTTCTGCCTCTCATCTATGTTATTATTTATTGTTGTATATATAATGGAGAATAGCAGCTTATAGCTCAGTAAAACGTCATGACAGCTCAAGCTGCTTCCCCCCTCGACATTCATTGAGTTGTCAGGGTTGCCAGGTTGATTTTCTCTTTCTTTTTTTATAACACGCCCGAATTGCATATGATTTACATTCCTACTTATAAGGAACAACACCTCTGGGGAATGAAAGGACCGAACAACAAAAAAGAACAAATTATCTACTCAAATGTAACATTAAAGTTTTGAAATTTACAATTTCCTCACATATTCCGAGTGCAATTTTATATTATCAACTCTAACTTGATGGAAAAGTTGGACCCTGGAATAAGTTGATGCCAACAACTTGATCAATATAAAAATGTGATTGTTCCTCGGATTTCAAATCTGTAACTTTTTTTGAGAGAGAGTCCAACAGCTTTCGAGAAATTGTACTATACTTTTCGAGCTAATTTGGCCTATTTTCAAACTTCAATTTAAGCCTATTTAGAAGGATACTCATTTTGTGTATTAAAAAATGATGATCCGCTAGTGTATTTAATGCAAGTTCTATTTCCAGCCTTTGTTTCGACCTAAAAGGACTCTTAGGGGCATAAGAGGTGGGAGTAGACCCAAAAGTCGACCAAAATGTTTGTACTTAAATAACTCTTTGAATATGACATGAAATGGATTAGTATGGAATGCAATCAAGAGCTGAGACTCACTGCTTTCAAATTGATTGGGGGATCAACCGGCAAATCAACTCCTTTAACCCTTATTAAACAAAATGCTATGTATATATATATATATTTTTTTTAATATGTATATTTATCACATGAATTGATTGTCTATTAATTTTTCCAAAGATTCATTTGGGTTTACTTTAGAAGTGAGCAATAAAATACACGAACACGATTAAGCATAGAGAAAAAGTATGTAATAGATAAAACGGAGTAGAAGCTATGCAGTTAATGACTATCACGGGCATAATATGTACATCATGAATTTGAGGTAATTACAAATAATAACAAAGAGAGAATTGGTGGTTGTGTGTGAGTGTGTCCATCAAATACTTGGTCAAGAGGAGACAGTGGTAGTGGCTTCTGGAGCAGTCGTACCAGAGACCACTGAAGAGGATCTTGAAATAACTCTGGTTTGGCGTTGCTTGACAACAAAAATTGATACGGTGATATGTCCACCCAGTAGAAAAAATCCTATAACCAAAGCTGGAACTCCAATGAGCTTTTTGAGCCCTTGCATTAAAATGAAAATCAGAACGCTTCCTCCAAAGAGTCCTAAAATATTCAAACCATATATCACGAGCCAAGGGACTATCAGGCCCCATCTCCTGTAATGAAGAGTAAAGCAAGTATATTAGAGTGAAAATCAACAGTTTCGGATTTTGTATCCAATATATGTACAATGGATTTGACACAAATATGAAATTAAACTCATATTAAAGTAAAATATTCGGCATAAATTAAAATAACGAAATAACTATCCCTCATTTCTTTTCTTTCAACTGTTAATTTATAAACTAATAATTAATTAATTAATTAGACCTGTAAATGCCTAGTTGAATCCCTAATAGCCTGGATGGGTGCAATGTGAAGACGTGAGAAAAACATATGGTACCCTTGAATTAATATCCTAGCTAACATCAACTCCCTATTACGTATATTATTTTAAATAATTTATTTAACCAGCATCGGTATCTGAGCTGTGAGCAGAGGAAGTAGGTAAAATAAATAGTATCGTGTACGCAATGATGACTTTGCAGCGTAATATTATCGATTTTGTACCTCTCGACTTAATTATTTACAATTTTACCAGGTCTTTTCATAGTTTTTTCATAAAATAGAGAACGTGAAAACATACTAGTACTACTCTTAGGCATAAATTATAACTTTATCTACCCACTCACCACTTAATATAATACATGGTACATTGATCTGTTTAAATATTGATTTTAATGGAGAGCCGCCTTGTGTGTTTTTATAATTATAATTCACCCGTAACTATGTATGTACGTAACTACATACATATTATGTATGTACAAAATATTTGAATTAGAGCTCATTAATCTAACATTGTAAATGGGCTATCGATCCACTTGCACACATACACACACTCTCTCTCAAGGGAAATCGAGCCCTTGTTTCTATCCAAGGCCATATTATTATCTACATTCATTGGATGATGACGATGTTATGAATTAATTTTTTTTAGAGCCCATAGAGAGCGTTTTCACATGATGTGAAAGTCGGACAACATCTTGTTAGAGGCATAAATAATCAAATTGCACAAGAGTAAAAGCCCTAGTTTCTTTAATATTTAAGAAAGTAATGAATGACTCCCCTGCATTTGAATGTCACAATGGGACCGACAAATACATACACATAAAAGGATTTTAATCTTTAAAGTCTATCAAAACTCTCTCTCTCTCTCTCTTCATTATTACTACATATGTTAATACTTCATTACATTAACTATTACTTTTGCTAGAATCATATATTTTTTTTTTTGCTAATTATCCTCCTTATCATATCTCAAATCCATGCGGAACAAAATTGATTGTAAAAGTCCAGCCATTTATACGGATTTTCAGAATCTATTAGACCTATTAATTTGATTTGATTCAAATTTCACTGATTCCCTTTGACATCAAGTTGCATTCAATATTTCTTTCCTTTTTAAGGCCATTTGATAAATAATTTTCTTTAATTAGTTATTTTTTTTTTTTTTTGAAAATTTGTTAATTTTAGAGATTCAATAATCTGTGATGTCAGTGACAACGCTCACTAAAGATCCCTACATACAGAGTAAATATGTCAATTGACAAATTCAAATGTCAATTGTTCTAGAAAATATTTCTTATGATATGAGAATTTAAGGAACCCTTAATAACGATACATAATTGAATGATACTTTCTACAATACATTCATATCGGCACACACTCAGAACGACTTCTCCTTGTGTAAGGAAGTAAAAAAAAAAAGAAGAAAAGCATTACTTCTTATTAAATAAAAACGAAAACAATAATATTATTGTTGTTTTGTCGCAATGCTTTTTATAGTAAATTATTTCCATACTCTCTGTTGTGTATAAATATGTAAGAACATATACTTATCAAGGTTACACTTCCTAAAAATTAATTTACAATGACCCAATTTACTTATAAAGTCTATACATATACATATATATGGTATATAGACAAGAGAACAAGGAAAGTCCAAGAGTTGGATCCCCTTCAAAGATACCAAATACAATTCTTTAAATACATTGAGCACACCCTACATACGGATATATGTCCAGGGAATGTTATCTTTATATTTGAATCAAGTTTTTAAATTAAATCAGCGTGAAAATTGTAAAAATATTTATGCAAGGATTGGACGAAAACATTGCTCTGACGTCCTTAATATGCTAATACATAGATTAGGGGTGATATATGTACATATATGTATGTAGTGTACAGTAATGAACCCACATTGAAGGTTTGCAGTTTGACAAGGATTTTATGTCTTAGAGCAGTGTTCCTCAAAATGTGCCCCTCCCAGAGAATAGCAAGATTCTTCACAAAATCGACTTTAAGTAAATAAGACCCAAAATATTGTTTAATTCCCATAGGCTTGGTTAATTCATTTCAGGAGCCTTGGAATAAAAAGTTTAAGACTCATAGTTTTAGAGCAATGAAATTTTTGCAAACATCAATTTCAATTCGTCATTAATATTTACAATATAGAGTGCGGCCCAGCAAATCGTAGGCAAATACATATATACTCTACTGATATGTACGTTTTGTACTAGAACTATAAGACTTACAAGTTCAATCTTTGTATGTTTTTAACTTAAAATAAAAATAGCTTTCAGGATATTATCATAGAATTTATGAGAAATGTCTTGTGAATGAGATAATTTTCTCCAAAGTTAGTTTACTTTTTTATTTTAGTTATGATTTTGAATGAAAAGTTACTCTTTCATGAAAGTTTACCATGATAATGCTCCTTAATATGTTACAACTCAAGGATTTAGCTTAACATTGCTCCATTTATTGTCTAATTTAGTCAGGAGATATAGCTAACAGATCCATTTAAGTTCAAATAGTTAGGACGTTTTCTAGCCGTATTTCTATGATTTTACAAAAAGAAGTATAGCAATCCTTATTTGCAACTTGTAGAACAGGTAAAGACCTTCCTTAATTTTTTTTTGAATTTTATTGATACCTTGCTCTGGTCCAGAGATATGGAGGCAAAGAGTTGCTGCCCAAAGTGTATCAAAATCCATGGCTGAACCAAACTTATCCTCGGGAAGGTTATGTTTGGCAACAAGATTCAGCACCAGCCCACAAGGCTGGCTGTTAAAACTCAAAAATGGTGTGAGAGGAATTTGGACAACTTTTGGCCATTGTCAATGTGGCCGGCTTCTTTTCCAGATTGTTCACTTCACTTTTTGAAATTTAGTTGTAAAAATAATATATTTAATTGAATCAAAAATGTCAACCTTCTACTCCTGACGGTTCTTGCACAAAACATACATACAGTAGAGTATATATGTATTTGTCTACGATTTGCTCTACTGCACTGTACATAATATGTATTGTGCCATCTAAATATGTGAAAATTCGTGATTCACATCATGCATAATGAGTGAGGCTTCATAGCTATGTGTCAAATTTTTGAAAATTAACGACTGATCTACACACTATTATATCACTTATAATGATATACCTTACAATATACTAAGGTATAATAAGAATTCTGTTATCAATGATTGCCTCAAAATATGAATGAGTTATTCTATGTATATTAATGCACTTTCATGATAAGCCTTATTCATGGGTACAATTCATTTTCTTAATCTTTTTTTTCTTCCTTTTTTTTTACCTAAGGCCAAGTAATATCATCAAAATATGGTTTAAATCAGAAAAAACTGGTTCATACTGTCGTGAGAGATATAAGGTCAACAGTCTGTATAATTTAGCTTATATTCACTATTCGAGAGGAAGGACTTGATTTCTTGAAATACATACACTTCTACCCATAAAACCCTTTAATAAGAGATATTGATATGAACAATCATGATTCAAAGTGTTTGTACAATCATCAAACAAATTATTTTCTCCCACAATTGTAAAATAATGTAACATGGCCTTTCATGAACATGAAACGCAAATTTATATCTATTACAGTTTATTTGATTAAATTACTCCTTTTGTCTTAATATTAACACTGTATGTATGTATGTATTACCACATTAGTCGTGACCAAAGCTATACAAACAAGGTGGCATCACTGTAAGATGTTGCTTTTGATGAACATGGGCACTTATACATTTTATTTGTATTTCCTTCGCAGAATTCACCTTGTTTGAATTAAAGTCAGAAATTAAATTCACAGAGGTTGTGTAGTTGGTTATAGAGTAATTTATGGTACTCTCAACGTTCCTAGCGGACAAAAAAGTCAACTCTTGGCCAAGTAAGGTTAGAGAAAAATTGGTAACATGGTCGTCATTTCGCCACTTTGTGCCATAGCTTTACATTTTAACAAGGAAATGACTAAGTTTTTACACGTCAAAGAAACAATTTATCAAATGAAACCGTAATATTTGATAATACCAGGGACAAAAACAGCTATAAAACAAACTACATATCATGCACTAAGAAACAAAATTAAGATACCATTTAAAGTAAACAATTACAAAAAGCACATTCGAGCAATTTTTTTCTTTTGCTAAGAAGGGATTTTGAAATTTTAATACGTAAGTGTCAAATTGTATTTAATTTATAAAAAAATATGTTTAAAGGAATTTTCTATTGATTTAACATAAAATGTTTTAGGACTAAAAATTCAGCTGCATGTCAAGACTTTGAAGGAGCTAAAATATCTTGAAACTATCAAATATATCCTTAAATATGAAATGTGGCTACATGATTAGACATTCTTGTAATCCCATTTGCTAAATGCACTTCTGTTCATGTAAAAGTCAAGTGTCAAGTATAGGATGAAACAAATGTAAAAATACTTTAAAATCTCCAAAACTAAATATAATATTCCACTAAACGCAAAAATTTTAATGATACATGGACCACATGGAGGCATGGGTACCAGAACAAGAGGGGAAAGGATTCGCCACCACTTTAAAAAAACAATAGCAATCAAAAGTTGCGTGATTATAATATCATTAATATGTGATGATCATTTTTTGTAAAACCTTAAATTAGTTTCGATGCCCATGCATAAAGAACTTACACTTAAAAAGTCCTATTACTCTGAGAGGTATAAAAGGTTTAAGGTTTATATGCACAGAATCTTTATTGATTTATAATCATTTCAAAAATTATTTACTTAAGTCAACTTTATTGCTCCTCAGACTAAATTTTTGTCCAGTCTTGGGAAATAATTATTTATTTATATGATACGGATCCTCAAACCCTCAAGAGCAGCATTTCCTAAGGACAGTTTTGTTTAAAAATAACGTCATACATTGCACGTTGTTACCACCTCGAGCTTTTTTGTCCACTTGCAACCTCGACTCACAAAAGGGAAAGGAAAAATTTGGAAGAAACAACTGTTTCTCTTCTGTATTTTCCTTGTTGCCAGCTTTTTACTATTGGGCAGAGTTATTATTTACATATACGCTACAATGATATGTCATATCATTATACAAATCAATCGTTAATACATGTACATCAAAAATTCAAAATAAAACGCGCAATTTAATATATTTTTTATGTATCCAAAACATAAATAATAACAAAACCCTTTTTGAGCTCATAACACGCGGACATACATATACGTATTTATTGTATAGCTAACTATATGCATAAATCGAAGGGCAAAATGAAAAATAAAGTACATACTACGTTAGTATGCATTATATTGGTATTAGATAATTTAGGGCTGTAAATTTCATGTACTTTTTGTGTGCGAGATTTTTTTGGGTTGGCACTCTGAACAGTACTTTTTGTTATCCAAAGCTGTTTCTTCATTTTCCCTTTATTCCTGAGGGGATAACATCTACCTAATAATAACAAAGAGCTTTTTGGGATAAACAAAAACACACTGTATTCTCCCTTCAGCTGATTTTCATCATTTGACTCTTTTGATTTAAAGCAGCAGACACTACGTGTTATGAACTCGTAAAGGGTATTATTATCATTATTTATGATTTTGCTATATAAAAATATATTAAATCAAGGATTGCTCGCCCTTTTTTAAAATTTTTGAACATTATACGAGTATTAACGATTGATAGAATTTATTAATATATAGTATATCTAAATAATAACTCTGTCTAATAGTAAAAAGTTGGCAACAAGGAAATTACAAAAGAATAACTACCAGTTGTTTTTCCAAATTTTTCCTTTCCCTTTTGTGAATCGAGGTTGCAAGTGCACAAAAAAAGCTCGTGTTTCTTCTCATTAGTGATAAACGTGATAGGTTTAAATTGAATTAACTCTTGTACAGTTATGAAGAATTTCCCAGATGGGAAGAATTGACATAAAGATTTTGGGCCTTTTTTCTCACTCTTTCTTTTCGGAGAAAAAATGGCAAAATACAATAAAAATAACGACGTGATTGATGACACCAAAACACAGTTGATCCCTTAACCCCCTTTCTTGCCAACTCTGACACCATTGGGACCCCTATTAATAAGTAGACCATGAATGACACTTAAACTCTTGCTGCTATATCAGTCAAAAGAAATTGATATGAAAAAATTATAAATAGTATCTTACATATTTACCTATTATATTTATTAGTCTAAACGCCTCAAACCTCTCTAATAAAACAATATATTTTCTACTTATTTTATCAAAAAATCTGTGACGTCAATGCATTCAACATTATCGATTAATAAATATTCTTTTCGACATAAATTGAATATTGGATATCACGTCAAAAAAGATCAAATTGTCTAAGATAGGTAAAATCTAACCCAAATACGAGAAAACCCCCAGTTTTATCGAAATTGTTGGTCTTATCTAAAATGCACCTAAAACTGTTTTTGTTAAAAATATATTCTTTCCATAATTCATTCATAAATTTTAGGTGAATTTAGTTTATAAAATCAGTCATTTGTATTTATTTTCGCAATGCAGCTTACTCTAAGATTTTTATACTCTTTTCACTTCACACTGAAATTATGGAGTCCATGTTAATGGGAGATATACTGTAAAGTTACTTTGCAGTGTTGCAGGGACGAGCATCACACACGAAATCAAGACTTTGAGGGATCAAGACCAAGACCCTTAGGTATCCAGACAAAGTTAAGATCCAAACGAGACCAAGAGACACAAAAATGAATCCTGAGAGCCACATCATTATTATGGGAAATACAAAAAATAAATCTATGGCAAGAATATGTTCGAATAATTAATTATTATTTTTGAATCAATCTTTGTAAATTTTCAATGTAGATATTTTTGGAATTTATGTGTGTCCTTAAGTCAAAAGTTGCTCTTATCCCCAGAATTTATATTACTCCTAGTTGAAGTAGTATAAAAAAAATTTCTGATAGAAAATTGATCTTGATTAGAAAATCCTTCCTTCTCGAAAATAAAATAAATTTACCACAGATTGTCAAAAACATTCAGTATACGAGAAAAGAGGCCGCCACGTTGAAAAGTGGGAATAGTAAATAATGATTTGCAAATTTACTTAGGAGCAGCTGTATACATGATTTACAATTAACTTTTAATTGAACTCCTGACTTTTTCATCATTTCTCATCATCACAAAAATAACACATGCATAAACATTTAGAGAGTTAAAAACAGCATAACGAGATACACGAATGTTGGGAAAACATATTTTTTCATATCATAAGGCAATTATGAAAGAAGTATTGTTGTATAGAAATAATCATTCATATAAAAATACAAACCTACACTTGAATTATAAGGAATATAATTCAAGTAAATGTGAAAGTAAATGCTAACTTGGGCACAAAAACACCCTAAACTTTGAGTTTTTCAAATACATACCAACATAATAATATCAACTCTTTAAATTGCAGTTCAGCTTATTTTGGAAAATACCTAATAAAAATAAATTAAAAGCTAATGAGAAAAGATAAACAAATGAGTAATAGAATTAGTTTATGATTGATAAACATAAAGTTATTTTGATTATTAAAAAAAAATGATTAGTCATTGTATTGATTTCTTGATAAATGATCTCAAATGCTGAAACACTCTTGTTTCTCATGGAAAGTCGTTTCTTCCTAAATAATAACCGACTCCTATAGCAGAAACTTTGGAGAAACTACAATGAACATCACAAAATTGAATGAACCACCATTTTTAAAGACATTCATTACTATGAAACATAAATGGATACAAACTCTTAAAGATACACAGAACGATTCCCTCATATTTAAGGTAGTTAAATATTTAAAAATAAATGGAAAAAACATCAATGAAACATAGAAGAAAAATAAAAAAATCCAATAATATCGATTTCAGTGAGTACTAAGATGTTCTAAAATATTCAGAACTATATTTCTTTATTTAACTCACACACACCACATTCATGGGAAGTATATACTATTTTAACAAATAACCTACCTTAAGTCCGTTTGTTGTCCAGAATAATCCTTGTTAGCACCAGAGATAAGGAGCACATTTACAATCAAGTCCATGCAAACAACGACAGAGAGTCCAATCAAATCCTCTTCTTTGTAAAGAGTGTAACCTAGAAGGGAACGAAATTCTATTCTATATGTGTAGAATATGATCCAGAGAGAAATGTCTATAAAGCCAAGAACAAAGCCCAACATAAGAACGCTTGTTCGGAGTCGACAACAAAGAGTAGTCATTTCATAGCCCTTGATGCGGCATCACATGGCTCTTGTTCCAGGAGCTCCACACACTCACAGAGATGATTAATTTATTTCAGATTCAGCTAAAACACAAATACACTGAATGAGTGACGACATTCACCACCACCCTCCTCTAGGTTCTTCTTTCCATGTTGTGAAATGCTAAGTTTTTGCGATGATAGCGACGTAATCCCCTTTTAGAGGAGTGAGTTGTGGCGTGGCGTGTTGAGTAGAGGTTCGCTTGCCTTTAAACATTGAAACAGTGTATTAAATTATACATATATATATATATATATATATATATATATAGAATAGTCAAGTACATGGCATAATAATGAAGCAGAGGAGAACTCCAATTTCCTTAATAGACCTACATACATACCTGGTATGTAAGTATATAAGTATGAAATCGGAGTTATTGTGTTTTTTTTTTTTACTGATAGTACACTTTTATTGCATAAAAAAATCCAAATAATAATAAGAATCATCTAAAGATTGCCTACAGCTAGAGCTATAAAAGGTTCCCTCGATTCTAACAATTTTCTGAATGCCACGAAAAAGAACTGTTGCTCCTTTGGGGCAAACTACATAATTATGTAACTATTCAAATATGTACACTTAATGGTGATTAATATTCTCAGATGACTTAAATTGACTTTTATTTACCCCATGGAATTAGCTCTACGATATTTTGCATTTTTTGATCCTCAAAATTGTTACATTTTTAATTATAAACAGCAAGGATTACATAATAATTAATAATTATTAAAAGAAGAAACAAAATCTTTTAGCTTCAATCCTTGATTTAAGTCAAAGTCAAGTCTAAGGTTTTTTAATCTCAATTTTAAAGCTAGATTAATGTCAATGGATGTTTTAATTTTGTCAACCAGGACTGTAGCAAATTTATTTGTGAACTTTTCTCTAAAAACAAGGCGAAATGTGACGAAAAAAGACAAATTGAAAAATTTTCCGACGAAATTAATACTAATGACATAACAAAATTGTCATTTATATAAAGATAGAAAATTATCTTTAATAAAAAAGTCATTTTAACTTTTCTTTTCTTGATTATGTAATGACGAAATGTGACAGAACGAGACAAACTGAAGAATTACTGAATGTTTTGACTTAAGTCACAGGCTACATGTATGCCACAAGCCTAAATATGATGACGGCCCCCTATTTCAAAAAGAATGTATTTGTTCATTAAAAATACTCTTGTCAAAATAATGCGTAAAATATTTTCGAGTAACTTGTGTTCCTGATATGGATGATAACTCATTGATGAGATCTAACAGAGTGAATAGAGTAAAAATTCTTCTGGTATAAGCCAAGGGTGTCAAAGGTATCCAATTTTCACGATATCATAACGATACGATACAAAGTTTAACAAATAAATATTTTCACCATGTTTGGATTTAATCGTAGGCTCAAAATATGAAACATTTAATGTCATGAATTTCCCATCAAATTACATTTTACTTGTACATAGTATAATAGTATAATGGACATTCACCATTATGAATGAATTTAATCAAAGTACTACACAAGCTGAACTAAGGCAATGCATTTTTAAGGCAAAAAAATGAATCAACTGTAATATATATTTTTAAATTCAATAAGCTCATAAGCAATAAAAAATAAAATATATAATTATTCGTAATAGTTAGTTATGACTTCGGTATCTTAATAAATTTATATCTACATGATTCCGTTCCTCTCAATCCTTGTATTCGAAAAAAGTTCCAGCTTTATGTATTATAAGTGTACAAAGTAATGTCTTGTAACTTTACTTTACCAACTCCTCCGTGACTCTTTCTCTCTGAATCTCACTGGATCCTCCTTTATTTACGCTGTGTTTGTTACCTCGTCAAGAAATAACAGTAGAGTCCCCTCTCCATGCCGATTTCTTGTTATCACAATACAATCTTTCACTTCGACAGAAAGATTATATCAAATTTGATATTTGGTAACTCCCCTAGTAAAAACTCAATAGATTTTTTAGGCTTGAAAATTATAATAAATGTAGAATTTCTTGATCATGGATTTTTTATTTTTTTTATTTCACAGTCCAAATAAGATATATACAATAAAAATAGTAATAAAGTATATAAAAACATGATGCCAATGCGTATAGAAAATACATAAAAAAAACATTTTAGTTT
The DNA here is from genome assembly GCA_963680855.1 of Lepeophtheirus nordmannii. NCBI lineage: Eukaryota > Metazoa > Arthropoda > Copepoda > Siphonostomatoida > Caligidae > Lepeophtheirus > Lepeophtheirus nordmannii. The sequence continues at coordinate 28,238,534 of OY804520.1, forward strand.
AAAATTTTAGCATCACGGTTGAACATAACGGATACATCATCGAATTAATAAATAAATAAAAAATTCACAATCATTCAATCAATAATAATAAAAATAACAACAAACATTCTACATTTACCCTATTTGCATTTTTTAATGGATTTACAAATGATAGATACAAGTCATTTTCAAGGAAATTCACGGGGCTATCTTTATACTTACTACAGGAAAAGTACTCCATGATAAATCATACTCTCAGACAAGGGTTCTTTACTAGTTTTGCTCTGAGACTCACATTTCCTATTGAATCATGATGCTGCAACCCAATTTTACTGTCTTTTAGGCAAAGGAATTTTGTCGTCTATAAATGACAACTGATAACAAAGTTTTTTTTAGTGTTCTTTTAATAGTGAATATCTTTGTAGTCCACTTATAGGAAATCTGCAAATCATTATTGGGCCACGATTTAATGAGAAACACTGTTCTAGGGAACTATCAAAGCTATATAAATTCTCCTATTTGCAAATACAAAATAAAATTTATGTATATTATACACTTGAACTACATGGCAACTTGAGCATTTATGTTTTGTACATTATGTAACGTATTAAGTTATTTTGTTTGTGGTGAGCAATAATGAAACATCCTTATTTAAAGTTATACATGACTTCAATCATTTCTCTAGAATCAAATATTTGATTCTGTAAAGATGTACACAAAGACAAATTACAGGTCTGCCTAGTGATTACGAAAATAAAAGCTATCATAATTTTAAAGCAAAGATTACCCAACTCCGATCCGTAGTATCAATTTATCTGAGCCACTAAAGTTATTTGAGTTTATTTGTTAAAACAAAGAACACTGTTATTTTGATGCAATTTATGTTTTCATAATTTTCAGAAATCCAATAATCGTGTCTTATGTGTATAGTTGTCTACACTATAGTCCATTTAAATTTAGATCAGGGGTCTCAAACTCAATTCACCTTGAGGCTGCTGAAGCAGGAGCCTGGATGAGGCTAGGCTGCATCAGGATTTCTACAAGAAAAGCCTTGATAAAACATTCCAATGTGTTCAAATACCTTTATTTTTAACACAAAATAATGAATTAAATAAATAAATGAAAATGATCATACAGCAGATACTGAAGAAACCTCATATTAACTGACTGACTGGCTAATTAGAGAAATTAATTATTTTTATTCAGTTTCAAATGTCTGATTTAATTATAGTTATTTAACCTTCAACTTTCTGAACATGAATATGACATTAAACCTGAACTATTCTGAATAAGGCTACTCTTGCCTACTTCTTGATGCTAGATACCTGGCATTGCTTCTTCACACATAGCTGAGCCACATGGCTTGAGGGAAGAATCAGTAGGACTTGAGGGTACTCCTTAGTAAGTCTGGACATCTACTTGAACTTATTGAAGTTCAAGGTGGAGAAGAGCTTCTCATAGAAGTATATGCTCCCATGGTTCGCTTGAACACTCGGGAAAAATCAGGAAAGCTGGGTGTCAACTCTCTCGAAAATTGCCCAAGCTTGTCTACTTCTGTGCTCACCTCCCTGTACCTAGCTTTGGCCGCACTAACATTAATTTTTCATATTAAGACGGGCCTCAAATTATCGTCCCCGGGATTTTGAGCCTTGTTTTAACATTGTTAAACTTGAACTTATATTTTTTTATCTTATTTTGTTTTAATTCTTTGAAAGGGTTTTTTTTTTGGGGGGGGGGGGAGGGGGGATCCTAGAAAAATAAATATTATATCATATTCAATGCAAGTTGAGAGTTTGGTAGAGAATACGACTTGTACATACAAACAAACTTCAAGATATAAAACATATAATTGTGAAGACTTGAATTTTCCTATGGACCATAGAATGCTTATATTAATTAACGATGGCCATCAAAAAAGTCAAAAATAACTTCAACTATCTAATCATACATCTTATGGGCTTATAATGATTGAGGTATCCACATAAGAATAGCAAAAAGCTCTTAAATTGTTTCATCTTTTCTTTTTTTTTTGGCTTGTAAAATGTAAGTAAAAATTCAGTCTTCAGTACTAAATAAATGGTTATCCTCTTAAAAGTCGATGAGATTAGTGTCAAATTATGGTATTGCAAAATTTTGTGGTGGGAAATTTAAATGCACAAATTAAAATGAAGTATTTATCCAGCCCATGCTAGTCATTCTTTTAATCTTCTCTAGAAAAAAAATTCCTGATTTATAGTCACAAATAGAATGAAATATCATGGGAGCATAATGGAAGTCTGTTCTCTTGATCCAATAATCACAAAAGGCTAACTTTTCCATCCATTTTATAAAATCAAACTAACTGGTTTCTTGTTGAGTTGACACATTTATGAATCTTTTATTATTGATGACAATGAACATTGTCAAATAGTATTAGACCAGGGTATACAAACTCTTTTTGTACCAGTTATAGATTTTAATAGGGCCAGACAAAGAAAAAAATAAAGCCTAGTTTGAAAAAATAAATAAAACTCTTTTTGTTACATAAGAAAAACTTCACATATTATGTTAATTTAGAGTAGTTCCACCGACTAAATTCAAAATTTTCCTCACAACTTTTATTTGAAAGCCCTATATGTATTGAGCCTTATGGACTTTATGATTAGATTTATATTGACAATACTCTCTTGTGACCTTTAAAGTTAATGAACAATTGTATACAATTTTAAATGAATTTAAATATTGTTAAAAGTCGCTTATTTAATTTAAATATATGTCTATATAGATTCTTACTTTTTCCCCATCATGACTCAAACTTTTTTTATTGTTTTGTAGTTGACTTTTCAATCAACATACATGTTCACATTTTCAAGGAAACATTTGGGTTGAGAGATATATAATTTTTACGTACATACTATGGTTGATATACCTACCTATGTGATTACACCACAAGGAACTCCATTGCTAGATTTTGAACTATTTAATACCTACACGCTAGAAGTAATTAATGAATGAAAACCAGAATAATAATAAAAAAAAACAAAAAATGGATCAATGATTTATGAATAACGAGTTTTCTACTCAAAACTCGGGAATGGGTATGATTAACAGACAAAATCTTTGCATATTTATTTCTATTAGTGTAATGATCTAAATGCAGTCTTAACATTTGATTGTAGAACAATCCCAATTTATATCAATTTATATGATTATCATTTATAAATCATCTACCAATGCAATTTGGACATTTTCATTAATTAAAAAAGAAAGAAAGTCTGACCCTTATTTGCATGTACATAGTACCATATATCAAGATTTTGAAGAGTGAGTACATACTATATATACATTTGACTTAATGAATAGTTTAATTCGTGTGGCATACAGAAAACTTTATTTACTTACAAAATAGGGTGTATGTACATATAATTTTCACGTAACAATGAGGATACTTTTATTTTAAAGTAAATCAATAAATGCTTTGAACTATATACGTATAGGACAGTCAATTCAATGTACCTTTTTATTTTTTTTCAATGGCTGAAATGGTGCCTTGCAATTTATTTTTAATACTTTTTTGTAATGACATATCCATAACTTTGATATTTAATAGATTTTGTGGGTGGCTTTGTACATGTTATGAATATTAATTTACCCCTGATCTGAGAGTTTCTAATGCCTGTAACAAAAATAGATATTTATTTGAAAGGGAAATAGGGTTTCTACATAATTAAAACTCTTTAAAATATTGACTATTTTTTGTTTTGTTTGCTATGGCGAGTAGATGTAGGTATGCATAAGATTTCAAGTCAAGGGATTGTTTGTATCCCTACTTGTTATTTAGTCGATTTGGTATGTAATATAAGTGGTTTAAAGGATTGTTATTATTAATTATTATATACAAATATCAAGTCATATGAATGTAAGGAGGAATAAATAAATTATATTCCTTATAACTGCCTATTTGTAAGTGGCCATTTTGTAATATCAAAGAGTACTACTATTCCACTACTCACATGATGAAAATTTACCTAGTATTTTTTTCTTTTGCAGCTGTCGATTTTTAACTTCTTCTTTTGCCTTTATTACTGTTTTGACCGTTGATTGGTGTAACTCGAATTACCATGTGTTATATTTGTAGTGATATTTGATTTTACTAATCTATGTACCGTCCAGTGGATTTTCCTCTTCCTTTTTTCGTAATTATCCTTATGATGTACCATACTCTTTTCTCCAAAACAGCCCAAAATCCGTTGGTAGTAGTTTGCCAATTCCCAGCTTAGCCCATCGACGTTCAGAACCATAATGAGATTTTTTGATGGATACAGTGAATCCTTTTTCATTAGTTGACTCTTCACTGATTTAAAACAGCTAATTCTACGTATTATGAATTCATCAAATGTACTAATACTTTTTCTCCTACCCAAGGGTACCCAAGCATGACAAAACTACATGTTAGATAGCTAACAACACATATTTTTGTCAAATTTTCCCTTTTCTTTTTAAAAGTCGAGGTTGCAAGGAGTAGACAAAAAAACCTACTTGTCACGACGAGCTTTTTGGGATAAACAAAAACACTCTGTATTCTCCCTTCAGCTGTTTTTGATCAGATGACTCTTTTGATTTAAAGCAGCTGACTCTACATGTTATGAACTCGTAAAGGGTATTATTATCATTAGTTATGATTTTGCTATATAAAAATATATTAAATCAAGAATTGCGCGCCCTTTTTTTAAATTTTTGAACATTATACGAGTATTAACGATTGATAGAATTTATTAATGTATAGTATATCTAAATAAAAACTCTGTCTAATAGTAAAAAGTTGGCAACAAGGAAAATACAGAAGAATAGGTACCGGTTGTTTGTATAAATTTTTCTTTTCCCTCTTGAGAGTCGAGGTTGCGAGTGGAAAAAAAAGCTCGTCGTGGATGTAAAGACTGAACTTCATGGTAAAGAGAGAGAGAGAGAGAGAAGTTTGACTGCTGACAAAAAGTACTCTGTATATTTTTATCTAATATCAAATAATCAAGGTTTTGACAAATTTGCTATTCAAAATATAGTACATATTTGTAAATGACGTTCATTTCCTTCTTTTACTTACCCTTCTACCTTGCTTAACACAAGTTTAAATAGTCTTTTTGGCAATTGAGTTCCTATTGAATGTTGTATCGGATTATTTTATTAGTATCATTATTATTATTATTATTATTAAACTTGCACACAATTAGTCATCATTTTATTAGACTAAAATAATGCGTGCACATATTCTTACAACACACTCACACCTACAAAAAAAGACTTTTTCACATTGTTTCTATATGTTTATATCATTCGTAAATACATATTATGCAGCAGTTTGTATGCATAAACATATATGTATATGCTCATTTGTGCATATATAATACATATTTTTACTCAGATGAACATGAAAGGCTATTGGTCGAGTCTTATCACATTCCATAAAAATAACAAACTAAATGAGGACATGAACAAAGTATAGATATAAACCTATTAATAGTGGTGTTGTTTGAACTACGCTCTGTCACCTCTATTCGTATATAGTATACATTTCAAACTCTCATGATTAAATAATGCCTCCATTTTGTATACACAACCAATTACTCCTCATTTGTACAAACCATTATTATACATTTGTGAGTGAAGAGGGTGTTCAGGGGCTGACTTGCTTTTGAGTAAGTCTTAAAGATAAATAAAATTACTCTCGTACATAAATAAGACTATTCAAGGAAATTTTCATTTTGAAATACAAAATTAATTAATAGGAAATGAGGTCAATTAGTCAATTGCTTCTATACAAAATATGAACTATTTAATCTAAAAAATAATGATTGGGCTTTCTAAAAAAATGATTTTTTTGGAAGCTATTCTATGTCCATACCATAGAGAAGGAAATACAATCCTACATAGCAACAATAATATATTTTAGATGCTATTGGAAGGCAAAAGAGTATAAGCTCATATTGAAGCAATGCAGCAAGAATCAACTGATTAATTCTATATCAGTTCTATGAATTGATTTGATTAACTGATGGGCCAACAAGATGTCGCTTTGAATGTACATAATATATAAATATTTGTCTTCCCTTCGCAGAACTTACCTTGTTTTAATTGAAGTAATCAGGTTAATTCATGGAAGTTGCATAGTTAGTTTTAGAGTAATCACGCACCCCTTGCGAAAAAAGGGTCAACTCTAAGTTGTACAAAAATCAATCACGTTTCGTTACTTGCTTTCATAGCTTTGAGGAGTACCTAGGCTGTTTGATGTGACTACTGTTCTGTCTCGCTTTGGTTGTTTCGAGTAAGGATTCTATTCGATTGCTGGCCTTGGACTGCGGTGCATGTACGTACATATTTACCCTCTTGATCATTCTCGTCCTTATTGTTTTAATGTTGACTGAATATATATATATATATATATGTCAAGTAAACAAGAAACCCAAAAAGATGAACGTTTCTTCAGGGGCCGTATATGCTCCAGATGCAGTCGTAACATTTATCTGATTGGTCTATTGGATAGACAACAATCTTTGGTTGTTTCTCGATTAAAAGTGATATTTTTGCAAAAATCGTGCGCAATAGGTCTTAAAATGATTCCTAAATATTTGACCGTTATATTTATGAAGTAAAAAAACTTAAAGGTGGAATTTCTTCTATTCAATATTTGAAAACAAACTTACTTTCTTGTTGACTTGACATATATATTTATATATATAAGTGACATATTTACATGATATAAATTTCGAACCGATACACTTTACTCCATTAAAAAATTACAATGTTTTTTTTTGTCAGATGTCGAATTGTCTACTTCTCTCCTCCTTATTATATTAGTGTTCTGAATGTTGATTAGTTTAACTCAAATAAGCTGTTGTTTCCCTGTGAACAATTTCCTACTATTATATGAATAATTAATTATTCTAGAGTATGGAAGAAATGATTTTGGGCCTTTTTTTTTGTTTCTTTTTGGAAAAAAGGTAGAGGAGACAAATAAGGATAACGCAATACTACTATCATGACGAGCTTTTTTGTGCACTCGCAACCTCGAAAAGGGAAGGAACTTTTTTTAGAAAAACAACTGGTAGCTACTATTCCTGTATTTTCCTTGTGTGCCAACTTTTAATATTGGGAAGAGTTATTATTCAGATATACTATACGTTGATAAATTCTATCAATATACAAATCAATCGTTAGTCTTGTATAATATTCAATAACTCAAAAAAAAAAAAAAAAAAGCGTGAAATCCTTGATTTAATATATCTTTTTTATACATCAAAATCATAACTACTAACAATACCCTTTTTGAGTTTATAATATGTAGAGCCAGCTGCTTTAAATCAAAAGAGTCAACTGATCAAAAACAGCTGAAGGGAGAATACATAGTATTTTTGCTTATGTCAAAAAGTTCGTTGTGTATTAGATGAAAAATAGTAAGAGCTGAAGACAGCTTTTTTGACAAATTATTGCCTCTTCCTAAATATGTATTTCATCTGTATTGTCCATACATTTAAAAAAAACAATTCTCTAAATTTCCAGTATACAAAACTTTTTTAATTTAAGCCTTTATATTCTCCATAGAAACTAAACATAAATATAGTATCAATGATTGATTTGTGCATAATATTTGTATGTAAGTTACTTTCAAGTTTTCATTAGAAATAAATGTACATACACGAATTACATAATATATTAATACATTCTAATATTAAAACAGTGTCTGTAATAGGAGCACCGAAAAAATATTAATATTACTCCTATGAATAATGAATGAATATCGCAATGATTAAACTTGTACGTATTTATGCCTCTTTATGCAATAAATAAATACATTGTGCCTTGTTCTAACTTCCATCAATTTTCATGGCTAAATGATATTTAACTGCAGTGCCTTTAGTCTCCTGGATGCCAAGGTACGGAAGCTCCCATATCTTGTCATACTCAATTGGCAATTGACGCCACACCATGTGCTGAAATGCTCACAATGAATAATGATTATATTAATCAAGCGTTTTGAGTTTGCTTTCTTACGTAGTTCCTCTTTTTGTAATTGAGAATGCAAATAACTTTAATGCATAATTAATATTGCAGTGGATTGTTTATATTTAGGTAATTAATTTATTAGACATACATATATATATTTATTATATAGCTAACTATATGCATGAATCGAAGGGCGAAATGAAAAATAAAGTACGTACTACGTTAGTATGCATTATATTGGTATTAGATAATTTAGGGTTGTAAATTTCATGCACTTTTCGTGTGTGAGATTTTTTTGGGTTGGCACTCTGAACAGTACTTTTTGTTATCCAAAGCTGTTTCTTCATTTTCCCTTTATTCCTGAGGGGATAACATCTACCTAATAATAACAAAGAGCTTTTTGGGATAAATAAAAACACACTGTATTCTCTCTTCAGTTGATTTTCATCATTTGACTCTTTTGATTTAAAGGGTATTATTATCATTATTTATGATTTTGCTATATAAAAATATATTAAATCAAGGATTGCTCGCCCTTTTTTTAAATTTTTGAACATTATACGAGTATTAACGATTGATAGAATTTATTAATGTATAGTATATCTAAATAATAACTCTTCCCCATATTAAAAAGTTGGCAACAAGGGAAATACAGAAGAGTAGCTACCAGTTGTTTTTTCCAAATTTTTCCTTTCCCTTTTGTGAGTCGAGGTTGCGAGTGGACAAAAAAGCTCAACGTGAATAAGGATCTCGCATGATCTGTGTTACACGTGTCATACTCCGCTGAAAAATATATCAATCATTTCAATAAAATTTCTGTTGGAGGGAATCGTTGATAATAGAGGTGAAAATGTTTTAAGTTACTACAGGGATGAGTAGGTAATGGCACTAAGAACAAGACCTCCGTCCATCGGAGTTGTTATAGGTTTTATGTATGTACTTGTCAAAATCTACTGTCCTACGAAGAGTTGGCAAATGCTCTAAAAGGCCTACTTAAACTATGTATAATAACTAATAATTATTAAATTTTTGAAGTTAATATGATAATTTCAAAATAGGTATTGATTATATTACCCTAGGATTTTATATTTTTGGGGTGTTTCCCTGGATTCCTCCTCTACTATTTGATTTTTCCTTCATTCATTAAATTATCACGTACATGGCTCGACATCCCTCACAACAATTATATTTTAGGCTTAATCTTACTTTGAGTTGAAATTATTTTGTGCTGATTTGAGTTTTTATATATAATTTAAGCATATATTTATTATAGAACTCATTAGAAGTCTTATTAACATTATATTATATTGTTTCGATCTAGCAATGAATAAAAGATATAAATTGATTTAATGCGCTTATGCATACTGGGATAATTTTAGAGTCAAATTTAGTTACTTCAAGGAGTTATTTGGATTGCATTTCTTGCATATACTACCCATTCTTAAGGTTTACAGTCAAAAGGAATATAAGCTTTTAGGTTAATAAAGCAAATACAATGCTAACAAAAAAAAGAGCTCAATTCCAATTTTCCGTAATAATATTCATTAGTTTACAACAAATTAGCTAAAAATATTTAGCTTTCTGACATAAATTTCAGTTAATTTCCTGCCTCTCATCATTGGTGTACATAATATCATTGTTTATTAAATTATTTCTTCATTTATATAATATAAAGCTTGTAGCTCAGTAAAACGTCATGACAGCCAAGCTGTCATGACTCTCAACATTCATTGAACTGTCAGAGTTACCAGGTGGGTTGCCTCTTTTTATTTTTTTTACAGGCCGAAAGTGCATATTTTCTACAATCCTAGACGCTATGTAGACAAAAATTATCTGAATAAAAGGTTTCGAGAGACTTGTTAAAAGTTCCGTTAGTTCAAATTTTTATGAAAATGTAATTGATATAATATTTATCAAATAAATAAAGTGGGCTAACTTCCAAAAAATCATAAGAAAAATTATTCATTAAATGCATTTAAAAATGACAAAACACATGATTTGACTACAACTTGATGGCTTGGATAAACATTGATATTTGAATTAAATCAAATTAATAGTCACTGAAAATCACTAAGAAATGGCTAGATTTTTATATTATAATTAATTGTGTTTTACATTGATTAGGTATCAGAAAGGTGGAATAAAATATATGCTCCGATCAAAACTAATAGCTAATCTATACACTATCTAAATATGAATGTATCAATTAATTATTTTTAATAATTTATAATATATTTTTTTGATGAACGGCAAAGATTTAAGTCCCTCTCTGTAATTGTCTGATTTCATATTGACATTCAAATCCATGGCAGTAATCGTACATTTCCTAAATCATAAAGAAATCAGGTTTTTATTCTCATGTAATTTGGTTGCTTATACTCCATTGATGGTCATGGCCGCCTGAAAATGCTCTATGCATACAAAATATATTATGTATAAATTTATAACCCTTCTCTCATTTTTGGAATGTATGTACATGAGAGGCAAAAGTTCATATTTTTGAACTACGTCCTCAATTGAAATAGATTCTTTGTCAATTTCTGATAAACACCTTATAATATGTAATTGATCTTTTGTATCAAAATCCCACTTTTAAAAACTGGTTTTATATGTTCCCTTGTGAGTCAGCGAAATAAAAAATGATTACGTAAAACGACAATCTTCTTACTCATTCTTATAGTTTATTTTATAATAATTATAGACGGTAAAGATTAGTTTGTAAGAGAAAAATGTTGTTGAAGATACTGCTGATCGGTCTCATCCTTGTTGTGGAGCTATCAAATTCAGTGGATCCTCCAAAAAAACCTGATGATTATTCGGTAAATATCCTTTTAAATTGTTATACAATAATATATTATATAAAGTTATTTTATATTTCATAGAAAATGAAGCGATTTCAGGCCGGTGCTCAATTGCTAACAAACAAGGAACCATCAGTAAGAAGTTTTTAAATCAATTTTTTAGACTTTTTTGTATTTACTACATTTTCTCATTCTTTAGTCTGGAGTAATTTCTCATAAAATAAAGCAAAAACAAAATTGCATTAAATTCAAATACCTAAAACGACGAAGGGTTCATGTTTGTGTACAATTTATGGAGGACGATGTTGAAATTGATACAACTACAGAAATTGAAAATACCTCTATCATCAATAATAGTTAATTAATTAATACACTTTTTATCTTACTGTATTCTAAAGATATTATGAAGAAATAAAATTAACGATGAATTTTCGTATTTTGGTAACTATTTCATGTACATAATATATAAAACAGAATATAATAAGCTTCTTGTTTAAAAAAGGAGTAAATATTAATTTAGTTTGAACCTGAATATGTTGAGATATTTACTCATATCTACAATTTGCCTGTTAAATTTCCTAATCTTACAGTTACATAAATTTTACTTATTTTCCATGTTAGGGAAAGTGTGAAGATCTTTCGTTCTTCTAAGTGGGATATCTGTGAGCACATCTAATATCCGGCGTGGAATAAGACTATTAAATCAATCAAGTCAATAATGAATGTCGATTATAATCATTAATTTAATTATCTATTGAATATATATTAATATTTACGACCACACAACAATCCTTGTCAATCCCTAACAGCCCTAAAAATAAGCAAAACTTTTGTTATAATTGAATTAATACCATTTTTCTTTGTTAATATCAGGTGTTTGTTACATGGAACATTGCCAGGAATGTAAATAATATGCAAATCGGGCTTGTAAGAATCAAAGAAAGAGAAAATAAACCTGATAACTCTGACAATTTGATGAATGTTGAGAGGGTAGCAGCTTGAGCTGTCATGACATTTTACTGAGCTACAAGCTGCTATTCTCCATTATATAAACAAATGAAGAAATCAATAATAAATAATAACATTATGTATGTATACCATAGATGAGAGGCAGAAAATTAACTGAAATTGATGTCAGGAAATTATATATTTGTAACTAATAATAATAGTTATACGAGGACTTGAGCCCTATTTGTTTACATTTTATTTGCTTTCTTAACCTTAATGCATATATTCCTTCATGTGAAATCTTTACTATCAGGTAGATATTCTCCCCTCAGTAATTAAGGAAAAATGACAACAGCTGTGGAAAACAAAAAGTACTGTTCGAAGAGCCAACTCCACAAAGTCTCGCACGCGGTATTTTGCATATTATTTACATTCCTAAACATTGCAGACTTAACCTAGATTTTGTGATGCCCATAGACAACTTCTACTTAGGCTGATTGAAGGCGCCGTTGTCGCAATTATTTGACAAACTCTACAGGAACAGCTGCTGATTAGAAGAAATGAGTGGTTTTTTATTGAAAAGGTAACGGGTTTTCTTAGGGTTTCAGAGTCTAATTACACAGATCAACAGTCAAAAATCATAAGGGGTATAAGTTTAGTTAAAGTTATTTAATTTTGTTCGTTGATTTCAAATCTGTAATATTTTTTTCGAGAGTACGTCGGTTTTCGAGAAATCAAACCCTACTTTTTGAACTTTTTTGGCCCATTTTTCAACTTCAACTTTAATTTGAGACTAAACGGACACTCATTTTGTGCATTAAAAAATAATGATCCTCTAGTATTTTTATAGTAACTTCCATTTTCAGTCTTTGCTTTGATCTAAAGGTACTCCTGGGGGCATAGGCGGTGGAAGTAGACCCAAAAGTCGGGCAAAAAGTTTATACTGAAATAACTCCTTGAATATTACATAAAATGGATTAGTAAGGAATGTATTAAAGAGCTGAGATTTACAGCTTTCAAATGAGATGTCAAGCATCCGATCAAAATCCTTAACTAAGAAAAAATCATCCATCTAAATGTTCAAACTTTCATTTAATTTCGATAAAAAATTCACTAGAACTCAAAGACTCATGATAGAGCTATCCAAAAACAAGTTCAATAGATTGACCTGTAGCCCTCAGAGGAATTGTGCAATCAGCTGAAAGTAATAAAATTCAAAAACATTGAGCGCCCATTCAATTACCAGGCAACTCCGAAGAAAGAGTGGAATCGCATAGCTATGGATATCAAAGTAAACGCATAGTGTAGCTTGAGGAGCACTCGGCAACCTCGCTACTTCATCATCATGAATGTGAACGGAACTGCATTGAGGAACACTAGATCAGTCTCCTTAATTTGAACAAAACAGGATCGGAGTTTCGAATAAAACGTGTTACTTCTAAGTAAAAGGAAGAAAGAAATAATTGAACATCTACAGACTTCTTGGAAATTTGTTCAATTCACTTTAAAAATGAGGACTTCATTCAGGCTTAGAAATAAAAAATATTTTCAACATCAAAGACCATAGAGTGTATAGTATATGTAATATAATCAAGTATGTATTTTCTTTAAGTCTTCAGCCACGAGTTCTAACGCTTAGTGAAATTCCAAGCATCTTTCCCTGTTTTATATTCCATCTCCAACGGAAAGAAAATAAATGGCATATCTTGGTCAGATCACTATTGAAGGAAGAGAAATTAATTCTCCAAAATATTTTCTTACTATCTGCATTTTCATTAAAGAAGTCAGTCTTCAAAGTCATAAAACAGAAAGTAAATACAAATATTCTTCAAGTTGTATTAAAAGGACAACTTCTAATGAGCTCCCTTCAATAGAAACTGAATAAATGTATTCTTATCCGAAAGATATGAACTTTTTTTCCTATATGCTCAAAGAATCAATGGAGAAAATGAATTCTCAGAAATAACTTTCGAATGAAAAAGTTATAGGAAAAGATTCAAAGATAACAAAATTAATACATATTTTAATATAATGATTGCATTTAAATTTATGTATATTTACGGATAATTTATTTACAAATTCTAACTTATTACAAGTATATTACAAATAAAAATTAGATTGATCGTTTTATATTAAAAATTTACAATTCTTGTGATGTGAATTTTTCAAATATCAACATTCAATCAAATGTTCGATATAAGTTAATGGAGTAATTTTTGACTTTTCTTACAATTATGCATTAATAAACATTCTATGACACATTAGAAAATTCTAGGGTCTTCAGTTTTATTTCTTGTAATTGATTACCCTTACTTGTCTATTTTCAAGCCACACATATTAACTAAGTTTGCATTCTTCAAATATACCTTGAATTATGTCAAAATGAATTGAAAAGTTGAAATATAATTGATACCTACATGTAAACTTAGCAAATAAGACTTTTATTTTATATAATTTTAAAATATATTGAGAGTAAACTTATCAAACTTTATGTCAATCAATCAATAAAATTAGTCAATAGTCGTTGTTTGACACCAATGATTGTACTTTTAGTCTTAAAACATCTTTGTATTAGAGAAAATATTATATTTGTAAAAAAGGAACAAAAATCTATATTTTAATCTATCATTAACATTTCTTATAAAACTTTAAATTAATTATTATTATTGCATTTCTTATAGAAACCTTACTTCTTCATTTAAATTTTTCCATTTTAACTCGGGAAGAGGTACAAAACCTTATATAAAATTATCAAAACTCAATATTTTTCCATAAAAATATTGTACAAACCCAATAGGTATTTGCTATTTGGATTTTAACAAAAAAAACTATAAATGTTTAAACTATTCAAAGAACAGGATTCGCAAAAACAAACTCCATGTATTATCTACTACAAAAGTGGAAAATCATTTTTGTTTCGTAGCCAAAAAAATTTCCTAAAGCTAACTGGCAGTTATTATAACTTTATATTATAGCTTTGCTACAGACTTGCAGGATAAGTTTGAACTGCTCTAATGCTCTTGTATACCCCCAATTAATTAATTGTTATTAATAATAACAAAGAATGATTTGAGAATTAGTTAAATGACTATTTTACTTATAATATCATAACTTTTTTTTCTATTTAATTCAAGAGGTTTAGACATTCAATAAACACATCCATTTAGAAGTGTAGCAGGAAATATCTATGTTCAAAAAGTGTCAAAATACCTCAACCATGAGACTATAGTACTAACAGTATTCTTTTATTATTTATACTATACCTTTTAGGAAAACAGCCTTAAAAAAATGTAGTCGGAACATTACTTACATAAACTACAAAACCTAGTTAATTTTATTTGGTATTTTTTGTTGATTAATTTGAGTGCAATGAACTTTTTGTTGGATTGGTTCTAGTAACTCCATATTACATTACTCATGAAAAATAATAACTGTCAATTGAAAAAGGAAAGATTTTTCATTTTTTCGTTGGTTATTTCTCGTTTTCATTCATATTAAATTGATAGTTTTAATTTATATTTACTGCCCAAAAACACAGATACTTTATACTCAATAGAATGAACTCAATAATGGAGAACATAGAACAATTACATATAAAAATGTTTGGTTTTCCTAAAAAGTGCATTCAATATGGGTTTAGTAATTGAAAAAAACATTCTAATTATATGGATTTACATAGATTATAATTTGCTAAAAAGTGTTTGTCTGTAAAAGTTCGAAGGAATTTATTAAAAAATTGCAAATCCTACATAATCGTGTTATCCAAATCCTAATTAGGTCACGTGGAGTAGAATATAGCTGTGTCATGTGTTCATTCTTCAGTAAGCTATTTGGCCTAGTTAAGAAGTCCCATCCATAGATGAAGTAGAAACCAGATTCCCAGGTTCTTCATAAATGTTGTTAAGGGTTATTCGAACTCACTCTGAAAAGGACAGTTCCATCAGAATTTGAGCACCAAGTTGGATTATTGGTTCTTAATTATACGGAAATTAAAAATATATTTGATTAAAATTGTAGCTCACGTACAATTTAAATGACAGAACAAGGGGTTTGTGCAAAGAAAAAAAGACAATTTTTGTTCTCTTGTATGCTTATGGTTAATATGCTAAAATGAACGATGCGACAAAAGTTTAAAAAAAATCATTTTAAAGTTATCAAAATTTAGAAATAGAAACAAAAATACGCTTATTGAAAATATACGTTGATTGGCTAAACTAAAATCTACTAATTGTGTTTGATCAATATTTAATTGTTCTAGCATAGATAGACTCTACGACCAAAACAGTCATTTTTTTTTCTCATGGTGTTAACATAGTCTCGATCACATAAAGTTTTGTTATCACCATGGTCCTAGATCATGCCTTGACCTCATCACTTGTCTTTAAACAAAGAATCATGCGCTAGATATTTTTGTGAATGAGACAGATTTTAAATATTAAAAAGTGGGTCCAAAAAATTTTTTAAATTAAAAAGTTATGTTTGTACCTTCAGTCTATTAGCACGACGAGCTTTTATATTCATTCACAACCTCAATTCTCAAAAGGGAAAGGAAGAATTTGGAAAAACAACTGGTAGCTAGTCTTCTGTATTTTCCTTGTTGCCAAGTTTTGAATATTGGGCAGAGTTATAATTTAGATATACTATACATTTATAAATTCCACCAATATACAGATCAATCTTTAATACTTGTATAATAATCAAAAATTCAAAAAAAGGGCGCACAATCCTTGATTTAATATATGTGAGATGATTCATAGAAACGATCCTGAAAAAAAAAAAACACGAAAAGACAAAAACAGTTTTTTTCATTTTCTAGCTATTTATACTTCATAGGAGTAGACCATGAATTTTTTATTATTCTAAATTTTGCAACTTATAAACAAAATTTTTAATAGATTCGTTAACATACCTTTTAGATAATTGTATATATTTTATGTATCATACCCTTTTTAAAAACATTATGCATGTTAACATGCGATTTTGTCTTCCAAAGAGTGATGAATATAATTTTTACTAAATAGATGGATAATAATTTATACTGGTACGATTACCGTATTAACCGATTAATATAATAGTAATGATGATCTTCATTTTTTATTTTCCTTCTCATCTGCGCCATTACTTTTTTATATTATTCTATATTTTGACTTCATTAGAACAAAATGTTGCTGCTAGATGTATATTTAGCATGTATTTAAAGGATCATTATTTGCTCAAAATCGCATCTTCTAGAGAACTAATTGAAAAATAATAATTATAGAAATTGTGGAGCAATTAATAAAGAATAGACATCTGCAAGGAACTGCATTTCACCAAAAAAATCATGGCATTGTTTCTATGTATCATCTCACATATATATTATATCTATTTATCAAAATAATTAATAAATTGAGTTCATAACACGTAAAGTCAGCTGCTTTAAATCAGGAAAGTCAACTGATGAAAAACAGCTGAAGGGAGAATACATAGTATTTTTGTTTATCCCGAGAAGCTCGTCGTGTAGACACCCAAGAGCATATGTACTATGATTTTATTTATCAATACTCGCATAGCATACTTCAAGATATCTCGCATCTTTTTATCTAAAAGAAGAAGAAGAAAAATACCTCTCAAAAAAGTGACTTTATGGAAAAAAATTTGCTCGAAGTAAAATATTTATACTTCTATCCTATAAAATGTTTCATTTGCTGACATTTTTAATATGTTTTCAGCCATTTTCTTGAGTTATAGAAAAGGTAGAATAATTATAAATATCATTATAAAATCTTCAATCATTGTTTTTAAAATATGCAAATATCTTTATTTCGTTAATGAATGAATAACCATTAATATCAAATTAAAAACTTGTAGATAATTATATATTTAGAGCAGAGATTACTATTTAGGTACTTATTTTTCTTAAAAATGAATACAGATAATGAAATCTTAATAAAAATAGCAATAAATCCAAAACTAATAAACCAATTTGGAAATTTGGAAAATTTCCTGTTTATTTAAAGTAATATCTACAACTTTGATTTGAATAATACCTTTCTAAAACATCAATTTAATTAAATTAATTACTATAAGTCCAAGAAGAGCTGTCTTGAGCCTGGAGCAAGGCTGTCACAGCTACAGTCATAGTATTATATCGACAGCAAATAAGCTGGTTTTCATAGTTACCATATCATTTTTCATTTTTCATCAAGGGGAGGGGCTACTCACACGCTTAAAAATCGCCGTTTTTTACATCACTGGTAGTCTGTCATTTCTAGGAATGTAAATAATATGCAAAATACCGCGCGCGAGAATTTGTGGAGTTGGCTCTTTGAACAGTACTTTTTGTTTTCCAAAGCTGTTATCATTATTCCTTTATTACTGAGGGGAGAACATCTACCTGATAGTAAAGATCTCACATGAAGGAATACATGGATTAAGGTTAATAAAGGAAATAAAATGTAAACAAAAAGGGCTCCTCGTATAATTATTTGTTAAAAATATATAATTTCCTGACATTAATTTCAGTTAATTTTATGCCTCTCATCTATGTTATTATTTATTGTTGTATATATAATGGAGAATAGCAGCTTGTAGCTCAGTAAAACGTCATGACAGCTTAAGTTGTTTCCCCCCTCGACATTCTTTAAATTGTCAGACTTACCAGGTTAATTTTCTCTTTCTTTTTATTTTACACACCCCATTTGCATATTATTTACATTCCTAGTCATTTCTTTCCAACTGTGGGATTACTCTTCGTATAATACCTATTATGTAATTTTTTACAGGTTAACATCAGTTATTTTAAGTTCACATAAAAGGTTCAAACGAAATATAAGCTTGATACCTGACAAAAATACTTTATTTTAATCATATTCTTTTTAAAGCTCATAATTGTACATCAATTGCTTATAATAATTGACAAAGTTAACTCTTGTTTCCTTTTTGTTTTTTAAATATAAAAGACACATATCATTCTTGTTTTTAAATCACGGTTTAATAACAAAGCTTGGACTTCTGACAAAATATTTTAAGATGGAACTTACCTTCAATACAATTCCGTCGTCACGTAGCTAGACAGAATAGTTTAGATGGTGAACATATCGTTTAACTCATTTATTATAATATTTGATACCACAAAGAGTTTTTTTACTGTTTTTAATATATCAATGATGCCTTGAACTTAACCCTCCAAAGTTTGAGTCTCAATCACTCAAGCTTTGAGTCATTAAATTGAATTCCAATTTCGGTAATTGGAACAATAGCCATATACTGTGTTTTTAGAAATTTACTTTTCGGATAATTCAATTTCTGTCTTTTAAAATTATGTATATAAATTTATAAATAATTATTTTATGATTGATTGTTTTAAATTAAAATAGTATTTAAAATCATATTCTAAATTGGTTTTATTTCAGAGTCAAAATCATAATATTTTATAATAAGGATCTACATTTTTAACAAATAAACCTCATTTTAAGGAACAAGTTTAATGAGAAATTGAGAATACTCAGCAGCATAAATGCTAATTTTAAGAATGCTTAAAGATTGGCAATATCCAAAAGTTGATCCGTGTCAATGGAACATTTGTATCTAATTTCACATTTTCGAATATCCTTGACTAAACTTCCAATCTTGGCTGCAGTTTTGTAGTCAAATCCAATTTTAAAAGCATCTTTATCGACTGATAATTTGTCCAAATTCTGTGATAAATTAAAATGAGAATATAAATTTCTGAGATGGGATTTATGTATCAAGACTTACATTCCCGAATGCAAACAATATGGGATTATCCTTTTGATTAGAGGCTGCTAAACTGCAAATCATTTTCCTCATGCACTCCTCTGGCTCTAATTCGTGAATAATTTTGATATAGGGGGTGGAGTCCATCTCCTCTTGTACTTCATCCACTTCCTCAGTATCTACTTCACGACGTCCTCTGCCTCTTGTTCGTCGTCGTCTACCTCCTCCGCCTCTATTGGCTAAAGCAAGAGCACCCAAACCGAGGAGTTTGGCTCCAACAGCTGCTCCTGCGATTCCAAGAAGATTAGGAGCAATTGTTGTTCCAATTGCAGTAGCTCCAGCAACTGCAGTAGCACCTGGAACAACAGCTGCTGTGGGAAAGAAAATTCCCTCGGCAAAATGTGTTGCAAGAAGGAGTGTGAAGACGAAAGAGACGGTTTGTGTATGCATCTAGGGTAGATATTTTTTATGATATTACATACGTGGATAATGATTTAATGTTCAATTAATTGTCATCTTCATTATTTTACTCACCCTTTGATTGTATGAGAATGGATAGATGTTGACTGATGATGTGAAAAGAATAGTCAAGCCTTTTATATAAGGATTCATAGAAGCACGAGAGTTGGTTTTTTTTTGTTCGTTCGTTTCGCTAAAATAAGCACAAAGAATTTCTTTCTTTATTTAGTAGATATGAACTACGGTCGTTATAAAAAATAGCCCCTGGCAAATTGAGGAATTTACGAACTAATTACATGTGTATATGATCAATGCGGATCGAAAATATTAATCTTAATACAAAATACATAATAAGAGTGAATAAAATTGGATATTTGAATTGTCATTTAAAATTCGAACTCACATTAGCTTGATGAATATAAATTGTTTCATCCTAGAGTTATCAATTAATTACTCAACATTTTTAACACAAGCTCCACTCTAATTTAGGAGGCAAAAGAAAAGTAATTCATTAATGGTCAAATCTCTACATAGACAAATTATAAAAATGTGGTTTAATTTCTGAATGTCTTTGTCCCGTTATTAAGACTAGGACCAAAGCAATTTAGATTTAAAAAATTATTTTCTATCAAAACAAGATCAATTTTTTAATCTTGGTCTCATTTTCAAACCAGTTTCAAACATTTCTGAGTTGCTTTAGGCATTTGGTGGGTATAATTTAATAGCAATTGGAAATAAATCCAAGAAACGATATTGTTTTACTATTGAGATATACTTAAATAATAAATATTAATAATGGGAAAACAACTAGAACATTATACATGATGTTATCAAGGGCTGATTTAAATAATCTCATTTGATACTGACTCGAGGGAATAGGCAAGACCAGACTATTTACAGTTCTTGGTCTTAAAATTGGGATTGTTATAACACCCCATTCATGAGTGACTTTAATTTGAGTCCACTTATTTCCATTAATCATTTGTAAATATATTTGTCTCTTATGCATACCTGAGCTTGCTTTTGTATACATAGTTCCATACGATGACCTTTCATTTAAAAATCAGTTCATCAGGTAATTGGGTAACTTTTCCCCAACTATGTAATTATTTTTTATTTAATAATCGATAATTGTTCGGCACTCATCCAGAAGACGGGTCCCATCATTTTGAATAAAAAAAGGTACACCTTTCATAGAGGGAGCAACTAGCACTTGGGGAGGAAGATAGAAAGAGAAACAACCCTCCAGGGATGAAGGAAAAATAAGTCTTGGGATCCATATCCATGCTTCTGACTCCGGCTCAGGACGAAGCAGAATGTAACCAGTGACGTGAGATAATGCAATCAATCCCATGGATTCCTTTAATCACAATCCTAAGTCCCTCTCTCCGGATTCCAACCCAAGCCAAGGAATTCTTCAGAATCTCTCCGAGTCCGAGGGGATTCATCAACTTTCTAGAGATGTGCTATTATTCTCTGTAGTTGTCTGCTCCTATTGTCTATTTCGAACTCGTGATTTTTGAATGATCCATCACCACTTCCAAAGTGACCCTTTATTATTCAAAATTATGGGACCCGTCTTCTGGATGAGTGCCAATTGTTCAATGCTTAATAAGAGTTAATTTGAGTTTAACCCATCAACGTACTAATAAGGGATAAAGAAGTAGACTTCAAAACACAATGAAAGTTTTTATGTTTGGTGGATAGCATCGTATCTACCGATACTCAATCATTGATATCAACGATATTGCTAACTATTTCTAAAAAATATATAATTAATATCAAATTTGTTGAAGAAAGAAAGAAAATTAGATGCACATTATAGTGGTTTACATCGTAGGTATACAATTTAACAAAATTATGTGCTCCCAGATCAAACGCTCTGGATATTATCTGCTCCAATTTGGGGATATCATGCGTGCCATCTACTTATTAGCTACCAGTGATAAACAAAGTTTTGAAAGTAAATGGAAATTTCTTTCTATTTTCTATGACAACTCCAATTGAAGTTGAGGTCGAATGACGTACATGAAACTCTTCAATAAGAGTAACCCTACACTCAGCTGCATTTATTCGTATATTGGTAAACTATTATTTAATTACATTAATATACTAACACTCGATATCAAAATTTGAATTTTGCCGGGTTTTAATGGTTATTTGATGTATATTGACTTTTAAGTAAAATAACACAAAAATATAATCTTTTTTTATGAATTCGGACTCGTAAACAAATGCACTTGGATTCGGAAAATGTGGACTCAAATACCGCTCAGCCACATAGTTTTGAGTGCAAATTAAGTCAAATTCATTTAAAAATGACCCGTATCTGGACTTGAACTCAAGTACAGCCTACTGCTCTGCTGAACTGGAACCTGAAGGGCAAGCAATATCAAAAGATTCTCTTTTGTACCATTCTAACGTTTACTTTAGATCAAAATACAAAATTGATCTTGTTTTTTTCTTTGTGGTAAAGGAAAATTTTAAAATAGTTGCTTTGATCTTGGTTTTGACTCTGAGACAGAGACTTTGAGGGGTCAAGACCAAAACGATAACAAGACCCTCAAATGTTGATCTAGATACTAACATCGATCTGGAAAATCCCATAGAATCACCCTAATACACGTGTATACATTTATGAATATCAATATATACACTTTCCATAGACGAGGCACATATTATGTAATTTCAATAAACATGTTTGATTAATTATTATTGGTTATTTAATTAATGCATATACTTTTGAATATGCAACCCTTTGTTTAAAGATGTATGTACTTACATACATTTATTGCATTGTTCATCCATCTGGTAGACACAAATTCTCGTACAACAAAACTCTTCGTAGGACAAAAAAACTGCCCCCCCCCCCTCGAGGACAACACCCCTCACTAGTAGAAGGAAAGAGGCTAGAGAGTTTTATAAAATCTTAAGGGATTGATGAAACATTTACTTTCTCAATACTAACCCCAAGCACCCTTGTAATATCATCTCTACCTGCAGTCCCCTAGAGAGTAAAAAAACAAAAGAAATACCAGCCATTCAAAAATAATTTCTTTCCAAAAAAATATTTGTTTCTAAAATTATGTATGATTTAATGGAGATCTAATATTGACGCTATATGTAAATTAAGTGATAGAGGTTTAGTAATTATAAATTTGTAATTTTGCGAGGAATAGATTACGGTAGATATAATTGGTGTAATATAAAGAAGTTCATTATTTTTGCATGAAATTGAAGGCTTTATTTGGCACAATTTGAATAATCCGATTTAAATCAATTATGCACCATTGCCATTTTGATTGTATCTCCACTATGCCTCTTTCATAGAAAATCTTCTTTCTATACACAAAAAACTGGGACAATCGATTTTTGCAAGCTTCTATTAAAGCGAATTTTTCACGTGTTTTTGTTACAAAAAATATTTTATTGATTTTTGAGTCAAAACTGATCTAATGGTACAAGGGAGGGGGGGGGGGAGAGAAGTTGAAAATTTTGTCGACTAGTGTTATATTATATACTATAATAATAATAATATCAATAAAATATCTGACGGAGTAGACTTAAATTCCTCGAACATCGATAATGGAGGTAAAAATATTTAGAGTTAGCACAAAAATTCCTGGTAATTTTCCCTTGCTCAAAGGATTCAACATTGCCTCCCTGGACTACTCAAAGCCCCCTTGTTTCTTCGATGAGTTAGTAATGGCTTTAATAAAAGAAAAGATCCTTCCACCAGAGTTGTCATAGCTAAGAATGTAAATCATATGCAATTTTTTTTTTCCCTTAAGAAGGTAACATCAACTTTACCTCAACATAATGTTTTACAAGAAAAACAGTCTGCAAAGATTATATCATGGAGAAGAACAAAGGAAAAATTAAAAAATGGATATCATTCATTGAGGAGAATGGAGTTAATGATATTTGTGAATATAATAATGAATCTGGAGTAACGTATTGTAATGTTTGTGGTTTGATGTTTTCATTTGTATACATATACAAAGGAAAATAGCAGCTACTAGCTCAGTAAAACGTCATGACAGCTCAAGCTGCTTCCTCCCTCGACATTCATTAAACTGTCAGGGTTGCCAGGTTGATTTTCTCTTTTTTTTTTATTACAAGCCCGATTTGCATATGATTTACATTCCTAGTCATAGCCTCAATAAACTTCTCAAATGTTTGAAATTAAAGTAATAAATTTCAAAATAGAAATTGATTATGTTATCTCTAAGATTTAAGACTTTTGGGATGTAATTTCCTGGATTCCTCAACTAATGGAATTATTTCATTATGGTCATTCTAAATCTCCATTTCATTCAATTAAGAACATTTACTTTCGAAAGGTTCAAGTGTAATATCATGGCATAGATGGTGAAAATATATTTTCCCTCAACTTCTTTCTTTGTCTTTGACTACAATACTTCACTTTGAGACTCAATGAACTTTGTGATGACGTAATAAGAACTTTTTCATTACAAAGGTCCATGAATTTGGCTAAATTTGGATGACCAACGATATTGAGTGGGACATTAAAGGAAAATAAGCAACTGAGTCCGATCAGTAATGAAATTAGACGTATCCAGATTGTCTTCAATTAAGTTCCTTGAATAAATCTCTATATTTATCTTGTGATTACAGCTTTGAAAGTGTTGTCTAATGTTTAAATTTATCAAGACTTTTATCCCAAAATCACTAAAACGGCATTCTACTCACCTGGGATCCTCGTTGTAACTTTAAAAAAATTCACCTCCATTATCAACGATCAAGGACTTTATAATTAAATCGATCAGAAATTTATTGGTCATTCCTTTGTGTAGAAATTAATTAAATCGTAAATCGTATTATGTGTTAATAACTTTGTAATTTTCTCCTATATGCTATGTTTTCTAAATATATACATTACATATATATGTGAGATGATACATTGAAACGATGATAAGATTTTTTTTGGCGAAATGAAGCTCCTTACAGATGACTATTCTTTATTAATTGCTCTACAATTTCTATTATTATTATTTTTTAATTAGTCTTCTAGAAAGTGCAATTTCAAGGAAATAACACTGATCAACAGTCAAAAATCCTAAGGGGTATAAGTATAAGAGTCCTCAACTTTGAAGAAATCGTCCATCCAATTGTTTAAATTTTTATCCAATTTCCAGCTAAAATTTGCGAAAAATCTAAGGCTCACGGTAGAGCTATTTAAGTACAAAGGATTCGGCCAACTTTTGGGCCTACTCCCGCACCCTACGCCTCTAGGATCGCCCTTAGGTCAAAACAGAGACTGCAAATCAAATTTGCATAAAAACACTAGCTAATCATTATTTTTTATTGCTCAAAGTTTAAATGGCTTAAATGAAGTGAAATTGAAGTTGGAAAATGGGCCAAAAAAAGCTAAGAATGTAGGATCCGATTTCTCAAAAAATTTAGGACTCTTGAAAAAAAAATTACAGTTTTGAAATCAGCGTGCAGGATTTTTGAAAGTTCGAATTTGTTGATCAGTGTAATTATCCTTAAAAAGTCACACTAAATTAATCATTAGATCTTTCCTATGTTATTATAATTTGAAGTTAAAACTAATAAATGACATCCTTTACAGCATATATGTACATGTGAGACTTAATCTTTATTAAGTATTACAAAAAAAGTGATCTAATACTCTCATGGAAACACTGGGGTAGTACAAGAGCCAAATTTAGCTAATTTGCTGAAGAACAGGGGCTAAAGTAGTAATTGGGTTACATGTAATGCACATTCTTAAGGCTTGCAGTCTAAAGGAATACATGTATTTTAGCTAATCATACAAGTTCAATGTCAACCAAATAAGGATCAGGTCCAATTCCACGTAAATTATTTTTTTACAACTTCATAGCTTATAATATGTAATTTTTTGATATATATGAATTTCAATTTATTTCCTTCATTATGACTCTTCTATGTCTGGGCATCAATTCCTCAAAGTCTAGATATATTTTTTACGTGTCCGAGTCAAGTCTCAAATCTTTGAGTTAAAGTCCAATTAAAGTAGTTATTTTTTTCTCTTCAAGTCTATAGTCAATGCTTAATGAGACTTATGTTCAACTCATGTTCAAGTCTTTGATAACATCTAATTTAATTTATTTCTTTTTAAATTTCGTACAAAATTTCTTACAAATTTATTAATCATAATGCTAGAATAATTACTTGTATTAAATTTAATTAGTATTTTAAATCACATTTAAAATTGATTTTATTTCGTCTATGAACCAAATTAATATTTTACAACAAGGATCTGCATTTTTAACATATAAGCATCATTTTAAGGAACAAGTAGAAAATTGAAAATACTTAGTAGTATAAATGTAATTTTAAGAATGCTTAAAGATTGGCAATATCCAAAAGTTGATCCGTGTTAATGGAACATTTGTATCTAATTTCACATTTTCGAATATCCTTGACTAAACTTCCAATCTTGGCAGCAGTTTTGTAGTCAAATCCAATTTTAAAAGCATCTTTATCGACTGATAATTTGTCCAAATTCTATGATAAATTAAAATGAGAATATAAATTTCTGAGATGGGATTTATGTATCAAGACTTACATTCCCGAAAGCAAACAATATGGGATTATCCTTTTGATTAGAGGCTGCTAAACTGCAAATCATTTTCCTCATGCACTCCTCTGGCTCTAATTCGTGAATAATTTTGATATAGGGGGTGGAGTCCATCTCCTCTTGTACTTCATCCACTTCCTCAGTATCTACATCACGACGTCCTCTGCGTCTTGTTCGTCGTCGTCTACCTCTTCCGCCTCTATTGGCTAAAGCAAGAGCACCCAAACCAAGAATTTTAGCTCCAGCAGCTGCTCCTGCGATTCCAAGAAGATTAGGAGCAATTGTTGTCCCAATTGCAGTAGCTCCAGCAACTGCAGCGGCACCTGGAACAACAGCTGCTGTGGGGAAGAAAATTCCCTCGGCAAAATGTGTTGCAAGAAGGAGTGTGAAGACGAAAGAGACGGTTTGTGTATGCATCTAGGGTAGATATTTTTTATGATATTACATACGTGGATAATGATTTAATGTTCAATTAATTCAATTGATTTTACTCACCCTTTGATTTTTGGAGAAAGGATCGAAGTTAACTGATGTCATGAGGACTGAAGTAAAACCTTTTATATAAAGATTCTATAGGAGCACAATACTTGATTGTTTTTTTTTTTTCGTTTCGCTAACATAAGCACAAATAATAAAAAATAAATCGTTATTTAGTAGCTATAAACTACGCTCATTATAAAAAAAAGTTATTGGTAAATTGAGGTATTTACAAACCAATTAAATATGTAAGTGAAAAATTTGGATCGGAAAAAATTTACCATAAGCAAAAATAAATGATCAAAATTGATAAAATTAGGTAACTCCAATGTAATTTAAAGTCTCAACTCATATTAACTTGATAAATATATATACATTCTTGATTAATTAATTAATTACTTAAATTTTTATAACACAAGCATCACTCTAATTTAGGAGCCCAAAGAAAGGTAATTCATAGATGATCAAAATTTTATAGATTTTTACATAGATATATTATTGAAATGTGGTTTAAGGTTAGGGTCAACTATTTAATCTTGGTATTGATGTAGTCTAGAGTTCTTGTGGCCTCGACTTCCCAAAGTTATTTTATCGGATAAGGGTACCACAACACTAATCTATTGTATATATCATATAAATATCTCAATCGATATTAATTATAATTGGAAATAATTGTTTTAATTTTAATCATCAATTTTTGTTAAATATGAGTAAGTTTGTAATTGATTTTAATTAGTAACAAATGGTACTCGTACCATGGAACTGATACTGTATTTACTGATATATCAACAGGTTTTAGGCATTTCAGAGTCATTTTAAGCATCTGTTGGGTATGATCTACAAGTTATTTGAAACAAATTAAATCAAAATCCAATTATATAATTATATATTAACACTCTGTAGCAAAATTTGAGCTTTTTTTTTGCCAGGTTTTAATGATTATTTGATGTATATTGACTTTTATGTAAAATAACACAAAAAAATGGAATCTTTTTTTTATGAATTCGGACTCGTAAACAAATGCACTTGGACTCAGAAAATGTGGACTCAAATACGGCTGAGCCACATAGTTTTGAGTCCAAATAGAGTCAAATTTAAATAAAATGACTTAGACCTAGCCCATAATTCTGCACAACTGGAACCTGCGGAGTAAACAATGTTAAAAGTTTCTTTTTTTTGTACTATTCTAATGTTTACTCGAGATCAAAATACAAAGTTGTTTTTTTAATGTTCCTTTTTAAAAAAGAAACATTTTAACATAGTTGTCTTGATCTTGGTTTTAACTCTGAGATCAAGACTTTGAGGGGTCGAAACCAAAACGATAACAAGACCCTCAAAAGTTGATCCAGATACTTGTATTGATCTCGAGAATTCCATCACTATATCGTAATTAACATAATTTTGAATATGCAATCCTTTATTTAAAGATGTATGTACCTACATTTATTGCATTGTTTATTCAACCATATATGCACATATACTTAACTTATTTTGAAAGTGTAACCGCATTTGAGGTACGGATCAAAAATTATCTGCTTAAATGCGTGTTTTTTCTTCTTCTACTTTTCCTTCGTCTTACTCACAACCATTGATAAAAACACCTGTGTAACTATTTTACATGAAAAAAAAAAAAAAAACCATGCTTAAAACAATATCCGGGAGGTAATTGCTTTTATCTTATCGATGAATATGTATGTATTGTGATTGTACATACGTGACACTTTTGTTCAAATAAATGTCTTGACAATCAATTATGAACGAAACATCAAATCAAATGATCAAGTCATTTAGTAAAATAATTAAAAGATAAAAACTTGAGAGACACATAACTAACAAATTGAATTAATTATGTGATACAGATCTATTCATATAATTTTTCAATACATGATTCTAATAGTTGAAAAATAATCTTTTGTGCTACGTAAAACCTCATCATAATGTTTAGAGATATTCAATTCTTTCAAACTTTTACTTATTAAATGTATCAATTCTCCAAAAGTAAATCTTATCCTGGCCGAAATTCAAAATGATATGAAATTAAATTTATTTTTCACGAAAATTATTTTTACAATATAAAAATATAAAGTCTAATTAAACCTACACACACGGTCTTACTTCAATATAAGATCTTTAAATTACCTGACAATATGACATAATCTATTCATTATTTGACATAGCCGAAGGAAAAAGGGGGGCCTATAGGACAAGCCCCTCCCAGATTTTTGTTTAAAATGTTCAACCTTCAAATGAGGTGTTTTTGTTTTTTGAAATTGCTGAGCCCTTCAAGCTTAAAATCTGACCCTGTCATTCATTTGCTGTCAAATTTAGATTAAAACAACACTTTTGTTTTAACCAATATAATTACTTTATCCAAAGACCATCTAAAACATAAAATTTTTTATAAAAAGACTAAGCTTCATTACATAAATTTATTTCTTTACCCAATAACTAATTTTAATTACAATTGTTCCATAAAATTCATTGAAGAATTTTCTTTCAATTTCATTCATTTTGGAATGATGAAGTCCATTTTTTAGATGCACGAAGTTTATGGTAGTACAAGAAGTCTCTTGTAAAAAGAGAATACAAATAATTTTTGTATGCATATCTGTGAATTATATGATTTTTTATTTTGATATGTTTCAAATAAGTGTATAAGAACTACATTTTGATTTCAACGTAATTTTCTTTTTATACGAAATGATCGATTTAATCTCCATTTAATAAATTAATAACACCTGTACTTATATACTTTAATTACATAATACATAATTAAATTTCAGATACATTCAGTCTTTAAAATCTTTTGCATTTGCAGGTAAACTTTTGAAGATATTCTTCATTTTTTTTTAAATAATTACCAACTGCCTAATTATTGAGCTGGAAGGATATTTTGGGTGGTATTTTGAATGTACAGCCTGAATTTGTATATATAATTAATTTTCAAATCTGTATTATATCTTAAGGACAGAATGAAGGTCAAATTAAAGGCTACTTTTGCTCAAAGTACATATATATTACTAAATGCTGATCTTATGAGAAGTCGTTGACAGAAGAAAAAAAATACTATTTCGAAGAAAAAGTTACTCCAAAAACAATTTTTATCCTTATTATGATTGAACAGTTTTTTAGCTCCTATCATGGTATTACCCCACTAATACATAAATGTACACTATACTTTAATGTCAAAAGTTTTTTTTTTCTAATTCTATTTTCCTTACTAATGTTTTGCACTTAGATTAAACGAAATCAAATTAGCTCTTGTTCAGCTTTGAACAATTCAATGAGGAAATACTCCATAGTTGGGCTCCATTGACTAAGTACCAACTGATGTAGGACCTTTTGCCAGATCATAGAATAAAGATAATGACGTAACAAATGGAATGATCAATGCTAATTTAAGCCAGTTTAACATTTAACTCCTGAAAATGAATTTAGCTACTTTATTAATCGATCTTCGACACTAAATACTATATTGAATTATTTCGAGTTATTTCGAAGGAAATTGACATTTGCTAAATACAAATAGATGATTTATAGACTCTTACTTACAATTCAATATTTGATAATATCTAACTCTTAATTACATACGAATGTATGTACATAAATCGGGAGTTGATCTTTAGAATATGTATAGTAAATTATATTACTTACAAAGTCACACAGTTTTAAAAAAAGACATTAAAGGGAACACATTTCTTTATCTTTATGTCATTTGAGTGATTTATGTAAGTCCAATTTTATATTGTAGAGTCTAGGAAATGAAATACTTATTACTGCATTGATGGTAATCCTGTGTCTATGTAGATGATGCCAAAAAAAATCAGCAATTTGTACATTCAAGAAGGAACTACTGTCTGTTGTCAATATAATTTAAATTGCCTTAGATCTGTATTTTGAACATTCGACGTCACTATGTAGGGGGTATCACACGAATCAAAAATCAAGATATCACCATAGAAATGCTTATAAATAAATGGATTTGTTGAGAGTAAAGGTTCCCTTAACTAAAAAGGGAGGTCCAGGGGGAGGGGGGGGGGGGTTCACACCCAATCTATTTATTTGCAAGCATTTCTATTTTCATGATGCAACTTTTAAGAAGGTTGGATCAGTGATAGTTTAATACACCCTAGTGTATTATAGGTTTATTTTAAATGATTCCTTCAAAACATACTAATAAATAGTATAGAAAAGGATCTGACCGAGTAAACCAAAAACACCTCAAGCTTCTTGCTTGAAATGGTCATATTTTTTCCCATTACATATATACGTCCAATCCTTGCTTGAATGATTTAATATTTGGAATTGCCATAATTTTTTAGCAATAAAGGGAGTAATAGGAATGGTTATTACTCCACAATACAAACATACATATATTTAGATATGATGTGTATTTAAAACACAATAATAAAAATTATTTACAATTCTGTGTATACGCAAGGATTACGTCATCATTTATACTATCTGCGCTCTTCTCAGAATATAAAAATTTCTTTTTTGTGAACCCTCTATTTTTGAGAGTCTGTCTCTCATTGATACATTATATTTCATGCTGAAATGATTTTCATGCAATTGAACGAAATCCGCCAGCAAATCATTCCTATAAGATCCCTTTTTGTATTAGGATGATATCATTTTATTTCCAAAACATGAATATCAGTCATAGATTTTTCTACTACTCCTGTCCCTTGATAAATTGAACTCAAATAAAATTCCCTCCTATTTAATAATGAAGAGTTGGGAAGATGTGACCAGGTATTTTTGAGTCTGGAAGAAAAGTAGAGAGATGGATTTAAGGGTGTTATGTATACATATATAATTATATATGTATATAATTATAAACAAATCATGTAATTTTTATATTTGATTTATGAGTCCTTTTTGAGCGTTTGTTTATAGGTATTTTTGAAATATTATTTCATTGTTGCATTTTTTGTAGTATAATAAATGTTGTTTTAAGGTTGTATGTATTATAATTACCCAGTATTTGTGTTTTATGAAACCACACATATGCAATAAAACTATCTTGAACAATGTTGGTGAGGCTTTTGGTTGCTTTAACAAAATAATAAACAGGAGACATATTGAATTGTTTACGAGTCTCACCTATAATCTTGAATAAATAAATACAAACTTTCAAACAAATTCATTTTTGAAAATGTAGTTTTAGAACCTGGGTGGTGCCTCTGCTGTATTTCCTTAAGTTGAAGAGCCCTAAGTGAAGCATAATTATATAGACAGTCAGTACGATGTAAAGTTAGCCCAAGAAGAGTACTGAAATGTCCCATGATCCCAGGATACAAATATGTACATAGTTATAAAAATATAGAAGAAAATTTGGGTCATTGCGTAAGACCCATCACATTTATTTCTCCATCCTACATCAAGATGTCCATAAAATTACATATAACCATTCTATACTAGTATTAAAGAATATAATCCAACAGTGGAGATGAATAAGCTAACTAACTGCCAACTGATTTTGGGATTTCTTTCATTTTGAAGGAAACTTTGTAGGATTCGATAATATCCCACCGTGTCCTTAACGAAAAGAAACAATTATAACAACCTTTTTTATTTGATAATAATTAATCTAATTCACGTCATATATACGTATCAAATGATGTATTGCGTCTATTTTATAGATATATTAGGGTTTATTACAATGACATGAAAATTTACAATCTCCCTTATTGGAGTTCTAAATGTTGACTAGTTGATAATTTATCATTGCACTTACTCTAAATAAATAAATAAGAGTTCAAGGTGTTGATAAAAATTGGATCATTCCAACGGATTTTGGACCTTTTTCTTATTGGAGGAAAGGTTGATAAAGGTTCAATAAAGATTACATCATTACAGTTATAATTGTGAAAAAATGATTTCACAAATATTTTAACGTATTTTCTTTCTGCATTTATTTTCTTATATAATATAATTGAATATGCTCTTATTTTTGCCGCATTTATATTTGAAAGAGAATTAATTAAAACAAGATAATAATCTCCACAGCAACAGTCCCTCTCTATATGTATATTTTAATAAATTTTCACTATTTAACTCACATTTTCCCTGGTTTTCCCCTTTTCATTTCTTACATATGGAATGTTTGTTACATAAGTGTGTATTTTCTAAGAGTTAATGCTACCCAATTAGGGGCACAATTACCCTGAGGAAATGAGAATAAATAAGCAAATGTTGCTAAGAAAATATGTTGAACTACAAACAACTTCACATTATTTTTATGACTTTGAAAAATATTTAAAAAGTAATGGGGAAAAAGTTTCTAATCAGTTTTAAGAAAAATTCTGGAAATTTTCTTTCATGTGTAAGATTGTAGCGTTCTTCGAGAAGTTTCTTTTATGCCCTGATATATATGTATTATTATTGTTTTATGGTTCTAGGAAGATTGCCTGCTGAAAAATTGCCATAATCAGAAGAAGAAATTCTGTCCATTTACCTTTGAAAACATTTACATACATTATATTTTTTTGAAAAGTGGGCTCCTCTAACTTGTGCTAGGTATGTAGGATTGGAGAGGACAAATATGTAAGACGCAAAATGAAAAAAAAAATGAAACTTTAAAAATAAGTCGTACAAATATCTAACATTCGGTGAAAAATTTGATACCATAATAACTGCGTCCTAAAATAAGTATTTTTGTTCAGTGTTTTGAAAAAACCCAGAAATGCTGTTAAACATAGATAGCGGCTGTCGAAGCTGCCATTGAGACAAGGTATATATACTTGTTAAGTGTTATATTACATTGATACTTTGAAGCCCTCGTGGACCTTGTGTATAATTTGGAAAATTAGGGGAGGATATGTCTTGAAGCGGTAGCGGTTAGCGTTTAGTTTGCATCAGGGCCCCAAGTATATACCACACAACCTTTTGTCACGGGCACAGATGATTTTGCTTGTGGTTCCTTGTAGTGGCTGGAGTGGTGTTTAACCGAGGTCCCACAGTTATCCTGCACAAATTCTGTGTGCCTGGAAAGACTATCTAAGAATCTTATGATGGGTCAAACCCATCTGTGAATGGGAATTTTCTGCAGATGGCCGTTTAATAGACGGTTATATGCGGGGGTGCAATTTTCTTGTACGCAATCCTCCGTGCACTTTGTTTTGTATAATTGTTAATAAACAAGAAATACATTTCTTGTTTTACAACGAGAAACTTGTCAAGTCCAGTTAGTATTAAATAAAAAGATAAAATAACATCTATAATTACGATCAGCCGAGTAAAACCATTGATAATAAACTTGAATCAAATTCATTTTGGAAAACCTAACTAGAAGTAACAATTTTGATTAATATATACTATAAATAGACGAAAGACTTCTACCTGTAATGTCATCCGAATTAGAGATCATAACAGTAAATAATACTAGAGTTACTTTTTATATTTCTAACTTTATATAATGTAGGGTTGTAAATTTTGAAAAATGACCGATATTCATTTTTTGGAGGGAAAAAACCACTTTTTCACGCCAGTACCTCAAACACTTTTTGATCTAATTTTCTCAAGGATAAAATATTAATTTTGTTTTTAGAGGGAAAATATGGCAATAATATTAGCCAAACTTTGACCGATTACCAAAGATTCTCAAAGTATATATGATCAGTTCACAATTATGTCAGTCGGAACCTAATTTTGAACTGTACACGGTCATTTTTCTGTCAAAAATCATTGAAAAAAAATTGAAGAAGTCGTAAATCATTAATCATCTATTCAAACAGTGAGAACTCTCACACATCTGTTCAAAATAAGAAGTTTTTAAACAACTAAAAGATCGAATTGATTGATCACCCGTTCTACAGTCTGGATTCAGTAGAACAATTTTATAAGAAAAGGTAGTTTAGTTCAAAGTTTTTAATTATCTCCATTGGAGTAGAAGAACTGCTCATATAAATTGATTCAAACGCATGGCAATATATTTTTTCTTTTGAGGAAAATATTTTGAAAAGCTATAAAACCCATATTGATAGCTTATTTTTTATATATTTCATTTAAATAAATAGCAACTCTCGTAATAGTTTCAAATTTGTGTTTAGTGTTCTGATGAACGTTGATTAATTGAGCTTAAATTATCTCATGTTAAGTTGTCCACAGATGGGAAAAATTGACACGCTACCGGCTGATTTGGTTCCCTTTTTTTTCACTGCAAGATACAATAAATATTGCAACGTATCCTCAACAGAAAGAAAAAATATATGACGACCGGATATGACGTATTTATTTCATAATATAAGAAAGGTTGAAACATACAAATAAGATGACATTCTGATTGCTAATAAAAATATTTTTTTTGTCATTAAAACCCTTATAAGTAGTAAAAAATCATTTATTAAATAACAAAATATTTTTATTTATATTTCAAACGCAGTTGGCACAAAGTGTTCAAGATACATTTACAGTTATGAATTGATATTCAATTATATTTTGAAGCATTCAAAAAACTACTTTGTACTTATGTAAATAAGTGCAACATGAATATTATTAGAGTCTTTGTTAATAGAGGCTATTTTTTTCACCGAAACAAAAATGTTACGTAATGATTGGATGATGGAAATAGGTACATAGATACTTCAAGATCTTTTGGGGAATACCATGAAAACCAAGAAAACACTGATCATATATTATTATTATTATTATTACTCATTGATCCCCTGAGGTCCCGGTAAACATGTTCATAGATAATAAACCCATGCATAGTTATAACCAAGAATAAACTTAATTTTGTATGTAGATTCTCATGATTTAGCATTTAAGCTGCTTTTCTTCCATACGTGCTTATGATTAATGCAATTCCTTTTAACAAAAATTTATCCCTCTTTGTTTAACAAATGTATGCTTACGAAGAAGGTATTTCATAGATTTTTTTTTCTTTCTGCCTAACTGTTTTTTGTTTTTATTTTACACTGAAATAGAATTTAATGATTTAATGATTTATTTTCTAAAGTTTTAAGCAACTATGTACATACTACATCATAATTACTCTACGTGACAAAATTACATAGGTACTTACTTATCTATTTATATAGTTACATAAATAACCAAGGTATATAAAACATCGTTTATAAAGGCACCATTCATTACAAAAATGTAACAGTTTGATCATATCTTTTTGAACAAAAGTGAGAATTATTCTACGTTCTTAAAGACATTTAATAAAAAGTTCATTTTTGAAGTATCCATAGAGTTGATAAAGAGAACTGATAATTAAATGATTATAATTAATGTGTATTTTACAAATCGACGCAATGCATCATTACAGTCATTGTTTGGCTAATTTATACATATACAGCGTGAGTCCCTTAATTCGTTTGACTGAGCATCACGGTCAGACAGGAGAACTGGGGGGAAGAAGCAGGATGGATTAAGGGTAATTTGATCCCAAAAAAGAATATAGGCTATGCTTTGTTGACCTTTTAGATTGCTCAAGTCTCTAGAGATTGATTTTGAGAATAAAGTGCGATTTGAAGGCTTACAAGGCCAAATTTGAGATTACCTATGAAGTCAAAAGTTTCAAGAAATGGTCGATTTAGGGGTTTTGGGTGACATTTTGATGCAAAAAAACTGTCGCAATCAACTGTTTTAAGCTAGTTACAATATATTATTAAGTCATACTATTCTCTCAGAGACTAAAAATCAATGGATTCTTTCTTATGGCGTTATCTGAACCACTGAACTGATCTATATTTTTCGTAGTTTTCGATTTTTCTACCCCTCATGCGCAGTGTTCTACACGTTGATTCGTTAGGCTCAAATGAGTTCTTGTCAAAGTGAGAACAATTCCCAATCATAATTATTGAAGAATAGTCTCCCACATACTCAATTAGAACCATAGAGAAAGTTTCCTATGATTTAAACCATTTGTCTTTCCCCTTTTTGTAAGAATAATATTGCAAAATGATAATGATGATATTTACAATAAATTAATGTCTACCTTATAGACTCAAATTGACGTCTCTCATATAGACATGACACATTATGCATGAACATATTGAACTCCAGATCCATGAAAATGTTAATCAAAGTTTGTGAAATTCAAAATATAAATCTATTTTTTTATTGCCAAAGTATGTATATTTAAACATTATGTATTTTTAGTATGTCGTAACTTGCATTAATAACTTCTTGCATACAATTATTTCCGTCACATACATAGTTACGTAGATATTATGTAAATATATGCATTCTTCATGTGAAATATTTATTGAGGTGATAGACTCTGGTGCACATGTCGGCCTTTCTACAAAGATAAATTTTATTTTACGATCTATTAATGTTAGTTTATTATTATTATTATTATTATTTGATGTGTCGTAATTCGTTAAAGTTTAGAGTAGATGACCATTAACATGACTAAGCATCAAATGATTTATTTAGGGGAAGAAATAAGTTCATCATAACGGGAGATGGTCGTTAGATGAACATTAATACTTGATTAATAAATAACATGAATGAATTTATGATCCTTTCAACATAAACAAAGCAAAGCAAAAAAAACAAAGAATTTTTTTATAGGTTAAGAGGCAGTTTGATTTGCTAAATCTGATTTTTTTTTTGGATAAATATTGAAATTTGAAATTTTTGATGATGAATTTTTTTCTAGATATAACTCAAGTAAAAATTACTCAATGTGTAAAAAAATTATATGCAAATATCGGGAATAATTTACTTCTTTTTAATAAATGTTTTTGTTTTTAAGTTGGCACTGCTTACATTCCCATACATCTGTACCAAATTGAAAGTTAAAATATTCATGTATGTTTAAGATACGCGTCCTTTTGTGAAGAGCTAAAATCGAATTTTTCGGTTTTTAAAACGTCTTAAAGATAATGACTAAAATACAATTTAAATAAATGTTGTTGAAACCAAAAAAGTTTAAATGAATATTCCAGAATGTATTCTTTTGAAATGAATTTTGATGATAAATAAGATTTTTTGATTCCCGATATTTTTTGCCCAAAATAGTCTCAATGAAAAAAAAAAATCTTGTTTAATTCAGATTGGTTTGATTTTTTTAATGGATATCATTGCTATATTATAGATATCGACAGCAATGATTCGTACATGTCCACATCAGCTGTTGATCTGGTCAAAGTAAGACTGAGCTGCAGAGAATAATTTTGGCTTTAAAAATACCTCATCTCCATGTCTGGGAAGATGGTTACTCTGTATTTCATGTTTAAAATATGAATTGTCTTCTGAGAAGCATTATGAACTGAGGAAGAGTTGACAACGAAAAGACAAAAGATTTTTAATATCCGTTTTATTTTTACTTTTCCTTTCGAGGTTTCGTACTTTAATAAACTTAATTTAAATAAATAAATGTTTGTTTGTTTTTGTTATTATATCAACAATTTGATAGTCTTCTCCCTGATGCCTTATTAGTATAACTACTCAAATATATCAAAATAAGAAATAAATTGGCCTCTTACGAAATTACAGTAATATGGCCCGAGCGTACAAGGCACTGTTACCCATTACAGATTAGGGCAAAAAATAAGTGCTGCAAGTGAGTGAAAAGAGAGAAAAAAAGATTAAAAGGCCTTAAAATTAAAAAAAAAATGAAAATTTTGAGAATCTTTGGTTTATATCTCGAGATAAATAACCTATTACTCAAGAAACTAACCGTACAATTTTAAATTTTAATAGCATATCTAAACTCAGCAGTTATTTTAATGCAATTATTGATTTAATGAAAGTTTTGTAAATCTTTTAAAAATTGGAAAAAAACGTTGGCACAGGTGTATAATAAGTACTTACGTTGTTAATTTTTTTTCCATATGTGTATAAGAGCTCAACCAAATAATTGTCTCTGAAAGTTGTCACATAATAGTATTTAAAAAATCGGCGTATTAATCAGATATTGGCTCAAAAAAATTCATATTTGTCTAGTTTTTAGTATGTAACAGTTTTTTGAGTCACTTTGTTCTTAAAAACATACATCATATTCTATATCCAATACAGACACAGCTTTCTTAGGTTTGTGTGCCATACAACTTAATACTTTCTTTTCACTTGTCTCCCACATGGATCCAACTTGACTAGTTGGACGTCTCCTTTAGATGAACAAAGATAATCTTACAATGATTAAACTTCATAGTTTAAAGGCCTGTTCAAATATTAAGAAACGCAGATTAAAAAAAACTAAATACAAAATTAGTTCAGAGACTACCTTCAAACAAACCCATGATTGAAATTAATGCACATTTTATAAAGTTTTAAAATGAATCCAGGGCTTGTATCGAACTTCCTCATAATACATCTTTCTAGAGGGTTTAACTATGACCCCATGAAAGATTTCTATTTCATTATTATTGTTATGAAGGTAACCTTAAGACCTTTAGAAATAGAAGAGGGTTCTTATTTTGTATTTTAATACTTTCGATTATCTATTACAAGTTTAAAGTAATAACTTAAAAGCACTCTCTATTATGATATTTTAGGAAATATGTAGATAAATACTTTCTGACATTATTTCATTTAGAAAAAAGATTTAGTTTATTTGTACATATTATATGTATATGTCGTATAGAGTGAAGATTATTATAAAATGCTCACATTCTATGGACAAATCATAGAATGCGTACATTTTATGAACAAATCATAGAATGTAAATAATCTATGGGCTAAAAATGTAATTATAAAATGTGTACATTCAAAGTTTGATCTTAAAGAATATGGAAAAGTATTAAACACGGAAATGATTATTATCAAGAATAAAAAATGTTTATGTAAGAGAGTGAAAAAAACAACTAAAAATCGTTGCTGACTATTTTTGTATTTACTTAAATAATGTTTATATTATAAAATTTACATACTCTCCCCTCTACCCTATGGAAACACCATGTTCAATACAGTCTTTTGGATACTCGGATTACATTGCAAGAAAACAAAAATAAAAATGATTCATTTCTCTCGATTGAGATCTATAATCAACAGTTGACACTTGGGATAAGCAAAAACACACTGTATTCTCCCTTCAGCTGATTTTCATCATTTGACTCTTTTGATTTAAAGCAGTTGACTCTACGTCTTATGAGCTCAAAAAGGGTATTATTATTATTTATAATTTAGATGCATAAAAAATATATTAAATCAAGGATTGCGCGCCCTTTTTTTGAATTTTAAATATATTACAACTAGTAACGATTGGTTTGTGATTGGTAGAATTTATAAATATATAGTATGTCTAAATAGTAAATTCTGCCAAATATTAACAAGTTGGCAACAAGGAAAATACAGAGGGGTAGCTACCAGTTGTTTTTCCAAATTTTTCCTTTCCCTTTTGTCAGTCGAGGTTGCGAGTGGACAAAAAAGCTCAACGTGAAGACAGGAAGAGCAAAAACGGGAAATAAGTTTAGAACTGTGGACTCAAATATACAATTTGAGCTTGAATTGCTGCTAATCAATTTCCATTAAATCAGAACTCAGATTCAAATTCTACACAAAAAATTGAGCTAAAAACTATTGTTGACGGATCATATTCCAAAATTGATCCGTCTGACTTTGGAGTATTATCAAAAGATTTCATTCTTTGGATCATTTTCCATATTCTATATATGATCAAATTTTGAATGTACGCATTCTATAATGAAGCCCATGATTCTATGATTTGTCCGTAGAATGTATACATTTGATAATTATTTGCTTAGAATGTAAATATTTTATTGCTTAAAGTCGAACTAACTTTTCACCATGTTGCAGCTATGAATCTTTTAATAGCTAGTTTGCAATAGAATGCAAAAAAAGGAGGAAAATTAGTCTAAAAAAGATGGAATGATGGGAAAGAATGTCTATTAGATTTAATTATAATAGTTTAAAGGTATAAACGATTAAACATAATATTACATATATGTATAATAATATTTTTCAATAATGACGTAACACAATTTGTGATTCGACATATTTTATAGTTATATACATACAACAAATAAATGCAATTATGATACAGCGTACATTTATTAGTGAGACATACTATTAAACTTGCAATAACTGGATCTACATGGTGAGGTATAAATTATGATTAAAAACTAGTTCAATACAAACTTTTAGATGGATAAAATTTGTATGTAAATACAAAAATAATAACATAATGGTGTCTTACTAAGAATATATCTTGAGGCTATAATCCCCAATAAACTAGTATTCAATCTGCTTTATTGTAATTAAAACTGTTTATCCCAATAATTCACTATAAACATTTCAGTTACATTATAAAGAATTTTTATTGGGAGTAGTTTAAATTAATTATGTGGGGATGGTGGTGAGTTCATGAATCATGTAGGAGTAAAAAGGAAATTCAATTACTTGTAAGTAATTCAAACCCTGCTTTTCATTCAACCCTAAAAGATCTTAAACATGGCAATGGATTTTTAGTTAGTTAAGGTTTTATTTCCGATTACCAACAAAAAATTGTACAGGCAATGAGTACGACCACACAAAACGGGGTATTTGTACTACTACGGAATTAGATACTAATATTTAACATATACAATAATTTTTTTCCATAATTTTTTAAATTTTGGCACATTTAAAAATATTTAATATCCGATCATAATCAGCTCCGTACTGCATGGCTTCGTATCTTCTTGAGCCAGCGCGGGGCATCTATTGATGAGGTGGTCGGCTGTCTGTGGCTCTTCTTCACAAATGTCACATGTGGCACTGGTGTCCTTCCATTTGCTCAAGTGAGCCAGAAAAGGTCCATGCCCAGTATAGGCTTGAACTAGCAGCCGCATGTTTTGTCTGCTGAGCATGACTACATTTTTGTCCGGTTTTTCCAGCAAAACGCGTGTATGAATGGGTTTGAAGGGAGAATACATAGACTTTTGTTTATCACAAAAACCTCGTCGTGCGTGTTCGAATCATTATTGATTGACATGAAAAACAACAACATCTATTCATAATGCCATCAGGGACCGATATTTCTTATACTCTCAGTTGTGAGACAATTGTGACTATACAAAGATCGGAATGAACACCAGTTTTAAATTAGATTGTATATCACACTATGCTTAATTAAAGATTGAAAATCAATGA
The DNA here is from genome assembly GCA_963680855.1 of Lepeophtheirus nordmannii. NCBI lineage: Eukaryota > Metazoa > Arthropoda > Copepoda > Siphonostomatoida > Caligidae > Lepeophtheirus > Lepeophtheirus nordmannii. The sequence continues at coordinate 28,280,537 of OY804520.1, forward strand.
TTTGTGTGAATCAAGATTAGAAGCATTTAATAATAAATGCTCCATTTTAACTGAGTCTATACTCATATGAATTAATAACTATGTAAATTAAATCCATCATTTCATTTCGAATTATGTATTATTGTATTTGCTTTTAGTTATTTCCATGTGTCGTTTTTTTTTTAAATTGCAATATGAATGAAATGTATTTGTAACTTTCAATTAGCAAAGTCAATTCATTTATCAAGTAAATATCTTATTGAATTTAAATTATAGCATTATTTTTTTAAAGCTTCTGAGGTAATTTTTTGCAAATTACAAGTTGTACGAATGAAAACATAAGCACTATACTTAAAAAAATAAAGGCATTATTTTTGGAGTTCTATTTTTATTTTTTGAAATAGCAATTTGAAATAAATGCAATATAGCAAAGATATGATCTTCACTACTCAGTTTTTATGTATTTGGAATGTTTAATTAAACTTTTTTTTTAGAAAAATATTATCATTATTTTGTTTTATAGGACTATGTCAGCTCTAAGATTTTTGACGTTCAGTCCCGTCCATTTATCTTAAGGATGTGTTAAAATCATCCCATGGAACAGTTTTTACTCGATAATGTAATCATAGATATCAGTCAGTGACGTCATAATTTATGTACATATATTGGCTATATTGAAGTTACAAACATCCAATGCTTCTAATTATAATAAATAAATAATTTGATAAAGTCCTAATGATGAATAATGACAAACTTCTCTTGTGGGTGTAAAAATATTTAAGGTTTTACTGACGGAATTCATTTGATAAATTGAAGTACTTTATCATTATATTAGTAATCGAATGTCTTACAGAGGGCACTTTAAAATTTGGGATGTTTCATAGAGTGATAACAGGAACGAGGCAGGAGTTATTTTAAATTCCATATCAAGTATCAATGCCATTCTAGTTGTTCAGAGACCTGATGCTTCTACTGTGTCAAAAACAACCATGCACAACTTATGAAATACAAGCTACTTTAAACTTTAAAATACATAGATATTTACATATTTTATGTGCAAATTGCTTTTAAAAAAATATAAAATGTAATTAATGAATAAATTTTAAAATTTAGATTTAAAAGATCCTTCTCTTTTTGTTCATTTTAAGATCAATTCTTTCAAAATAAACCAAGTTCTTGAATTCTAATTATATTACTATGTTATTCACCTTCCAATAGCAAATATGTTAATAGAGATAATATTTTATCTATAACTTTGACCATAAAAAAACACACACTGGGTAAATAGAAAAGTAAATCTCTCTATTTTTTTTAACAAAAAAAAGAAACCTTTTAATTTATGAAAAACTGGTATTTATTCTTCAAAAGAACATCCAGCGATATTGATTTGATTGAATTAAAAAAAAAAAAAAAAAATTACACGAGGTTGAATGCAGAATAGTTCCCAATAGTTCCGTAGAAATTAAAAATAAAGGAATAAGTTAAATACAACTTTAATTATTTAATATCATACAAATAACATTTGTTATATATTTCTTAGTCCTTATGTAAATATATGTATTACCTTAAAACTGGACCCTCTTGAACCAAGTACTTTTTTTTGAGAGTGTAAAATCTTTAATTTTTTGTTCCATAATCAAACGATTTTTCATGATAGATTATATCAATCATTTGAAATGAACACATGACTATCTTAAATAACAAAATCTATTTTTTTATTTTTCTTCATTCTTAAAAGTTGTAGACAAACTCAAAGAAAGTATGGAAATTATTATATTAAAAAAATTTAAAAAAATGCTTGAATACTGAATCTGATCTGAAAAAAACATTTCAGATTCGTAATTAGGGCATTGAATGCTAATAGAAACTGAGAAACTAAATAAGCTAAAAACTTTTGGATAAATTAAAAATTTTCTCTTACAAATAGAAACCCATATTTATGCTTATTTCTTTCCTTAATCAAAAGCACATCTACAAAAATTTGTAGTACCATAATAGTCAGTTAATTTTATTCTCTATAGATATCTTAAACAACTTTTACACTATTAATATAATTATTATTTAAAAGAAGGGGATGAAAATTAAATGGGATGTATAATTTGGCTCTATCAATACATGATATTTTGATACATTATTTTAAAAAAAATCAAAGTCATACCAAAACTTGATTACATTTAATTTAGGACTAAATTTTAAAGGTTCGTTAATTATGCAGGTAGTCAAATTGTGCCCTGAAAGGTATATACTAATTAAATCAACATAATATGTAAAATTCATTTGAATGCTCTATTTCAATCCTTAACGTTCTGCTAAAAATTCTTCTTTTTATACAAAGTCTTAGGGAATTTAATAACTTTGTTACCTTTATTGTGCCCTTCAACCTATTATTCCAAAAGAAGGATACAAAAGGCCTAAAATCACTTGATATTTAGTCAACTATTCTATCCAACCTTAGGATTATTCTTCATTTTATAGAATATAATTGTTCAAAACTAAGCAACAGTTAGTTCAAGTACAACCAGTCAACGCTCAGAACACCAATGAGGTGCAAAGTGGAAAAATCGACGTAAAATAGGCAAATAGTATGTAAATTTTTATATTCGAGACATAATACTGATCTTGATATGACAAAGTATTTAAATTTTTATGCAGAACGGAACATTTACATAAAGTCACGCAACCTAAACCACTATATAATTACTTTTCACGGTTTTAATTCAAAATTTCTTTTTTTTTACTTGTCCAGATTTTTATCTTTCAATTGATAAGTATCATAGTATTACTTTTGTCTATGTAAGAAAAAATACATATCAATGAATTTATTTTTGTATCGAAATACAAAAATAAGATTCATCTCTCATAATCAGATTCTAAGTTTAATTTACATATATTTACCGTTACGTGTTGATCTTCAATAATTACGAATAGGTAGGAGTATATATTATTTTGATGTCATTTTAGAGATGTTTATGTCATAAGTAGACGTGATAATTCCATGATGTATGGTAAAATACATTCGTATAAGGTGTGTGATGCAATTTGTTGCCCATTAATGTTCAAAAAATAAAAATTTAATTTTTTTCTTTATTTCATGCTATAATGTTTTAAATAGTTTTGCATGTTAAATTAAGAGGGAAAAAAATACTTGTTTACCTACTAATATCCAAGTATTTAACAATTTACTGCTTTAATTTTCCTCAAATTAAAAAAATTTCACTTTTACTAAATTTATACCCAATTTAAACCCATTCATACCAAATGTAAACTTAACTTTTCCATCACAAAAAAAAGTTGTTCATAAAAGGTATAATATCTTTTAATTATTCCTGAGGAATGAGATATGGTCTTTATATTATATTTCAAATATATGTACAATAATGATACGAAGCCATTTTTTTTTTTAGGAATAATCTATTTTCAAATATTTCACCATTGCTCACTCAATAGAATTCTAAGAATAGGAAGTTATATAAACACTCTTGGTATTCCTTATATATCCTAAAAGATAAATCAATAACTATAATCCTTATTGGCGTGATGTTCTTCACATTTTATCAAGGATTAAAAAGATTTATTCAGTCTCTATCTAGTGTTGTGTAATCTCGGGTAATTATTGAATTTTTTAAACTTGACTTGACTCCTTAATTTTTCAACTCGACTCCATATTATTTTTTGAGAGGGTTCAATTTTTAATCATTTAATCTCAACAAATCAAAATAATGACTCGCTTTAAGTTGAAGTTTAAAACTTTTTGCCTACAAGTCTCATCATTTTTTATTTTCTGATCCTTTATATTTAAATTATTTATTGTTGAAAACAGATCGAATTTCCTTGCTAAAGTTTTGAATGCTTAATGTTTTAATTAATATTCAAAATGGGATCATTGATGTTTTGACAATATAATAGAGACTGTCAAGAGTAAATGTTTGACATCACATTTCAAACAAGCTCGTTAGACTTTTTAAACTATAGATCTGATTTTTATTTGTACGGGACTCCAAGGGAATTTGGCTATTCGAAATCGAATCTTCTTTTAAACCAAATATAGTTCCAGTTTGAAATTAAAGAATCAAGGTACACACTTTAAATATATTTATACTGTTTTCAAACTATGGAATTAAGAGCAGGCCACTAAATTTTTTTTCCTAGTTTATCGACTCGAATCAAAGAAATCAAGTCAACACAGCACTAACAAGGACCATTAAACACAGGATATCATTGTAAATTTCTTCTATTTGTTGTGTACCTATAAAATAGCTTTTTTCTTTCTTTTTTTTTTTTGCAAATATGTAATTTCTTTTACAATTTGGGGATGGGTAAGACTATTTGCTTTTTTTTTTTCTTCAATTTTTGAAGTACCTAATTTTGTTTCTATGTACTGATATATGTACTTACTTTTTCATAGGCTCAATTGTAATATATTTATCCATATAGAGTCATCACGGCGTCATTTTACAAGTAACTAGCAGGAAAATCTACGCAGTTGTCAATTTTGTAATAAGACTGAACTTTTTTAAGTCCTACATATTTTTATGGTTAAATAGCACTCTCCCCTCACCCGGACCACACTAGCCCATTGATATGCCCCAGGGATGAGAACTTTTTTAATATATATATTCCATATAAAAGAAGAAAAAAATAACATAATAAAAAAACAAGGAATTTTCAGCTCATCAGAGAGGCTCTAGTCTTGGTAGCCCAGGTCAGCTCTTGTATTAAAGTGAACCCTGCCCTCCCCTTATTTGTGCTCTGAGCATTGATTTTTTTAACTCAAATTAATTCTTGGTATGTTGTAAATATTTCTACATGTGTACATACTATTAAACAGATAAGTGCTCAACAGTCGGAGAGAATGACGTAATATGAATTTCAAACGTTTTTTCTTTCCTTTTTATAAGAAAGATTGAGAGCTGATGGAATTGTAATATCCTACTACCATAAACATTTACACTCTACTTTTTACTAATCTTACCCGTGTTAGTGATCCTAACTTTGAATGATCAATGATCCCTTCTTAACCCGTGAATGATTACCAATTAACTATTTATATAGGATGAAGAGTAATCCTAAAGGCTAACTATCAAGTAATTATGGGTCTTTTTTTTATTTCTAGAAAGGTTGCCAGATAGACAAGGGGTAACGCCATGTTTTAAACAGCCATATAAATGCACAGAACGTGATTATTTGAACTCAAGTTAACTTTTGCTAAGAAATTCCTTGTTATATGTATTGAATGAGGAATAGTCTCACAGGAATGGGCTAACTGATTTTGAAGATTATCTTTTTAGAGGAAAGGTTGTGAGATACAGTGGAGATCACATAAGAGTAATGGTAACTATGTAATGGTGCATATGTACGTACTATACAACCATTAAATGCTATCTTCTACCCACCACATTGGTTTATTTATCATGTAATTTCTTCCTTTATTTTTATTTTTTTAATACGACAACTCTTATTTTCATTTTAGCATGGAATGAAGCCTTGAAAAACCAATTGCCCTCGAGAAGAGTAACGAAAAACGAAAAAAAAAGGAGAGGAAGGGAAAAAAAAAAGAAGTAGAAACAGTGTTGAAGCTGACTCAAAAAATCTAGGTCACGGTTTTCTGAGGAAAGAGAAGGAAAATAACTTCATGTTGTAGATGATGCTCACCTCAAACCTGTCTTTCCTCCGTCCTCTTTTCTCCCACTCTCAATTATCATGCATCATCATCATCACATGAACCAAAGATGTACCTACAGTAATCCACTCTTCTGGGATTTGAAAAAGTCAAATTCATTCGAGTCTCATAATATTTCGTATGACACCCTCCCTCCCCCCCTTTCTTTGAATGAAACTGCATATACGTAAGTAAGTACATAATATATACACTATTACATGGGGCTTCCCATTTCTCATTCATTCCTGTATTGAAATATATATATATATATATATATATATATATATATATAAATGGAAGTGAAATTTCAAGAAAATTATATTTTCTTATAGTAATAAGTATGTAATTATTTTCTTATTTTGCTATTAAAAGCACGTGTAAGGGCCTTTTTATACCCTCTTTGTGTTCATACTTGCAACAGTAGCTTTGAGATTCCTTCTTCCTCTGCCAAATAATTATTATTATTAGAGGCCAAAATATAATAAAATAAAATGTTTGTATACTACTCCTCCTTGAATTATGCTGCGTTGATGATTTAGGAGTACCTATGAGTATGCCTCTAAACCCTCCTTCCGAAATGAAAGAAAGAGGGAAATTTTTTTATTTGATAGTGTGTAAATATGAACAACTTTGGATTCTAAATAGTGGAGGATAATAGGGCAAAGTTATAGAACATTAATAAAAATAACAGTTGGTGCTATAGTCAAAACTACCTCACCTCAGATGAAGACGATACCAAAGGAAAAAAAAGAAGTTTTTTGTTCTTAGAAACCAAGAAAAAGACTGGGCCAATACCATTTTCAAGAACCACATAAATAAACTAGAACCCACTATTAAGACTAAATATGTTACTGTGATAGTATAGTATTACTAGGAATGAACATTTTTAGACATGAACAAAATATTGAGATTGCGTTGAGCTTAAGGAAGGAAAGAAAAATAAGTAGTTGTTACTACTACTTTGATAATCAGTTTAAATTCCGTTTTTTCTATTTCATTAATTCTATATAGTAGAGCTTGCTACAATTATAAGTAACTATTGTGTATAGTTATTATTAATTTAATATTGTCAAATAACAATAAGGAGATAAATTGCATGGGCACCAGATTGTAATTGTGGGCACGCTCTCTCACCTCCACAAAATTCCCATCCCTTTTAATAACATTACAGTAATGGTAGGCTAGAAGTATATCTCTCAACAATATTACTACAATATTGCGTTAATTTGCCTAATAACTAAATTTTCACTCATTTGATACTGCGTATAACGTGCATAAATTTATATATAATATTTCCCTTCATTTTCTTAAATTACCTCAACTTATTTCTTTTTTTTTTTTCATACCAATAGAATGATATACGTATTATTATTTCATATAGATTTAGATATACCTTGATAAATTGTATCAATATAAAAATCAACGGTTAGTACTTGTATAGCATTCAAAAATTAAGAAAAAGAGCGTTTAGTTGTATATATCAAAATCTTAAACATATTTAGGTATACTATACATTGGTAAATTCTATCAATATACAAATCATAATACTTAATACTTGTATAATATTAAAAAATTCAAAAAAATGGCGCGCAAGCCTTGATTTAATATACTATATATATCCAAATCATAAATAATAATAATACCCATTTTGAGTTCATAGAATATGGAGTCAGCTGCTTTAAATAAGAAGAGTCCACTCATCACAAACAGCTGAAGCGAGAATACATAGACTTTTTGTTTATCCCAAAAAGCTCGTCGTGATATACATCAATTTTCACAAATATTAACGTAATGTATACATTATGTCAATATTAGTGAAAACTATGTCTTGTAGAGGACGCTTTGAGCAGGGAGTGTACTGATTTTGAGTTCCATATTATAGATTGACACAACTTTTCTACAAACTGATTTCGGATTTTTTCCTTATTTCTATTTTTAATGAATTAAAAACAAAAACAAAATTCAAGAAAATGAAAGATCAGTTCTCTTATTTGTGACATATGCATCTGATAACTTCTGATAACTATGAATATACACCCTGAGTGAAAAGAATGATTGCTTATTCAATGTTACTCTATCATCGAATTTGATTTCATTATAAAATGTACATTGTAATCTGAATTCAATTCTTACCCACCTCTAAGCAAGACTAGATCTCTTATATGACTTCTTAAAGATAGTCAACAAAAGATAAACATAACAACTCTAATAAACTGACCTGTACAATAATAAGATGCTTAAGAAACTTCTTTTCTTTGAAACATTAACAATCAGGATTTAAATCCATCTATATATAGATTTAATACCTCTTTAGATGAAAATCTTGTTTGGGATACATTATATAATATATATTATACATAGTTAAATAAATGATTTTCCTATTTTCTATTACCAACATGCATTTACACAATGCACATATTTAGATTCTTTGAAGATCCTTTGATGATTTAGGTTCATAGAATTTATACAATCAATTACAAAATATGTATGTATACATAATAGATATGTAACGTCAAGATTTGCAAAAGTTACTGCATTAATCATATTATCAATAATATAATCAATATTTGATGATTTAAAAAGACATTATATTATCTTTTATTTAACAATTTAATTTTTATATTTCCCCATTTGATATTTTATGAATTCAAGAAATATGAAAGTAGGATACACATTATTATCTACGCCATTTTGACCGCATATCCATTAGACTTTGAATCCTTCTATTATTCCTTAAATCAGAGACTCTCACTTAAAAACACATTACATCCATTGCAATTTATTTTTATTGTCTTTTAAGACAATCAGTAGTATTTCATTTGGAAATCTATCGACTTTCGGTCTGTCCTGACATCTGGAATTTTTATGTTAATTTTTACGATACAAAAAATAAAAAAATATTAAGCATTAAATTGAAATGTCTTCAACTTTTTTTTTCGTTCTGTCGTTTTTTTTGTCCTTCCTTATTGTGCCGGAGATGAAAATTTAACATTTATATAATTATTATTATTTTGTAATTTGTTTTATTAGTTTTAAATATTTGATCAGATGTCTTCGACCCAATATTGCGGTCAGGACGCTCTGGTTTAAAAACACCGACCTAATTTACTATTATGTAGTGTCGGCCCTACAATTATCTATCTAGTACAGTTCATAAAGAAAAAAGAAGTCAATATTAGTCCCTCTAGTCCTTATGACCATTATGCTTATGCAAACTTTTTATAATCAAAGCTAAATTAAATTATATTGATTACCATTTAATTTACTAGCAATTTGAATTAATACTAGCTGATCAGATTAACTAAAAAGTATTTTTCCTTATCAAATTAATACCACAGAGTTTTAATCCTTTTTCCTCGAGTCTTTTCCAAACTTAATCTGATCTATGTCTATAGATGTAATTAGTATATACAGGCACAATGTTTGAGAAAATAAACATAAAAAAAATCCAAAAAACGATAGTCAAGTAATAATTTAGATTTAATCAAATACTGATAGTTATTTTTAACGATGATAAAGATGAATACAAAAACTATAATTCATGATGTCATCAAGGATCAATTTTTCTCATCTTTTGAACCCGAGATGTAGAATTTGACTAAGCTTTGTGGCATGAAATACGAGTGAGGATTACGGAGAGATAGGCACATTGTGGATTGTGGACGAAAAAGGAGGAGCACATAAAGGGTATGAAGTATCTGAGGTTCAAGTATCGTGTTGAAAATATAGCTGCTCTGGGTTATATTATAATCATAAGAAAATATACGGATATACTGAACCGATAATATTTATTGGGAATATTTGAGTAATAAGATGAAATATCCTAACACTGATGACCCTGATTCCAAATTAGGAGTCCCACATCACTACCTTTGAGCATATTTTGGTCTTACTACACTTCAACAACTACTGCAATTGACTTGTATTAACCGTTGCGTTTATTTCATTTCCTGACTCCATTAAAATTTCAAAATATCTCAAAAAAAAAAAAAAAAAAAAAAGAAGAGAAATGACGATCCCATGTGTCCAAGGTTTTTATCTTCTTCGTCAATTGGTGTCAATTGAAAAGGTTTGATAGCTGCCAACTTTGGCCTCCCAAAAACAGTTTAATTTATGGAAAAATGACGTCAAATATATATTTAGAAACAAGTTTCTTTAGACTAAGCATTCTTTATATACATTGATAATATTTCAATCCTTATAGAAATGTTGCCATGCACCGTGCTTTTAAACTGTTATGAGCAAATGTAATCAATTCCTTGATTATACTTTTGAACATCTAATTAACATCCATATATGTAAAATGCAGGCTTTTATACCGAGAGTCAACGCTTTTTTGCCATTTCCTGATGATTTTTAAGGAACAATTTATTTTCAACAACAATTTTCTTCGTTAATGTATCTCCATGCATGAGAAAACCAAGGAGCATAATTTAATATTTTATACTCCTTTGGTTTGAATATTTCAAAAGATATTCAAAATTGAAATTATATTAGATGTTGTTTGTTCTCATTAGTCATTGAGTTAACATCGATAAACAAAATGAAGGTCCGTTTTCGGAAAAGTCCATTTCCAATACATAAGGATGAAACGCTCTGCAATTTCTTAATTATTCCAATTTTGTACATTTTTATATTATAAATGTGTTACTCATGACGTCATTAGTGTTTATTAGTGATTGTTTCAGAGTGCATTTTTTTTCTTTTTGCTGATAGGTACTATTTGTCGTTATGGAGTTGTAGTTGGAAAGGATTTCATGATTGGAGTCTAAGGAACAAAACTGCTGAGGCAGTGGTGTTTGAATTGATAACATCATTGCTCTGAATTGGGAAAGATCCCAGAGTTGAAAAAAGAGACTCGATGTACTCAAGGTTTTGCTCATTACTATGTCAGGAACACGTCGTTGAAGTTTATTTGTCAAATGTGAAGACGTTCTATGCTTAAACTTTTTCAAAAACGATTATTATCAGAGGTTCAATTTATATCTGAAAGACACGTGTATATTTAGGGTTTCTTTCTTTCTTTCTTTCCTTTTTTTTAAATAAAAAGAAACAAACCTTTACGACTTTTTTCTTTTTTTTTGGTTGTATTTTTTGAAGATGAAACGCGATTATTTTCAAGACTTTTAAAAAAAATCACACCAAACATAAATTACCATAAATAAACTAATAATAAAAGGTAAAAATATATCTACACAACAGTGGCCAACGAACGCCTAGCAAGATATTTTATTTTTTCCCTATAACAAAAAAAAAAAAAAACAACACAAAACATAATTGATATGGTCTTTTAAGTTCAAGCGATTAAATAATTTATTTATGATTACAATTTATTCATGAAAGCAAGAAACTTTTTATGCATGACGTTGTGAGGTACACGTGTCGACTTAATGTCTCCGTACATACAATGTTAAACTTCCTCATTGAAAGGAAAAACTTTCAAATCTAATTCAAATAGTCAGTTGATATGTATAACTTATATATAACACAAGTCATTACGGGAATTATAAATTAAATAAAAATTCAAATACATATTTCCCCACAAATTGCTCATTATTTTATTATAAATTAGACACAATAATTGTCAATTTTGTCTTATACTCAATAATTACCCCCGAACTCAAATCAAAAAGGGTAAATCGGTTCTTAATATGGGACTAAAAATTAGTCCCGTTCCTGTTATTGGTTCTTTAAAAGCGTTTCATGCTTTAATGCGCCCCCTATAGGAAGAATTTTTACTAATATTATAATACTGTACTTAAGTATCTCTCATGCCCGATAATAGTACTTAATTTAGGCTTAACTAAAGTATTGACTAATTATCCATATAAATATTAAATATCCAAAATTGCCGAGATGCATTAATAATGACGTCATTGGCACATATATATGACAACATCAACGAGCAAAAATGCTTCTATGGGGTGACTTTTGCGTTCGATTCGGGCACATCCTTAAGATTTGGTTTCATGAATAATATCAATATTTACAGACTTTAAACTATTCATTTTATAAGGGATTTTTTCATCTTCTTCTGGAAGGGATGAATTAAATGGAGATTGAGAAATTGTATCATGTTTGAAATCGAATTTGTGATGTATACATATATGTAATATTTAAATTCACAAATTATCCGCATTTTAGAAATATTTGCATCCATATACGCTAATTTCAAATTTTGATACTCGAGTATGTTTGATTCTACATTTGCAATATCCACATTTTCAGACCTTCGTTCCATCACTCATTTTATTTATTTATATGTTTATAAAAAAATATTTTATTAAAAAAAAATCAAAAACATTTAATGCTCATCTTCATTTTATAAAAATTTGCATTCGCAAATGTCTCAATTTCGATGGCTCCATCCGTATTAGCAAATTTCAAACGTTCAAATTTTTTTTTTCATCGATCTAACAAAATATAAACATATTTTGAAAAAAGCACAACATTTTTATTTTCTATTCATAAAATTGTAAGTTGTTTTTTTTCCTGAACAAAAGTATGTTTAGATCAGAAGTTAGGAGCCTGTATCTCTTTATTATTCCTCGAGTAATTCCCTAAAAAAATTTCATCTCTAAGAAAAACAAAGAACAAATAACACATTTCTCCAAGTTACTTTTTTTTTTTTCCAAACATTCTTTGTAACATGTAGGTCCGCCAATCCCTCAATTCAAATACAATTTTGATAGTGCCTATTCAAAGAAATAAAAAGTTGATATTTTACACATATGTAGAAATAAAGTTACAATATCAAAATAAATTTTGTGAAACTCAAGCCTTTAAGTTTGAATAAATAAATATATATACATATATATTTAAAAAAGATATCTCCCTACTCACTATGACCAAAGAATACAGACAATATGGCAAACACATTAATTAACTTTAACCACGTTATTTATTCATCATGATGAATATGTATGCATGCCATTGATGTTATTTGAATCAAGAGAGCTCATGCCTTATAAAGGAAAAAAGGATTAAGAATCAGGGTTTCAACCTCAGAGTGGAATGAATATCGTAGCATACATATATATGTATAAATATACATAAGTGTAATTATGGAACGGGATCAACTCTTGGCAAGTAACTATATATAACATATATATATATATGTTCCTATGTGAGAATGGGTTGAATGTAAAAGTGTTTGTTAGATTAATGAATCCAAGTGTAACCATTCTAAAATGAGGTTCATATAAAATCATTCAACTTTCTCTCGTCAAGTAAAATACATATTATATATATATATATATATATATATATATATATATATATACAATCAGTAAAAATGTATTTATGATTGTAGTAGTTATATCTTTTTTATCTATCTAGGTAGGTACATAACAAGAGGAACCTAGGCACTATTTCAATTCATATATATATTGTCCATATAAATATATTTATACATTCATATATATATATATATATATATATATATGAATATAAAAGAATTTTGATTTCTTAATAAATATTCGAATAAAGAAAAGAAAGGAATATCAAACAAACCCATTGGACCAAAACTTTTCAGCACGACAAAGCATAAACGAAAATGTACTATATAGTTATGTAATTATGAATATTCTAAGTAAATAAATATATGTATATTAGAAGAGAAAAAAGTTTTATTGTGAACAAAAAAAAATTTGTACAAAAAAAGAGATAAATTATACTAAAAACTTGTAAAATTATTTACTTAAAAGAATAATGATTTTATATGCCTATATAGAGCTACATGACGTCATCATTTTGTAAGTCTTGCTACAGGGATGAACAACCAATTTTTGTATGAGAGTAAAAACCTTTGTTTTGTTTTTTAAAAAATTTAAGAAAATAATGAATTGTTGCCCCGGATGATAAAGTTGCAATATTGGGAAATGCAAATAAAAATGACTTATGCGTCTATCTCATATATATATCTTTTTCCTTCTCTCTCTTTATTATCGTTCAGGCCCTAATAATATGGATTAAAAATATATCATTTTACATTCTCATTAGATAGTTTGACCAATAAATTTAGTGATTAATTATATTTGTACATATATACATAAAATAAAATAAATGAAAGTAAAATTCCATAATATGTATGTATCAAGTGTCCCAATCAAATTGAATAGCCCATAACTACATAAACACATACAATAGACCTTTTTCCATTTACACCCTTGATGAAACGAATTAAAAGGAATTATAAATAACTATTAAATTCATTGTTACTATAATTAACTTCTTTTAATTAGTCTCTAAATATAAATCCAAGCCTTTACCAGTTCATTAATAAAGACTCAAAAGAATGTAGATAAATTGTAAAATACGGAATATATAATATTTAATTTAATTTGTACATCAACAGGTAGTTTTATTTTGCCAAAATACAGTTTACGTGATTGATTTTGTTGGCAAAAATCTGGCTCACTCCACTAAGAAAACTTCCATGAGCCTTCAAGTAAATGAGAAATAAAAAGATGTTTGATTGGAAACACTGTAAAAAAAAAAATATGTACATTGGTAGAAAGTGGTTTATTTTTTGTTTAGAAGCGTAGTTCTATGTATTAAGTATGGACATCTGTTTTGTAAATAATTTAAACTATAATATTTTAATAACAACAAAAAAAATAGAAATTAATTTGTGGCAACTTATGAAAATTCGTTTTGTAATTTCTATAAGTTATGTGTGATTCCTTCAAGGGACACCAGAAGGCTCTAAAATCAATTCTATTGTCTTGCGTATAATGAATGGAACTGATTGACTCCCTACTTTTTAATAATTCTTATTCCATTTACATAAATATATATGTACGTATATGTATAAAGGGTTTTTCAATAGAGATGACGCATTTTTATTTCATATATTTGTTTGTTTTGTTTACATTTCTACTCACAAATAGCTTACAAATCATCATGGAGCAGGTGAACCTTGAGCAGCCTTTGCAAATTATCCAAATTTATAACACCAAAGTTCACGTTCGGTCGTGACAACTTTAAGAGACTTATGGCAAATTTATTTTTTGGCTCAATGGGTTTGTTAATAAGCAAAATATGCGTCATTGGTTAGGCAAAACACACATACATATGTATGTGCTTACTGTTTAGTGTGGATTTCATGCCAGTGGTCTTATTGGTCCATACTTTTTTGTTGATGGTAATAATTACCACATTACTGTAAATGAACTTTGATATCAAGCTATGGTAACGGATTATTTTTGGCCCCAATTGGATGGTAGGAACTTAAATGACATGTGGTTTCAACAAGAAAACACAGCAAACAATACAATCGATTTATTCAAGAGAAAATTCGGTGAAGGTGTTATTTCCAGAAATGGACCAGTCAATTGACCGCCTCGCTCATGCAATTTGAAGCCTTTGGACTATTTTCTATGAAGTCACGTTAAGTCATTGGTCTATACCAACAAGCCAGCAACACTAAAGGAGCTCAATCAAATATTGAACGACAAATTCTTGCAATTATTGTCGATTAATGCGAAAAAAGTGGTAGAAAACTGGGTTCAACGATTGGACTTTTGCAAACATGCCCGCCGTGATGGTCATGCAAAAGAAATAGAATTGTAATTGAATGTACTTTAACACTAAAAAAGAAATTCGTTTATATGGCAAACCCTTTTAATTTTATTTAAAACGGAACATGCGTCGCTCTTATTGAAATACCCTTTACATGCAGGGTACGTATTCTAAAAAGCTACATTTGTGTCCCTAAAAAAGTTTTTTTATAGCACTATAGTTAGCCTGCCATCCCAAGGGAACTCTATTTCTCTTTAAAAAAATACCACCATTTTATCATAAATATTAAAAATTCGTCATATAAGGACCTAAAACATAAGGCGTATAATATATAGCTACATGAGTTCGCCTGTACTGACCTTTTGTTCCAATTCTAAAATCTAATGATCATCATTTGTCAAAATTGAATTTAAGTTTCTTCAACAAGCTTCTTCATATTTTTATTATTTTTATTCTCTCAGACAATCAGAAAAAAAATATAAAATATAAAGACTCTTAAATACCAAATATTATGAGAGAAATTTTTTTATCAATTAATTACTCCTGACCTAAAAAAAAAATAAAAATATTTTATAATGACTTCCTCCATGGGTTGGCAAACAGGAACACATATTTGAGGCTGAAAAAGAATGTGAAATACAATTTTATAGAGCCATTAAATTTAAATTATTTATCATATTTTATATTATTATTATTATCATTGATGTTATTGAACGTTTCCAAAACGTCTCCCGCCTTTTTTCTGTAAATAACCATTGATTTGGTCATATTCCTTAGCCCTGAATCTCACCCAACATCTGCAGGTTAATTATTTATACGATAGATATATCCACCTATGACTTTTGAAACAACAGGTAACGTATAGTATCGGTGGAAAAATCCAGGGAATCTTGGTTGATTCATGATTATTTCAAGGAAGAAGCACTGGTAATAATAATAAAAACAAGAAGAAGAAAAAAATGCACAAACATCCGTGGTTTGACAAAGGAATAGTTTGTAAAGTGACCTTGAATCTGCAAAAAAAACTTTCTATCCCTCACAACAAAAAACAACACATAGGTAAATAACAGAGTCCAAGCGATTAGATAATGTGTTCTTCAACCATTTTTGACATTTAAACAGAAGTTAAACAGACAAATATCTATGAGTAGCTTTAAGTGGAAGCTTCATTTTTAAAACCATAAAAAAGATTGTATGTTTTTCCTAAGAAAAAAAAAAAAAAAACACAACAGAAAAACATAAATTCCTTTAAAAAAAAGTACCAAAAATAAGAAATCAGAAGGAAAATTGGTAGTATGGTCCTTTTATCAATAGAAAAAATAATTCTATTTTGTATTCTTCAAAAAGTAATACATATGTACAATATACATATATACGTAGTCCTGTTTCACCAACAAGCCTTATTTTTGTAGGTCAGAATGGCTGAAAAAAGTAATGACCCACCAAGGAAGCAAGGCACTAAAAATGAACAAAAAAAAAAATGGTTGATTTACATACTTTATAGACTGTCTAGACAGTGTCAAATGATTCACATATCTTTTTGTCCTATTACGATTATTAATTATTATCAAGAAAAAAAGAAGGTTTGAGTTTCCCTTGGAACTCAATAACCCTATAATTCCCCCCCCCCCCCCCATTCTCTCTCTGAAAAAAAACCCATCAAAAATATAGTTTTTTTGCCCGTAATTATACGTCATTTCATTAAAAAAATCAATGACTTTTAAGGGAATAATTTTTTTCAAAAAAAAAAAAAAAAATAAATTAAACACATTTTATATGTATGTAGACATGACCCATATGGAGGCAAGAATAGAACGTATGGTTCATAAATGTTCTCTGTGGTTAATGTTTTTTTTTTTTTTTTTTTTGCAATAATTCTATGTTTCAAGAAATGAAGGACAAATTGATTCGACATCTGATATGTATCACTTTATCTAATTATATTCATAATTGCATCAGTTTTGGTTTTTCTATCCATCTCTATGGCATGGCAAATATACTACATATAATTAATTTAAGTGTATAGAATGATTAACAATTTGTAATTTTTTTTTTTGCAGAATTGAATAATAACAATCCTTTATTTAAATAGTAGAATTTTTCTGTATGAATTTTATTTCGTGGTGAATAGTTCTTCTTAAATATCTATCTTAGACAACAATGAAAACAATCTCACCTTTTTTTACCTGTCCCCTGGGGCTTGAGTCAATTTATGACCCAATTGTAAGAGAGCCAAAAAATATATTAAAAAAATACCCAACAAATTAGGTAAGGCCTCGTTGACCTAATTAAAGGCATTAAATATATACTTATCCGTACATAAATTGAGAAATGATTTAGTATTTATAATAATAATAGAGATTTGAGTTTCCCCATTTTGTTTAGATGTATGTATGTTTTGAAATGTGGTTTTTTTCCCTTTCCTGCAACCTGTTTATTTGTATATTTTTTTTACCTTCTTAATGAATGCAGTACGCAAAAAAAAAAAAGAAAAAAAAAAGGTTTCTCTCTAAAACTTTTTTTTTTTTGCTTATTCAGATTATCTATAAACATTTTATGTTGGGTGCCAACTTTCTCTGACCAGATATTTTTTTGTTTGTTTTTCCAGTCAATTTATTAATGTTTTTATTGTTTTCATGATGAGGGGATTTCATGGTGGGCTGTAAATTATGTTTTATACTGTATGTATAGGCTTCACTTTTCTCTCCCCTCCCCCCCCCCCCCTAATTGCAACAACGTGAAATTTTCAAATAACAAAACAAAAAATGGATATGCAGAACACGTTTAAATAAATGATGATTATAATTTATGCAAAATTGAATTCACAATAACGTTCACTTCATTAAAAATTCATTATGCTGCAAACTTGTAGGATTTTATTGAATTAACATGTCTGGATATTTAATTATAATTATTTTTAATTCATATATTTTTTTTTGCAAATAATGAACTATAGGGATTCTCATCCTTCCTCAAGGATGAGTAATTATTAGGGGTTCAGATTAAGAATTTCCAAGAAATTCTTACATACATACATAGCTCAACGCCTAGTCATTGTGAAGTTTTGCTTTTAAAATCCGTTTTCTCCTTAGAAGTAGGATAGGAAAAACAAACAAAAAAAATAAAAACCTGGACTTTTTCAAGGATGGTTAACTTACATATTATCTGATATGGATGGTAACTGTTAGGTAACGGTGTCTGTTGGTTCATGTACTTATGTACGTACCCTCTGTTTTTGTTGTTTCTTCTTTGTATTCTTTGATTTTTTTTTTTTTTTTTGACGAAGGACTTATTTTCAAGGTCATTATTTGAAATGAATTTGATTGTGTCTTTTCAAGACTCAAAAGACCTTGGACAACGACTTTTTAGCTTTCTATTTCCACCTATTTTTTATTTTTTTTGGTTAACCCTCAAATTCCTCAGATTATAGATAGACAGTGTTTTTTTTTTTTTTGTCCTAAATCATAAGTGTGGCCTGAAAAAGGAATAATAATAATAATAATAATAAAAAATACAGAATCTTTTTAGGTATATTATAATTATTATTGGTGGTTGTAGCTGGAGTGTAATTTATTTTATAAGGAATAAGGACTGCCTCGGACAGAAAACCGACTTTTTCCCATGTACCTATGTATGTGCCTGTGATATAAAAGGAAAGTGAAAATCCCGTGCGTGCACGCACGCATCTAAGAAAAAGTTTCTCATACTTATATGTGCCCTATATCTTCTTCGACTTCATTCCTGGTGAAATTAAAAAAAAAAAAAAGAAAAAAAAGGTGTACCTGAAATGTAAAGAGAAACACCATTCTAAAAATCAGTCTACTTAGGAAATCTGTGTTGTCCAAAGGTGTGTGCCTTTTTGATTTTCTCTACATACAACATACAAGGTTCATTCTAATCAAACTTTGCTTTCATTATTTCATTGCAGGCGTTTGAGCATAGTAAGCATTGACATAGGTATAAACATCCTACCACCCTTACAAAATGAAGTTTTTAAGTCTTGTATTCCTAACCCTTTTGGGATTGGCTCTCTCCGACAAACCTGAATCAAGTAACGGACCCACAGTCACAGGAACCGTTGAAAAAGTTCCCATTGATACAAAGGTACAACACAAGTCCGGATCCTTTTCTGCTCAAGCACCTGGCTCTTCATCCTCTTCTGGATACTCAGCTCCAGCTGCTCCCTCGTACTCAGCACAAGCTTCATCCTACTCAGCTCCATCTCCTACTTACTCCGCTTCCTCTGCAGCAGCTGCTCCTTCATCCCCTGCTGGTTCTTATGCCACTCCATCTGCATTTAGTGGAGCTGGTGCTTCACCAGCGGGTGGTGAAGTTGGTTCTCAGGGCTACTACTACTATTACTACCCTGTTGTCAACAACAAGGAGTCTCATGTTGATTCCTCCTCATCCTTCCACGGTCATGAGGCAGCTGAATCATCTGGCTCTGGTCTCGCAGGTCTCCTTGCTGGAAAAGGAGTCCTTCTTGCTCTAGGTCTTGGAGCCATTATTATCCTTGCCATTGCTGGAACTACCATCAACTTTAACAATGGAAGGAGTCTAAAGGATTTGACAGATGCTGCCACTGAGAAGTTGGACGTTATCACTGGGCTTGTTGTGGATGCCATTGATTTGTATGACTCTGTGAATTAGGGAACATGAAAAAAAAAAAAAAATCTTAGGACTTGAACATATGTTTTATATATATATGTATATATATATTTCTACTTATACATAGATTACAACATTTGGGGTAATTAATTCCGTGGTGACAGGGTCCTTTGTACATTTCCATCCCCCTCCTAACCTCTTCCTTAAAATATTATTTTTTTCTATGTATCTTTTTCATGTATTTGCTAGCCCCTATTCTGTATGAAGCACCAAGCAAACAGCAGTTTTACATATTTGTACCCACCCCCCAAAACAAAAAAATAACACCTACAAAATCCTTTTTTCTTTATATAACTTTCTTACTCTTCTTTCTTTTTTTTTTTTAAAAAAAAAATCCATTGACAAATTTGGATATTGAATTCATTGGTGCCAAATGATGAACCTCTTCTTTTTAAAAAAAAATTATTAGTTATAAAAAAAAATCAAATCAAACTGAATTCACAATAACAATCAGCTTCCATTTCAACCTCACTGCCGATCCTTGTTATTACTACTCTGAATATCTTTTGATACATAATTACTTACTTACTAATTCAAAACAAATGGTACTCTCCCCTTCCCCCTTCTTCTATTCCTCTCTTTCTATCAAATTGCTCAATCAACCATTGGTTTGACGAAACTGTAAATATATTTTTTTAACAAGCAAAAAAAAAAACAATTCTCTCTCTATATATATATTATATAAATATGTGTACACAAATTTATCATTTTCTTACTCGCATGATATGACGACTTACAAACTCTTGATTTTTAATAATAGTATCTCTATTACCTATATCATATTGTTACTATTATTATTTATATACATAAATTTGTCAATGAAAAAGCACAGTTTGGAGCTTATTCATGTAATTTCCATATGCCTTTTCTCTCTCTCTCTCTAGTATCCTGGGTATGAGTAAACTAGTTTAATTATAAAAAATATTTTTTTTCCTATCAATTAATTAAATAATTATAATTTAATGTATGTAGTAGTATCATTTTTCCCCTGTCTATTTTTTTATGTATTCTCAAACTATTAGATACAAATATATTATACATTTTATAATAAATAAAACACACAGAAACACTGAGTCTCTCTCATTAGATTGGAAATAATACGGCTCAAAAAACAATTATTTAAATCATTCTACTCTCTGATACAAATCAGTTTAAATGGTATTTAAATGGTTGCTCATTTGAGGAGCAAATATCTACAATGATCAGTTACGGGACCGTCGTCAATGCTTATTACGAATATGGGAAAAGTGATTAATATGTGAGTGTGTGTGTACTGATGTATGCACTAAGCCTGGAAGGAAAACATTCTCGACTGCTGAACAAAAACATGGGCCAGTATTTTATAGGAAAACCTAACATTCATCTCGGCTCAATGTGTTTTATTCATTTTAAATATCGGCAATTGTAGTTAGATGTCATTAAACATATTTTAAATATCGGGGAATGAGTGTAATTTTTAATTCTGAGATGGGTGTTGGTAAGTAATCCGGATGTTGAATGTAAACATTGAGAAGCTGGAACAAAAATATAAAATCATTCCCTGCTATCTAATCATCAGTAAGGACCAAACAACTTCGATATATTTATCTATATACATGCATTCCTATGTATTTTGACCTCATTATCAGCTAGGTAGAGATACAACTGCTTTGTTCGTTCCTGTTCATTTGAGCAAGTGTTTTTTTTTTTTTCAGTGAAACACTCATTTAAATGACTGTTTCTTATAATATGGGTGGTAAGATGGGATCCATGACTTTGTTATTAGATATAACCAAACCTTTCATTTCTTTGGGTAAACAAAGTCTTCGTGTATGTTTATAAACTCTCTCATCTCTTTGACATCAACCCACAAATTGTGAGTATTATGTGTATCATTTAAAACCATACTATTGAATTGAGGGCTCATACTTTATTTAATCTCATCAATACATCCTCAACCAATGCTCTCCCGTCTGTAGAATTCATTCTCAGTTTATTATTAAAATATTTATTTAGTATTTATTAAGTATGTATATCAAAAAATAGACTTATAAAATTAATTTTAGTATCTCTGAAAATAAAAACAAATAAGGAATGCAAAGTATGTAATTGTAGCAGGTCTAACCAGGGTTGGAGTCTTATGTCTGTTTTTTTTTTCATTAACCAATGTATCTTTACTAACTACCCTAAGTTTTTACCCAACACTTTTTATAGAAACATCTAAACGAAATTAACTTTATTGCAGCGAAAACATAAATATATTTAAAGGAACTAAACATTCAATATAAAATGTCATTTTCACACCATTTTATGGGTTACATTCGTAAGTTTGAGAAGGAAACTATGGCAGGGATTTTTGTTTGCATGACACTAAATTTTTTGATCAACAAAATATCACGTTCCTTTTTTTTACAAAAAAAAAAGAAACTAGGTTTTGTATGAGCAAAATTTGATATTCAGGAAACTATCAAAAAAGAAAGGAAATTTTCGAAACATGTCAGTCATTAAATTATTTTGAAAATTTGATGAAACAAAATTTTAAAAAAATTATCAAGTTGTAACAACCCATAATAATAGTGAAACCATTAATAAAAATAGAAGAAGGAAGAGTAAAAATCCTAGCCGGTAAACCACTAGGAAATATACAGACCTGATTATAACATTCTCAACGTCTTATTTTTGATTTAAACTGCAGAACCTGATGTGAACCACAGATCACAATAATAGATACTTGTTATGAATACCTTCTATTATAAGGATTGACTCTTGACAGTTCAAGTTACATCAACTTTCTTTCCATTCTGTTGGATATACCAAAATAAGTACAATGATAACATTGATTCATCCAGAAAGTAATGTGATATATCATTTAAGGATAATAAAATAATTGACATCTATAATTTTATGTCTTTATTGACACATATGATGATTAGGATATTCATGTATTCCTATTCCCTAAATAGTATAAACGTTTATACTATGTAGTTAGTATAATTTCTCTTTTTTTTGTGTTTTTTGACCTAACGTTTCCATTCGTTTCTACAGATACAATAGATATTAATATCATTTTTTTTTTTTTTTTTTTTTTTTGGGGGGGGGGGGTAAGGTATACCTCCATACATATGTATATTGAACAACAACAATAACTAACTAAGGAGGTAATATATATATATATATATATATATTTATAAACCTTAGAGGGCAACATTTTTGAGAAGAAAAAAAAAAGGAAAAAAGATTCTCCTTGACTGGATGCAGGTCAAGTATTCGAAAAGGAATTTATTTTTCTTTCATTATTTAGGTATATATATATATATATATATATACATACTCACACTGATATATATCTTTGGTAAAGCTACGTAGCTACGATCTACATGCATGCATAATATACAGCCCTGCATTTACGAGTGCAGATGGATTCCTAAGTAGGTACAATTATTGTACATAAGGCTACCTGGACGGACGGACTACATAGATATTTATTTTTTTCTTCTACAAGTCTTGATTGTTTTATTTTCCTTTTTTTTCCCCTCTTATTTTCCTACATTGATTCCAACACATTATGTATGTAGGGTGTTCTAAAAATAATTAATCTTTCCGAATATAATTTATGTTTTGCATTTGGGTCTAACTTTAATATACATATATATAAATATATGTATACGAGGCAGTTGAGGTAATAAAAACTATTCAAATTGATTACACAAGTCAACAAAATTTAATTTTTTTTTTGATTACGGGCTTTAGTGCTGTGATCCATGATATTTTCTATGATCTAAAACACAAATTTTGAAAATTTGCCTCAATATTTTGATTTTTTTTGCCCAGAGGATCATTTTTAATAAACTGTGATTTTTGTCTGATAACAAACTAAAATTGTAAGTATTTAAAACTTGTTATTGATAAATATCTTGAAATTGTATCAAAACTTAACAAACATTTCTGTAACTCTTTTCATATTTGAGAAAATTCATATTGAATGCTCAAAAATACAGAAAAAATGATTAATCTCTTTAGAACTGAATATCTATTAACTTAATAAATAAAAAATAACTTCTTTCCAAAATTATCTATTTAAAAAAATAAGGCTACTTTAGTTTTTGACACAGAGATTTAAAACTTTGAACTTATCATAATTAAAACCATATATTATGAATAAATGATTTTTATTTGGAAACACTCGAGGTACAAAGTGATTTTTAGAACACCCTCGTTTCAAATCTTTATATGTATGGGCAACCCTGGCTAATCAATGCTATTTTAAAGATTCATTAGCACTGAAAAGTAAGACTTCATGGTGTCTATGCTTCAAATATGTTGATTGTTTGCCTTTTTAATGTGATCGATTTTTTAACAACATTGTAGACATATGTACTTGTTGCAAACTTATAATTTTAAAACAACTCTTCCTTTGTGACAATATTCATTTAACATTAATTATCAGAACAGTATATATGTATATTTCTATAACTTTATATTTGTCCTTTAATTAATTTTAGTCAATGACTTTTTGTAAAAATCGGGCTAAAGTAGCTACTACTTTCCTTCTTTATCCTGAACTTTGCTAATACATATATGGACTAACCAACCTCAGTTCTCTCTAAGTTGAATAATTGTGGCTGGGAAGATCTCCAAAAAAGAATATATGTATGTGCCAGTGCTTGGCGATATTTTTTAGCTACTCACAATTCAGATGTCAAATATCAGCCAAGAGTCACTTGTTACAAAAAGTGCCTTAATTGATATTTTCCCAGACCAGGTTATGTCAAGGAAACGTTTATTAGCACATGTGAAGTACTGTGAATAGTCCTAGTCAGCTAGTTTCTTGTCTTAAGGTAATTAATCAATCATCATCTTTGAACTAAAATGTAACCTCCAAACCGTTTTCAGATAACTACAGACATGACTTAACTACTTTATGAACAGCTTTTTTTTTTTTTGCTAGTGTCAATGAATTGTTGTTATCTGGGCATGAAGAATCCAATGTTAGATATGAAAGAATGTTCGCATTACATTCTTACCTTGAGGTATCTTCTGTTGCAATCTCAAAAGTGGAACATTTATCAAGAATACACAATTGCTTCATTGTAAATGAACCTTGGTCATGACTCAGACTAGATGGATAAGTAACTTGACCCATCGAAACACTTTTATAATCACCTTTATCTATGATGTATCTTTTAAGCCTCTAAATAAGTTTTTGAAACATTCAAGTTCCAACAGCAAATCTAGGATCAAAGAAAACTGGTTGAGCCGAATAATAGTTGGTTTTAGCAGAAGCAGTTGTTTCAAGTAGCCTTATCGACTATTAAATTCTAATATGTATTCATTTTTAATGATTTATAAAATGACCTTGTGCAACTAAGGTTTTGTGACCTAGAGACTTGGAACATTGAATACATCTTCATTAGATCCTAGTACAACAAATACATTTTATTTGGAAAGATTCTCTCAGAAAAAAAGTATTTTTATAAAAATATGCTAATACCCAATTTGAATGGTTTTTGATTTATAAAATGACTTTATGTAGCCAGAATTTTTGACCTAGAGATTTGAAACTTTGAATACATTTTAATTAGATCCAAATGCTTCACATAATTTGTATGGAACATGAGGATAGTAACTATTAAAAAAAATGCAGTGTACATTTTAATCTATACTGAGCTGTACTTAGAGTACACTCAAATGAATAAAAGTGTACTAACTACGGCTACATTACTAGCAGGAAGTCTGTTATTGCTATTATTTTATCCCATTTTTGCAGACATACTCAAACACATTTAGAATAAACAAAGCAAAAATCCATTCCGCTTTAATTGATTACTTAATCATTGAAAACCCAAACGTGGCCGGTGCAGCCATTTCTAAATCTTCTTTCACCCTCTAATAATATTTTTTATCTTAACTATTAAAAGTAATGTATTTTTCATTTCCTGTTACTTTCATGGGATCTTTGAGCAGTGAGTGTATTTTCTTTTTATTTAATCAAAATGAAATTTAAATATTAAATTGAATGATAATTTTTAATATGATGTTATTTGGTCAACCTACAAAAATTCTAGGATGTCATTCCTCAAAATCATGATAGTTAATTCATTTGCTTTACTTCAATCATAGAAAAATGATGCAATGGTCATATTTTGACTTTTCATTTTTACTAAGAACTCAAAGGTTGATTTGAAAAATCTCATGATTCACGGGTTTTTTTAACCCATAATGATTAATCTGTATTAGTTCCTAAGAAATCCACATCGGTCGAGTATAATACTTTTAGCTCATTGCAACTCAAATTAGTAAGAGATTCACGGCCATAAAGGAAATAAAAAATAGAGTCGAAGCATTGATAGACTTTTTTTATAAAATAGTTGATTGTACGATAATTAATGTTATCCAAAAAGGACGAAATAGCCTTCATAACTTACTGAAAGCTCATTTTAAAATACTAAATTTCCTCTTGAACTCACTTCTATAAATATTGCAGTGTTTCTCAATTTTTTTTATTATTTTTTGGTACGGAAACCTTCTGGAGAACGTTTGGTTTCTAATAAATTTATAAGATCTTAAATAAAGGCTACCCGATAAATATTTTCTTAAGGAGCCTTGTTGGGGGTACCATACAACTCATTTTAAGAACTACTACAATATAGATTAATGAACATTTTTGACCTTTATTTGATAGCCTTGCGTGGTATTTTTTTTGTTAGGAAAATAAATGATGGAGTGAGTTTTGTTCGTTATTGAAAGGACGGTTTTTTTTATGGAAAGTTAAGTTTATAATAATATTTCAACATGGATACCTTTATGACATCTCTTAACTTCTTTTCTAAAAAGAAAAAAAAAAAAGAAGTCCTAAATAAGTTAATAGTCGATCAATTACGCTCTTCTCTCGAACTGTTGGAATTGCAGAAAAATGTTTACAGTTTAACAAAATATAATTTGAAATTAATCAATCAATGCTTAGAATACTAATACCTAAGAAGCCTTACAATGAGACTTTTAGTGTATTTCTCAACCTTTCCTTTCGATAAAAAAGACCATACAATGTATGGTAGTTATCAAATTAACTCATTTTCTAATTTTAAGGCTATTTTCTATTAAATAATATTTATATTTTTACAACTTCATGAAAAATAATTCAAATTTAAGATATCAACGTTCTAAACACAAACAAGAGTAGACAAATCAAACACTGACCAAAATAATGTAAATTTTCATCAAGAAATGATTGGTTTTTTTTTGTGTGCATCAAATTATATAGAAAGATTCATTTTTCAAAGATGATTTTCATCTTTGTTGCTATTTTTGACCGTTAAGGATAAATGAACTAGCAGAGCCTTTCAATTCTGAACTATAATCCTTTCATCACATCTTTAGACAAAATATCCCTATTAATACCCTGAGTCTTTTTTTAATTCGAACAAAAAATTTACTTCAGATAAACGGCATCAAGGAGCAACAAAACCCAAATACTTGTAGTGCTCTGGTACTTGTATAACAATAATATATAATAGAAAGATTTTTCTATTTAATATACATTTTAGTGTTCAGACATTAAATATGCAACAATGATACTGCTTTGAACTAGTGATATGGCTCAGACCACTCAGTGCCTAGACTTTGAGGGATCAAGATCAAGGGACCAAAACTTTGAAGGACTCGAGGCTAAGAAAAGACACGGACTTTTATGGGGCTGAGACAAAATCAAAACCGGTCTCGAGAGCCACTACAATAGTACTTCGAACAATCAAATAAATTGAATTCTAATTATAATGATATTATAAAACTGCCATTGTTCATTTATAATTTCAATTTATCCTAATATTCCATATTAGGAATTTGTGAAGCTTCGAAATGAAATTTTAGATAGTTTTGAGTACCATGTTTGTAAATACATATTTGCAAATGGATTTTTTTTCTTTCCATTACTTTTCAGTTTGCATACTAATTACAAATAGCGGTTTGATTCCGTGATTTGAAGCTTTGATAGAATTTTATGAATAGACATTGCCAAAACATAAATTTTCTACGCTACATCTATGTTTTCTAAATATATCCCATTGAGTTACATAGAACAACCTGTAAGAGAGTGTAGGGAATGAAACAACGGTAATTATATATATATATTTGAAAACAAAAACAAAAACAAATTTCTTTTCATTGAAATTATTTAATTAAAATCTCTTCTGGTATATTCATAAGTTAATATTCTGAGAAAACAAGAAGAACAGTTTGTTGGTAATAGACTAACTGAGAAGATTGTTTGGAATGTAACTGATTTAATTGAAAACTCATATCAAAAATGTCTGTTCACACCTGTATATAAAATCCTCTCTAAAAACAAATAAATTTTAATGATATTGATAGAATCACAGACACGCAAACAAAAAAAATAAATAAATAAAGTATTCGACATGAATCAATCAAGTCTCAACACAATTATCCCATCAAAAGAAGAAGTCTTTCTCAGCCGTCCATCTTACATAATTTGTACATAAATAGATTGACCGAGTCTACACGAGAAGCCTTCACCAACAGTACACATAAATACAATGAGACAACAGTATTAAAGAGAAATTTTCAACCTATGCAGTAGGTATTAGGACTGCCAAGTGCATTTTTTTGTTTAATGATTGAAATACGCACATACCTAACTATGTATGTACATAAATATCCATGTAACTTGTAAGTATGTAAAATTGTACATAATATATAAGAAGCTGGACTTTTCATTTTCCTCATGAAAAAAGGAAAAAGAATCTAAACAAAAAGTCAATATTTAGTATACATTTTTAGAGAAAACAAATTTGTCAAAGTTGATGTCTATTTAATTTTAAAGAGCTAGGATTGTGCAATATATATATAGAGATACATACATATATTTAGTAAAAACAATTTAGTAATTTAGACATGCATATCCTTTAATTATATACATATGTATGTATAGGCTTTAACTTTGATATACTAGCCATTTATACATTATATTAATGTGACCATAAAAATTAATGAGTATTTGGCTTGACGAGCCTATTTAGGTGCATTGATGATTAGTATTATTCATGAAAGTATTCCAATATTTAAATATTGATTCATTGTCACATTCATAACCAAATGACGTACTAGAAAATGCATCAATATCAGTGATTTTTCCTTGAAGTTTTATCTATGAGTGCTGAATTTTCTTATTCCTTTTGAGTTTCTTTTTTTGAAGAAGTAAAAAAACACAATAAATATAAAAATTCAATTTTTGTATTTTTCCATTCTTTTCTTATATCATTTTACTCATGTTTTTCTAACACTACACTTTAATCTGTGCAAATAATTATGAAGAAAGTTACTGCAATATTAGATTTTATATACGTATAAAAGTGAATGAATACACATTCGCAATTGTATCTGCACAAAGGATTAACTACCCCTATTAATTTTTTTGTCACTTGTGTATTTTTTCCTTCCTTTACTCCTTACAAGTGTTTTGAACGGTGATTTGTTCAACTCAAATCAGCTATTGTTAAGTTTTAAACAATTGCCTTATTAAGACAAGCTTTTTGAGATTAACAAAAAATACAAAGTATTCTCTCTTCAGCTGTTTTTCATGAGTTAACTCTTCTGATACAAAGCAGCTGACTCTACGTGTACAAAAAGAGTAATACTATCTCCATGTCCCAGCCGATAAATGCTTGACCCATGGCACTATACTGCCGAAACAAATCTTTTTCAAGCTTATTAAAAGCCTAAAGCCTGCTCCAGAACCGGGCCTCTTTGTTTGTCAACTGTATCGCTTGTGGCAGTTGTTTCCTCATGGGTTTCACGTAGCCCTTTATAAAAATATATTAAATACAGGGTTGCGCGCCATTTTTTGCATTTTTGAATATTATACAAATGTATTAACTATTGATTTCTAATTGATATAATTTATCAATGTACATATAGTATACCTAGATAATAACCCTACCCAATGTTAAAAAGGTGGCAAACAGGAAAGTACAGAACCATATTTTTTTCCTTCAAAGTATTCCTTTCCTTTTTGAGAGAGTCGAGGTTGCGAGTGCACAAAAAAGCTTGATGTTGACAAGGGGTTCTTTGATCAAGATCATAAATGAGGGTTTGATTTGATCGTTTGACTTCATTATGAACTTATTAAATGAAAAAAATATATATAAACACGATAGATCTAAATAAAAGTTGATTGAGTATCTTATTTTTTTTTTTTTAAAGTCTTGTTAAAGTATAATGAATGATTAATGATGTAAAATATTATAAGATAACCACGTGACAATGTAACTGCATTAATACTTTGATCTCCTTCTATTGTAATAACTCCATTAAATTAAAAATAATATGATATTTAACATAAGATCTTGCAATCATGTAGTCACATGTCACATGTCGGTATGAAATAAAGGAACCTATAACCCCACAAATCAGATCTTTCATCTCTACAATTTAATTATAGAAACCAGTCATCATTTTCTTCCTTATATGGCCCTGTAATACATGCACTTCTCTAATAAAGTTACTTTCAAAAGAAGTTTGATTCTTGAATCAATGATTGGATGTCCTTATGTCAAATTGACAACAATATATTCATTTTAAATTAAACTTTAGATCAACCATCAAATGATAGATTTTTATACTACATATTGATTTAATGACTCTTCCTGAAGCCTTTGTTGTAAAAACCCTCCCTACTCTTATTCAAACAAACAAACAAACAAAACGCAAATGACATCTCTAAACATTAGACTTTGAACTATTTTCATACATTTGAGCTCAATCTTCGAGACTGAGTGCTTATATAAGCTTTGATTATATCATTGAAGATAGTGAAGTGTATCAACAACAAAAAATTAGAGTTTTTTTATTTCTACAGAACTGAACCTAATAACGAAAAATCAAGACCCTATAATGTGAATCAAGGGTTCAGACTCTTTATAAAAAGGTATTTTTGAGTCAGAAAATTACTTTTTAGCGACGATAAATAGGTAAACCCAAGGGTTGAAGTGTTCAGACTGATACTAAGTCCAGGAGTTTGTGGTTATGACCCGGAAGAAGACCTTTGAGACCAAAAAAGCGTCAATCAGTGGTGTTCTGATATGATTTTATTAGGAGAAGGGCTTGTATAAACAATACAGAATGGACTAAGGGTCTTTATCCCACCCCAAATATATGTTATAGTATGAAGTCATACATTATTGATAAGATTTATACACAACATTTCTGAGCTAGCCTCCCCTCCTCTGATAACACCCCTGTATTATCTTCCGTACATTTTACATTTAGAAAATTATATCCTTAATACACAGTAATTTAATTGACAAATCCTTACAAAATGTATATTATTATTTCACTTTGTTAACCATAGACCCTAAACAAGTAGCAGTATGATTATATAATCATATGAATCATTTGACAGCTATCCTGTTCAGTTAATTTTATGTGTGAATAATGAATTTATTACATGTACCATAATATTTTAAAGAAGTGAATATCCTTTATTTGTTTATTTATTTTTTTGTCGAATACAACTTGGCAACTTTCCATTTTCATTTACTTGTTTACTCTATTGACATGAATACTTACACTTTACTTCTTTTTTTTTTTATGTGAAAACAAAAATTACTCACGAGGGTTTACAAGTTTACAAATTAAAAAAAATAAATACATATTATACTTATGAATCATTGAATAAAATATCATGTCGATGACTTGTACTAGTATGAAATACTACAAGTCTACATAAGTATCTTTGGAGTGATTAAGAATGTAGAGATTATATAGAATGTTGACCACGTTTTTGTTCAAAATTTATGTATATATATATATGTAACAATCGATCCTGAGGAATAATTATAATTAAATCTATTCAATTAACTATCTCCGAGCTATTTTTTGACCTAGATAATACGTTTATTGCATGTGTATTCATTCTATGTAATCATACTTCCAAAGAATGTAGCTAGTTCGTACTTAAACGAAAATGCTTTTGAAAAACTTGTACAAAGCACAACACAATGGTATCCCTATTAACATCTATCCTTCCAAATTGCTTTTTGTTAGCTGTTGATCTCTCTATTCTTAGCTCATATTAATGTTAAAAATTACACAGTATGTATTTGGTTGTTAATTGTTCATTTTTCTACTTATTCTCCCCTTTTGAGTATTATGAACGTTGATTGTCTAAGCTAGAATTAGTTGTTTTACAGCTGTTAACAATATAATACAATTAAACAAGGTAAATACAGAAGGGTAGCTACTAGTTGTTTTACCAAGATATTCCTTCCCCATAGAGAGTTGAGGTTGCGAGTGTACAAAAAGTGGTGTTTCAAAAGCGACATCTTGCGGGAGAAATATCACAGACAATAAAATATCTCCAAGCTAACAGATGTGTTTTGCTACTTTGTTTCATAGCTTTTGTTCTAAACTTATCTATATAACCAAATAGATACTAATTCAACTGTTGGAGGGAAGGCCATAATAGGCCAACTACTTACTAATTTGAAACCCTGTTTTTTGTATTTATTTATTAAGGAAAGGTTGAAAAATACAGTAAAAATTGCGATATGAGTGTATAGATAAATAAGTTAGAGATATTATTTTTCATATAAATAATAGGTTTCATTAAATAAAACATTACATACAAATAAACATTCAAGAAAGTTATTTTAAAAAAGTATGAATTTAAGTATAAAAAATATGATTCATAAATAGATGTATAAATAAGTTAGTCAGTCCAAGGGCCACATAAATAAAAATATGCTTTTAAACTATTGAAATGTCTTGAAGAAGATTCATTCCCTTTGCTTTACGTAGAATTTGTGCAAAAGTATTAAGCTCACTTGGTTCAACGTCCCAATTGAGTACACTGCCCATTAACTTTAATTTTGGACGAGAGCTGACAAGTTTGAGTGCTGAAATAAGAGTTAATGAGCAGTTCTGAACAATGAATTCTCTCAAAATACTCAAGGGATTAAGGTACAATATTTCGTCAAGAAAGAAGTCACTAAAAAAATAAGCAGTCGATTCAAATGCAAAGAATATTTTCTCTAATTCAGGTGAGTTGATCAAAAGGCACTTGAATATATCCTTGGTAACACCGGGTTCATGATCTATCTTTTGTATTTTGAGGTACCTAAGAAATGGAAATAAAACTTCTTCTTCATGCTGGGGAGTAACTTCGTCATCTATCTCTAACTTTAAGCGAGATATTGTCAAGCTTTCTAAGAGACAACAGTTTCTTCCGATTGTTAGAAAGTCCTGACTACGCATGAGTGCTGAAGGACACACAATCTCCAAATTACCGATTCGTGATCCACATGCCTCTAAAAACCCTTTCAACCCAATTAAGTATTTTTTATCTGCATCCCATATCAATGTAATATGATCTAATAGGGTATGTCTTTCGATCAGCATTTGACCAATGGATGGAAGGGACTCAGATGCTTTAAGTTTTAAAGTACGTAGTTTTGGACAGACATCAATTATTTCCAAGAGCTTTTCATGTCCAGTATAATAGATTAAATTTAAGGGACGAATACGCTCAGGTTTAGGATGGTAATGACCATTTCCTTGTCCTCTGTAGTAATATTCAATTCCCTCATGGAGATTTTGTATATCCAGAACCTAAGAGGACAAATGAAATACATGCCTGAGATTATACATATGTATATGGAGGGAGAGATAGAAGCTTACCTCCAAATTTTCCAGGTATCGTAAAAGACAAGCAATCACTTTTGGAACTATTGTGTCAGAATTATTTTCATGTTTGAAGATCAAATCCCTTAGATATTTACATCCTGAGGATTTAGAAAGACCGCAAAGAGCCAAGACCCCAATTCCTGTAACTCTGACAGAGTATGATATATCCAGATATACCAACTTATGACAATTTTCAGATATTATAAACATCATGGAATCAGTGCAGACCTGGTGCAAAATAAGACTTTGAACATTAACCAGTCTTTTGATTCCTTTAGTTGCTAAGGCAGTACCCAGCTCAGAGATCCAAAAGTCATGCATCTCTTCATCAACTTCATCATCGATTGAATGCACCACAAAGCGATTTGTTCGCTCATTACACAAGAGCATAAACAAAAAGTAGAAACCCTTACTGGAAGTTACCATTCTAGAAGCCTCTGCCAAGACGTCCATAACATCACTTACCAAAAATTTAGTTAAGTAGCTTCTTTCTCCTTTGAAGGACTCGATCCTTTTTTTAGATGGTTTCCGCTGTAGTCGAGCTCCAGAAAATTTACGTAGTTTATCTGAGTAAAAGTATTCTTTTGGAAAAGGGATGTCAAGGACCTCGGATTCCCTTTGATATCCTTCATGCTCTTCGATGATTTCTCCACTTTTAAGTAAAAGTTCCAATACTTTTTTGACACAAATATCAACGAGTCTATCGGGGAATAGATGTGGAATTGAGGACCGTCTATAAAAATATGAATGTGGATGAGTTGAGACATGAACACCACCACCTCCTAAGAGAGCCATGCTTAAATTTCTAAGATCTATAATAAATGATAGTAAGGAAACAATCTGCTTTCCTATGATAAATTTGTAATATAACTGATGGACAAGACTTTCATAATCTTTGATAGGAACGCCGAAGATTTTTTTTTTTTTTTCACTAGACGATAAAAGCGTCGTTCTTTCTATTTTAAATTATCAATAGCAATGAACTTTTTACGATGCAATTTTCTTTAGTTTGCTCACATAAAATTATGTTTATGTGATATAAATTTGAAATTATATCTAATGTACATAGACAGTTTACTAGAGAATACATAGATATATTAAACAAAAAAGAAACGGAATAATTAAATATTGTACCACTCAACCTATTGTCGTTATTAAAAATTCAATTTCTTAAGTATTATTAATAAAATTAAGAGCATCATTGCTACAATTCAATACAAATTTTAAGAATGATACATTATCTAATATAATGCAACATTGTATGCTCCGTATAACAATCTAGATTATAGACAGAAGAAATGTTCTTAATGACTCATTCATATTATTTATCTAGAACGTAAAATGAGCCAAAGTTATAGGAATAAATTTCTAACAAAGAATTGATTGCTAGTTTTTCTTTGTTTAATTTAGGATAAAATCTGTCACGTTATGAATGTAAGTAATGGCTCCCTAAGAAAAAAATACTTTTTTTTACGACTAAATGTTGTTTCATTCTGCAATTGCTAAGTTCACAACTTCAATTCTCCCACGTAGAGAAACACACATTTCGTAAATATTTACATATGTTTACATTTGCAAATTAGAGTCTTACAATAAATAATGGACAGCAACTGTTAACAAACACGATTATGAAAATAAATATTAATTTTAATTTTATTGAAATATGTTAAATAAACGTTTTAATAACAATAAATTTAAGATTTATATTCGGATTTTATACCATCATCATTGTAAAAAAAAAAATTCCTCTCACTTAAATGTCAATATGTCATAAAAGCACAAACAAAATAATAAATTTATGACATTTATCATTAATATACATATTTTCCTAAGAGCATTATTTCTCCCATTATGACAGATTGCGAAATATTCTTTTCTTGTTCATTCAACAACTGAATTTATTTGTGAGTACCTTATACTCTATTAGATTCCAATAAACTTATTGCTAGCATAAATTTAGTAGAATGAAGAAACCTCTATAATTATATTGAAATCCAAGTTTGGATCATGAATTAATATAATTTATTCGATTTGCCACCTAATCGGTTTTTAATAATAATTTAGCTAATCCGTATAAAAATTATCCAATAATAATTCTCAACTTTATACAAATATCTATGTATACCTAAGAGGCCACAAATAATAATACGAACTATTATTCACTCAGTTACTCAAAATTTCTCTAATGAGTCACAGAATAGAAGCTACTTGCGATTAAACAGTTACTTACAACTTAGGTAAAATCATAGAAAAATGACTCATATTGCTATACCTCAAGTAATTCAATAAAGTCTTGATTGCATCAAGCAAAACTTGGCAATGAGCTTTATTAAACATATATACAATTCATTATTGTAAAAAAAAATACACTTTGTATATCTACCTTTGACTTAATTCAATTGCATCTATGTAAATATTTTTACATATATGTAAATGCATCATAAGTCATTCAACAGTGTATAACCATTAATAAAAGTTAAATACATTTAGTCAATATATCAAAGCAATCAAATGTGTTTAAATATGTAGTTATTTTGATTTGATATAAACTGACACAAATAATAATTGAATCGGCAATGAGAATTAGAAATGTCTTTGAACAACCTCTAAAAAGTTATAACATAATAAAGAATTTATTGAATTTATGAAATAATTCACATGATTTGATTTAATGACGTTATTCTAATGTTTAGGAGTAGAAGCTATAGAATATGAATAAAAGGCCACATTCTTGAATGTTAAAATAACAATAAAAAAATATTTGTGATCTCTGCAAATGGTACTCTATTGTGATTTTGAATATATTTACATATGTAGATATTAATTGAAGAAATCTTTATCCAATTATATATATGTCCATATTTCTATATGTATAACCAATCATCATACAGCATTGCTCCACATATATCAAAATTGACACTCTATTTTTTTCTACGGTTCTCGATTTTTCTAATACTAATGCCGAACATTGATTGATTGATTTAAATTAACTTTTGTTTAGTTATTATTGAATGAAGAATAGTCCCATACTTGGGAATGATTGGCTAAATAGTGCCAAATGGATTATGGTCTATTTTGGAGAAAAAATTGAGTTATACGTAGACTAAAGATTGCATCATGAATACTTTTTGTTCTCGGAAGACATACTGACGCACAATCGATTATATAATTTTCTTGGCAATGTCTCTTAAGAGGTAAAGAGTACATACAAGTACATATACAAAAAATTAACTTTTTAACAGTCTTTATACACTGTCAAATGCTAGAAAGATACTAACTATTCAATTCCACATTTTGATTTTTGGGTCAAATTGAACTTGGATATAATAGATATAATTTCCTATGAGAAAAAAAAAGGATCAGTTTTGGAAACTCATCCTGATTGTTAGACCAAAATGGGTACATATACTTTTGAAAGTCATAGAATTTGAGCAATTTTTGTATAGCCGATCCAATTTGATCATGCTTAATCCAAAAAAAAAAATATATATATAAGCTAATATTTTATTTTTGACTTATTTGAAAGATTGATCAATCATTCATGTTGGTTCAGATACCCAATTTTAAGGGTCTGTCTTCAATAATTTCAAACTTATAAAGGAAAAAAAAAGATCTCTATTGATCGATTTGATAGGGAACAGAACCAAAGGTAATGAATATTTTATGCGCCTATATCAAAAACTTAGTCATTTCAATTAAAAAATTGCTTAGAGAAAAAAAAATAATAATATACATAATATCTCTGTTTTTTATCTTTAAAGGCTGACTTTATCTCTCCCGCAAAGAGATCACATTCCTTCGACCTGAGTCAAAATACTTACATATGAACATAATATGTATCGTATGTACGTGAAATGCTTTATTTCCCTCTCTCTTTCTCTGCTTTACTCATTACTGGGTGCTTGGCTAAATATGTTCCTTACATTTAAAAGCTTTAAAAAACCCATAAAGAGCTTTAATACCTATAGAATGGCATCTTATACTACGGATAAGATGTTCTACAAAAGAATTAAATAAATTCATAAAATGCCAAAAGTAGTGGATGACAAATCAAATGTCAAATCAAATATTTTGCTAATTAGAATAACTTATTTCTTTTCTTTTTTTCACTGATGTGTATTATTTATCTCGCTGTTACTAATTTCAAATTTAATATTTGTAGTAGTAAATTATTTCTTTTGTTTGAAAAGGAAATGTTGTCTTATTTTTTTTATACACAAAATACCATTTTATTTAGAGGACAAAGTCAATATGACATATGTATATATTAGAAAAACCGGAAAATAGGGCATCAGACAAATTTTGTGTCTCCATTTGAGATATTGGCTAATAAAAGATTTTGAGGGAGTAAAAGTAATTTTCTAAAGGAATCATACTTTTGTAATAATGAAGTCCATTTTTGATTGTTCTCACAGTACAATTATATTATTTGACTCCTTTGCTATGGGTCGATATAATTTATTAAAATTCAAAGCTTGCACATTGAGGATAGATTTGAAGATATTTTTACACATGGCTTTGTTGCAACAACTTATTTCATAGTTTTACGTTTCATTCGAATACAACATGGATGTGTATCATCCATCATTTCTTAATAGCCAGAGTAGGATCCTGACGAGGGTGGTGAGATTCCACGTGGACTGAAGAAGAGTGAATTTCTCCAATCAATAAACCGGATCAATCTATAATATAAATCCTGTTATATCTTAAAATGCTATAAAAAAATTAAAAGTTAATAAAATATTCAAAACCTTTAAAAGTTGAGTTCAATATTATTTTTAGTCTAATTTTCAAAATTTCTATCTCAAATTTTTGCAAGCGTCCTCAACGACAGTTGCTACATTTGTACTCAAATGCAATTTGTGGGATAACTTATGACTGATATAATCTTTAAAGTCATAAACAATAGTTGATAAATGTGATATATGTTGTCTTAAAATTTGGCGTGTCTAAATAAAATCCTTCTCTCAAACTGTCCCCCGTTTCCCCTACATATAATATATATTTAAATATTTTGGCCTGTAAGGGAATGAATTTGACGGATATTTTTTTTATTTTTTATTTAACAAATTATGAGAGCACTTCTTCATATGTCTTGATTTTTATATATTTTTTTGTTAATATTTTCCATTAGCTATGAACAATTTGTTTTTTATTTGTATCACAGAGTTTTTATAAATTTATATTGTACAACATTGAGAGTGAAAGGAAATTGGTTGGCTCCACAAATTAATGAAGGAGATACGAGGGGGATTATGTCTACGGACAATTATTGTTATTGCGTTTGTGGACATATATGTATGTAGTACATATGTATATATATAACTATGTCAGTATTTCACAGCTTATAATTTCTATTTTTCAAAAAATGTTGTTCCTTTAACAAGTTAGATAGTTATGTCTACTTATGAGTTTACACCAAATTAAAAATAAGATGCAAAGACGGAATTTTTGATGATCGTAAATCATAGAATATGATTTATGAAATTTTTCAAATACTTTAAGCTATATGTACATAGCTCCAGTAGACAGCCATGTTGTAGAAACGCTTCTTCATTTTTATATCAATTTCTACGCAAAAAGACATTTTAAAGAATTTAATTTTGATAATCAAGAGGTCATTTAGTTAGACTAATAACACAGATCAACGAATTTGAAATGTCAAAAATCAAGAGTATAGTTAAATCAGATCAGTTTTGCACACTGATTTCAAATCTGTATTTTTTTTCTCGAGAGTCCGACGGTTTTTCGAGAAGTCACACACCTACTTTTTGAGCTAATTTGGACTCACGATAAGTGCTACTAAAGTAGTGGCGCACAGAAGGATTACAAAATCAGCTGCAATCCTTCTGCACGCTACTACTTCAGTATATTGCATTTGTTTTTAGTAGCTCTACCGTGAGTTTTTTATTTCTTGTGGATTTTTGATCGAAAGTGGATGAAAATTTACATATTTAGATATACGATTTCTTCATAATTCATAATATCGGGCGCTTAACATCTCGTTTGAAAGCTCTGGGTCTCAGATCTTGAATGCATTCCTTACTAATCCATTTTATGTAATATTCAAAGAGTTATTTAAGTATAAACTTTTTTGTTCGACTTTTGGGCCTACTTTCACCGCCTGTGCCCCCTGGAGTCCCTTTAGATCAA
Organism: Lepeophtheirus nordmannii; assembly: GCA_963680855.1. NCBI lineage: Eukaryota > Metazoa > Arthropoda > Copepoda > Siphonostomatoida > Caligidae > Lepeophtheirus > Lepeophtheirus nordmannii. Next base: position 28,320,195 of record OY804520.1, read on the forward strand.
AACAAAGAGTGGAAATGAAGTTTGCATTAAATAAACTAGCGGATCATTATTTTTTAATTCACAAAATATGTATTCTTCTAGGCTTAAATTGAAGCTGAAGTTAGAAAATGGGCCTAAAAAAGCTCAAAAAAGTAGGTTTGATTTAAAAAAATTACAGATGAGAAATCAATGTGGAAAAATGAATAACTTTTATTACACTTATGCCCATTAGGATTTTTGTTTGTTGACCAGTGTAATAATTAATTATTATCAATCAAATGATTTATAATGAAATTCCTTGAAGTCAACAAAATGATTTTTTCATTACTGTCAAGTGAGTGACATTTTTTCATATTATCAAATTACAAAATATATACTTATTTAAAATAAAATACTTAAAATTAAATAATTCAGAATAATTAATTTGTTTTCTGCTTCATTACTCATGGTTTAAATCAAGCATTAAACCTTTGGATCTGTATCCAGAGCTGGAGAGTTGGAATCATCACAAATAAGTCTAATTCAATCACGACTTGAAACTTGACTTAGACTCAATGCCAAAAACTTTAGACTTGACTCAAGTTCATAGAGACTCGAGACTAGACTCAGACTCATAAAAAATAAGTCGTGTACTGTGCAATAATGGGGACTCGATCTCATGACTAGGATTCGAGCTGAACTTAAGTTTAATTTAGCTGCAATTTCAATTTTGACTATGACTCAAGGTGAAAAGCCTCGATTTTAACTTTAACATAAACAGAGTTCACTGCATAAGATAACGAATAATCAAAAAAATAGTTCAAAGGAAGAGACTCAGATTACTTTAAATACTTCATGGATCCCCCAACATACACTTCATTTCATGATAATAAATATTTTGAAATGCCAAATCACCAAACCTTTTTCATTATACTCCTAATTGTATCTTATATCATAAATTATATGAGCAAATGCACTTTGTTCTACTAACTGGTACTTTTAAAATATGTGCAACTCTTATGTAGTTTTGTCTGACAGCTGTCAACCTTCTATTCCTTTTGTTTTTAAAAAGTGTTTTGAACATTAGCTTGAATTTACTATTGTTAAGTTGTAAAACAAATCACTACTCTCAAGTGATGAAATGGCTGTCTACTATTTAATATTGCACTCTTTTTCTTTTTGGAGGAAATGTTGGAAGATACAAAGAGAGTTGCTATGTATCTTCAATATTTATTAGGTTAATTTGCATCCATTAAAAGCAACTTTGGTCTGTTTAAGAGTTAATATGATGTAATGGAATCTGAATTAAAGAGTTCATAAAAAGGTCTCTCGAAATCAATGTGTTCATATAAAGCCAGCTATTAGTACATAATTAGTACGTACACAAAGTTCCATGAATGCGTTTATCGAACCCTTGGCGTAATCAGCTGCAGCCTATGATGACCAGCAGAGCGTGACGTCAAAAATCATACAAATGGGGCAAACCAAACCACGATCGAACCCAGGTTAAGAACTACTAATATAAGTAAATATTGCATTCGTTTGAATAGGAGCCCTCAAAGTCCCCCCTCCCCCAATGAACATTTTAATAATACTTTGTTATTATTGCATTAACAGCAATCAAACATGACTACTAAACTATTTTGAAGCGCAGTTTCTATTCATTGTAACGCTATATAATCAAACTGTGTGTTTGTAAACATTTTTACGAGTATATAATTTTTAGATCCGACAGTTGACTAATGATTTTTCGGATTTACCATTTCGTCAACATATGTTAACTGGTTATCTTTTGTCATTTGAGTTACATAAATATGCTCATTTGTTGTTGTTGAATATAAATAAATTTATAACAAATATAGTATCCCCTAAGGATAATAACCACGGTTTCAGGGAGTATCAAGTTCCGTGGTTCTTTAATTTTTTAATTAATTATACTATTTATGTAAATCATAAATATTTTCTATCATTGTATTTTTTGTATTAAAGGAAAAATATGATAAAAGTCAAGTTTCTCTATTTTTACATAAGTAAGTTTCAAAATTAATGGATTATTATTTTGCAATGCAGCAATATAACAAGTGTCCCTGTTAAACTAAGAAGATTAACTGTATAAACAATGTACATTTTATAATGTAATTTTGTATTAAAACCTTTTTTCATTGATGCTTCTTATTTATCATGTCAAAGGATCGTTCGTTGAATAACACCCATTGATTTACAATTCAAATAGAAATTCCAACAGCCACAATGTATTTTTGTTGTGATTATGCTTTTAATTTCTGTCCGTAGCTTATGTTGCTTTCAAGTATGTTCTATATGACACTTTAATCCTTGATGAAATTCTTATCACTATATAAATAATATACTTCGTGACCAAAGTTGTAATTATTGCGTTGAAAAAAAATATACAATGTTTCACTTCTATTATACTCTTGTATAAAGTTTATTTACACAGTAAGCAAAGAGTAACTCCACTAACAAGAAAGTTGTTATAAAGATTAAGTCTATGCCTGACCATAACCAAATATCAACCAAACCACAAATCCATCTGCAAAACAAATCGGTAATATTAGGAGTAATATATTTATTCTTAAAATGATTAAGTAATGTTCTTAGTTTAAAGAAACATTAAATGACAATACGCAACAAAATTCAACGTGGAAAAAAAATAAAAAACAAACAAACATTTAAAGGTTACTCAACGCTTCAAAGTTAAGAAAGTTGACCTTTTTTTTTGAAAATTTCACCTTATTCTTTCATTAGCATTTAAATACATTGATATATAATTTTATAACTTTTTTTATTGATAAACAATCTTTAAAATGTATTTTTAGTGATATAAAAGAAGGAGAAAGAGCAAGTATACCGCACATAACGCGCATTCTTGTTTTCTTATTTCTTTCATTTGATATAATAAATTCAGCATTGCTTGTAACAAAAGGTATTAATTACAATACCATTAGAGTTGTGTAGATCCTTAATTTAAGACTTGTTTTGTTATTTTATAATCAAAAGTTTTACAAATATATGATGTAACACATAATAAAAGGATGTATGTATTTAGCTATTTATGTAGTGCCATTCATATTAAGTTATAGTTTCCAAGAATTTTGTAGATAAACAAACCACAATCCCTTCAGCTGTTCGATTCGGTTAACTATTTCTGAGTTAAAGGAGCCAACATTATATATTTATTCATGAATTCAAAAGATTATTTATACATATTTGAATGTATTAAAGTAACTTAGCATGCCAAAACTTCAGATAGCCGGCACATGTTGTTGTTTTTTCAAAAAAAAATTTCCTTTTCTTTTTGATTTCGAGTGGATATAAAAACTAATTATGAGCATAAAGACCTCTATTTTAATTAAGTAAAATGGTATAGCATATCCTTGTCGAAATAAAATAAATTTTTTGTATGTCCTTTGATCTTAAAATGTTTTAAAAAATAACGTTATTGACTATTTATCGACGAACTAAATTGTGGCTTTTTTTTTCTCTTTATAAAGACAAAGTTGATAGAGGGAATAAAGGTTTCTCTGTTCTTTACAAATCTCAGTATAAAGTGTTTCCTCTGATTTGATATATCTAAATACAAACAATATACAGTTATTATCAATAAGGATAACAAAATCCTTTTGAAATTTTCAAAAACATTTTGTAAGAAAGGAAACATTTAAACACAAAACAGAAGTTTCCGTGTATTTTAATGTTTAAAAATATAGGAATTTTTTTTCACCCTTATGTTCAATAAAATTGTATTAAAAAAAACCAAATTTAAATTAAATATCAGAGAAAAATATAATTGTTCATGGATAGTTTGATTCACACATTGGTGATGTAGGTAAAAATCTATCAAATATATATGATATTTTTTATTTACTTCCTTCGTCTATCTAAACTACAACAATGTCCTATCATTTGATCCTACATTATATTGTAACCTGTGTCATCAATATTTAAATAAGTCATTGACCTTACTTTTTATAGAGTCCATTTTTCGTGCTGTCATGAAAAAAATCAAGAGTTTTTTATTCAATATAATTCGTACTTTACTTTGTAGAAAAGCTAAAGAATAACAAAAAAGTTGTTGTTTTAATAAATGCAAATATTGACATGATGAGTTATCCAATGTCAAAAAGTAGACGTGTTCCTTTGTATTTTTATTTTTTTTAGTTTGACATAAGTAGACCACTGGAATCAAAATCTGTACTTTTTTTTATTTTATTGGCTTATAGGATATTAAAACTAGCCAAACAAATAGTAAAAATATATCTTTTTGTGTATTGAGCAATTGTTCATCTTGATAAATGGTTTATACATTTGCATTGTACAATATATTTTATTAGATTTATGTAAGGTTTTAATATAGGGTTGATGTATAATTAACAAAAAATTAAGTTTTCGTAACCCAAATATTTATTCTTGGAGCATTTTTCTTCTTTTTGTAGATCAAATTTAGTTTTGGTTGAAGTACTTTAAACATTGTTTCACCTGTTGATAAAGACTTTTGTAAAATAACCATTTCATTGAGGTCACGAAATATATAATATAACATTAATTTGTTGAAGTATACTCAATGATTACTATTATATAGGTTTGATTGTAAAATAGATATCTGAAGATTTTTGTAGCAAGTTCAAAAGATGATTCACATATTATACTCGTGTTGCCATCAACTACAAGGAAGTTTAGCAAAGAAACAAAGAATATATTTTTAATAATAGAGGGATCAGGTCTCAAAATTAGCCACTGGTTATCCATAACCTTACCTTAAAAGTACTGAAAATTGAAACGGATGAGTTTTAAGGAAGTTGTAATTCTAGATTTCAGTATTGAAGAGGTCATGAAACTTTTTTATTAACATCATCTCTAAGTAATTTTTTATTATTTTAATATATGTACGTCACACTAAATTATAAATTTTAATAAATATATACACAAAGGACTGATTCTTGCTATACATATATATAGCAATATATGTAGTTTCATTATAATATCAAGATTACTTTTGAAAAACGGCAAGGGCTTAAACAAGTACTCATTGTCACCTTATAATTTCTATAAGCGTAATATAAAGTCCTGGATAACCGTCCCTGGTTATCTACATTGTGCATAGTAAACATAGGATTTTTTTTATTAAACTCACATCCAATTTTTATTTTTCGAAGAAATTATAAAAGCAATTATAAAATATATATGTATACAGCCAAACAGTGAATTAGAAATCAATTTAAGTATTATATGTATGTAGGTTTATTTTATATTGGTAAAATAAATGAAACAACTTTTCTGGGGATCATAAGATCAATTCATTTACAATGAAGATAAAAGTCAAACATTAATGGTTGAAATTTAATTTTAACTGCTGTTAGTACATATTTAATTCCCTTAAAACAACAATTATTTTGAATATTATAAACAATTCAATTGGATAATTTATTTAATTTGGAAGTAAATGAGAAAACTACGTTCGAAAAATACCCTTGGAATCCCTGTAGGGGCCATTAATCAATTAACCATTCGGCCAGTATAAGAATGACTTAGTTGTACTAAGAGATACTATATTTTGATAGTACAAATATATATATATATATATATATATATATATATTTGAAAACTAATCTAAAAAATTAAATAAATACAAAGTTTTAAATTATATCTAGTTACCTTTGTGGTTGTATTTACAAAATTTCAATAAATGGGTTATACTTATAAATAAAATGCCTATTTGTAATATTTAAAATAGTCTTGTGGGTTTGACTTCTTCAATTACATATGAGAGCAGTCAATACAATTAGGTTGTGTGACATCATGTCCAGTACCGTTGAACCAGTTACTACAATTAGTTATAGAATGAATTTATATTTCTGTCAATTCACACTACATACAACCTCATGGAGAAGTGACAAAGAAATTCTAAATATTGCATGGGTTGGTGTGTGATGTTTTTCATAATTCGCCGTGTATGTATGGATATGAAAAAGACTGAATTATCAGTTAATGACAGTCCAATGTTCATTGCAATTTCATAATCATAGTTCTCCTTCACAATGCCCTTATTATACACACAAAGTCAAAATTAATAATTGGTTAAATTACCTATTTTGTCTTTCATCAAATGTCTCTTCTCTGGATTATAATCGTTGGTATCCCTTCAAAATATATCTTGAAGTAATATTTTAGTTAATTGTACAATTTAAATTATTTATTGAAAACAGCTAATATTATTAGATTAGATATTGTTCTTCTACTTGATTGATATTGTAATTAAATAACATAGTAAAATGGTGTCTTGCTACTTAAATAACTTTCTGGGTAGGTAAGAAACAAAAATCTTGACTCTGAGATATTAACCTTCATTGTTTTATTTACTCATTAGATTATAGAGAACTATAGCCCTGACTAGCTGTCGTCATTTTTGGACTTATGTATAATGTATATATTTATCATGAGTCATATTCATTTATTTGAATTTTTTGAAATAAAATAAAATAATGTGATATGTATAGTATAGTAATTTTTAGCAAAATGTCAGTTTGTACATCTAAGGATTTTTGATGACTTTTATTCTAAATGATAATGTTTTTTCCAATTTGACATCAAATTTAAATATCCTATTTTAACGACCTATTTTTTCATTTGAATATAGTTCAAGTAGGTAAATGTTTTATTTATTAAAATGAATAGCAAATAATGTATGAACAAATATATAACTTGGATATCATATACTCAAAAAGTGTGGAGACTTTATTGTTGTTAAATGTCAAATCGTTGATATTATTATTAATCCCATAGTCTACATGCATTTTTTGTTAAAATGAATGGGACACATTATTTTAATGAGGTTAAAATGTAGTTGTACAAACTCGAAACAGACAACATTATTCATTTTATGATTTAAAATTTTGCTGCTTAGTAAAAAAAATTGTTCTAACAAAAGTACTGGAAGACCTCATAATATATAGCTAAATAATCAATCAATATTTTGCCACGCAATAAGAGTATTACTGATTGATATGAATTTCAAAACGTATAGTTAATTCATTTTATCATAAGACATTTATATTTTTAGGTCAACAAAACCTCGACATATTTCATAATTTTATAATAACACAAAAATTAAATGTATTCCACAATAAATCAAAGTACATATTAAATTATTCATGTTTCTGATGATTTTCTGATTCTTTAGAGCCAGGGGAGAATTTTGTATGTGAATGCTAGTTTTTTATTGAATTGACAAATCGAACGTCCTTTAGCCACATAATATCTGTAAATGGTACTAAATTTTAAAGAACCCATTTTCAACTTGATTTCCTCATTCATAAATATCGTTTCAAATCTATAAAAAGTGTAAAAAAAGTCAATAAATTAATTATAATTATTCAAAGTATAGTCTCATTATATCTTTTTTTCAGTCTAATCATTTTAAAAGTTTATACTAGAAACAAGAAGAGCTTTTATTAAGTTATATTTCTATTGAGTTTAATTTAATCGAAACTGTCAATAATAAATTATTTGATTTGTATATTCGTTGTTGAAAGTTCAAATTACGTAATTTCAAGCTTTCAAAACTTTATAATGTGAAAGCTCCTTTGTGGTTCCAAGAATATACTTAAATATATAATGCAACCCTTTACAAAAGTAATTTTCAATCTAGAACATACAATTTAATCATGGTAAGTAATTATGAGGTTCATTTTATAAAAAAATGACCTGTGTATAAAAGTATTATTTGTATCCAATGTGTGAGTAAATAGACAATAAAAACTGAATTATCACACTTGTATACCCTCATTGTTTCCTAAATATTGCTATATATATCGAGTACAATTTATTATTTCTCATCAAAATGAATAACAATGTTTTCAAATCCATCTTTGTTTTATGTTTTCTTGCTCTCTTGAGCTTGGAAAGGATTCAAGCGTAAGTATTAGCATTTAACTAAACTAGTCATCTATATTTCAATATTCTATTGTTAATGAATATCAATAGTCTCTTTTACTTCAAGAAATAGGAAAATAATATTTTTTAAACCAAAAAAAAAAAAAAAATATAGTAATTTGAGGCCCATACATTCATTTTGAAAATTTTTAAAATACTGTGAAGTCATGTTGACTTTGAACAAACCATGTAAAAATACTAAAGTATTATACACTATATATTTAAGACATTTATAACTTAGTCCTTTTTTATCAAAATTATAAAAATATTTTTATGTAAATTAAAAAAATATAGCTTAATTTAAAAGAAAAAATCATCACAAAATAATAAATTTCTTAATATAAATAATTTAGTACTAATTTTTTTTAAGCATTAGTTTGTCAAAGTTTAGAGAAGATATTTTAAAATACTTTAAAAATCATAATCAACAATCTATCATATATACCTATGTATAGAGGCTATGAAAATGTATTTGATTCGTAAAATTAAATAGACTCCTATAATTTTTTTTTTCCATGACAATTTCATGAAATGTGGCATTACAAATTTTTGGAGTATTCAGTTGAAAATCACTAAACTTCAATATATTTTCTAAAATACTAAGTTTTATAGATGCATGAATATTCATAAAAATATTTTTTATGATTTCTAAGAAAGCGATTTAAAAAAAATCAATATGACGGCCACAAGACAAATATATCGGGCAATAACATTTTTGTATTTTTTGGTAAAAACAGGAATCAATACACTAACTTAATTAATCAGCAAATGTTTTTTGACTATTTTAATAACTTTTTTACTGACCTTAAGATTTAATTTAATAAAATAGGAACTGCGATCTTGATAATTTTGTGGGGAACTGGACTGAGGTGAGTTCTTCCGGGAAGATTAAATTTTTCGAAAAAATTGGTAAGAATTTGATATTTTTTAGTGAATTAAAAATGTTATTTTATTGAAATTATTTACAGGAGTCAATAAAACAATTATAGATTATATAAAAACAGAACATTCCAAAACATGGATTAATATAAAAAGAATATTTAAAACAATAATACTTGTAACATATTCAGGTATGATCTTCTGAATATTGTTTATTCTATATATTTAAATTAATGCATTTCTTGAAAGTATTCACTTTACACCTTTTTTTCATTAATTTTTATGACAATAATTGTCCTCCAAGTTATAAAAGTGCGTCTTAACATTAATTTTTATCCCTTTTATTTAGAATTTTCTTTAGAAACGATGGATTTCAAATATAATAAGCTTTCTAGAGGACCAAGGACTACGCAAGTACTTATTAATGGAATGAAAGTTTCACAAGACCCTGTATGTTCATATAAAAAGCTCATTAGTAGATATTATGCGTCAGGAAATGAGGATAAGATATATATTCGAGCTACACGAACTTTTTACCCACGTAAAAAGACATTATCGATAAAATATCACTTGATTAAACCTTCAATTACATATATTGTGGAATACAAGAAGGAACCATGATCCCATTAATATGTTGTGATTTATAATTTCCAAATTTTGAAATATGTAGTATGTAAATACTGAGTGTTTAAAATAAAGATAACAAAAGTATATTTTCGAGTAGAATCTCATACAAATATGAAAATTATTGATTGCAATATAATTACCAAGTATACTTGGACTGAACTTATGTTATAAAAATTTAACATTCCTCTTTTATTATTCAATAATGTTTCTAAAAGGAATGATTCTATTTTCAATATTACATTTTGTATTACTCTTCTGTATTATATCTTAATATAATTGATTCATCTCACCTAATAACACAAAAAAATGATAATTTATATGATAATATACATTAATATAATGAATCCATTCCTTACTTGTCTAAAAAATAATAACAAAACCTTCAAATTTATAATAAAAATAAGTTTACATCATGGATACCAACCTGTGGCCCACGGGCTGTAACAATTTCAAAGATGGAACAGTAGTGAAATACTATTTTTGAATATAGATTCATATACCTTTAACTAAAAACAAAATACTTATAGAGTATTCCTGCATTTAGTTTGGTGTGTAACTTCTGATCATTACTAAAGACTTGAATGTACAGAATACATAAGTATAATCTAGAAGTGTACATCTCAATTTTTACTCCAGCCTTTTTACATAGTTTTTTCAAAGTGAAACTTTTTCAGATTACAAATAATTTTCTTTAAAGAAAAGGCACACAATTTTAAAAATAATAAATAAAACAGTGTTTTATATATTTAAGTATATTCTTAGAACCACACAGGTACACTCCAACCTTGTTACTTCGATCCCTGCAATGTGTAATTAAAGGACTAAACCTGCAGGTTTTTTTAAAATAAATATCACAAATAATAGCCATTTTATTTATTATTATAAATTATTCATCGAAATTTTGTTAATGCGCTTAGAAAGTTATAGTTAAGTTTGAAAACTTGGCATTTATTTAATTTGGTCAAATTTTTAGCAAAATTGAGTATCTTTTCTTACAACTAAGTGCTCCTAATAATAGCAAATGGTTGATACATTGATTATTTACAGTAATTCCATGGTTTTTTTTTCATACTAAATTGTCTCATTTCCTTTAAAAATAAATAAGTTATGCTTTTGAATTGTTTTTAAATATTCTAAGTAATTATTGTCTTTAAGGGAGCTAAATATCTACCAACAGGAATGAAAATAAAATTTCGATCATAAATGTTGGATATTTTTCTTAATTTTCTATGAATTGATCTTAGTTTCCCCAGAAAAGTTCTTTCATTCTGTCCACTACAATAGAACTCAATACATACATTTAAAACTGAAATTGATTTTTACCTCACTCTACAATGATTATTTTGATGAGTCCATGCTGTATTAATAAAAAAGCTCGTTTTACAAATGCAATAGGGTGAGGTCCCAATCTTGATTTTAAAAAAATAACTCGTTTATTAATGTGTAAATATGAAATATACATTTACTTTCAGCACAAAGCTGATCAAATTTTTGAGAAAAAATTATAAAAACCTTGGGTTTGTGAATATTTCTAATAATTTTTTTGCATTATACATATATATTTTAGATTAAGAAAGAATGATTTAAAAATATTTATCTTCGTATTGGTGACGAGAAATACAATAGTGTCTGTTCGAAGAGAAAAGTGATTGATGAACAGATATAAAATAATTTTAATGTTTGTTGTAAAAAATTATATACCTACGTACATGTCAATGACAATAACTCAAAGACAAAAAATCAAATAAGTTGTGGGAAATTGTGAAAAAGATAGTGGGCATTTCATCAAATGAAGGATCCTATATCGTGAAGAAAGACGAAAAAACACTCTTTCCCAACAGAAAATTTCTTCTGAAACGTTCGTAATTGATTACTCCATGTTATGTATCTACATAGGTGAAAGAAAATAATTCAATTTTTTTTGGTAAAAAATAATATTTTTATGCGTGCTCTAATGCAACTTTAAGTCCATTTTTATGTTGCAAATTGCATAAATTATGCTAATAAATATGTTAATTTGTTTAAATTCTGTAATTGTAACATCTTTTTTTTTAGGATAATTTATCAGAGTATAAAAAAAATGAAAATAACATTATGTAAATTTTATTCAAACAGTGAAATATTATATTATCGTATACATTTAAGCTACAAAAAGATAGAATTAGATTTCGTTACTTAGTTGTTAATGCGTTTTATAATGGTATATAGTGAGATATAACATCTATTGTTAGTTTATATTAGTGTTGTATAGTGAAATAATATGTCTTTGACCCCATATGTAAATTACTGTAATAACTTTTTTTTGACTTATTGAGACTATTTATCTATTCAACTTTTAGATATTAGAGGGTCTTATCTTTCTAACATGACAATGTACAATTTGTTTTTATGTAATTGTTGTCGAGTCAATTACTCTTTACAATTGAGTCCGTATTAAACAACACTGGGAATGTTACTTGAAAAAAGTATTAAGTAACTCTTTACTCAACGGTTGTTCAATAGTAAAAATAATTATTAGAAATTCGTAAAAGTATTTGATCCAAAGCTTTGATAAATGTTATTTTATTTTTTTATTCAATAATGTACAAAGTGAAACAACAAATAAAAATTGAATAAAGGCCTTATTAATTTAACAAATGCTAAATTAAAAGTTTTATTATTCATAATGCTAATAAATAGATTTGTAAAAAAGAGGCTATCCAGTGAACGTTTTTCAGTTGCCTAATTGTATTATGTATTCAGTTTTTTTTAATACTTAGAACATCACTTTCATTAAGTAAAGATCATTCCTCCAATGTTAAAATAACAACATTGGATTATTACCTTATGATTTTGGGATTTCTTTTTCCTTTTGGAGGAAAGGTTGAAAGATACAGTTAGGATAACATTAAAGATTAACACAAAGGATCTCACTAATGAACCTTTTCATAATGACAAATATGTTTTTGATTCAAAATTTCTTTTTAATATAAAAAATTAAACTTTTCATGTTCAAGACCTTCATTTGACAAAATTTTCTACAAGCTGGTTCTCATATAATTTTAGTTGAAAAACTCCGATTTACCCCATTAAAGTACAAAAATTATTTTGTGAAATTTCATTAAGTTATATTGATCAACATATTGTTAAATTTGATCAACTCTTATTTTGTCTTATTTATAATATTTTCACCATTCTAAAAATTGAATTTCTACAAGTTCAAACTCGTACAAAGTCCAGGCTTCTATACATGGACAAATAGTTTAAGCAGTCCAATGTACTGCTTAAAGAGATACTTTGTATTTTATGCCAATATATTAGAATGATTTTATTTTGGCTTTAACCAACAGGAGTATTTATTTATAGAACTTTACTTTAATATAATGAGGATTCATTCCAAAGAAAAAAAAATATCTACATTTTCTAAAGTTGTAAGAAACTATACTCAAATTTTTTAGAGTATATGTATGTTTACTAAAATTTTGTTTACTCTCCCTTACTTGCCCTCAAATCCCAACTCGAGTACAACCCTGAAGTGTCTAGCACCAGCAACAATAAAATTTTCATTTTTTAGTTAGGTATTTTTTTAATGTTTATCTCTTCTTACTAGTTGTTACATATGATACTATAAGAATAAGTACACCAAATGGAATACTTCTATACCAATAGCTATACCTTATAACCTATGACGATAAAAAATTGTTTTTGGAAAGTTCACAATCTAAAACCAAGAAAGTACTTTTTATATATGTAGTTAGATTTCTTATGAATAAAAAAAAGTAATGATGATTTAAGTTTAAACGATAAGTATCATGTCCATGTAAAAAAAATAGTGTTATTAATATGGGTATTTATAAAGGGTTCTTTGATTTAAGATGAAACATATAATATTTTATGGAGTTTCATTAACATAGTTAAACATAAGATAGAGAATTTGAATATCTTCATACTTGTCATTCGCATGAGAATATCAGTGAAATCTTATTTAGTGTGTGCTTTAGATACTACGTTTTTATCACGACGAGCTTTTTTGTCCACTCGCAACCTCGACTCATAAAAGGGAAAGAAATTTTTTGGAAAAACAACTGGTAGCTAGCCTTCTGTATTTTCATTGTTGCAAACCTTTTAATATTGGGCAGAGTTATTATTTAAACTCCATCAATCGTTAATACTTATATGATATTCGAAAATTCAAAAAAAGGACACGAAATCCTTGATTTAATACCTTTTTTATACATCAAAATCATCAATAATAATTATATCCTTTTGGAGTTCATAGCACGTATAGATAACTGCTTTAAATCAGAAGATTCAACTGATCACAAACAGCTGAAGTGAGAATACATAGTGTCTTTGTTTCTCCCTAAAAGTTCGTTGTGTATACGAATTAAAATTCGTATTAAAACAATGCCCACGTGATCAATTTTTGAACAAATTGATTTGTCCAAAAACTGACTGTTTTGTTCCCTAGAGAAGTTGAACTATTGTATAACTACGAATAACTAACTACGTAACCTCCATAAATATACCTTTAACCAAAACAATTTTCTGTTTCTCTATCCTTCTTTCTCCTTCGTTCCTAGGTCCTTTAAATATATGGACTTTATTTATATAATTTTTCAAAAAAGAAGCTTTAGACTTAAAACATTATTATATCAAATTTAAAGTCAAACTCTCAGCTATCAAACAAATTATTTTTACACTCTCTTGACTTGTTCTACTTAGAACTATAAGTTTCTGGAGAAAAAACATACCAATTTGTATACTTAAATATATGAGATTAATTGAATTAGGAGAAGAATAGAGACATTATCAAAAAATGATTTTACAATAGTTGACTTTTATTTAGTTCTAATAAAGTTAAAATAATTGCTCGGATCCAAATTTTTAGAATCAAAATAGAAAATGGTACGTTAAACATTACATTAGCTTCTTTTTCTTCCCATAATTTATGCTAATGTACTCCTTAAAAAGTAATCAAAACTAAGGATATAAAATATTGTTTCTACTATCCGAGGTTTGAAAATGTTAATATCCATAAAATGGTTGGATGTTGGTAGTTATTATATACTACACACTATAATACATATATATTTCAGGCGTAAAAATGGAACTTTTCCATTTCTTTTTTTTAAGATAATTAAGTATATTAATGTGAGCACATCCATTTTATGAAATGATTTATCATCAACTTTATACAGGTCTAGAAAGTATATTTTTTAGACGCTAGAGATAATATTATACTATCTACTCTGAAATGAAGACTTCAATTTCTAATATTTGATACTTATTATAGTTTAATTACACCCCAGTTTTAGTTATGTACAAGGATTATTTATTTAATTTGCACTATCGTGCAAAGACTTTGAGAAAATTTTAATGACACCATAGATGTCTTTTTTTTAGTGCCCATCGCTGTGTTGTTGTTGTTCGGGATTTTGGTTTCTCAACTCACTAATCACGTAGTTCAGAGGAACTGTTAAGTATTCATAGCTCATTGGATTAAAAAAAAATAATGTAATTGATAAGAGTGATCTCAAGGCTATTTTGATATCTGCTGTTGCTAGAAATACAGGGTTTTCTTTAAAGATTCCTCAGCAGCAAGGAACATATAGAAATTACGGTTATGATTTGATTATTCATCTTCTTCGATCAGACGTGTCAAGGCTCTATCTAGAGTGATTCAAAAGGTAAAAAGATATTTCTAGCTATAAGGTGATACCTTTGTCTCAATTTTATTACTTTAAAATGCTCCTTTGAGGTTTAATTGTTTCAATATTAAACTGATAGAATTCTTATGTCTATTCCTATCTTGTTAATTGTTATATTCAGATATCTATTGTAAGATTCTAGAGAATATATCAATTCATTATAAACTACAGTCTTTATTTATGTTTTATAGTAACCACAATTTCACAACAACAAAAAAAAAACTATTTAAGTATTATGTACATATTTAACTAAATAAAGGCCTTGTTGATGAAATTTTATTTTTAGTGAAGTACCATCCTCAATTGAATACATAAATTAGAAATTTATATAGAATATAATACGCACTTTATAAACAAAGGTATCTCCATTTCCGTAGTTTTTAATCACTCCAGACGAGATTAATGTTTCAATTATTGTCAAAGTAATATTCAAATAAGTAAAAAGTCAGGATTACAAAAAATTGAATTTTCTTTGCTCTTTCTTTATCGTAAATTTCCTTCTTTAACTTTATTATTTCAAATCTAGTTTTTTCAAGCTTTTTCTTGCATAATAATTATTACTTAAGCTCTTAGGGATTGAGGTTTTGTCGAAAACAAATATTGAGTAGTACATTATTTAATAATTCAACTTATATGTGGAGATTTAAAAAAAAAATGAAAAGGGGAAAAAATAATAATATACATTTTGAAGGTTATGACCACAAAACCTCTTAAAAAATAAGAATTTATATTTTAAATAATAATAAATTATTTAAATTTTGCTTATATTTTCTATACCTTTAAAAGCCAAAGGATCTAAAAGAAATAATAGTTATTTATTTTATTAGGAAGGTATAAAAATAATATACTTAAAAAGATGCAAAATTGAAAAGTTTCTTATACTATTTATTAAAGTTTCTTTACGTTAGGATTTAAAGGTTGAGTCGCGAAGGGTTAAGATCAAATGGAATACTAATATATTATAAATAAATCTAACTAGTTCTAGACTATAACTAGGAAATATACCTCAATTCCTTTCATTAGGTGTGATAAATCTACTTCAAACTGTTATTCACAACTCAAAAAAATTTGTAATAACAGCCTTATGTATTTTACATCTCGTATTCATATAGCAAAATGCTTCAAACGTACTTTAAAAAATGTTTAGAAAAATATTATTTCAAAATAACTTACATTTATTTTTAACTTTCAATCAAACAACCACAAATTTTTATAAACATAATATAAAACATTATTTGAAGCAAGGTTGAGTTGTAATTATAGTCCCAATTCTTCCGTGAAATATTGATATTAATTGTGTAAAAAATAAATTAATTGTTATTTTACGGTATGCCTTCTAATATATATTTTGTGAGTAAAATGGATACGTTTGAATTCAAATTTTGTAAGCCTTATTAACAAATGGCTTCTATGACTATTTACTTTGTTATATATGTATATATATATACTCAAAGATGTTCTATTTTTGTATATATAACCATAAATTATTATTAATATATTTTATTATCAACACACATATGTAAATTCATTGTTGCCAAAAAAATATAGAAACTTTTAATCTATAGAAAAAGTATTTTAGTATATTTAAAGAGGTATATGACTGTAATAATTTATACATTATTAAAGAAGTACTTAAAAATAATAATAATAATATCAAATATTAAAACGTATAGATTGTATGAGAATTCAATTATTCTGCCAAATATTTCAACTATTAATGCATTTATTGGCTCATTTATTTTAATGGGGATTTAAATATGTGCTTAAAATATGCAAATGGTATTCAAATAAAAATGTTATGAAGTGTTAGGCTATACCCATCAGAGAAAAAAAAGAAGGCGTAGTTGTTTTGTAAGTTTTATCTTCCAAATGACAATAAAATTGTATCATCAGCGTACTTTTTACAAATTACTTCTCATTATTTATGTGTAATGATTTTTTCACATTTTTTATTTTTATATAAAGTTTTAATTTACACTTGAATGTTTTTATCAATTATAATTAAAAATTTTAAGGATCATATTTAAATGTATTACTATTACCCAAGAATTTATTCCATCAACATGAAGAATTTACATTCTTTATTTGTTAGCTACTAATTTGTTTATTTTTGTCCCACTGTTTTGTTACACTGCTTTATTTTACTAACCATGAAAAGCTTTTTAGAATAAACACAAATACATTGTATTCACCTTTCAGCTGTTTTTCATCAGTTGACTCTTCTGATTTAATGCAACTGACTCTACGTGCTATGAACTCAAAAAGGGTATTATTATTATTTATGATTTTGATAGATAATAATATATTTAATCAAGGATTGCACGCCCTTTTTTGAATATTATACAAGTATTAACGATTGATTCGTATATTGATATAATTTATCAATGACTAGTATATCTAAATAATAACTATGCCCAATATTAAAAAGTTGGCAACAATGAAAATAGAGAAGGGTAGCTACCAGTTGTTTTTCCAAAATTTTCCCTTCCCTTTTGAGAGTCGAGGTTACGAATACATAAAAAAGATTGTTGTGAACGTCACAATTTAAAATGTATTTTGTATCAGCTATCAACTTTTCTACAACCCTTCGGTTTGTATTAGTTTTCAAAATAATTGAGTGGGAAGATTCAAATTAAGTCAATTACAGCTTTGAACAATTGTCTACTATTATCGTGGAACAGTCACACAGTTGAAAAGAATTGTCCAACCACCTACTAATTTTGAATTTGTTTTTGCCGTTAAGGTTGAGAAATGCAAAAAAAAAAAAAATTACAAATTGATTACTATTATAAAGGTTGATTTGCTAACTCAAATAAAATCTTATGTGAACATTATAACCATTAAATAAAGAAATGTCAATTGTGGACAATATTGTCTATTTACTAATAGGTTCTGTGTCCTTTTGTTATCTTTTTTTTTTTTTTTTAAATTCTTACTTCGTTTTCATGTTTCATTTTTTTTAGAGTCCAATGTAAGTTTTTTAAAGAAAATTAGTACTACTTCTATTTTATAGTTCTCAATATGATGCAAGATGGAGGATTATATAATTATCTATCAATGGGGGGGATCCACCTAAAAAAAAATACATTAATAAGAGCTAAATTCTTCCTCCATTACCTTATATTATTATTCTTTCCTCGTTCGTGCCTTCCTTTCTTTCTTTTTTAACTTCAACATGCAAGTCCAATTATAATTTAATAGTCAATATTTCTACTCTTTTTTTTTTAAACAAAATATCGATAAGAAACAGGCAATACTGTGAATAATCGAAAAAATTCCTAGGATATTCGAGAAAAAGGCAGAAAAAAAAGTGAGGATAATTTAGGAATTTACTTTGAAGAAAAGTTAAGAACAAGAAGTTTTCATTAATCTCAAGAAAATAAGGGTTACAAAGAGAATGGTTCAAAAGTTGTAAAAAAAACACGACATTGGTTACTAGACAAGCTATTTTTTTTAGCCATTTCCTAGATTGACTAAACGGAGAAGCCCAAAGGATTCAAATTCGAGTTCCTTGATGGCCATTCATCTTTGCTAACAAAATTAGAAATATGAGCTACAAACTAGTTTTCAATCCATTTAGAAGTATGCCACGGAGCAGGATCTTGTTGGAGGGTCTAAGGTACAGCATCAAATGTTGACAAGCCCAAGGAAGTAATTGAGCCTCTAAAATGCTCTCAATGTAACGTTGGCCATTGATTTTAATTGATCCATAATATATGTAGAAAAACGAGAGCTGATCTTTTAATGTCTGTGATTGTTTTTCAGACCATCACAGAATGTGAATTTTGTCAAACATTCACTCTTCTGTTCTTCACAGACCCATTCTTACCCCCCATACTTGATCATTTTGGATGTTTAAACCATTTTGGGTAATGTACCATTTTTCAAGAGATTCAGGATATGGCGACATCTATTAAGTCTCATGCATTCATGGAGGTTCTGAAAGATCATATTTCTTTAACATTTGATAAGGGAAGGTACTGAGTTTATTCTTAAGTAATCGGTGCATTGAGTTATGACTGATTCCTGCTTCAGCAGCCTCTTTTCCGCAGACCACGTGGATTCCACCTCAACTTTAACCTATTCTTGAACTGATCGTTTTCTGTTCAGATCTAGTCGGTTGTTTGTTTGACCAGTCTCCTTGAACTTTTTTAAAACTCTTCAAACCGTTTGACGAGCAATTTAACGATTTCTTTATGATGACCGAATTGCTTTCCCCTTATAAATGGAGGTTGACAATAGCTTTTTTTACACCTCAAACCCAAAATTGACTTATTAAGGATCTAATTAAGTGTCAAATAAATTTATCGTAATTAAATAAATCTATTTACACCCAGCTTGAAATTGTATTACAATAAATATGGTCACTCTGTACTTTGTTGGTGAGCAAAAAATACCGGGAAATTTGAATTTAATTTTTTTCATTTAATCCCATAAGGATAAATGTTTTTGTTTTTAAGTTGGCTCTACTTTTATAAACATTTATGATAAGTTACATTCAACATTCATCAGTGTTTGAGATACATGTCCTTTTGAGAGGAGCTAAAACCATTTTTTTTTGTTTTTTTAAATGTCTGAAATATGATGACCAAAATGCAGTTTAGAGAAATGCTTTTGAAATCAAAAAAGTTTAAATGAATATTTCTGACTGTATGTCACTAAAATATTGAGAATTTGTGATCTGTTTCTCGAGATACATATCCTATTACTCAAGAAGCTGACCATCCCATTTTAAATTTTAATACCATATATAAACTCAGGAGTTATTGTTATGTAATTATAAATCGCAACAAAAACTATGTAACTGTTTTAGAAAATTGAAAAAAAAACAAAAACGTTGGCACATGAGTATCGCATTGGTGGGGGAATGAAATGATTTTTTTTGATTAAATTAAAAAATTTAGATTCCCGGTATTGTTTGTCTATAATATTATGTACGCAATTTGATGGGGAAGTTTTTTGTATTAGTTAGATAAACTTACAATTTGTTTAAATTTAGTTAATTTAAACAAATACCATTTTATTATCTTACCTTTTTTTCATTATTTATTTTAAAAAAAAGCTTTTGAAATATTTTTTCTTATGCTCGACGAAACAATTAATTAAATTGTGCAAAAATTTTACAAGATAAATATTCTACTCAAATCCTACTTGAAACAACAGAGGTATACTCATTACAAAAAAGTTTATTGAATTATGCATAAAATTAATGAAACAATCATTATTTGTTTCATTTGTATGAGATGAATTTTCATTGGATAAAATATTAGATTTGTGTACCTTATTTTAAAAAATATGTTCGATTTATATCTCATTATTTAACAATTTTTAGCATTACAATAATTGTGATATCCTTTGTGTCAAAGTATTTTGAATACAAAGTGCCCCTTTTTCCTTAAGATATATTTTGAGTGATTGTTTGTAAATATTTTTTGCATTAGCTACTGTGTTAAAAAAATGTTTCAAAATGTTAAATAAGTATTTACAATTTATTCTCGACATGCTTTATTATCATTAGGAATTCGGCATTCATGTTAACTTTAATGCAAGAGTACTCTAAACCTGTTTGAAATAACTATTTTAGTCTAAAAATTCAAAGTTTAGCAGGTTTTTTTTGAGGATCTTTTAAACAATCGATACTCGCCGGGAATTCATCTTTTCCGACTACTTAAGAAGTTATACATTGAGTAAAGATTGTCCAATTGTCAAGACCGATAAAAATACGTGTAATTGTCAGAAGATACCACTGCTTAAATTTATATTTGTGATGCTAATGTTTGAATCCATCCATAAAGCAGAATGTAAATAAAGAACAAAAACTTTTTTTCCCACTTTTTTGAAATATATTTTTTACTAAATAAAGAAGCACTTTGTTACTTCTTCAATAATACTTTAAAGAAATGGATTTATATAAGAGTACATATAATCACAGAATATGGATAAACAATGATCTTATATTCTGGCTAAATTTAAAAATAAAATAAAGTCATGTTAGATATTGGGATCTAATTTAAAAGAAAAAGAAAATATTTATTCAAAGGAAAATTCATTATGAAGTCATGATATATTTTAATTTAGATATTATATATCAATTACTCTGTATTTTTATCATGTCTCTTGGAAAGACCGATAAAGAATTCGGGTGTATCATGATTCTCTCTTGAATGCATTTCGACAAATGTGTATAGAATTACACTTAAATATATTGATCAACAATCATAATTTTGTAGCCAAGTTCCTCGTATATGTATTTAATGATATAGATATCTACTTGCTGTTCCAGTATTCACCCTCTGGTACGTTCCCTTCAAATCCTATTGTGAAAACCTTTTTGGAGTTTTCAATTTTGTTGCCCCAACACATAAAGTCATATTCCAAATCAATGTATATATATATCAATAAACGATTTGAGCATTTTGTAACTTTTTATCTCATTCATTTTTTAGATAAAAATGTTTTTTTCAAATTGTGTTAACGAACAAATATGAATATTAATTTTTCAGTGGTCTTAAATTTAATATTTTGGTGTCTTTCTAATAGAGAAAATAAAGATTATTTCTTTTTTCTATCGTTCCTATTTAAAAAAAATATCAATATTCATATTTATTTGAAATATAATACTCTAAATTATTTTCTACGAAACCTTTATCAGAAAGAGTCAAAGCAATGAATTATCCAGAATTTCTCCTAGAATATTAAAAAAAAAGGCAAAAAAAACTAAATATAGAGCAGTAAAGAGAAACTACATCAATCCAAATTTAATTTTAGAACATGATGACTAGTGGTACATCTCAAATCAGAGAGGTTTATGTAGTTATCTGAGTTCCACGAGATAATTACTTTAAAATCAATTATTATTATTATTATTATTTTTGCTTTGAACATGTTTTAAAGAACAAAAACTTGAGTGTGGGAACATCTTAGATTCATTCATAAAACAAAATGAATAGTTGTCAAAATAATTAATTAATGTATTTATTTATCTTCAAGTTTAATCAATATAAATATATTCCCAAATTTTATTGATCTATTGGTAAAAAGGATACACATATTAAATTATTTATGCAACAATAAGTAAAAAAAAGGATTAATATTTTATTTAAAACAAAAACTTTTCCTACTAGAAAAAAGAAAAAAAAAGAAAAACATTATCGACTTCAAAGTGAAGAATCTAAGAATGAATTATTCATTAAAGTTCTTTGAATGGTAAAAAGTCACAATCCTCGAATGAATGTATGTACGTTATATTAGAAATATCACAAAACCTTCAAACTAGAAAATTAGGTGAATATTTATGAAATGAGACTTTCAGCCTTTCGACAACAAATGTTGCTAGAGGTATTTTTAAACCACCCCAAATATCTTATTTTTTTCTTTTTTGTTTGTCATCTGACAACAATATTCAGTTCATTGTTTGTGAAGTTTCATACAACAACACATTTTTGTTTGTTCTTAAAAATGTCGAATCTAAGCAGAGCACAGTGTAGTTTACACGGCCATAATCCATAAACATGGGTCAAACCAGATCACTTCGGCTGCAAGGCAATGCTGTGTGTCTTCTGGGTTCAGAGTGGTATGATTTGATATAGTAGTCGATACCTATAATTTTTGATTTAAAGCCAGAAGCCTTTTAAAAAAATTGGGAGGTTTCGTGAGAACAAATGTTAATTGTCTGTGAGAATTTTTTAAAGGATAGAAATTATGGAAACACTTTACTATATATCTTGTTTCTTCCATAAATAGTATTTTGTATATCATAATAAGAACTGGGATTTAGTCACTTAAAATACAGCGGATTAAAATCAAAGCATTTAAGTAGCGATAAATGGATTATATAAATAATATGCTCATACCCATGTATTTTGGATCTAAAAATGGCGAAAAGTGTATTTTGACTAGAATTAGAGTATACTAACGTCTGAGGAGTAAATACCGCAATGAAGGCAATGAAGTTATGTATGTAGCAACACAATTTAAACTTTATGCTATAACATTAAAATGAATTTAATTAAAATATTATTTCACAAAAAAAAACAAAAAAACAGTCATTAATTAACTTAAATATATGACAAGATAAATATTATACTTCTCTTTAATAGTTAATTAAATTATATGTAAGTTATTATCTATCAAGTATGTATACTTTTTGTAAGAATTAAAAATACCTCTTAGTTATCTCATTCAACCACTTTTGAGAGAATATTAAATTAAAATAACATCATAGTTGTCTAATCATGTTTTAAATATTTTTATATATATATACTAATAGAATATATCCACATACATAGACATATAGCCTGTCATTTTAAGGAGATACCTCTTTGATACTTTTTATCTAAGAAAATACGGGTATTTTTCTCTCTCCCATATCCACATTTATGTATGTGAAGTATTAATGAGACACATCCTTTGAAGTTATATATATACATACTTTCAATCTAAAATTATGGTTTTAAAAGTAAGAAAATGATACAATTTGTAAGGGGAAATAAAATTTCAAATTTCGATCATATGTGAATGCGCTTTTTGACAACAAATTTCGGGCGCGGTTATTGCAGTTAGGCATTAAATTTTTTGTATCCTCGACAGTTGAATGTTTTTGGCTTCATCTTAAAAAAATTGGCTTAGTGATAATTTTTATGACTTTGTGCCACCAAACATCGTGTGGAGAGCAGTTGAGAGACACACTAACAAGGATCACGAAGGAGTTCAAAGCCTTGAAGAAGGACGTTGTCATCAAGCCATGCTTAAGATTCCAGACTAGGATCGAGGCCGTCATTGCCGTTAGCGTCGATTTTTTTGGGTAAAAAAAAATGTAAATTTGGTTCTCAAAGATCGCATTCACCCTCTATATTCAGTTTCACAGTAAAGACCGAGGCTTAGGTCTTAGTTAAATATTGCTAAGTAAAGTTAACTAAATTATTAATAGTAAATAGTTTATATCTGGTTTTAACTTTTAGAGTTTTTTATTTGGAGGTGTTTTTTATAAGCAAATCCGCCATTAATATGCAAAAAGAATAAATTTTTCTTGCATATGCACGAAATTAATGAGCCAGACTGTTCAAAATGAAGATTATAGTTTATTAAAATAAATGATAATATATGGAATTTTAATTTGAGCGAGGAATGAGCTTCATAAAAGTTTTGCAGTGTGACACATGGCCCTAACGTTTGATTTAATTCTGGTATAGATTTTACCTTCTAAATGGGCCATCTTTTTGAAATATCAGTTTTGGAGAAAATCATGGTTTAAATCTGATTTTTCTGCTTCTGAGTTCAAAAACAAATGAAGTTACTCTTTTTTTTTAATGTATCAAGAATTGACATTATAACTTTTTAGAAAATGATTTATAATATGAATTTCAGTCATATTGATTGAATATTTTTTTTGGGGGGAAAAATACATTGAATAAAACAGTTTACTAGTAAATTTTGTGTATCCATCCGAAGTAAAATCGAATTTTTACCTCTTAGGAAACATATTTTTATTACAAAATCTAAATAGAAAATAACATTCATCAATTATACATTAATCTTTGATACAATAATAGACATAAGAGGTATTATATTTATATGTATATATATATCAAAAAAATAATTACTTCTTTTTTTAAAATGTAAATAAAATAAGTTCTTGCAAGGAGGAAACGTGATCCGTATAAAACCTAATGCACTAATACATTTTTCAGCAATTAAAATAAATAAATAAACGTTTGTAGGTTTCTAATGAATTAAATACGTACATTTGACACAAAATTTGAATAATTATTTATTAGATACTATTTTGAT
The DNA here is from genome assembly GCA_963680855.1 of Lepeophtheirus nordmannii. Taxonomy (NCBI): domain Eukaryota; kingdom Metazoa; phylum Arthropoda; class Copepoda; order Siphonostomatoida; family Caligidae; genus Lepeophtheirus; species Lepeophtheirus nordmannii. Next base: position 28,345,088 of record OY804520.1, read on the forward strand.
ATACTATATACATTTTAGTAAGGCATTATGAATTTAATTAGTATAGAATGAATTATTATAAGGTTGTCTAGATAAGGAGTGCATATTTCTAGAAAAGATACCCTCATTTTTTATATGAAACTTTTATTGCTCATATAGGAAACTCTTATCAAAGGTTCTTTCATATATGTAAACAGGAATAACGAACTTATAAAAAATATTTAATCATACATAATAGCCTGATGTTATGCTGTTTTTTTTTTTTTTTGTTAATTGGACTAAGTAATATTGATAAGACTTTACAAGTAAAATCTTTTTTAAGCAAAAGTTTGAATATTTATTTCTAGTTTTGTTGAACGTTCTGGTTGCAAATTTGTCATTAGATTTTGTTTTATAACTGCTCAGATTTTATGATATGCTCAACTCCAATTTTTTCATTATTTCTTTATTAATGTCTAGTTTTAAAACAATAATTAGAGAATGAAAAATCCAATAGTATAATTAAAAAGAAGTTTATATTGTTTAATTTTTTTTTGTTAATTTCAAATATAAATGTTTATTATATTTAGAAAAAATGAAAGTCAATGTTGAAAAAAAGTCCTAAAAAATATATATACTTTTTTATAAATAATTTTGTAAAGAATAAATTAAAAATTAGTTTTTCATTATTTTAGGGATGATAAAGTAAAGTTATTTATCTATGCAGATATCTTTTATGTATATTTTTATCACTTAATTGAAAGTTCTTTATTAACTAAACTTCCTGGAGTCAAGTGAATTCCCATGATATCCAAGAAAAAAAAAATCAAGAGAAGCTTCTCCAAGTGTCGTTAAACTTACACTTTACTCTCCAAAAGGAAAGGGCCAACCTGTAATAAGTATTTGAACATAGCATTGACTGCATTGTTGTATTGAAAAAATCGGAAAAGTAGGTCATAGTATGTAAAAATGCATCTTTATGAACAATAAAAGGAAAGAGTATACGCTCAAGGAGTCATGTGGACGTAAGCACCATTTTTAGCCACGTATTTGAATTTGAATGCACCAAATGAAACTTTCCAACGAGACATCCCTCCTTAAGTCGTGTTATGAACACACCTTTACGAATATCTGGTTTTTTTTTTGTTGAGATGAGTGAGCGTGCCTGCAGTTACTATATGGTACCTCTGCATTTTATCGACTGATTGTTATTTGACAATGTTAAATAATACACAATAGTTTGTTTCTTATAATTGTAGCAAGCTCTAGACTAAACGTCCTTATGAATTTAATATATTCAGAGCTACCTCCTTTAAACCAAAGATGAGTCAAATCAAGAAATCAGCAGACGAGAGAATATAATGTATGCTCATTTATTCCAAAAAGTGAGCTGTACCTTCACACATATCATCTCCATTTTAAATGTTATTATCGTGCAGTGCATATGAAAACCTGCTATTTGTTGAGGAAACTATTGGATCTAAAATGAACTGAAGGATATAATATAAAAATAATAATCTATACGTAAGACGTATATGAAACCATTTCTTCCCTGAGGCTTTAACCATCCCCAAGATTGAAATAACCTACATATTGTATATCTTGTGTGTATCATATTTTTGTTCCATCTTAAATTTTTGATTTATCATAAACTTCTTGCATTGAACTCTTCTACAAAATTTGAAAATTCTACTTAGCTATAGAGGTTTCATAGAATTCATTTTATATACTTTTATTATTTAGTGGCTCTAACAATAAATTAGCTTTTTAATTATCCTAAAATATTAATAATAGGTTTCCATCATAGCAATTTATTAATTTCGAAATAATTTAGGTACTCTCAACAAAGTTTGATGTTGTATATTTATCATAATATAATTGCTGTTTATAATTGTTGCTTCTTTTCTCCAAGTGTTAATTTATATTATTAATTCATATCATAATTTCACTGTAAATAGTTGGAATTATTCATTTGTTATTTATGTAATCCATAAACATCTTTCATTGTTTGATATTCAAACAGTAGAGATGCAGGCAGATGTCGTGAACGCTATTGCTTCTAAAAATGTCTTGCTGATGGGGATTTAGACATGTACATGCAATAGGGTTTGTAATGTTTTGATATAATTGTCTTCGAATGACTTGTAGGAAAATTCATTCCAATAAAAAAAACCCACTGTCAACACTGCCAGTGCTTTCTTATCCACATATCTTCCGGTGGAAGAAGCTCTCTTGGGGATGATGCACTCGATCTTTTGTTAGATCACATCAAAGACCAATATTCTCTTTAAGTGTCTATTATATGAAAGTGATTGTAAAGAAACACAGATTGCTTTTCCGTATCTCTGTGAATCAAACAAAATGTACAAGTCATCACTTCTCTTTATTATGAGGCAATATATTAAAAAAATATAACTGTTTGTATATAAACTTAATTTAACATTTTTCTATTTTTCATAGGTGATTCGTATACAATGTATTATAAAATATATGCTAGATCGAAATTTGAGTATAGGAATCAGTACTCACATTAGAATTAAAGGGAAAGTAAGTGAGTGTTAAGACAATTTTGTCCGAAGAAAAGAAAGAAAGAAGATGCAGTGTGATATTATCAGAATGTTTATAAAAGATAATAATTATATACTGGCAATTAGCAAAAGGGAAAAAGGTTCATAAGAGAATATTATGCAGGGTGCCAACTGACATTTATTTTCAGTTCTACTGACACGTTTTAAAATGCGTGAATTGATACATATCTTTTGATTTGTAGATCAGTGAATAAGTTAAACAAAAAATCATTATTTGAAATATTGAATAGTGATGTAAAATCCATGTAATCAGTTGCAAACACATGTGCTCATGAATAAATATACATAAATACGTATATATATGAATGAATTTGTTCATTTGAAAATAAACATAAAATCTCTGAGGAATATGCTATATTATTTACCTATATTTACATGCATTGTTAATATAAATGAAGAGGAAATAGGAATTTAAAAAAGTCTTCTTAGAGTATAAATAAAGAACGGATGTTTGTCAAATGGATATACTTATATTTATATTCATAATAAAATACGATAATTGAAATAATATGTATCTTTTGGCATATATTATATATATTTATGTACAAAAGAAGCAAAAATATGTTTGCATTTTTCAAGTTGAATGTTTTCCCCCCTCTCTTTTATGTTTCAGGCTATTGAATATTTCCTTGCTGTTTAGCAACAATGTCCATTCTCCATTCAGATATTTTTAGTATGATATTTAAAAAGAAAATAAATTCAACGTAGACAAGTCATGAATTTTTATTCAAAAAAAAGAAAAAAAGAAAAAAGAAGGATACTTCTTGCCAAGATTCTAGATTGAAGGCATAATTGTAATAATTTGAAAAGGCACCCCATTTTTTAAAATTTCTTTATATATAGTCTTAGCACTAATATATATATATATTCGCAAAGGGTTTACAGATAATATCTTTCAAATCCGTAAAAAATGACCATTTTTGACCCTGTTTTAAACATAAAAAGTGCTTTAGAACTGTGAAAAATAGACCCAAAGACTTTTTATTTTCTACAACTAATTTTTGCATCCATAGGTGCCAAAAAATAATTAGGTGCTTTTGATTCTGTCACAGCCCCAAAAGCAGGACAGGCTAATATATATATATATATATATATATATATATATTGTGTAAGGGATTTTATATTGGGAAAAATATCATTAGAGTTATTTATTTATCTTTTTTTTTGTATTTACATTAAATATGAAATAGGCGCACTCTTTCAGTTTAGTGATGCAATAAATATTCAAATGTGTTTACTAGAAACTTTTTTTTACTCCATTTTAAAGACTATAGAATGGTATTTTGATGCCAGTAAAGGGCTAAATTTTTGTAAAAAAGAGTTGCTTCAAGTAAGTTTATTCATAATTTCCTTTTGTAGATAGTGTCTTCCATTAACTTTTGATCTCACGAAGTTTCCTATTTTTAAAATGATTATATTATCCAAAATATACTTATGTAAATTGTGGATAGATATTATTTGAATGACAGTTAGTTATCTTTACTCATAAAATAAAACGAATTTTATTAAATGATACAGAGTTGACATAGACACATCATTAAGCTTTTTAAATTTGTAACATTTTCTTACATATTTTTTTCATTTTACATTCCTAAGTGTTAGTAAAAGTTATAAAAATACTTATATCAATTCAAGATATGTAGGAAAAAAAAGATCCTTCTTCTTTAATTAATTTTAACAAGAATAATTTGGAGTATATACAACATATGCTTAATTTGTTATTTTTATAATAAATCTAATAGTGTAATATTTTTGATACAAATTTCTATAAAATATTCATTACTATAAAATAATTTTGGATTCAAAAATAGGTGTTCATTACTTTTGAGGAGGTTGCCTCTGATATATATAATAATAGCTTATATTACATTGGAAGCAATAAGTAAGCTTCAAATTGAAAAGCAAAGAAGGATAAAAACCCAATTTACATAAATACAAATAAATTAATTAAACTCATCAAACTTTTACTGAAAATTGTAAGTATTATACAAACAGTTAAAACAAAATACGTTATCACAACAACAAATGAATTGCATTTAACTTGATTGGATATTTAAGGAGTATACTAAAAAGTGATGGTGATAAAATGTTGTTTAATTGGAATAAGAAATAGTTTCTTCTAAAAAACCATGAGGCCTAAAATATGCGGGTCTTGACGAAAAAATAATAACTAGATAATTGATAAAATATACTTTCAGCACAAGAAATAATTTTTTTGAACAATACTATTATTCCTGTTTTGCAGGTTGAACAAATAACCATAAAATCTCTGATAAAATATACTTTGAGATTTATATTTTTTTATATCGAGGAAATTTATTTAAATGAAACTTTTTTTCCTATCTTAATGCCTGTAACCAAAGAAACAATATTTATGTCTAAATTTATGGCTCATGCTTACTCTTGATTACTTTTATAAAAATACGTACATAAAAGCAAAATTATTGATTTAATTATCTTTAATTTATTTTATTTACAAAAAAACCCATGTATTAAGCAAATGTAATTTAATATAACTTCTTCAAAACCAGAATATTTTACTTTAACTATATTTGATAGATATTTAATTTTCAATTAGTTACTTTCCTTCCAGATTTAATTGGAACTTCCTGATATAAAGAATAGTTTCGTCAATAATACTTTTTGGTATATAAAATTTTATCTTTTTAAAATAATTTAATCATCTACATATACAAGTAATTGAATAATTATTTGTTTTTATTAAAAAGTAAGAGAAAATCTTACGTCATACTTTATTTTTTTCCTTACTATATATTTTGAGTATATCAATTATTTTGGATGAACTTTCATTGAAAAAAATTTACATCCTTATTGTTACACAATATTTTTGAAAATACAAATTTTAATGGGCACAAGGTCTAATTTTTGGGTTAGAAAATTGATCACATCATTTTGCACTTAACCCTTTCTAACCCAGAGGATACCGGTGTCCCATAAATTCAAAACGCACTGATGCGTTCTATTGTCCACAATTTTTTGTTTTCTTTTTTTTTTTGTTTGATAGCTAAAATGTCAGTTATTATTCATATTTTTCAAAGTACTGAAAGTTATGATTTTTACTCATGCAAAAAAATCATGTTTAAAGCAAAATAACTTTTTCGTTTTTCAAGGAAATTATTTGTTATTCAAATATTTGTTAATATATACTTACAGAATTATAAGTTTTAAATATCTTTTAGTTCTAATGCATACATTCGAAATTGTTCAAATCTAAGTTCTTTGAACACAAGTGTTCCTTTGGGTGTGAAAAGAGTTTTTTTTATTAATATATCAACATCAATTGCTTCATAAAATATCACCTGTAAAATGTACATAACATATGATATACATTTTTTATTTAAGATTTTTCAAATTTTTTTGTCAAGTAGTATATAAGAACAAAGAATAAATTTACCTAAAGATTTAAAATAAATACGAAAAAAGTACTCATAAACCGTGTATTAATAAGGATGAAAAAATTCCCTTCAGATCCAGAGGGACATCAGTGTCCCGTAATTTCTTAAAGAAACTGGTTTAGTTTAAAAAAAATTATAAAATCAAATTAGGTTAGTATGGAGCTGATACCGGATTCAGTTCCGGTGAGGTGGGGCTAATCTAGGTTAGTATGGTCACTCAGACCTCCAAAAACATAACTTCTAGTTAAAAATAGTTTCTGACACCTTACAGGTTTGAAAGGCTTAAATAAAATTTGTTATTACTTTCACCCTAATAAGAATTAATTCCCTCAGATTCCCTCAAACATCCGCATAGCGAGAGATTCAGAACAAGAAACAGAAATATGATCTAGAAATACTTGATAATATGGTTCTTAAAATGAAAAAAAACCCCAAAAAAATGTGATATAAACTATTATTAGCTTAAATATAAAGAATCAAAACTAACTGAAGTCAATCATTCAATAGACAAATTGACCAAAATCAAAACAATATTTTTAATAAAAAAACTTATGTTTTTCATTTGATAACATTCAACTGTCCTAATAAAACCGGGAATGAATTTGTGAACTTTATTTTATAAAAGCACACTAAGGAATGATTTAATTGAACTAACAAACCACATTTGATTTGTTTTACTTAATAAAACTTTATATATTTTCTATTTTTTTTGAAGAGGAGGAGGTAGTGGTTATTGAATGGTCTCTGTGGTTTCACATAACTCCTGAAAAAAATTCAAATTATAAAATATTCCTTTTTTTAAGGGATGTTGTTTTTAGTGAGGTCTTCAATGTAATAAGTAAATGGTTATACTATGCGTAAAAAGGTAAATATGAATAAAAGTTGAAATATGTTAATTATGTTTTAGTTTCGATAGGCGATCAGCCTACAATAATTTTTTCCTCAATTTAAAAAAAAAATAATCCAATCCATATACCTTCATAAATGGAAAATTATATTTATTTTCTTTTTGTTAATGAACAAACCCATTTCATTAATCACCATTTAAAAAAAAACAACTTTTTCCAAACCATTATATTTTCTCTGAATTGGTTAATCCCACATAAAATTTTAATCCATATTTAACATAAAAGTTAATTTTAAAATAAAATAAATGCATTTTCACAAAATATTTTTCAAATTATCCTACATTTAAAAAAGTCATTTATTTCTGAAATGTTTCAAGGTAATAAAAAATTATTTTTATCAAATTTAACCCAATATTGAGTAAACGAACTATTTACATGCATATCTGTTCTTGAGAAGTGAAATATAGCAAGCTACTATTAATTGTTGTTTTGCATTATTTTCATGTTAAAAACAAGATATAGACATTTGGGAAACTTTTTTAAAAACTGAATACCTTTTTTATCACTTCTGTCAATTTTTTTCCATTTACTTCTTTATTTTCATATTGAATAATGAGCATTGGTATAAAAAAAATGCAGAATATAAAAACAAAATTTTTAATTCAACAAGACACAATTTATCAATTTAAAAACAAATATAAACTAACCATTAAAATTTAGACACAATAATGTTTTTTCATAGTGTTATTTATTATAACAAACAAAAAAAGTCATATATATAATTAAAATTATTTGGTTTTTTAGGTTTTTTATAAATACAATATGAAGTTTTATGTCTATACTTAAGAACAACTATGATTTTCATAAAAAGAGTTAATAAGTCTTTAAAGAAAATAATACATTGTCATTTTTTCGTATTTACAAGGCATTCACTATAACTTAAAAGTTAAATATAATAGTATATTAAGAATATTTTTTGAATTTGTAAACAAATAACATATGTTGAAAGCAAACTATTTATATAATATATTTAATGTTATAGTCTTTTTTGTTGATTTTTCAAGGACAAAAATAACACAATATATATATATATATATATATATATATATATATTATGTAAATCAGTGATCTCAAACTCAATTCACTTGGGGGCTGCTGGAGGCAGAGCCTGGATGAGGCTGGGCCTCATCAGGATTTCCACAAGAAAAGCCCTGACCAAAAAATCCAATGTTCTCGAATACCTTATTTTTTAACACAAAATAATGAATTAAATAAATAAATGAAAATGATCATACAGCAGATATGGGCGACCGAAGGAACCACACATTGACTGGCTGATTAGAGAAATTAAGGATTTTTATTCAGTTTCAAATGTCTGTATTAATAGCTATTTTACCTTTCTACAGCTGATTGGAGGAATGAATGAATGAGCGAGCAAGCGAGGCACCAGACAGCTCGGCCGATGACACGCCTACCAGAGCCATATACCTAACCGTGATTGTTTCATTTAGCTACGCACACAACAAGTGTCATTCATATCCATTTTGCTGGCCACACTAACATTAATCCTTCATATTATTTTCAAATTATCGTTCCGGGGGCCACGAGTCTGAGACCCTGAATGTAAATAGTGTAAAAATACTTTCACAAAAATAGGTCATAAAAGTAGATTTTTTTTTGTAGATAAGGTAAATGATGAGTACATCATCTTAATCCATCATAATCAAAAAAAAGAAAATTAATTTTGTCAAATGTTTAATTATTTTTTGGAATACTGACTGTGCATATTTATGAATATGTCTTGTCATCCATTTAATTCAGCCCTAAAAAGTTATAAAATATCAAAGGAAGTCTTTTAAACTATAAATGCATATTTATTTTGATCTATTGACAGATTATATATCCATATGTAGTGAACATTAAAATAACATTATTTGAATGATTTTACTCCATAAATTTTTGTATTTTGTTATCCAAATTAATCTACCAATTAAAAAAAATTCAATTTTTTTAACATCAACGCCTTAAAAGTTCAGAAAATGCACAAATTCTTCCTTTATTCTCATCAAAATACATTTTGTTACAATGTTTGTTATTTACTAACTTTTTTTAGTTGAATAAACAATCATTCAAATGTTTTTATACCAAGTTTCTCTAAAATCCTTTTTTTAGTAATATCAATGAAGGATAATTGAAGGATATAAAGTTAAATGTCCCGTTGATAATGCTTTCCTTTTTATTTACTTCATTTCGTATAATAAATTAATCACAAATTACAACAAAACGTAATACAATGTCACTAAAATGATTTTCATTTTTCGAATAAGACTTATTTTGATTCTTTATAATAAGGCTTTTTTTTTTTTTACAAATTATTACATACTTACACATTACATTAATAATTACATTTATTTTTTCTATTTTTTCTTCTTTATATACATGGATTTAATAGATTGTAGATGCTCTGAGTATTTTGCGGAAACAGCACATTTAATCCAAATAAAAGCTAAAACGTTTCCAACTATGAAATGTACGTAGATATTATATATATCTCCACCGAACGATATATTTTTTATGGTTGGCAATCTGTGCATTATTTTTTATTTTTTAAATAATATGTTTTCATTATTCCTTAATTACTGAGGCGAGAACATGTTCCACTAATCACGTGTATGGACTAATACACACCGTCTACAAACAACTATATCAATCAATAAAGGGCCTATCCAAGTCAACTTAGAATCTTTAATATAATAAAAACTTCTAATAGGCATGAATTTGTATTCATTTCTTTCTTCCCCTTTCAAAGAACGTCATTCATTTTAAAAGGGTAAGAGAATAGCTCATATACATATAGTAAAACATCATGTCAGCTGACACTGCTCTCCTCTCAAATATTCATTAAATTTCTCAAGGTTACCAAATAAATTTCCACTTTTTTAAAATACATCCATATCGTAGGGTTATTATATTTACAGATACATCTATTTGGCGCTTTTCTAGAGAGAGAGATAACAGTTTGATTATTAGAAAATGAGAAACGATTCGTGTTTAGGTTCTTGTTTGAATTTATGTTTATTCGTTATTTGATCGCTTTGGAGAAAATGTTTCCTTACTAAAAAAAAAAATAAAAAAATTTTACACACACCAAAAAAAAAAAAAAAAAAATATTAATATAATAGGCAGCTGATGGGTGTTAATTCAATAGAACCTTAAATATCACTCCTGCTTTCTCCCCATTCTCTACAAAGTTGTATCCCTACCTATTTATAAGATTAACACTTTGGATATCTCTTAAGTTGGTATAAAGTACCTTCAAAGCGGCACACGTCTTTTAAGGTCATTTGCATCAACATAGTATCTAAAAAAAATTTTAAAAGACAATGTGTATATAAAAATGACTGTAGAATATTCAAACTATAAGACTTCTATTATCATAATTACTATCATTTTTGTTACTTGAAGGACGTATGATGTATATATTCTATGTGGAATTTTCAATGTTTGTACCTTTTCTTACTCATATCTAGATTTGTTATTAATTTTATTTATAAAATGAACTAAAATAATTAAGATTAATCGAAAAGTAAGAAAAATAAGTTTTTTTATATATTGCGAACAAAAAAAAAAAGTAGATAATCTATTTGACTTTAATTAACTAGATAAAAATTTTTTTTTTAAACGAAGCTATCAAACAGAGCTTTCCTATTATTAAACTCTTTTAAATAACAATTTAAAAAAAAAGATTTGCGAGAATTTTTTATTTAAATGGAAGGAACATCTTGATTTTATTTTTTAAGATTAAAAAAAAATTATTTTACCTGAATTCAAAACATAATGCATACTATGCCTATCTGAAAAAGAATTTGCTAACTAATTTATCGGAAATTTATATCACAAATAAATATGAAAGCACCAAAAACATATCAACAAAGTAATCTGAAACTATTTGAAAAATATATTTATTTCAATTCCATGAAACTTTAAAATAGATGTGTACAGATTTTCAGATTAAGAATAATTCATCATTAATACTTTTTTTTAAAGCACAGTTGCTAATACCGTGTTATTTATTTAAATGACAATCTACGTATATTAAAGAAGAAGTGTATCTCTGTTAATGAATTTTCGTTCTGGACTTCAAACTGCTTGACCGATTTGACTGAAAACTTTGCATTATTTTTTTTTTGCAGACGCATAAGGCTCTTACTACCGTGCTTCCTGGAACTCTTGACTGTTGAAATAATACAACCTGCGGGACCCAAGATGCTTCTCCTGGGCTAACTACTCACAGGATATCATCCAGCGAGTATAGTTAGATGAATGCACATGGATGTAAAAATGTATTTATGAGACATACTCAAATATTCTTATGGAGAGTAAATGTGTTATAGTTTTTTTTATTTGTATATTTCCTTCTTTTGATTAAATCCCGGGCAACACCGTGTACGCCTCCTTGTAATTTATAAAATAAAAAATAGTCTACACATATATAGATGAATGCCATTTTGGAATAAAAGTAATTAACAAAAGGTAAACAAACTTATTCAAGCATACATAAATACACTTACACTAATTAAGTTTATAGCTGGGTTAAAAAAAAAAAAACAATCAACGTTTCAGGTCTTTAACAACACCCAAGAGCTAATTAATATCCAGAACTTATTGTTTTAATGTAATTAAAAAATATGTACCTAGATTTGGAACTAACAGACTGAATATATAAATGTATAATTGAATTTTGATAAGTAGTTACAAATCTATCAAAGTTTTATGGGGTAAAACCTTGAACTTTAAGGTTACATCCATTTGAGATACGTGCTCTAAATTCAAAATTTTCGTAAATCAAAACTGATTGAGATTTTTTTTTAATGTATCTAGGACCTAAGCCGATTAAAATGCCTGCTTTTAATCTATTTTAGATAAATTAGTCGAAGTTTCCATAATAAAAAACAGGATCCAATATTTATTAAATAAAAAAATATATTTCCGAAAAAAATGAAATTTAAAATTAAGCCTTAAAAATCCAAACCGTCATTTTTGAAAATTATTTCAGCCCCATGTACTAATAATCGAAATTTAGAATTAACTTAAATATTATTATATTATGAGAAGCTGAATTATTTTCTCATCAGTGTCCTAGTTTATGGTAGGATTGATTGGCTTTTTTAGAAGAATGATAACGAAAAAGAAATCTTACTACAAAGTCCTTATTAATATCACTATTAAAATTTATATGGACACTTGGTGTCCAATACACAGTTTGTCGAAATCAAATGGATATAAAATTATATCACCAATGATATAAAATTCTATCTATTAAAAATTCTGCATTTGATATGAATTGCCAAACATTCCAGTGTAGAGTAAAAATTATTTCTCCATATTTAACACTACATCCAATTAAAATAAAAAATATTTTGATATTATTTTTGAGAGTTTTTAATGATAATATTTGCTATGTACATCCGAGACCAAAAATCTTGCACATGTATAAAACTTTCCCCATTTTCCTCATGAAATAAATAAAATTAATTGATTCATATATTAATAAATATATTATTTCTTGATGAGTTATTAGAAACCCAAAGTTTGGTGTTTAATATACTCACTATTACATTACGGAAGAATTTATTTATTGTTTCAATACCTTTGTCCATTAGTGTGAGCTTATAACATTTGTAGACACATTAATAGTAGAAAAGATACATGTATCTTATTAATTAGGTCTATAACGACCTTCCCTTAAATTAGAAAATAGTTTTTTTTTTCATGAATGATTTCCCTAATGTATGTATGTAACAAATAAAAAGTGCAGTTTTAAAAATAATAGAATTTCTAAACCTTTCTAGACCTCTTATTTTTTTTTGTAAGCTTACTCATATGCATTATTTATTTGTAGCTATCTCATTTATCATGAGAAATTCTGCAAAAGAATTCATGTCCCCCGTGTGAATGCATTTATATAATTTTTCTTATTTATGGTTTTATGTTTTTGTCAAAATAAATAGTAAACACTTTTTTATTATACTTTTATGTAAATACATCGGTCCATGATAAATACGATGTACATAGCAAATGATGTATATACATTTATTAAAGAATGTATACATTTTATTTTATGTTTCAAATCAACCACATCTAATGTATGTAGAACCGAATAAAACTAAAAAAAAAAAATCATACAGGGAGAAGTTAAAAACAAAATATTTTCATAAAAAAAAGAAATACTTTTTTTTTTTAAAAAGAAAATAACCAATTTTTGACAAATGAAAAGTTATTTTCTAAAGAAGCATAAATGTCAAAAAGTACTAGATTTTTCTTATTCATTTATTTATGTGAGAAAATCTTGAAAAAAGATTGAAATAAAAAGTCAGCATGAAATATCACAAATCCAAGTGCTTTCACTACTAACCCTTCCTATTTATAACATTTGGAATTGAAAGAGCACAATACACCTCTACAACACATGTTGTCTATAGTTTTTCAATTACGTACTGACTAGGAGAAAATTAAATATTCATTGATGAACAGAAAACTGATATTCAATTAGTCAGTAGTTCAATAATTTTTATAGCTTTTTTTGAGTATATGAATATAGAGCTGTTTAAACTAATTAATCATGATTTACTTTTATGTTATTTTTCTTAATGATTTCTAGAGTCAACTTAATTCTAGAGTTCACACATTGAGGAGTGCTATGTTAAATTTGACGTCCTGTTATTATGATTTATTATATGTGTATATATTTATTTTCTTTTAAATATTTGACAAAATGTCAAATTTTACAATGATGTTTGTCAATTTGAGAATCCATCTTAAGACTGATTAACTCATTTTAGGTTGTTCTATAATTCGTAGCATTTTATAGATTCACCTAGGAAATTAGTTTCTTAATTAATACTCTAGAGCAGTGTTTCTTAATCTTATTAGAGGGTATAAGCCCCACAAGCCCCATACAATCATTCATCGAACCCTTCGTAGTTGGAAAAATAAAATGTGATGACCAAGCAGGGCATGACGTCACAAATCATACGAGTGGGGTGAACTAAACCATCGAATCCCTGAAACTGACTCACCAGGTCCCTGAGGTTTCGATCAAACCCAGATTAAGAGCCACTGCTCTAGAGGTGGAATCTATCATTGATGAAAGAAGTGAAAAATGTATTACACCTGTCAAATGAAAGGATATAATTAGGAATGTAAATAATATGCAACTGGGCTGTGTAAAATAAAAAGAAAGAGAAAATCAACCTGGTAACTTTGACAATTTGATGATTGTTGAGAGGGAAGCAACTTGAGCTGTCATGACATTTTACTGAGCTACAAGCTGCTATTCTCCTTTATACATACAAATGAAGACATCAATAATAAATAATAACATTTTGTATACCATTGATGAGAGGCAAAAAATTAACTGAAATTAATGTCAGGAAATTATATATTTTTAACTAATAATTAATTATACGAGGACTTGAGCCCTTTCTGTCTGCTTTATTAACGTTAATGCATGTATTCCTTCATGCGACATCTTTACTGTCAGGTAGATGTTTTCCCCTCAGTAATATAGGAAAAATGATAACAGCTTTGGAAAACAAAAAGTACTGTTGAAAGTGCCAATTCCACAAATTCTCGCGCGCGGCATTTTGCATATTATTTACATTCCTAGATATTATATCGGCATGTGTGATTAGAAGAACAGTACAAAAGTTCTATTAGTGCATTAAAAATATCGTGTACTTAGATAATATTGCGTTGTAGCGGTTACTGTAGCCATAGGTAGATCAATATTTGTGGGGTTATTGCTTTCAATATTAACCATTTGGCTATTTTTTCTTTATAAGTGGATTTATGTACAAAATTGAATTATAATCTTTGAAAATAAAAAGTTAATTCCTTCTTTGGGGATAAGTAATAATTGGTTGTACCTACATTGTTAAAATATATAAGGACAGTTGTATTTAGGTAATACGTAAGACCCATTTAGCAACTTCTTTTATAAAAATATGATACATCTTAAATTACTCCAGAAACATAAATTCAGTCCCAAGAATAAAAGAAAAAAATGTCATAAAGAATTCTAAGCATTTTGGTGCTCCGTTGAGCGTCCTTTTGTGTCGAATCCCTTTACGCATTATTTTTTCAGCATCAATTGTTTAAATTAATCTTTTATGAATCATCAACATCTATTCAAATATTTCATTTAATAAATTATATAAAATAATCTAACATTATGAAGAAATGAAATGAGAGATCTCCTGGCAATATATCGTAGGTGTAAAATCCCGAAAAATCCTGAGAAAACAGGATGCTTAATATATATTTTTTTTGGATCGTAAAAGGATTGTTTCCTAATCAGAATTGCACTATATTTTGAGGAGTCGATAAAACTTTACTGGCTGATAACCCATGATCAAGAACTTTTTTTTTCTTCCTCCATCTACACACAAAGTTACATAAGTAGCAACGTGATCCAAACTACGTATAACATACTGCCTTATAGTTTATAATTATAATAAAAAATTGTATTAGCAAAAAAACACTCATAAATTTACCTATATGACAAGAAAAATATTATATTGCTCATTAATAAATAAAAAAGTTGGAAGAATAAGAAAAATATTTATCAGAGTATCGTTTTAAATTGCAATTAAATAAGCCTATATCTCTGTTTTGGCAAATTGTCCAACCTAATGGTTTGGTATTTTTTAATAATAACTATACTAAACATACATCTCAACAAACTTGTAACTTTTTGGCTCTGAAATGTACACAACAATATATATATATATATATATATATATGTATATATATGTATATAGTTTTGTAAACCACACGCAATATTCAAGGTTTTTTTGTTTGTTTTTTTCGAGCAAGTAAGATGATTGAAATAATACTTTTTCATGAAAATTTCCATGTTTTCCAACTGATTGGCTTTCCAAAGAGATACAAAAAAATATTATATATATTAAATGTATTTTGTAGACAATATGTACATATTTCGAAACAATCATCTGAGAAAGGAGTGCATGACCTCGATGAACAAGTTTTCCTGCATATCTATATATATACATTATGCATACAAAGGGGGTATTATACAATGTATAATACCCCTCTTACTTTGTAGTTGATTCAGTGTGTGTATGCATATGAATGTGTAAAGCATATTGCATATAAAGAAATAAACATGCCATTCTGTCTGTCCTATTCAACCCCTACATAATTTATTACAAATTATTTCATAATTTTTCATCCTCAGAGTTTTACTGAATGTTGTTTTATGCTTAGGGATGTTACTTTTGCAGGGAAAAAAAATCAATTTTATGATTGGAAAAGGAAAAAAAAATAGTTGATATGGTTTTTTTTTTAAAATTTATGTTCATTCTTTGCTAGATCATTGTGCTAAAAACATTTCCCTCAGTAGAAGAATATAAAAGTTTCCCCTTACCTTTGCTATTAGTTTTGTTAAAAATACATGAACAAATTAAATTAGTTTATTATTCCGAATATTATTTTGTATCTGTTTCCCTAGAAATCATTATAAAAAACCAGCTGATGCCAACAAAGTGTCTTTACTCTTTAATCAATTCTACCATAAGTTTCACTCCAAAATTTTCCTTACGCTCCATAAAATTCCTATCCCGACTCCAGTGTTTTAGAGTGGAAGAGTCTGGTCAACATGAGCGCCGTCTAGTGAGAAGGTGATGCATTTCGGGTTTTACAGTATAAGCTCATCTATAAAGCAATCGTTGAAATTTTATGAACAATAGTGTATTTTTTTTTTTTGAATACAAATTCATTTACAACAACAGGAGGCCCGAATTAAATTCCTCTCATTTTTGTACTTATGGTTTTTACATTTGTGTACATCAAATCAGCCCCCCCCCCTTCCAGTTGTTGATTGACGAGGCACTTTTACTCTAAAGCACTGCCCTATACTACATATATATATGTATGTAACAATGTCTTTTAAATGGTTGAGTATGAGTTATATATGTATGTATTGTGCTATTCCTTTCTTAACATATTGCAAAAAAAAAAAAAAAATAGCATAAATATATTTCTACAAAAATATTTGGTTACGAAATGTAAAAAACCTTCATTTATATGTCATTAATCATAGTTCTTATATGTTCCTATTTACATGAATACGACCGGTTGTCATGTAAAAGAATAAAAAAATCACAAAAGTCTCACATGAAATATATGATACTTTTTTATTTTAAAACCTTAAACAGAAACAAATGCAGAGTATGGAATTTGTTTATTTTTAAAGTGATCACGATTTAAATGGAAATTTTTCTCTTTTTTCTAACATAATAAGGAGTGCTTCTCATTGTATCTTTGCTTTTTATGTTAAAAATATGGCCCAAATATTGTAATTTTAAGATTTTGTAGGGTCTTAATCTATAAAAAATGACTATAGTACACTCCAAAGTTAGAATGTGTATGAGATGTGGTTCAATACAATTACTTTCTTTCTTTTATGGGATTTTGTAAAAAAAAAAAAAACACTACTAATTTGATGAAAATAAATATAAATAGTTAAATATAAATTTAAAGGTCATTTAAATATATATTTTATACACTTCTAAATGACCTTAGTTTTTTGAAGTCAAGGTGTAATTTTTTTTTGTTTTGATTGATTAAAACTTATATAAAAATAAAATTACAACATTTGCCCAAATGCTTTCAAAGTGGAATTACTAAATAGGGGTAATTTTTGAAGAATCAACAATTTTTCAAATATGCCATTTTAATACCTTTCATGAAAAAGAAAGTTTATAAAAAATACGAAAATACAGTTAAAAAAATCCGTAATAAACAGGGCATTCTCATATACTAATGGTGTTAAAATTACAAAATTGATTCAATTAATGAAAAACAACTCAAGAAAAGCAATCAGCAATTTGTGTACAAATTTAGGGTCACAAAGAATGGCATAAAGTCTATTTTCTGTATAGTTAATACTTTCCTTAATAACAAAGAATGCACTATAATTGGTAGGATTTATTTAAGTGCACATTTAATCCCAAACGTTTACATATAAATGCTTATATTAAAACATGACGCAAATCGCCAAATGCAAATATTTAGCTGGGAAAATAAAAAAAAATACATACATTGATAAATGTTGTATAAGAAAGCAAATAAAAGTAAAATGCACATCACCATTACCTCACTCCGAGTTGCATGTATGTATGTATGTATTAATGCAGTTATGATAGTAAATCCATTGATACATAACTTTTGTACATAATTAAACAATTATTTTTTCCTTAATTCTTAATTATTTATGGCATGTTGCTTAGTTGATAAACATGGATTAAATGTTAGCAAAAGAGTACTTGAATTTATACAATAGCACTTTTGTATAATCAACCAAATTTATAGAAATTCAAAAGTCGTTTTTTTTTTATCTCGTAAGGCTTTATTCAATCATATGATCTTTTGATTTTATGAATGACGTTAAAGAGAAAGGGCTTACTATATATAATCCCAATTAAATCCAACTTAATTGAATAATGAAAAGTATGTTTTTTTCACTATATAATTTCATAGACTGAATAGAAAATATAAAAATCATGCTTTGAATATCGTAATAAACAAATCCATGAAATGTTTTTCTTTTAATGCCTTGATTGAGTAAAAAAAACGACAACAGTTGAATGTTTTCATATTAAATTATTATTTTTTTTAATAGTAAAAAAACTTGTTTAACATACCCAAATGTCATTGTTTCATCATTCATATCAATTTTCTTATTTTGTACAGTTTTATGTTGTTTTTGAAACAAAGATTAATTTTAAAATGTTTTATTATGTTTGGGTAAATGCCCTGAATTTTTTTTTTGAATTAATTACTTTTGATTTTTGTATGATTTATTACTATCATATAAATTTTTTCAACAAAAATGACTGCATATAATATGAAGATTCATGAAAGTTACAGCTGACATTTGGTTGTGTTAAACAAGTTTTTTTACTATTAAAAAAAATAAATAATTTAATATAAATTTCACTGTTTCCGTGAATGAATTTAATATGAAAAATTACCTCTAAATAACTCCTATATATCATAGTTAATTAGAGTGTTGAATTATTTTAACAACATCTGAATAAATCCACATGTGGTCTGTCAGCACAAAAGGAAACTTCAATGGCTTTCTTCGAAAATAAGTCAAGAGTACATTTGTATTTTTTAAGTTATATCTTTCATTACTATTAATAAGATATTCGAATTAATTATTTTAAGACACTCCAGACTGCACTTATAGGTTATCAAAAATACTAATCATGATTAAAACAAAAAGAATGTGATACAATATATTCAAACAAACATATTGGTGTCAAATAAAGACCCTAGACCTGGGGTGAGCAATTATTTTTTCCATGGGATCACATGAGAAACAGAAAATATTGTTGAGGGCCAGCCAAAAGGTTTAACACAATTCCGCAAAATATTTATTGTATTTCTTTATAAAAAGCAATAAATAATATTGTTTGTACAATCTGGTATGAGTAGGCTATGTGATAAATAAGCAATGAAAAGTGAGGTTGCCTCACAAAAAATCCTTTTTTCAATTAAATTTTCCAACCCAATGGCTATCAAAATATGAGCTTTTTTATAACTATTTCTAATTTATATTATTGAACATTTTCACCGCAAAACATTGACTGCAAAATATATTCTGAGTTTCAAACACTGTAGACAAGAGGTTTTTAGCAGTCTAAGGACATCACAATATTGTTTTTTTTTTGCTCCAAACATTAAGCGTTCATAAGTCCAAAAGATCCTAAATGTAAGTTCAAATTTAAATGCCCTGGAAAAAAAAAATATGCTAGAAGCATTTGGTGCATGTAACATTCCTTTAGGCTATAATATCATATAGATAGTAACATCTTGATTTATGCATGCGTCATTACGTAAATAAATAAAAACAATTTCAAAATAAATGTATTGCAGTTGTAGTCCATGCATGAGGGGAAATGAGAAAACATGTTTATTTTCTAATTTCTAATTAAGATTACACTGTCCGCTCAGAGTCAACCAAAAAGCCTGTACGTGGCCCGGGGGCTGTACAATTCCCAGGTCTGCCCTAGACTCTAGTTGACATTCCAAAGTATCTAGATCCACTCCAGAGCTTTGAAAATAAGGTCTGTAATGATATGGATGAGAAATATTGGATCATTAATATTTTTGAAGTAAAAATATAAGAATGGGAATGTTTCATGTTCTTCGTTGACGAATATCACATTCAATAATAGAATTAAAGAATAAATCTACATAATTATTCGTTTGAAGTACTCTTTTTTTTTAAATCAACAAGTTATTTTATTTTAAATAATCCATTTATGCATTAAATTAGACTTCGTGATGCTCTACTTTATTATTCTAAAAGGATATTTATTATTTGCTTGTAGTAAAACTTTCTTTATCACATATGAACAAGTAAAATATAATTTTATAAAAATACATTGATGTCCTAAATTAAACTTGCGACTGAGATGGCGAAAAAATATAAATTAATATAAATATATTTTAAACCCAGATAAAGTTATTTATAAGTAACTCATGATGTAACACAGTGGTCTTCAACCCCCGGGATCAATAACGGATCAATCAGTACTGGGCCGAACAAGAATTAATTAGTTACTTCTGTTTTCTACTTCCCAACCTCAAAGGTCCCACGAACGTACAAGGAATGGATACGTGACCCATTTGTTAACAAACTAGCTGATTCCAGCATATCCGTGCAAGAAGAAGACCAAATGCTGGAGATTGCAAATGATGGTGGCCTTATAACTCTGTCGATGTTTGAGATGAAAGTCATGGCAGAATATCCAGAGATCGCTAACACAGCGCTGAAAACCCTGCTGCCATTTCCATCATCCTATCTGTGTGAATCGAGGTTTTTTGAAGTGACAACCACCAAAACAAGGAGTATGTAGATTGGACATAAGCAACACACTCATAGAGTCTTTGTCTGCCATTACCCATCTTGTTGCAAAGAAATAAGCTCAGAACTCCCATTGATTTGTAATGTTGGAGCAATGTGCTAATAAAGTTCCATATGAGTACACAGTGGATTCATGTTTATTGTTACTATTAATATTTAACCCCCCCCCCCCCTCTTCCCGATCCGCAGTAAAATTGTCAAGTGTTGACCGGTCTGCAGTTAGAAAAAGGTTGGGCACCACTGATGTAACAGACATTTTTCAGATAATGTTTTTTTATTTTGAATGAAGTTTTTCACAAATTCTTTATATAATTGCTTATGAGTAAGTTAAGTTTTTGGCTTCGTTATTTACATAATAATAAATATATTTTTTGAAATAAGCATAAGAATAATCTATGCAGAGTTCATTTAAATGGTTTTATTGCTATTTTTAAATGGTATATAGAAAAATTAATAAGGGCGTATTGACAATTTAGAAAGCTCAAGGAGCAGACGTAAATGAAAAGCAAATAGGAAAACAAAGTTGACGTTATTAATGACTGAGAAAGAAATATCTGTTAAATAAAACTATCTTCATAAGGATGTTAATAAAAGGACCTACAAAATAAATGTATTTATTTTCCTCTGATTGTTATATATGAATGAACTCACAACGACTGAAGATTTATCTTCATAGGCTTAAATAAAGGTATTCCACAGATAAATTTCCATTTAATCTCTCATCCATTTCCCCCTAAAAAGAAATATAAATTAGTTGTTTGTGAGCAGATCATGATACTTCTACCCTAAATAATAATAAGATTATATCCATTTAAGGAAGATTTAATTACAAATCAGCAAATAAAACTTTAAAATACTAATCAGATGCCTCCTTTCAACTGTAAAAAAAAAAGAATTAATTATTGAATTGGTGACTATATTATTATGATCATATTGTATCCATGTGATACCTAGAGAGTCCTGTTTTTGGGTAAAAAGTTTTTTTTTGACTGCACTTTGATCTTTTATACATGAAGATATCAAGATAACATGATATGTCACATTTTATGTCCATTATACCGTTCTTGAAATGGTAATATTCCTTTAAAGATGACGAAATAGAAATATCGGGGTCAAAATTGGCTATTTTCAGACGTCTTGTTCGTATTCCTTTTTCTTGCACAAGTGCAAAAGTATGCATCATCCAGCCCGTTGATTGATGAAAATTGTAAATCAATATCTTGGACACAAGCAATATTTGTTGCAATATACATATAATATTTATCAAAGTGCAAGAAATAAAGTCGTAAAAAAAATTGTTAAATGAATCAACTCTTCCTACAAAGAAGGAGAGTTGATACATTCCAATATGCACCATTTCAAAATCAAAATTAAGCCTTATAATAAGATATATAATAATAATATATAAACTATAGATTGATAAATTATTACGTACATATGTACATATTATGTTAATCATGTTTAGTTAATAGCACTGGTCAACAGTCAAAAATCCTTAGTGGTATAAGTATAATAAATGTTGTTCAGTTTTGCACATTGATTTCAAATCTGTAATGAGTCGGTTTTTGAAAAATCGAACCCTACTTTTTGAGATTTGTTTGGCCTGTTTTCCTGCTTCAACTTCAATTTAAGCCTAGAAGGATACTCACTTTGTTCATTAAAAAATAATGATTCGCCAGTGTTTTTAATGAAATTCCATTTTGATCTTTGTTTTGACTCCTTAGACACTTCACCACTTATATTACTTATATTGATCCTATTATCAAATAAATGACCATGAGATCAGTTATAGACATAACTCAATTTTAATGGCATAATAAACACATCAATTTGTTTCTATATAACTTAAAAAATTGTAATATATTGGTTATAATTTTTGGTACTCTAAAATATTTTATTTGCATCATTTTGCTCAACTATACTCAAAAGATGAAATGCGTTTAATCTATAGATACATGAAAGGTTCAAATATTTGTATAGATTGAATTAAGTAAAGTTGTTCTGTAAACAATATACCATTATAAATGTCAAATGATATACAACTTATTGACGTGAATGGTCAAAAACAAAGTAAATTTATAGAGAATAGGTTTATTTAAATGTTTTTCCAGGGTACGTTTTTACACAAACATACACAAACAATATGTAGCTTTAAATGGACATTTCATAAAATGAAATTATTCTTAGAAAGCTTAAAAGCAAATATTGGAAATATAGTTCTATTGAAATTACAATATTTATTTTTAAAGTTAGAGTTGAAAATATCGAGAAAAGTTTTGATATGTCAGATAGTATTTTAGTGACGAAAAAACATGAGATTATCTGCTAGTTCTTTTGAGTAGTTCCGTGCAAAAAAAAACAATTTCATTTCAAATATATATATATATATATATATATATATATATATATATATATAGATATAGAATTATGTTAAAACTTTTTTTTTATCAAAATCCTACTTCTTTTATGCAGAATGGACAAAAACATAAATTTTTGTGAACTGTTTACATTATTTGTAATGCCACTAGGGAAAAAATTATATTTGTCAAATAGGTTCTGTGTATTTTTCTTTTTTTTCCGTTGAAAAAATTTCCTTGAAAAACCTGTGGTTCATGTATTGAATGATAACACATATCAACAAAATTGAACTTTCAAAAACCCTATCGGATAAAAGTATAATAAAAGTTATTCAGTTTTGCACATTGATTTCAAATCTGTAATTTTTTTTTCGAGAATCCGAAGGTTTTCGAGCAATCGGACCCTACTAAATAACAACTGCAGTAGTATCGCGCAGAGGGATTTCAGTTGATTTTAAAATCCCTCTGCATGCTAATACTTAGCTGGTTCTACTATGAGTCATTGATTTCTAGCGAATTTTTGCTCTAAATTAAATGAAAATTTACCCATTTAGGTAGACGATTTCTTCTTAGTTAAGGATTCTTATAGGGCTTTTTACATCTTGTTTGAAAGCTCTTTAATGCATTCCTTATTAATCCATTTCATGTAATATTCAATAATTATTTAAGAACAAAGTTTGGCCCACCCGCGCCCTTTAATGCACGACATGAGTATCCTTCTAGACTTACATTGATGTTGAAGTTGAAAAATGGGCCAAATTAGCTTAAATAGTGGGGTCCAATTTCTCGAAAACCGTCGGACAAATATTTTGTTCTCCTTCTGATTCTAATTACAAACCATCATATTTTTAATAAATACTCCAAATTTATATAATAAAAAGATACACAAAATCAATTTGTTTTAAATTTTCGAAAGGATCCAGGGATATACACCAATACGGTTAAGCCGGCTTGCACTTCGTTGATATGGATAGCCCAAAATTAGTATTTCTTGTGGCTTTCTCTACAATTTGTTCTATTAATTTCACTTATGATTATAATACATACTCATAAACTAATCAAAAAGTTAAAAAAATCTGCAATATTTGTTCCTTTTTCAGGTTTGAGTCGATACCCATATATTTTATGAATGGGTATGTTCAAAAAAATTCCCGTTTGTCATAATATAATTTTTTTTTAAATAGAACAAAAATCGACTGTAAATACTTGAAGATATACAACCCTAACAAAATGCATTTGCATTAAATGCATAAATGATTTTCTAATTTATCTTATTACAATGTCTACTTATAAATATAATATATAACAAACATTCAAAATTGAAAAATTAATTTATTTTTATGCACAAGTATTTTACCAAACAATCATTAATCAATTGAAAAAAGTATCTATTATATCAACCCTTTTCAAAGCTATGAAATATCCGAGTACAATTATTTTTACAATTTTAATAGTCTATTTCGTGCCTCCAAAAAAAACAAACTATTAGAGGAAGAATTTAAATGACAAAGAACATTATAATAGTCCACCATGTATATAAATTGTTTTATAAGGGGTCTTATTTTTGATAAATTTATTTGCCATTACTTTTGGGGGACATTTATGATTCTCCCACTTGATTGATTGCATTCAATTCAACTATAGTTAAACTGTGAACCATTTCTTTGATATTAAATAAAGAATAGTTCAACAATAGAAAATAATTGGCCAACTCCCAACTGCTTTTGAGACCTATTTTTTCTTCCTCTGTTTTAAAGGAACATTGCGTTGTTTATATTTAAGTATTCAGCTCCCTGTACTTAGTGTTGGATCAGTCAAAATCAGGTATAAAAACCACAAACTCAGAACTGTTCAATTCACAGTTCTGGTCAATTTGTCAGTTCAAAACAGACTTTAAATAATAGTAATAATTAGGTCTAAAGGTCTATAACAAAATCAATGTTTTAGTCACAATACTGCTAATTTGATTGTTTGTATCCTTTTGGGTTTGTAGGAATTGAATTATAATTATATTCATATATCAAACATCCTAACAATAAATAAATTTCATCAATATTATATAAATTGTATAAATGGAAATATGAATATGATTATGAATACAATACATCACCCCCTTAAGACAACTAATATTTTTTTAATATTCTCTTTTCTCCTAAAATTGCGAATAAATGACCATTTGAAGCATAACTTGTTATTATTGTTAAAACAGAATTTTGAAAATGATGACTAAAATCCTTAAAGAAGGGAGCAAATGTCTGAAAATGTAGCAGTTTGAACAGTTTCAAATTTAAATTGGCATTACAAATATTATTTAAAAGCAAATGTGACGTCATCCATTGAGCATACTTCTTTTATCAGGTGAAATCAATGGCTCAGATCTGTACACTTCTTGATATGGTTTATTCCGAAGACAAGATCAAGTCTTATCAAAGATTGTTGAATTCAGGAAAAAAGACTGTACTGATTTATAAACAAGGATAAAAAAAAAACAAGGTAATATTACCAAGCAATCTTAATCTGTGTAAAACTACGAGATAAAATTGATACAGAATTCAATAATTATTTATGGGCTTTGTATCAATATATATTTTTAGCTTTTAATTGTAGTTTTAATGGGGCTTTAAAATCAAAGAGAATTTTAAAATGAATAAAAGTGAACTTAAATACAAAATATGTAAATATCAAGTACATAAAAAAATCATATTTCTTTTAACACCTATGATTATGAAACTTGTAAATATTTTATAATTAATTGTCAAATTAGTAAATACATTTTTATGAAATATAAATGAGGCTATTTAAATATTTATACAATTATAGCCATTTCAACTAATTATTATTTATGTACACATATATTTTTATTAGAATGTTGAAGTTGGTTTCAAAAAAAAAAAAAAATACAAAATACAAAAATAAACAGAAAATGGTTATGATTAAATTAATAAAAGATACAATTTATTTTAGAGCTAATTTAATTAGATTTGAAATTTTATTATAAAGTTATTTTTATAATTAATTTACTGCAATTTTATTTATTGTATAGGTCTATTAAAAAACACATTTGTTATTTCACGCTCTATAAAATTCAGAAAATAGATAAAGCTTCTACCTTTTTATTTATAATCGACATGAAATACTTTTTTTGTAATATAATTAGTCATTTGGATCAAACGTATTTTTATGATATATTATCATCGTATTTTGTGTGCAAGTCTAATAATTAATTATTTAGTATCTAACCTTTTCACTGTTAGCTATTGTGACAAATTGGTAATATTTTATCAATTCATAGCTTTAGTATTCGAGAATAGCTCGTACTATAGTTAACTTTTAGGGTCTTGGACTTGATTCAGAGCCCTATTGGCTCAGAATTGGAACATACGAGTTTGGATTTAGAAAATGTGAAGTCGAATTTGACTCTGCTATAGCTTAAGAAATACATATATTTGAGTCATTTTATAAGGAACAAAGCTATTGGTTCAAAATGCCATTAATAAATCTGCTAAACATAAACACGAATGACATCAAAATTAATCATGAATAAAGAGAGAGTAAAAAAAATCCACCATGGATTAGAAAGCATCAAATCAGAAGCCATAAGACATAGCATGGACCATTTTCACTCGTTCATCAGAACAAGACTCATACTCCTGATAGAAATGAAATAATTGACTTCACGGGTACCTAGGGAAATCCGTTTGTGAAACCTATAGACGAAACTTTGATCTTTTTCCATTTATAAATTGTCCGTAGCATGGGAAAGAGCAACTTATGTGAGTGGGATTTGTTCTTTATTTAACTTTCCCATATGGCTATGAATTATGCAGTTATATTTGTAGTTTAGTAATTGTATGCACTGGTATTTATTTCTCCTTTGTGGAAAATGTTTTATGAATGCCATGAGTATACCTACTTTTTAGACAGGAATATATCTTGTTAATATATTTAAATCTTTACATGTAGAATACGTAGCATAGATATATTTAGAAGCTACTCTCTCGTTAAAATTAAAAAAACAACTCAATGATTATGCAAATTGTTTTATATTGAAATAATACAGATCAAAAATAAATGATAAAGTCGGAGGAGAGAAAATGAAATTTGAAAAGTTGCGACCAAGTATTCTTTGTGTTCTTCAACCAGAGGGTCTTCACATTATCCAGTTTATTTAACCCTATTAAACAACTTGCAGGATAAATCAAACTAGACAAATTTTTATTGAATGGTTCTTACGAAGGATAAAACCAAAAGCAACTGTATAAATACATCTTGAAAAATTGCAAAAGCAGGGTGCTTTTTTTTTAGTAGAATTAATTTAAAAAATTTACAGTAAGTATTTGGGAAATTTTAAGTAATTTTAGTTAAAAATAAAAGTATCAGTTTATTTAAGTTGCAAATATATTAGTGATATAATTAACAACATTGTGGAGCCCTCAAACTGCATATTTTTGCAGAAAATAGTATAATATAAAGGTAGCTTTCTTTTCTGTGCTAACAAGGTTTAATATTAAGAAAATGAATCCACTAGATAGGAGCCTACGGCGTGTCTGGTAGAGAATAAGGAAAATAAGCAATTTAAGTGAATTATTTATGAACTCTTTGATTGGGAATTCACTTAATTTTTATCTCTCTGTTGACATTAAATTTCCAACAAAAGCTTTAGAAAACAAACAAAAAAACTATTCAATTATTTAAGTGTCCTATATTCTTTGATCTTTACCGTGACTTTCTCATTCACTAATCATATCATCTTCGACCAGCCTTTTCTTTTCCTCGTGGATTAATTGTGTAAAAAAAAAGTTTAAATTAATTTATAATTAAATATAATTTTCATTGTATGACCATGTGAAAATAAATATAAAAGTGAAAGCAAATCCGAAATCAAAAGAATTTCTTTATCAAATTATTGTATTATTGTAATTGTTTTAAACGTACATATAATTCATTTTGACTTTAAAATGTCTCTATTAGATGAGTCATAATAATTAATTGATAACTACATATTATATTATAGATATTTGATCCCATAATCAAAACACAAATCCTATTGTTTTCATGTATGAGGGAGGGAAAACCGTTCATACTTTTATTTTGTAGTTTTTTGCACATTAATTTTTGTCTGTTTTTCCTTGATGAAATTTAAAGGCAATAAATCATTCAATTATTATTTATTTTATTACTTTCTAAAATCATATTTTATATTTAATATTGTGCAAAAGTTAAATATTTGATTAGATATTCTTTGAACAATGAGTTACTCAAAAAGTCAAATAAAGTTAAAATATTTTATAATAAAAATAATTGTTCAAATAAATCACTTTTATTAGTTGATTCTGTTTTTTTTTACATTCTAACAACTACAAATCGCTTTAGTGGGCTGTTATACAAAAATAAAATTATGTTAACTTAATTTGCATCTACCAGGTGTGTAAACAATCATTTTTGATTTTTTTGATGAGATTAAACTCAATTTTTGGCTGTGAAAAATCAAAATGCCTTATTCAAAGTATTGGCCATCGGAAGCTATACATTTTCCCCATCTTTCAGACTACTTATGGATTCCGTCAGACAAACCACCCAGAGACCCATTTTTCCACTTCTTCATAATTTTGGAAGTGTTGCTCTGCGAGGGCGTGTCCCATCGATGAAAAGAAATGGTAATCCGATGGAGCCAAGTATGGTGAATACTGCACGTGCTATAGTAATTCCCAGCCAAGTGCATTCAGAGTGTCCCGAACAGGTTTTGATGTGTAAAACGGAGCGTTGTCATGCAAGAAAAGCACTTTCTTGTGTCTGGTTGTCCATATGTTGTAATTAATTTCACAGATTATGACACATGTGGCTTTGAAGCTCGTTGACAGCACAACAAAATGGCAATGTGTCAAATCGCTGAATTATATTTATATATGTGTGTCATCTGTTGAAAACCCCCGGAAACGAATAATTTACACACTTAGTATTATGTAAAGAAACAAAAAACTATTCAAAGGATATTTAATTTAAATGGAAGTCAAAATAACTAATCAGTCATTTGAGTTAGTTTACACATATGACCGTTCTAGTACTCACTGGAATGATTTAATTTATGAGTAATATTCAAAAATTATTTAATACTATTTAATAATATTAATGAAGATTAATAGTCGTTAAGTAATTAAAATTCTATGCGATAAAAATCAATTTTGCGTATGAAGAGGACATTAAATGCTTAAATGAAGGATAATGATTTAATCATATGAAAATATGTTTTTTACATAATTCGAAAGTTAAATAAATAGCTTGGTATTATTTTTTTATAAAATGATTTTAAAATTTTAAGATAGCAAAAATATCAATAAGTGTATAATGTAAGGTGTTTTTTTCAGGGTTAATACATTCAAAAACTTTATTTAAATTGTTAGTATCAATGTACGACTATAAGTTACAAAATTATTATTTAAAAATCAAATGTCATTACCATAAATATATATTGTATCAACTCTCAATAAGTATAATTTTAGGAAATTGTACGTAAAAAACGAGGAAATTATAAATCTTCTTGTGAATGACCATGGATCAAATTTCTTTTTTCTTTAATATAAGACCTTTTTTTTAAATTCCTAATTTAAATATAAATTGAATTACATATATCTATACACTATTTATGTGTTTGAAGGTTAATTATTTAAAGATAATCACTTAAATATATCTGGGGGTAAATTTTGTTTGTACTTTTATCATGAAAGAATTGAGGCAATCACTTTTTATGTGTAATGTAAGATTGATATCTTGAATTGATTTAACTTTAATGACATATATATAAAGTTTTGTATATCTTGTGAATAAATCTATAGAATAAAAATATTCATAAATATTCTTAATTAATCCTCTAATGCATGATCATAAATTGAGAAATTAAAGTAATTTAGAAAGATTTAATTAGAAAGCCACCATCTGCTGAATGACTATAAAACTAATTCAAATAAATTAGCAAAAAAAAATATCGATTAAATATTTAATCAGAAATGGAATGGTTGAAAAGTTATTTAAGTGATAGCTCTAATGTTTTCTATGTTAGTCACAAAATCATA
The DNA here is from genome assembly GCA_963680855.1 of Lepeophtheirus nordmannii. Lineage (NCBI taxonomy): Eukaryota > Metazoa > Arthropoda > Copepoda > Siphonostomatoida > Caligidae > Lepeophtheirus > Lepeophtheirus nordmannii. The sequence goes on from OY804520.1 coordinate 28,375,285, forward strand.
GTTTAAACATATATTTAATGATATTAAATTTTTAAGTCCTTGATTCCTAGGTCTTGTTTTATAACTTCCAGTTAAAGAATTATTGTATTTATCAAAATAACTTACAAATTAAAGCTTAGTTTTTATGCAATTAAATACCCGTTTCACAGAATAATGATATGACTTGTTAATTTATACAATTGATAAATAATGCTTTATATATGTATATATATTAAAGTGATCGATTAAGTTGGACATTTGTATAATCTTGAAGTTGGATGTATCTTGATTTTTGACCTGAAGTAAAAATTGTTATGATTATGACGAAATATTTTTTCTATACCAAAAAAAGATTCGCAAATTAAAAAAAGCATAATCAGTTGGAAAATATATTCAAAGGAAAATGTAACAGCCCAACTAGGTTAGATTCTAATAATTAATCTAACCTCAAAGTAAGTATGAGAAAAGTGTTCTCAAACCTACAAATAAGATATATTTAAAGATTAGTTCAGAATCATTCAAGTACAGAAAATCACGTAGTGAGCCTTATTCCACTAAAGTGAAATTTTTGAGTGTTTATCCTTTCTATTTATCACTTATGAGTATTTTTAAGATTAACTTTGTGAATACGAATTATTTTTTGAATAGTTGTTGCTTAAGAATGAACAAGAGAATTGAAAGTTATAATTATATATTTAATGAAAGGAGTGTGTATCCTACAAATTCCAAAAATTAGAATTCGAAACATTGATTGTGTTTTAATCGATGTGAAAACACCATTGCAATCAATGTTTCAGAACATGGCCAAGAGAAAAAGAAAAAATAGAGACAACAATATAGATGTCTTACATTAGTAAATTTCCAGTGAGCATGAAATCATTAAAATATGGTCACATCCAGAGACATTATTTCAGCTGATATGCTGTTGACACAACTAAATAAGGGAGGAAATGAGGAAACTGTAAACATTTTGCTGTTTTATCTCCAAGCAGTTTATCTTGCTCTTTTTGAGCACATTAATACGAAAAATATGGAATAAGTCAGCATTCCCTGTAAAATGTTGTACTCTGTGGATTATTTTTATTAGGAAGGTTAATATTTATAAATTTATAACTTCTTTGTAAAATCGATACTTATCTATTTAACCGATGTGACCTCTATGAGACTTAAGAAAAAATGATGATAGCTTCTTAAAAAACAACAACAACACAACCACATAATACAGCTTGCCAACTGACACCATTTTGGAGTGATCAATCAATTCCAGGATTTTTTTTTCAACTTCTCTCTAGAATACAGAGATTATTTAATGATGAAAGAAATGTATTATCTTATTCTGAATGGTGTCGCTATTTATCAAACTTTCCCATCATTGACTGATAGGATAGTCCAAAAAACAACTTCATTATTATACTTCAAGTTTAATGACCCAACTATTATTTTTTGTATTTTCGAGCTAAAACTATCATTTGTATCATGTATACTATTAAAAGTCTATTTAGTTTGTCCATTTCATAATTATATACAGTTTACAAGACATCTTTTTTCTGAAGTTTCTTTTTTAACTCAAAAATGTACGAATTTACACCCGGATGTTTACTTTTTTTTTTTTTTGGGTGTCGTAAACTTTGTAAATATCTTCTCCCATAAAAATCAAATTAATAGAAAATATGAGATCATTAGTCTCTTAAAATGGATTAAACAAATAAATATAGTATTTAATAGAATTGAAAGCACCGTCCGTGTCAGATAAGTGCTCATAATTCAATGTTCTCTTAATATATATCGTTGTATCTTGTTCAGAGAACCTGTAGCTGTGAAAAACATCATTTTTAATTGTTTAACTCTAGTGCAAACTAATATAAAATTTTAATATAGGGTCGTTGTTGATTTATAATGGTAATGTCCCTTGGTATATTAATGAACCATACCATTTTGTGGCAATATTTCAAATATTTTATTATACATGTAATACTGGTTACAAAATTGCCCAGATGAATAATTTGAGAAATTTAAAAAATAAAAGCTCCGAACGTATCACATTGAGCCCTGAGCTTACTTACGGAGCATTTTGAGAGCCCTTAGCCTAGATTAAAATAAAACCTTACTAAAAGAAAAAAGAATACAAAAGCAAAAAGATTCATCACTCGTGTTCCGAACGGGAGTTCAAAGTCAAAACACTTTCTAAATGAAATTATAGATATCATTGCAATATAAAAAACACATTTTATTCCAATTTTAACCTTAATACAACTATAATAAAGGCATTTGCTCTGATTACAGGGAAAAAAGTCATAAAAGGGGTAATCCTTGAATTAATATTATAGGTCGTTATAATAATCTTTTATGACTAAATTAGTTTCATTCTTTAATTTATGACATAAAGTAATAAAACAAGGAAATTGCAGAATAAATTAAACAACAACAATTTTTAATAAGCTTTATATGAATTTAAATTTTAAAACAATTTACATATCGTTATATAGAATAAAATGCAATTTTTTGTACAAATAAATTAAAAACTTTAAAAAAAAAGTTTACATAGAGCAATTCATATGTACGTACATAACATATGTTTGTACATACATATACATAGAAAGGTAGGTAGGAACCTAAATACAAACTTCAAAAACAAAAAAGTATCTTTTTTTTAAGTTAACTATTTTATACGTGTACATATAGCAATCCACGTGATAGAGTTGAAGAGAGTGAACTTATTATTTTAAATAGGTAAAATGAAGCAAGTAACTCATGCTAATTTTAAGTCCAAAGTAGAAAAATCGTGTTTTTTTTGACATAAGTGAATTCCCCACTCTCCCTAAAAACATGATTTAGATTTATGAGACATCTTCATGACAATGTTTCCACTATAATTGAAAGTGACTATTTCTTTTATTTATTTTTTTGGATCGTTGGAGTAATACTAAAAGTTATGTGAACACTTTCATACTTCTTGAAAATAAAAAAATAAAAAAAGTAAATACCATGTTCGTAGTACAAAATAATCATTTTTGAATTGGAGACTCTATGTCTGTCCAGCGTGTCTTTGAACAAAATACAGTATAAGGGGCACACTCTAAGTTCAGTTCTTTAACTGGTGCCTTAGACTTGATTTGCTTAAATCTAAGTTTAGTTAATCTTAGAGCAAGGTGTACTTGTTCTACAAAATTTAAGCTATTGGGAGCTCCTGGACAATAGTTTGAGAGCCTCAATGCAATATTTATTGTAAAAAGTGGAACAAATTTAAGAGTTTAGCAGAATTAAATTAGATTTTTCCATCATAAAAAACCATTCCATCATTCGTTAAAAAAACGATAATCTAGTCAATATATTGGACTGAGAAAAGAACTAGATTTTTTTCTCTTTTCACATTACAGAAACTTAGAAAATCCCGCTCAAAATGCAGAAATTATGCTGAAATCAATTGACAATATGAAACCATGTATCCGTTATTTTTTTTAACAAATGCTAGTAGCATTTGTGTGTTTAAAAGATGTAAAGGGACACCCTTGTATATATTTCTAGTATGTAATTGGTTTTAGTTATTCATTGAGCTTCTTCGTGATAAGAATATAACCACTAATAATAAAACCTGAATTGCCATAGTTTTTTATCTAAGTATTATTAATTTTTTCAGCTAGATAGAGAAACGAGATATCTCAATAATGTATGTATAGAACATCTTGTTAGAACATCGTTTTCTTTGTACAACTTTATAGCTACTTTGTGTGCCTCATTAAATGATAATCGCATATTGTTACGAGAAAAGGCCCTAAGCGTGAGTGGTTCGTACTCGATAATACTTTAAATTATCTTACACAATTTACTTACAATATGTATATTGCATAAGTCTTACATTGTGCTCTCTTCACATTCGACCTCATTTGTGAGGTTAATATGGCGTGATATCATTGAATCCCAAAATAAATGAGGTAAGTTTAAGTTTTCTATTTTAAATCCTTTTTTTTTTCCATGAGAAAAAACTCTGTTCTTCATCAGTTTCAACAAATTCAATTTATATGGTAATATATCATAAATGTATATTTTTATTAGGCGGAATATACATACATTAAAAAAAAAAGTTTGTTGTTAACTATGATTCCATAGTTATTTTGTGTATGATATATACTCGTCCAATAGTTACCAAAGTGCATAAAATAAATGGCTAAAATATTAGGCACACCCTGGTTTACTCTTACTTTTTTTACATACGGAAGATTGATTGGTTTGTGAGTGCAAAATAATCACTGATTATATCAGACGACACTCCCTAATATGTTCAATGTTTATTCCCTAAATATTTATTTTTTTTGAAAAAAGAAAATGATTCTCTTTGCCCAGGCATAGAAATTGGTCAGATTACTATCTGACCAAAATGTGTTGAATTTATTGAATCTAAAGAGATCAAAAAGGGTGATACTGGTATGTTTTTGAGTCAATGTTTTGGTTGCTCGTATAAAGCAATGCAGATTTTCAACACAACTAGTAGAATCAAAAATATACCAGATTTTGCACATCAAATGAATATCTGAAATATTTATAATATAATCTTTCTAAACTTATAAGGCTAGTTGTTTAGTTTTTACTCATACAGACCAGTTTTAAGAAATAATGCTGAATATTTCATGAGCTAGCAAACCAAAGGGAATGCTTTCACAATTTGATAAATAATATATTTTATAAATACATACTCCTTTTATTTAAGATCAAATTAAAAAATAATAACCATGTATTGTTATCATCATCTGGTCGATCATTCCTTAAACCCATGACACACGTCAAAAGCACGAGTTACAACATTAGTATTTCAACAAACAATTCCTTAATTTGTATGTCAAAAATGTAATTTTTGAATCATTTGAACAAAATTTGAAAAACACAAAAAGAAAAGCATTACGAAGAAATTTGGATTAATTATTTTCTTACTCGATATCCATTCAATTATTATAAGGAAAGATCATACAAGTTGGCTTATTATACCTGGAATATGATACCGAACGATGGGCCCTAAAACGATCTCTTTAGATAAAGGATATGTTAACATCAAAGTTATTGATTATAACGACGAATCAAATCCACAAAGCATATATTTGGTGCCCAGTATTAAAATGCAATTTAAAATAATATCTTTACTTAATAAAGAAAAATTGAGGTGTGTATAATTAATTAACCTGGGGTTGGTGAACAAAACACAATCAGAATGAATAATTTTTCTCATTAGTATAGCGTTTAGTCACCATCTATTTGTAGTGTAATATCACTCCTGGGTCTACTTTTAGCTTCCAATTTAAAGATTTCCCAAGGAAAATTAGTTGTTTTTTTAATTCATACTAAGCACGTCTCTTCCATGGCCCTGACCTTCTTTTCGAAAAAATGTTTAATGATAACCACATTTTTCTTCTCAAAAATGATACTTTTAATAATTTGAACAAAGAGTTTATATTTGTATTACTGTGAACAAGTAACTGAATGTTTTCAATATCAGTAATTAATTATGACAGATTCCTGAGGTAGAAAAAATAAAAATAAAGAAAATTAATTAGTTTGTGAAATATTCCCACTGAACAAAGTTTTTGTACTGAAATAAAAAAGGGATTTTATGAGAAATCATTAACTAATTAGAAAATGATGAAAATAATTGGGGTATGACTTGTTAGCCAAGTTTTTACTATCGAAAAAAAAAGATTTGATAAGGACAAAATAATTTTCAACTTATTAGTCATGTCTCTATGAAATAAAGTAGATATTATATAAGGCTTTGTCCACATGTATGCATATGAATATTGTAAAAAAAAATTACAATAATAGGAATTAGAATTATTTTCGATATTCATATTTACCAATTTTTCATTGATTTTCAATATTTTATATACATAAATATATATATAAACTCCCAAGATTTTTTTCTCTTTAATATTGAAATGATCATTCTTTTAAAGATAAAATTGTAAATCAATAAATCATCAATGGGTTTTAATAAGGTAATATCCTTGGCTTTTATTCAAGAAATTGTCTTAATTTTATAGTTGTTATTATTTATTTTTGTAATAAAAACTTGAGCTTCATACCCATTAGATAGATCAGACCCGGACATTGTACGGCCCACGGGCCAAACCCGGCCCGCAGGTCCACTTTGAGTGGCCCGCGAAAAATTGCTTGGACTTAAGAAAACTAACTAAAAGTAGGTTTTAAACTTTTGGTCTGGCCCTCTACAATATTTTCTACTTATCATTTGACCCTTGAAGAAAAATAATTGCCCTCCCCTGAGATAGATCTATAAAAGTAATTATTTCATTTAGAGCAGTACGGCCTGCAAATTACATACAATTCTTCAAATTCCTTCTTTGTATTGTTATAAATGTGGTTTAATGAAATTTTTACATTTTAAATTTATTTAAGTTAATTGATTTTTTCTTAAATCTGTTTTATTACAGTTTTTTTACTTATTAAATAATTATGGAAACATGGCTCCTGTACTAAAATAATGGCAAAGGTGAATATATTTTTTGTAATTATGCACAATTATTTTTTTTATCATATTTAGAAGTATAGTCAAATATTGAATAAGGGTGAATGTAAAATAATAATACGTATTTATGTACCATAACAGTACACAGAGACGTAGAAAAAATTCATTCGAGGCCTCCTTCCCCCCCCCCCCTTAAAAAAAAATAACCCTATCAAACCCAGGGGAAACCGTTGTCCCATAAATTCCAAATGCGCTCCATTGTCAACTGATTTTTGTTTTCTTTTTTTTGTCTGGCAGCTTAGATGTCAAGATATTATTCATATTTCATAGTTAGTTATACAAAAAAATTGATTTGAATATTTTTCAAGGTACTAAACGTTACGATTTTTTCACATACACAAACTAATCATGTTTAAACCAAAATAATTTTTTCGTTTTTCAAGGAAATTACTTGCTAATCAAATATTTGTAAATATATACTTAAAGAATTGTAGGCTTAAAATACCTTTTAGTTCTAACATATACATTAGAAATTTTTCAAATCTATGTTATTTGGGACACAGGAGTCCCTTTGAGTGTGAAGAGAGTTTTTTTTATTTATATATCAACAGAATTGCTTCATAAAAATCACCTGTAAATTATACATAATATATGATATCACCTGAGAAAATAAGGAATCATGTTATTGTATATTCCAAAAAAAATTACATTCCAATGCTTACGTCCTCAGTTTCTTAGAATCAAATGTATATCTTAGACAGACAGATACAACTCAACAAGTCTATATATAAGTATTTATGTTTTCGATATAGAATATAAAACAGTTTAAATTTCTACCAATGATATTTAAGTGGAACAAGCAAAATGTTTCATGTACTGGAATACGTTTTGTGACAGCTCTACGCTTATTTTTGTGCCAAAATGTTCATAAAATGTGTGTTTTTCGATGAATATTCAATTTTTTATATATAATTAACTGTGATTTTCAATAACATTGTTCTTCTTTGTGTTTGTTACCACAAATAACAGCAGTATTAAAGATGATTAAATCTCGGTAATGAGTAAGAAAATAAATATATACATAAGTAACTACCCATTTGAAGTCAGATGTCATATTTATAATTTTGATTTATTTAATGAGAGGATATCCAAAATCATAGATATGGGTTGCTTTCCTTTTTTTAATAAGAAATCTAATTTTTATTATTGAAAATCAACCAAGATTTGATGTAGTTCAATTATTTTGTCAATAAAACAATCTCTAGGCAAATTGAAAGAATATAAACTATAAATGTCTTTGAAAAATACGATAAACTATAAAACACCTTTTAACATATTCTTGTTAACTCATTTTCTTATGAAAAACAAATCGTTTCGTTTAATTAAAAATATTTACGCATACGAATATTATAATATTTACTTTAAAAGTTAAGATAAACTGTTATTTGAAACAAGTTTTTGTTTTTATATGTTATACATTAAAAAAAACTTATATATTTCAATGTACAATTATAAACTATATAATGTTTTTTAACCTTATACACAATTAATGCTTAATTCACTCTGTTGCTCCAATTTAACTATAAATTGTTAATCATTTACCAAGAATAAAGGGATTTAAAAAAAGAAATTTATTTGACAGCTATAGAATCCTCGAATTGTCAACTTTAGTGAAAAAAAAAAGTATTTTATAACAAAGGGTTTGTTCCTTCTTTGTTCGAGAGGTTCAATATTACAATACTGCGTATCTGGTAGCAGAGTATTCCGGTGAGCATGTTAAATCAGTGATTTGAGACAGTTGACTTGACGATCATTACTTATACTTTATTTCCCTATAAAAAAGATCCAATTTTTTGTTAAATACAAATACAAGACTTTTAGTTACTTAACTAATGAAAACCCCAACGTGATCAATTCAACCATTTCTGAAATTTATTTCACTATTATTTAATATTTTTAATTATTTTGATAGATAATTTAATTTACGGCATTATGCTAGCGATCATTTATTGTTAAAAAGCTAACGTAAAATATCATATGTGGTCACATCATGTACAAGTAAATCCACAAATATTTGAAGGTCAAAGGAAATATCCTCAATCTTTTGGCAGATTATTCATCTGCTTAACTCTGGTAGTGATACAAACTATGTAATGACTACATATATTTGGGATATTGAGAGGAAATTTTTACTATAATTTTAATACTTAATTTGAATAAAAAATCGGCTAATTAACGCTCCAATAATCAGTTCCATAAATCCTCATCAGTTGATCCCAATTAGACTTACATTCAAAAGCTGAGACCCACAGCTTTCAAACAAGATGTCAAATACCTGATAAGAATCCTTAATTAAGAAGAAATCATCCATTTAAATGTGATAACTTTCATTCAATTCTGATCAAAAATTTGCTAGAAATCAATGACTCCCGGTAGAGCTAATAAAAAACAAGTGCAACTGACTGAAGTAGTAGCGTACATAAGGATTTCAGCTGATTTTGTAATCCTTCGGCACGCTACCACTTTTGTAGCTCTAACGTGAGTTCACATCAGGATTTACGGATATAGTACAAATAATAATAATTTAAAATATATTTTAGTGAAGCACTGTATGCAAAATGCAATTAAACGAAAAATTATAAAATTAAAGTATTTAAAAGTATATTCATCCAGCAAATGTTGTCCTTTCATTACTTTCAGTTGAATGAAACATTTTAAATGCAGTCTAATGCATATAAAATGTACTTATAAAATGGACTGCAAGTTCTGGTTACAACAATGTTATACATATATATTGTGACTTACTGAAAAAATGAAAGCCCTCAATCTTTTTTTAGCAGAATTTGAGCAATCAGCCCCTATAATACAAATCTACTTAGATAAATTGATTTTTACTACTAAAATTTTTAACAAGTAAGACTCAACAGGAAGTGCAAAGTTAGTTATTATTTCCTTATTATGAAAATTGGTTGATGAGTTTGTTTATTTAGAAATTTATCCGATCCACATAAGTAAATATTTACTCATACTTATAAAAACATCTAAAAAGCGTTTTGTGAAAAAGTAGGGAAGTTTGCCTTTCAAAAACTTTCTTTTAGCAAAAATTACGTATACTGGACGGTAGATATTTCAATTTATTTCTTAATAGGTTTTAGTGCAGCTCATTTTATCCCTCCGTCAATTATTGCTCCTTCTTGAACGTATTTTCATTATTATGTATCAACTTTTTTTCTGGCTCCTTCTTATATTATTCCAGGAATTATTTTCAATTATTCAGTATCTTGGCGCATTTTGATCGAGGTTTTGTCCAAAATAAATAGTAAGTAATACATTATACAAAGAAAGTGTAAATGGAAAAGCGATTATCCTGTCATTCACATCTACACCCTTTTTCCAGCTTCTATTCAAATAATCTCAAAGACTGTTATTGTAACAATCGTGTAGAAATTATGTGCGTAATATTATTTTATGGACTATTTCTTATTCTATACATTAAAATCCCGAGGGTATGGAATCCGTCAGTTAGGAAAAAAAAAGATAGAAACAAATTATTTTACTACAAATAAAGTTAATCACAAGTAGATTTTTTCCCTTATGGTTAGAGATAAATATGATGTAATACAAAAAATTAAATTTAAAAACCTTCAATATATTTTGTATTTTCTATAATCAACTTTTTCACACGATTTTTTTTTTTTTTAAATAAAAAAGTATTAACATTAACAAAAAAAATTACCATAAAATTTGTAAATTTTACTCACGCCTTTCACATAGAAAATATTATGAAATAAAATTCTTCCTTTTTTCTTTTCGTTGTATGCATGTATTAAAAAAATTATGGAAAGGCACAGAAATAATGGAAATCACAATGTTTTTTTGTTAAATTAGCTGTTGATAAAAGTTCAAAAAAATGTAAAAGTAGTCATACAATGAGATGTGGAAAAGCTTGTACAATAGATAGAAGGAAAGCCATAAATATATACAAAAATAGTTATGTATTAGATAAAAAACATATTTCCAGGAAAGGAGTACAAAAAGCCTTCTATATCTAGCTCCTTCAAATGCTTTGGGCACTTGTGATAAATAACCAAAAGCATAGCCAACTTTTTAACGTTGACTTTATCAATCTATGTGTTTAACGTACATACATAATATATATATATATATATATATATATATATATATATATGAGAAGCAAGCATAGAGGAAGTTTTAATTTGAATAAATGGATGATTCTTACTCTTTAATTTATTAATTTTGTATCTTAGAAATAACAAATCTGATCCCTCAAAAAAAAATAAAGAAAATGAATCATAATTAAAATAATTTGTTTCTGACTTATTTCGTTCCAGTAAAGCAGTTTGTACGTTTATAATTATTATTGTTGATCTCATATTTTAGTAACATTAAATTATTCATAATTGAACAAAAGACATTTTTGATAACATTTTAAAAAATGAATGAAGTTTAAAGAAGATTAAATATTTTGAAAAGAACATGAAGGATTCAAAATTGAGTGTTTAAGTTGAACTATTCAACTAATCCGGGATAATTTATATTAGAGGCATATTTCCCATAATTAGGGTTATTAATCATAAAAAAAAATAATATCCCAATAAATAAGAAGGAGCTTAAAAAATGATTTATTGTCATGTACAAAGTCAAATGACGCACTAGACAGTGTATTAAATTATCTTAGTAATTTAATAATGGACTCAATATAAAAACTATAAATTCTTATTTTTTAATGTGTTTTTCTTATAAGAATTTGAACTAATAAGAGGTGAATTTTGTTTCAGCCTTGTGTTTTTGTATGGAAAAAAGTGAAAAGACAGAAATGGTGTGTAAAAAAAACCATTTGTCTCTTTTTCTTCTCATTCCTTTACATATTTGTTCCTTTTTTTTTAAAAAAAAAAAATCCTTTTTTTGCATACATACAAAACGTTACTTTAAACAAATATCCTTTATTATTTTCCAATTACATGTAATAGAATTTTTTTTTTTCAAAGACTTGATTTGAAATGCTTCACATAAATCTTTTTCTACATATGTGAATACATATACAAAATCACTAGTCAAATGGAATAGAATCCTTTGTTATTTAATGTGTGCATGATTCATATACATATGACAATATAACTTTGTGGAAGCCAAAATGAATTCACACTCAATGTATGCCTGAAATCCCCCTTCACAAATTATTTATATACGTACATATATTTGAAATAGGAAATTTTAGTTCTAAACTTGAGTACTTTTTATTTTCCTTTTTGCTACTTTATATAAAATAATTTTTCTATTATTGTAAAAATATTTCGTTTTTTATAAAATATGTGTTTTTCAAGACGTTTCAAAAATAATTTATGAATTTTAAATAGAATGATGTACTTTCACATATATGTAGTATATATATTTCTGACAAACAAGTTGGTTTTTTTTTCTATATGTTTTGATATTTAAAAAAAAACTTTGTATTGCATAAATAAAAGGCTTGAAGAGGTACGTTTTTATGTTTTTATACGTTTGAGTAGGGGGGGGGGATACATGAGTATTAGGGCGATAATAGAACTTACAAAAAGTGGATACAAAAACTTTTTTTTTATGTTATTTATGGAGTTTAGTATTCACATCACGTAACTCTCTTCATTTTTGTATTTCAAAAATAGGAACTAATAAAACTATAATTAAAGGAGTTACCTATAATTTATGTACTTTCTACCTTGGTTCACTCCCGTAAATACTTGCATACATATTTGATTTTTTTATCTATTCTCAATAAAAAATATTTTGGAGATATAGGAAAGCAATTTTAAACTCAAAACGATACAGAAATTTTTTTAGAAAAATTTAAATTAATTCATTTTTTAAGCACCAATCTTCAAAATAGAATAAAAATGGTTAAAAATTGATATTGGCAATTTCTAAAGATCATAATAACATTTCTAATATAGTTTTTAACATTTTCCGGGAGAGTATAAGACTTAAAGTAAAAAAATATTCTAAATTAGGGTACAGAAGCATGATATAAAAAAAATCCTCACTAAATGAATTTTGCTCTGCAGACAGTTTTTCTCATGGCAATTTTTTTTTAAAACCATCCAAGTTAATCTATGGTCACATGCTCCTTTCTAAAATAATAGAGTTTGTACATACTCCCATTAAAGAAAATTTTATAAAGAGCTTTTATTTGAGTAATCAACTCGAATATATTTAATATGTAAAATTATGTTTATTCCACATTGTGTAGTGTAATGAAAATTATAGTTCAGTAATCAAAAAAATAAAACATATGTACGCCTATTCTTAATTGCACACCATAACATTTTTTTCCCCTAATTAACTTTTTGTAGTAGTATGTATATGTATATGCTTTTTTGTATCCTTTGTGACGAGACTTATTCGAATAAATAAAATAACTACATTAATTCACATTTAACTGTATTTCAGAATAAATTAATGTAAAACTCACATGATTAAAAAAAATAAAAACTTTAGTATGAGACTGTATAAATGAGTTATTATATGTTGGTAACTTGACTTGTAGATCAATGGATTTGATAGAAAAATAGCATAATTAGTATCACGATATATCAGTAGTCAATTAAAGGTAATATGTATTTTTTGACATTCATGGAATAGTTTAAAATCTAACAATTTTAATGTGATAAATTATTTTTAAAATTAATTAATATTTTTTTTGTCATTACACCTCTCATAAAGTTTTTATGAAAATGAATGCTTATTAAATATTGCTGAGTAAGCTCAATTGAATTAATAGATTTTAATTTTGATATGTGGTATTGTATTAAAAATATATATATCTAAAATGGTATATATTAGAATCGTTGTATGAAGTAGAAATATATATAAATTGCTCACCTAACATTTTATAGTAAAGCCATTTAAGTACTTAATTAATTTTATCACAAAAGCAGTTTGTATTGCTGAACTCCATTTTTTTAAATGTAGAAGAAAAAAGGCCACAAAATATGGTCGTTAGCCCTCAGTTGTTTTCTCTTCAAATTCCATAAGTAAAGTCATATTGTGACTGTTTTTTTTTAAAGAAAATGTCTCCTGACAAGAGATTTCAGATCTATTTATGTGTATTGATGAAAAGTTTGAGTGGTTTTTTTTCAACATTGTGTCACAACCCTCTTTAGATAAAAAAAAATTTTTTTTGTACTATAATACAGTGTAAATATCAACATCATTTTTAAAATGGCTTTGAATTTAAACTTTTTGTATTTTTTTTTTATGAATAAAATATATTGCATCAAAGTTAGATCCTTGAACTTTAAAGGGTATAGAAAATGGAATTGAAATTTGATGAATATCTGAAGAAATTGCGATTTAAAAAGTAACTTCTCAAGAGATTTTATTGTCATACATCATTTTTCCACTGATTCAATTATTTCTTATTTAATTGAAAGAATATTCACATTTTGGTAATATTTAATTTGATTTCAAAAATTAGCGATCACAAGAGGAAAATAGTCGAAAGAGTGAGAACTCACAATAACGTACAATATAAATGCAGCTGTACCTCAGTTTACGAGTTTGATAATAATTAATTTCCTTAGGTTTCAATCCGCTCAAGACTCAAAATCGACATACAAAACCCTTAACCAATTTTATTTCATATATAATTTACTATCCACAATTAAAAAAAAAATAGTAATAATTAATTTAATCTACTTGCGTGAGTTATTTGTGCCACATAAACTTCCCTTTTTGGGATCGCTTTCCTTAGGCACAGTTTTTACTAGAGGCCTATTCAAAGACAATTGCCAATGGTTTATACTTTTACGAAAATGTGACTTAATGATACTGTTAAACAAATATGTTGTCCATACAGACACTGCCTTATTAAAGTAGTACAACTCAGCAAAACTTTGTAGTGTTGCCCACATTTTACATGCCCCCTTGTCTGACATGAAGAAAGCATTTACTTCCCATACAGTCACACTGAAATATATAATTGAATCTATCGCCATTCTTCTTATTCAAACAGGATGCCCACCCGAGAAATTGTGATACATGATATATATTTGTACTCCAATGTACTTGTATGTGTCACTCCTACCACCAAATTTTTGAAAGACAAGCATAGAATTGCTTCTCTTTCTGGAAGTTACTACTCAAAACCAAGGAATAAAATATAGAAAATATTTACTCGTCTTGTAAAACATTTATATATCAGAGCAATCATAAGTCAAGGTTACACTGTGTACATACCTTCTATTTCATTCCTTGTGACATTAGACCCTGATATATTCAACTCTTAATTTAGGATCTCGATTTACCGACCACAACAGAAAATGTCACAAAAATCATTTCAAAGCACTTGATTTTCAAATTAGAAAGATTTTAGATTGAATTGAAGTTGACGATGAAATAAAATCTTCAAAACATCAAACAACATATGTGCTGGCCACTTGTCAATTTCTTTACTTTTCCTTTTTTTTTTATTAGTTTTCTGAACGTAAATTTGTTAAACTTTGTTAACTATTTCTTGTTACGTGTTGAACATATCCCAAGACTTGTTCAGTAGAGTAGGGATCCTTACAATTTAACAAAGAATCAGTCATTGAACTATTGAGAGGTCCGAGGAGATTGAAATATGTAATCAAAACTGCTCAGTGTATAAATGAAGATACATAGAAAACATTTGGGTAATTAGATAGGGCAGTTTCCTTGCAATATAACATTATGGGAACCATTTATTTGTGGAAAATATTTAATGCAATGCAATAAGAATTCTACATTTTTGAGCATTTCTCTTGTAGAACTTTAATATATGTATGAATAGTTGTATTTTTTCCCTCGTTAACGAACAATGCCAAATTACATGCAAGGAAATGCTCCGTAATAATTGAATATTTGAAAAGTAGATATATTAAATATTTATACATAGTATATGTATGTATGTATGAATTGTATATTTAGATTCATTTCTCTAGTTCTCAATTACTTCATTTACAACAAATAAACGCCATTTATTTTTTACTTGAAAGAAAATTATCATTGCTTAGATCTAAATTGCAAAGAAATCTTCTGTTATCTCGCCATGTACACAATGGGTTCAAATTGCACTTAAATTGATAGTCAACAATGAGATTTATGTACTAATAAAGAATATGAAAGGATTTAATTATCTAAATTTGTAAATTAATTGAATACATATTTTTTAAAGTCTTGAATTAATAATGAAAGAAAATAAAAATATATACATATTTTGAACTATAATTAACAGCTACAATATGTACACATCAAAATTGATATTTACTATTCAAATCTATGCGAATTTAATTACATATATATGTATAAGTAGTTATTACAGGTGTTCATCATTTTAATCGTCTCAAGTCTTTGAGATTACTGAAAATCAGTTTCCTAATCAGAAGCAAAATGACCACATTCACAACAAGCTTTTTTGGTCACTTGCTATCTCGATTCTCAAAAGGGAAAGGAAAAGTTTGGAAAAACAACTGGTAGCTGCTACCCTTCTGTATTTTCCTTGTTGCCAACTTTTTAATATTGGGCAGAGTTGTTATTTAAATATACAACACATTTATAAATTCAACCAATTTACAAATAATCGTTAATACTTGTATAATATTCAATAATTCAAAAAAGGGCGCGCATTCCTTCGTTCATTACATTTTTTATATATCAAAATTATATATAATATTATATAAGTTAATTCTACCCAGAGTTTCAGAAAGTGTAACTTTTTCCTCATCCTGACTTTTCTTAAATAGAAAAGGTTCCTCAAAATGGTGGCTGATTCCCCCCTTGAATAAAGTAAATTATCATTCATATCAATTAACAAGTTATTTGTATATATTTCAACAAGCTGTCTCATGAAATGGCTATTTAAAGAATTAATTACCTAGGGGCATAGGCATACGGAAAGAAAAAATGACTGGTCAAAATTTGCCCAAATATGTAAGAGATAATTTAGGTTTATCGATGTTCTTTAAAATTACTTTAAAAGTTCCTCAATTTCGATAAGTTTGGAAAAGTAACGAAAGTTCCTCGCGATCCAGGATCGCAGGATCGAAGTTTTCTGAAACTCTGATTCTACCCTTTACGAGCTCATAACAGGTAGAGTCAGCTGCTTTAAATCAAAAGAGTCAACTGGTCAAAAACAGCTGAAGAGAGAATCCATAGTATTTTCATTTATCCCAAAAAGCTCATCGTGATTGTAAGATAAACTTTTACACTTGTCAAGACTCAAGTGGCCATTCCATGCCAGTATTTTATACACAGGTCTAACTTACAGGACTCATTCGCTTGCATTGCCTATAGATTGGAAAAGTAGTTAAAAACCTTTTCAACTGCTTTAACCCGGCTCTATTCATCTTTAGGAATAGCAATCCAACTATCTTGATCTCAATCCTATCACTAATTCGAGAAAAAATAAACATGTGCCAATTAGAAAAAGATTAAAAAATAAACATGTGCCTATTAGAAAAAGACCAAAAAAATAATATATTAATGGAACTGTTAGCTAATACATATGAATTGCTTTTACGCTCAAACATTATATAAACAATTGAAGGCTTTCATTAAAAATAATGATTAAAATATTTTAATAACCAAATCTTTTTCCCTAAATTTAATTATAATTTCTAGCTTATTGCAATATGCTAATTGAATCAATACTTTAAAATTCATATAATAGTTTACATATAATTACATAAATTTATATAATAGAATAAAAGGTATATAGAATATAAGAAATGCTGCAAAGTTTAACTTTTTGCTAAAGTTATATAATTATATTAGACTTCATAAAGTAATAGACTGTACATACATAACCTACATGAAGAGCTTAGTTCTTAGAAGCATGTAAATCAAATCATGTTATCAAAGCGGACATGATTGATTGATAAATCTAATTAAATTCGAAATATCAGATTTTATTCAAAAATAAGACCATTGATGTACATATGGTAAATGTTGAATGATTTAACCTATTTCTAATAAAATATTATATACATACAGTGAAGTACAGGGGTGGCTCGTGGGTCGGAACTGGATCACTCTCAAATACTTTTATAAATCGTTACATTCATCGATGAAATTATTCATCATAATGCTTGAATATGAGGAAAAACTAATTTTTTTTAAAACTTACAAATATTTAATCAAGTTTTACACTCGAGTTCATATTTACTTAATGTAATGTCAATGAAGGTCTTAGGTGTGTGCGCCTAAAATCTATCCAACTATATATAGATTGCATAATTACTGAAAGCTACACTATGCTAATTGATATTATTTAATTTGATAAATAAAATTCTAGAAAAATCCTTAGAAAACTTTATTTAATGGCATTAAAAATGACAATAAACTTATCCCTTGTATAGAATACAACTTGATACCAAGGGAAAATAGTGATATTTTGGATAACACCAAATTAATGGATATAAAAAATTCCTATGACATGACTAGAGTTCTATAATTTTTTTTTCTGCGGTGAGGTTTTTATTTATCTACATATAATATACATAAGTATGTTAAAAAGAAAGTTTACGTTATGCCAAATATGTAAATGGTTAATATTGAATCTTGAGTTAATTTCCTGTTCACAAACCTCAAAAAATAAGATGTACATACATTAATCAATTAATAATTTTTATAAAATCTATGAGTACATAAAAAGAAATGCTATCATCCATCAAAATACATAGAACAAAGTTTAAAATCGGGAACAAAAAATGAAAGTACATATAATAATACAAAGCATATCGAATATGAAATCAACTCTGTCGATATACGAGCTAGCAACGGCCCTTCTGTATAACAATCTTACAAATCAAAGAAATTAAAGTGTATGAGCCTAATGAGGCATTAAGTTAGTATTGTATTGTATCACAAGCGTAGCTTTTGGAATTTTTCATGATAGGGATGTGTATCTTGGAGAGGGAGAAATCATAATTTTCCTGAGTCTGGCGGCCTCAACGAAGCTATGTAGTAATATATTTTAGTACTTCTGAGAGATATTTTTGATAGACGTTAAAGGTGTAAGTAATTTTTATTTATTGTGACACCCATTTGACACGCAGACAGTAGCTTACTTACTATTTTCACAAATCTTAAAGACACACAATTTTTTTTAATTCAATAAAATATATTTCTGTATGAATCCAAGATGGCCGACTTGTATAATGATGACGTTACATAAAAAATGCTCTATTGGAACTGTACGTCTTTGCAGTTTTAATTTTTTGAGTAGACGTGTCAGAACCGAAATGTACATATTAATTATCTGTGAACTCATTAAGTTACTTAATGAAGAAACTCTGCCACTGATTCCATTCCAATACCTAATAATGAAAGTTGCTACTAATAGATATAATATCCTTTAGTTGGTTTTTTCCATATCTATGAGAAAGAATTAATAAAAAAATCTTAAGAAATTAATTAAAAAAATTTAATTAAACATATTTTTTAACAAACAAACAACGACCAAAAAAAAATGCATTAATAACTCACAAGCAACGACACACCCATTTCAAATAATGTAAAATATACATGCCATCAAAAAACAAAATAAAATCACCAAAGAAATAGTTTATTTGTTACTTAGAATTCCTATAAAAGGAAATCTTTTTATTCAAGACTTGATAGTATAGGACATATATTAAGTATAAAAAGATATTTCATCAGTATGTCTAAAAGGATATATGTAGATTTGATCATTTTTGACAAGTTTTTTTTTTGCTTTAATGTAGTTGTTGGAACTTGATGGATTTATGTGTTTACATTGCTATAATAGTGTAAGAGTATTGTTTCAAATCCTTTGGGAAGGAAAAGGGGGAAGCCTTTACATATATTGTGGATATACATATGATAAAAGGTACAAAAAAAAACCACTTCAACTGTTTATTTCATCTCCGATTACATAGTCGTATTTAGATAAAGTTGTTTAAGAATGAAATCATTAATTTTTTGTCAAGACTCTTAAGATCAAAAGTAAAGACAAAATTAAATAGTTTTACAATGTATATATTTTCTTCTTTTTTTTACATGGAAAGTTGTTAAATTGCATTCTATATTTTCAAGTGTTAACAGGGTTTTATTGTTAGTTTCTTTCAATCTTGTCATTAAAAAGTGAAAAAAAGGTTCAACTTTGGCTAACTTACTTTGGAAGTGATCAACCATAATAATAATAATAATAGGGAACTGTTCATTGGTTAGCAAAAGTTATTTCAAGTTCAACCAATCAACATTTAATGTACTAATAAGATAAATGAGTTGTATAAAAATCGACAGCTAAAAAAACAACAACTCAGTAAACTAGGTGTGTCATCACAATTGAAACAAAATGAAGCATTATTATTGCAGCTCAGACATTATTTATTATTAGTATTAAGCATAGCGTTGTCTGATATTAATACACAAGATTGAAACTTTTAACCAACTATTCTGACACCCTTGAATTAAAAAAGTTAAGCACTTACTTTTATGGTTTACAAACAGTAATAGTTTTAAAAAGTGTTTCATTACACTATGCTACACCCCTTAAATTTTAATATTAATTGGATAATCACAATGGAGTATCCAATGCATTGACAGCTCTTATGTTTTTTTAGCTCTTGATTTGTATGTATGTATCTATGTATGTATGTATGACTACTAGTGTTCTGAACGTAGATTTGTAGAACAAAAATTATTTATTTGTGAGCTATGAATTTAATTTTAAAACAAATAAAGAATATCTAACAGCTATAAATTAATGATTTAATTGCTCAGCTGTCTAATATATGTATTTTTTATTCTCTGCTCGGGGGTTGAAGGATGCATTGAACAAATTAGAGTGTTAATGAACATATAATAACGTAAATTATGTGAATTTTTTTGATGATTTTTTATATATAAAAATAATGAATTTGGAATTTAGAGTTCTTCGAAAGAGTATTTTATAGAAATCCCTGGTGGTAGGTATTTAAATAAATCAATATACTTTTAAGTAATTCATTTACTGAAGTATTTTAATTCAAAAGTCTTCCCAGTTCATGTTGATACATATTTTATTTCTGAAAAAAAACAAAAAACATTTTGACTATTAAAAATTTAAAATAAATATATAACTTTGCTTATTGATTGCTATATTTTAGTGGGGACATGAATTACTTTGAACAAGGCACTTGCTATTTAAAAGTTAAGTTATTGCTGATGACTTTTTTTTTATAAAAAAAGAAAAAAAAATCTTTAGAAACTTTATGGTTGATCAAAAAGTAACAATGGGGTAAAGTTTGTAGGGGAGTAACTTTGAGCTTCATTGCATTGCAGGCCCATATGTCTAAAATACCAACAAAAAATCATATAAAATTGTATGTTAACTCGTGTTATGAAACCAGGACTAATAATTACATTATTGGAATAGAATAGAATATGATTGTGTAACAATGCAGCTCTGAGCAAACGCAATTTTCC
Source organism: Lepeophtheirus nordmannii (assembly GCA_963680855.1). NCBI lineage: Eukaryota > Metazoa > Arthropoda > Copepoda > Siphonostomatoida > Caligidae > Lepeophtheirus > Lepeophtheirus nordmannii. Next base: position 28,396,181 of record OY804520.1, read on the forward strand.
AAATTGCATGAATCTATGCACATACATTTTTGTACTTAGTAATAAATGAACACCTTGAAAATATTATTTTCTATTTTAAGAAAAAGACGCTCTCAGTAAATGGAATCATAATAATGTGTTCATACTTTGATTGGCTTCAGTCACGTGGAAACCTAACAGTTAAGAATTATTCAATATGTACCTCCGTTATTAATTATGTGTTACTATGAAGCAAGGTTAATTGAAAATGAAGACTTTAAGTGCATGAAAATATCGTAGAAATGTTTTTAAAATTTGCTTTTCATATTTGTTACTCAATGCTATTAGGGGTATGTCTTTGACAGGAGCGTAGATCGACCTTCCAACGTAAATCCAACTCGACCCATGTTAAAAGCCATACCTACCTGAGGCAATATTTTTTTCTCTAACCGGATTAATTACTATTTAGGCCATGATTCGATCCATTGCATTGTTAAATTGACAGCATAAGCTTAATGTTTTGAATAGCTTATTTCAAGAAGAACCTAATGAGCTTCAACTGATACTATTTTGGGTCAGATAAGACTAAACTCTGGCTATAGATGTAATCGAATCTCTTTTCTAGATCTAATATAAATATATAAGAATATGATTTAATATTTTAAATTAATAGTTTAAGAGCAAGCTAAAGACTCGAATAATCAGCATTTGTGGATATTTCTTATTAATTAAATCATCTTCTCCAACAAAAAAATATAAATCAACTTATAAAATACAATAAAATAAGAATATTTATTAAAAAACTATGAAATATATATATACCGTTAAAATTTAATAAACTTACAACCATGACTATATTTACTGCTCGAGTTCAACAACTTTGTTGAGTGAAAAATCATATTCAATAATAGAATATCACATATCTCAAAATTTTACGGCTCATTGACTTGTAAAATAAAATATTATTTTATATTTTAATCAAATCATATTTATATTTATATTTCTTAGCTCTCTTTCCAAAATGAAAGCCGAGTCTTGTTCCTTATATCCCTCCTTTCTTTGCCAAAGTTACAAAAAATATCCTTATTTATAATCAAACAATAAATATGTTGACTTGCTTGTGATATATGAGTGCTCTTACATTCATATGATATAAATCCTTTTTGGCGAAGAAGAATAAAAAAAAAAACGTTGAATTTCGTTGTGTGTTTTTTTTTCCTCATACACATGTAGTCCTTATAACATATTTATTTATGCTTCAGAGGAACAAGGTGACATAAATCATAACGATTTGTATGTTATCAAAACAAATTTGAAAATATATTTATGCTCATATCTACAACATATGTATATTTACAATAGCATGAAATAGGTAGATTCCTTGCTTTATAGTCTCTCTTCGAAAAAGTTCAAAAAAACAAATTTACCATACGACTAAAAAAATTGATGCATAGGTACAAATTCAAGGGAGGGACACAGAGGAACACATCTATCCATTCAGGAAAGCTGTCCTCCTAGTTTTTTTGACAATAAATTGACATAATAACTATTGCTGCCTGCAATTTAGTAACCGACATTTGTACATATAGTTACCCATAATGACTATCTATGATACACAAGGCTCTCATAACATGATTTATATTTTAATTTCCTTTAAGAAACAAAATATCTTCAAGCTGCTTATGAATATTTCATTTTTTATGTACATTTATAGATATATATTTTTTCGAGATGTTGAAGATTGATGTATATAGAAGGATAAGTATGTAATAAATACCATTTTGATACATACTATGTTTGATATAATATTAAATGGGAAGAGATAATGACCTTCTAGATGTGGTCATTTATATATTGCATACATATATGTGTAAGGAAATACGTAGCACTTTGTGTTCATTAAATAAACGTATGCATATTGTAGGTATGAAACGAAGTCCTAGTAAGACTAATTTACATAAGTATAACCGTGTCACTAATCATATGTTGATAAGATTTTACAATTTGTAACAATTTGGGTTTATTCTTCAAGAAGTTTAAATCATACAGAAATGGTTTTACAGTCATGTACAATTTGGGGACAATAAAAACATCTTCATTTCTAAAAGCTGTACTTTACAGTCATTATTTGTATGGCTGTAACCCATGTCTGAGACAATTTTATGACCATTTTAGCCCCGTCTGGTGCATAATGATCAACTTTTTATTAACTCATTAACATAATTTAGTTATATCTATAAATATTAAACTTCAATAAAATGTCTACTTGCATTAATGGCTAAATTTAGCAAACTATCTTTTGATACACACGTTTTTATCTTAAGTAAGAGATACTGTACCAAAAACCATCAAATTATGTTGATTTTTCTATTATGTATGTAATTGAATTTTAAAACTTCAATTAAAAATGCAATAGATTTAACCTATGTAGATCGATCTACATATATGGAGCGTTAAATTCTTACAACAGAGCTAAATTTAGTGCTCCCAAATATACAATATAAAGCATATTTGTAGAAAGACCAATTGACAAATTGTTCATACAGACAAATACGAAATCTGACAAGTCGACTCTATTTATTGCAGTTATGACTATGTCCTTCCCTTATGACTTTCTGAGATCTTTAGTATTGAGGATTTATGTAGTAAGATACTTTTTAGTCCCTTTTTTTATTCCTTGTGTCTCCTATGTACTTTAACTACAGATATGACACTTTAATGAGAATAAATAGAATAAGCAATAACAAGTTTTTTTTTATTATCTTTGTTATCAATTATTAGAGGTTACATTTTTCAATACGTGACTTTTTCATTTAGAAGGAAACAATTAGGATACGAAGAAATTTTTTGACCAATTAATCACGTCATTTTCAAATCTCCAATTCCATAAAGTGGTCTTAAACCATGGACTTGTTATTTCAGAGATATTTACGAATTCAATTCAAATTTTGAGTCCTTGAGCTCAAGTCAAATTCGAGCCTGATGTTTTTCACTTAAAGATCGAGTTGAAACTATAGTAGCAGTTTAATGAAACATAAATGTGTGTTGAGTTCGATTCGAGAGTACAAATACTCAGCTTTGATTTAATTCTCATATTATGTAGCACTAGGATAAGAAGAACTTTTTTGATAAATGAATCACAACATTTTGGAATCCCCAAAAACCGAGCGCAATGGGTTTTAAAATGACTTCGAAATATTTGGCCGTTATTTTTATGAAGTAAAAAAACCTAAAAGTGGATTTTCTCCTTTTCAATATTTGAAAACAAACTTGTTTTCTTGTTGACTTAACACATGTATGTAAACAGAATATTATCAACTAATAACACAACAAAACATAAACACAATTATCAGATTGAGTACAAAGTTTGACGAGGAGTGGGGTTGTGAATAATCGTCCCATGAAATATTCACTACTATTATTTAAATGTCAATAGTAAGGTATTATATGCCTTATTACTTGGTATTTCTCGATCCTTTTTCTATTGTTTATTTGGTTTAAATATCTATTTTCTAATATGCTAATACTTAGTATCTGAGGGGATTATTTAATATATAATAGAATAACAACTGTAAACACATTTTTTACCGAGTAAAGAGATGATGAGATTATTATGGCAGTGTCTATTCAGTTCATAAGTTTAATTGAGGATACATATAAATGTACAAACATTTTGTATTATTTTCTAATAATTTACACATAGTAGATAACTTATTTGTAATATAAATATGTATAAGGAATGTATAAAAGAATGAATAGTCAATAGATTTAGGATGACAACCAGAGCGGGCGTGTGGGTCTTTAACCAATGGTCAATGGTCAATACCATACTCAATGATACCATATCATATGACTCATGTGACCATGTTCATAATATCTTACCACAGGCGCTCTTTCATTCTCCTCACTCTCTACAAAAGTAGTATCCCAAAATCAAAATTAGTGTTCCCTCTATTTTTAAAAGTCAAATGATATTTCTTGTAAATTTAGAGCGCCAAGGAAGAGGGGCCCTAATTCCTACCAAGGTACGAATACTTGGTACAAATATTAGTTATTTCACATTTCAGACTTCTACCTCTGGGCTAGATAAATATACATATGCTAGCATGATGACTGCATTATCTCAGTATTTGGTAAAAAAATTTGTTTACTTGTGTTATTCTAATATATATTAAATAATCTCTTCAGATCTCACGTATTAGGATAACAGATTATAGATATTCAAATCAAATAACAGTTTAATTATAAATAAATGCTAAGTAATAAGCCTTTTAAAACCATTTGATTGATATTAAAATAGTTGTGATGAATTTTCCAACTGGTGAGTTTCCAACTGCGTGTTCTCATAGGTCCCTTTAGAACAGTTGTCCCCAACCCCCAGACCGCAGACCGGAACCAGTCTGTGGATCAATCAGTTCTGGGCCGCACAAGAATTAATTAGTTATTTCTGTTTTATTTCTTATCTAAGTCTGGGGCAATAATAAAGGAGCACTTACTACTTCATGTACAGACTGTAGGAGAAGAAGAAAATATTAAGTATAAATGCAAATTACTAACGATAATTAATTGTGCAGGGATTGTTAATTGCTTTTGGACTGATAATTCTTAATTGGCTCATTGGATTTCTCGGACAACAAGCTACAATGTCTACAACATGTTCTGCGCACATCTCGTTGCAGAGAAACAAGCTCGAGGATCCCATTGGTTTAGTGTTACGGACAGATTTTGATATTATAATATGTTATATTGTTGGAGCAATGCGCTAATAAAGTTCTATATGAGTCCACAGTGAATTCACATTTATTGTTATTATTAATATTTCAATCCCCCCTCCCCCCCTCCCCGTTTTGGAATAAAATTGTCAAGCGTTGACCGGTTTGCAGTTAGAAAAAGGTTGGATACCACTGTTTTAGAACAACTCTTAACTTCCATTATATTTAACAAATCTAAGAATCATAAGAAATATCCAAACATAGATAAATAACATTTATATCAATCCAATAGCTTTTCTTTTCTTTAAAAATGCGTAAGTTCATTTCAATTTCCTTCATATTAAAATATGCCTACATTATCATCATAAAAGAAAGAACTAGGTATGGTGTATTCAACCCATTGCTGGGCTTACTCATAACAAAATATTGACCCTGATTTATGGTTTTTTTCTTTTGAAAATGTACTATTAAATATGTACATGCCTGAATATTTATTGTACCTTTATATTATTGAAAAGAACAAGAAAAATTTCAAATATGTTGTTCATCCAATATCGGTAACATGAATAAAGTAGGAAATATTGTTTATATTAACTACATATAGCTTTAAAACCTTTGAGCGAATCTCAGTCTCTTGAGGCATGCAATTTTGAAATGGATTCTGTCAATAGATAAGTACGGATTTTTTTATTGATCATATTTAGGTTCATTAAAGGATCTAATTTATAAAGTTATATATCTACTTGTAATAATATAAACTACAGTCTCATTTGATTAACCACAATCAATTTAAAAAATTTAATTTAACAGAAACTTTTGTAATCAATTGTGTGTATGGGGACATACTTGAGCAAAGTATGGTTATAAATTCATTTACACTTTAATAAGTCTATCTACTTATATATATAACTTATACAAAGTTTTGGATTGATGAATATTCTTTCATCATCTAATCAATATCTTTTTACGCACATACTTTTATTTATAGCAATATTATACTATAAATAATAATTTAATCAGATGCATATAGATATTCGTCACTTTCCTCAATATTTGATGAGAGACACAATACATATTTAGATAGAAGTTCGGCTGAAAGAGTGGATTTATTTTTAAATTGTACCTATGTAATTAGGAAAACGATTTTATTTATCGAGCAAAAAAACACCAATGCACATAGGTAAATATCCTTTCCACTAAATTGCGAATTATTAAGTTGTACCCATAGCATAAAACTATGAATGAATCCAAACTAAATTAGAGAAGAAAAGTAGTGAAGATTAGCAGACCAGCTTTGAGGGATCATAGCTTGAAGAAGTTTGAGGACCTAAGTTTCAGAAAAGTGACAGAAAAAGGATTAATATATTTATATCTAAATAAATCATGCACAAAGTAGTAAAATCATCCTCCCACTTTTGTAGTCCGTTCTACATATGTATATCAACTAGTACTTTGTAGAAGTGTTAGCCTCCTCTAGTCAAAACCTATGTCATCGTTTCAAAATTAATTTAAAAAATGTAATTATATTGATAAAATTCATTTTCTTGAATTTTCAACTCTTTCATTGGCCCATACATTATTTAAATCAAAGGTTTAGTTTGAAAATCAAATCAACTTGATTTAAGTTGATCAATTCCAGTTTACACCCGTATATGGTACATACACTAAAAGATACTTCATTAAAGTCTACATACAAAGTATAAAATAAACAGAGTAAATCTGATCAATAAAAATAAATGGAAAGTTATAAAACAAATAACAATGTTTTATTTCTAGTACATGTTGAATTCATGTTTCCAAATTCTTTACAATACTAAATGTAAGTACATTTTTTATAAAGTCACGTACTATAAAAAGGAGTTAAACAATTTGTTAAAAAGCTGAATAATTATGCAGAGTTATTTCGAACCAACTATGTTATATGTATATGTTATTTTTTATACTTCATTCCATTGACCTGCATCATCATCAAAATAATAATCTTCTTGTACCTTTATAAAATGGTTTTCATTTTTAATAAACCATGACCTCAATGTACGTACAATAAAAAGTTAGAAATCCCAATTCAGTACCTCATTAGTTTATTATTCAAAATAATGACACGTCTATAATTATGTATAAATGTTAAATTTTGTAGACATTGCACTGGGTTATTTAACATTAATAACAACCAGGTTTTCCACTGGTGTGCCGGGAAACGTCAGTGTGTCCTTGTAAATAGCCAGCTGCACAGTGAGATTTTTCTCTTTGTTTATTTAAAATATGTGTTATCTTTAACTTTTTTTTTTAAATGGCTGCATTCTAATTGTTGACCACCCTATTAATGTGTACTTTAATATAAAAACACTTGAAAAAAAAACCCCATTGATTTGGGCATAAATATATGTACATCACTAATAAAACCTTTTGCATGAGTAAATTTGGGAAAATTCTTTAGATTAGTTTAAGCAAAATTCCAGCTTCTACCAGTTATCCACATGTTTAGAAATATGAATAGAGAGTAAAAGCCAAGTCAGAGAGTATGATATAAAAAATATTGTAACACTGAGAGACTGTCAGCTGTCATACTGTCGGAATATTAAAAGAAGAGAGAGAATACAAATTTGTTCCTATTCTTCTGTTTCATCCCCAAGCAGTTTTTAATGGATCACATCCGTTCGGAAATGAAGATATACATCAGTTCTCAAATATTGTGTATTTTGCAAGCCCTGTTATACATCAAAGAAAAACATTTGTTCAAATTTATCAAATAATTTATTAAAGTTAATTAAAAAAGAAACGGTCAAAACTTTAAGGAAAAAAATAATCGCTAGGATACATTTTATTCTTATCAATACATTTTGTCTTTACTTTTTACATTTTATCTCCCATAAATTAAATTCCTTCCTCCCTCCTCAATGCATTGAAGTACTAACTACCTAAGTATGTAGATCCCTCATTGTACAATATATGTATGCATACTTATTTGTATTATTTTTGTTTTATTAATTCATAAGATGTGATCAACCTTTGATCAATGAAAAATGGGACTTATATCTAATCTTCATTCTTTTGAGAGTATCTTTGACATTATTGACTCATCCATCAATGTCATTTTTTATCAAACATATATATTTGTACTAAAGTGTCAAGCTTTACGTAAGATTATCTGACAAATATTGTGATTTATACTACTAAAACTAATACTAACTTATCCTTTGATTTCATTTTTGGTGGAGAGAGAAATATTATTTCCTTAGGATTACTATTTTTTTAATAAATATACCTCTTAATGTTTCAAATATATGTTATTGATATAGAATACTTTCAATGACGTAACAGACTTCATAACAAATCAAAAGTGACACTATATCTAAGGCCTTGTTGTTAGTATAGATATTAAACAAAATGTGCATATTTCTGAAAGAGGAAACTTCTTTTTAATAATGAAAAAAAAATCAAAGCTGTTAGTATAGAAACAAGTGTTTTATTATTATAGTCTTGATTTGTTAATGCTACCAAGATGGCTGACTTTCAGGCTGAAGGCATCATTCGGAAAGCGTGATATTGATCGCTTATTATAGCAATTGATATGAATGGCCATACCATTTTCTAGCCAATTCCGATTTGTTTCAGACTTATCCACAGTTCAAAATCCTACCTGGCACAAATATAATAAAATTTATTCGATTTTGCACAATTATTTCATACCTGAATTTATTTTTTTAGAGAGTCCAACGATTTTTGAGAAATCAAATTCTACTTTTTGAGCTTTTTTTGCCTCATTTTTCAACTTCAACTTCAATTTAAGCCTAGAAGGATTCTCATTTTGTGGATTAAAAAATAATGATCCCCCAGAGTTTTGAATGAAAATTCAATTTTTAGTATTTGTTTTGACCAAAATAGGATCCTAAGGGCGTAGGCCAAAAAGTCAACCAAAACGCTTGTACTTAAATAACTCGTTGAATGTTACATGAAATTGATTAATAAGAAATGTACTTAAAAGCTGAAGCAAATCGTCCGTCTAAATGAATTTCAAAGAATCGCGGAAGAGCTACTAAAGTAATAATAGAAGGATTGCAAAATCAGCTATTGCACTTGTTTTTTAGTAGCTCTACCGTGAAAATTACAGATTTGAAATCAGTGTGCAAAATTGAATAACTCTAATTATACTTATACTCTTTAGGATTTATGACATTTCAAATTTGTGTACCTATGTAATTATCATAATAATTGAATACATTTCTCGATATTTCAACAAAACCTAGGAGGGAAACTCCACATAATTTAACAAATTTTCAATTCATTTCATTTAAAGTTGATAAAATAAACAGAAAGGTTTTTTGAGGAAATACATTCAAAAGAGAAGTTTATTTGCTCTTATTTTTATCAAGTGAACTTAATTTACAAAGCTATCATGCATCAATACATTTTTGTATCAAAATATAGGTTATAAACCGCCCTAGTTACTACATTTTTGTATTGTCATTCTTTATAAACATGATTATTATAACTATAGCAATGAATGATCCTCTTTGAATGCCTCATAAACTTATGCAAATATACTTTTATCGTACTCTTTTTAATACTTGTTTGTATAGAATATACGTTTCAAAAGCTCTCCGAATTTGGAATTATTTAAAGTATGCATTCAAAAAAATAAATGAATGAACTAGTTTTAAAAAAGTTAGTTTTAAGTTTGCTGATATAATGCCTAGAATTGAATATAATTGATTCATTACATTGATGTAATGTATAAAGTAATGATTTTTAAAGTACAAGGAAGTTTTAACAAATTATCTGTACACTAAAATGAACAAGTTTCAACAAACTCAATTTTTGAAAATAAACACTATATATAAAAACCGTGATACATCTTATTACAAATCATGTGATTATCCATGAATGCATGAAATGTATCGAATATGCAAAAATATGTATTTTCTTGCTTATATTTACATATACATATATAAAGTAAATAAAATATATAGCATTTACGATACTTGTATGTCTTAATACACAGTAAAATAATTGTATGCTTTTCCCATTATTTTAAAAAGTTCAGATAAAGTTTTTGTTTTTTTGTTTTGTTTCACATATACAATTTTGAAATATAACTTGGAATTTATTAAAAAACAAACTTTTTCTTTTAATAAGAAAAGCTTTTCTTCATTTTCATGTTGTTGTTTTTTTTTTAATTTTGATGCTACGTATTTTATAATATTATATAAATGTATTTTGTTCTTATAAAAAGCTTTTAAATTTTGTTTCTGTCTTTGGATTTGACAAGATCCCTATTTGTATACTTTTTTTTTTTGTCTTTCAAAAACAATGAATGAATAAAAAAAACGCCATGTTTCATTTAGTAAAGTTTTTATTTATTAATAAAACATTCTGTATGTATAATGTTTTTATTCATTATGCAACATGTGCGATATCTATACATATGTATATAAGAATAATAAACTCTTTAATATAAAGAACTAAGAAGTGTCTTTTGATTTTTTATTAATTATATTTTTAGGGAAAAAGTCCAAAATTTTTATCTAAATGTATATATGTAATTATCAAAAAAAAATTACTGTTTTCAACCATTTAGGAAACTTTTTTTTGCCTTCTACAGATACACGAAACGACCAAATGACCATTATAGTTTCTTTAATTTTTTAAAATGCAACTTTGAACAGATCTACATGGTATATAACCTCTAAAAAACAAATATTGTATACTCAATAGTATATTCAATGTATTCTTGCCTCTATTTGGTTATTGCCTCAGTCGAAGAAACATTTAGCAACCATTTTCAATTATCTACTTTAAACATCTGACATAAAGTCTCATTAGTAGGGCATAAAAATTGTTTTTGAGAGTGTTGTATGAGCTATGGCCCGATGGATAAGCCGATTAAATCTGCCAATGTATACTTAGTACCGACTATTAAAATTCCCTAATAATAATTTTAACAAAATTTAATTTTGCTTATAAAAAATTATATTAACAATTTATGTTTAAAAAAAATATGAGGTAAAAAAATTGAAAATACAAGAGTCTTTAATGTACTAATTCTTAGAAGATTGCTTATATTTAGAATGTTATTTTTTCAATTGAAAAATGAACTGGTATATTTGAGAGATTGGAACTCAGACTCAAATCAAACAAACTTAAGCCTCATTAAACAATGACCTCAGAGTGGACTCTCTAACTCCAAGTGAAAAGTTGTGCAATTTGTCTTGGACTAAAGTTCAAAGACTCCTTTCGAAATAGTAAAAAAAAAATCCGACTCGTGAGCAGTTTTTATCAAGTTCTGATTTTTGACTACTGGCTTAATTATATCACAGAAGTTGAACTATACAAATATACTTTACTATTAGTGTTATTTTAATTGCTTGTTGAATAAAAATATGTGCATTTTATTACATTAATTCATTATTTACTTCATATTTACAATATCATGAAGACTCTTGAAGTTGGGTTCTGTTAATGCACCGTCCTTTTTGAATTCGAATTCTTTGAGAGTTTCCGCACTACTAATTCATTTTTTATTTTTTTATTTTTGAATATACATAAGTGGTTAATTCTATTAACTCTATGATAGTGAAAGGTAATTTCATAGACTCCAAATTATATAAAACTGCTTCAAATTCCATTATATTGTCTAAATTATATTTTTTGCATAGACCTAAACCGTCCGGTCAAAATAAATGCAATACTTTTAATGCAGTGGCATTCTCTTTTTAAAAATTATTCGTACATATTATGTACATTTTGCAATTTTTTGTCCAGGTTTGGTGAATATAATCTGTTTGTTCCATTTGAAGTCATTATTTTAAACTTTTGCTCGTATCACTACATTTCGAATTTTTCTTTTACGAATTTGGAATCCATTGCTATAAATTATAATATAAATTGTTATCTTAAATATCACACGCAACCACATCATAGGGGGTGAACACTTTTTTGGTCCTAACATTCGTTCAATGTAATGAATGTTTAATAGGAAAAAAAATATACTAATAGCAAATACCATCTTATTGAGACCCTAAACTGATGTGATAAAGATTTGTATATTTAGTAGTTATTTGTATATTTAATTGTGTTATATAAATTTGTTTTAAGCTCTGTAACTTTCAACCCTAGCTCATAAATCGCATTAAAAAAAAGAATATTCAATTATGAAGGCTTACAAGATATTTAAAAGCAAAATGTAACATACTATATCAAAATATAAATTAACAGTGCATTGTCTTACAATTATAATTGATTCCTAGTAATACATAGATAACTTTTCACTTCATTTCATACTTTTTCAATGAGTAAAAATACCGAGAGATTCAGTTTTATAGAAATGATGTCTCATTTTTATGATACCGTAATCACACAACTCTTCATTGAAGACTTGGGGGTACAGACTCCTGATCCCAGTTCCAACGGCACTGATTCTAATGGTATACCTATTCACAACGTTTATTTTTGTCTCAAAAAGGAGATAGTCATATTTTCTTTTAGGTGTTTGAAAAAGAAAAGAAAAAAAAGAATTTCACAATGCTTGATATCCCTCTGTTTCCCAGAGTAAAACATCGTGTCAGGGATACACTGTAGGTCCTTATATATCTCCAATTTACCTCTAAATTAAATAATTATACAGTTTATATATGTATTTTCTATAATTTTTTCATATGAGTTCATTTCGAAATGTAGCAAATTCATTCGACATTCTCTTGTCATGTTAACTAATTAAATTTGTTATATTATTAGATAACTACTGTACAAAATAATTTCTTTAATTGTTTTATTATCAATATATGCTGGAGAGCACAAGTTTTTGCTGGGAGAAAAGTCTAGGGATGTGCAAAAAAAAAGTAATAGCAAATATTTAAATTTAATTAGCATTCTGTATACTAATTTTATATTATATTTATATTATTAACATATTTTTTCATTAGTCTGCCCTTTGAAATTTAAAAGCTGGAAAGGAATTGCTTCTTGTCGTTTGAGATCCTCTTTATACCTAATAAATATATCCTTTTATAAAGTGTTGTACATAACTCTTCTACAAAAGATTCTAAACTTCCTGGAACACGTTTGATAACATTTTAATATACGCAACTATGTCCACCTTTTTATATCTCGGTTGTCACAAATTCTTCTGAGAGGAACTGCGTATTTAGAAAATAACCGTAGTTAGCGTTTAACCGTATAACGTATTTAGAAAATAACATAGTATATATTTCATTATTGCTTATTTCGGACCTGTCACGATAAAACCAGTCAATGATTCCATGTACAAGGTAGGCATAGAGAGTATAAAATGAAAAGGGGAGCAGTAATACATTTTAATGAGTCTGGGACTAAAATTCAAAGTATGGAGTGGGCAAATGAACATTTAAAAGAGTTATTATTCAAAATTAAAAGTATTCAATGATATATATTTACAAACAATAATTACTGATGAATCTTTAGTGTGTTTTAATTGTAGGATATAATATCGTAACAGAACAAGGGCATATAAGTAATAAAAATAAAATATCTTCTGCAAAGTTATGACTAATGTTTTGAAAACTTAGAACTTTTCAATGCATCACAACAAAGCCATATGTACGTATTTGTAAATAAAGTCAAAATATGACGTAATTCTGCTAAAAGATTCACCATAGAGAAGCAAGTCAAATATTTATTGATGACATTTGTTTGGCAATCATCAACTAATAATGAGGAATGAGGTCTCTAAACACATTTTCATGCTGTCAAATCCTAATATTTGAACAACTTATAAGCAAATAAACGATTACAAGGGCTAATGACTTGTTAAAACATGCATTTTACGCTTCGCTTATTAATTGTTTAATGAAGTCATTAGAAAATAATGATAATTAAATAGTAGAAATTGTTTTTTCATTTTTGACATACGGTCAATATATGTACTTAGGTAAGTAAATTAAATTAGTATGTATAATAAACTAAGCAACAATTCTATCTTAATTTAACAAAATGAAGATAAATAACGACATAATCGTACAAATACATAGTTAAGATTCATTGATATATATGCACAGGATTTAATCTACTGAGCATTATTTTGAGAGGTGTAAGTAGCACTTTATTATAGTTATACAAGTATAAGTTTCAAATTACATATACTGTATTTTTCGGATTATACATCGCTCCGGATTATTAGTCGCACCAGCCAACAAATGTATAATTAAGAAGGAAAAAAACATATATAAGTCGCATTGCAGTAATAGTCGTCTTTTCGACGATTTAAGGTTTAGTGTGAAAATAACATGTGAAATGATATAATAATGTGTTAATAATTTCACACATAAGTCGCACCCCCGGCACGACTATGAAAAAAACTGCGAAAAATACGGTACTTTACTGTCAATAAACATTGACCAAGTGGTAATCATATATACAATTATTCCAAAAGAGAGAGAAAATTAGAATTTATTTGCAATCAAGTGTCTGTGGACACAGTGGCACAGTCAAGGAGTGTGCACTTTTAAAGGGTGGTAATTTTTATCCAATTATAATTACAATTTGAATGCAATTTTCAAATTTTATTGGGAAAAAAATTCAAATAATGATTTCAAAACTGATACATTGAGTACATGACATGCATAGGTTAAAAATTAAATAAAGATAGTTTCAAGAACTAAAATACAAATTGTATAGTTTTAAATGAGATCTTAGGAAGATAATGAGCAATGATTATGATGTCATTGTATCTTGCAAATAATTACTTCCTTTTTTTTTAATGATATCTTAATAACCAGTACTTGAGTTGTATTTTAACTTTGTTGAGTCAGTTCACAACTTAAAAAGATAAAAACAATTTATTCATGTAAGTATAGACTTACATAACTGAGTTCCAAGCTGAGTGATAATGCTACAGATTTTTCTCATAATTGGAACTAGTGTCACTAGGTGTAAAAGGAATTTTCTAAAATTCAAACTAGTTGAGATTTACTTCAGATTTAATACTGGCACTTTAATATAAACCCATTTTGTCTTAAAATAGAGATAATTTTTAACAAAACATGGCTCAGATTTATTTTGTAGGTTCAATCTCATTGTTATACTGGATTCGCCTTAATAAGTGGAACACTTCTTGTAAATTCAATGCTCACCAGGGATTCATTTATGTATGCTCCACTAGTGTGTTAACAAAACTGTAGATGTTGTTTAGGTGAGGAGAAGGAGGACTGTTTTTATGGTCTAAGAGCATCTAAGAGATGGGATAGAACTTGAAAATACATCAAAGGGACCCCCTATGTGCAATAAACAGGACCTTTTAGACCTATTCCACAAATTTGATCTTAAAATTTGAACTAAGGAGAGCCCAAAGGTCTTGGAGGACGTGATTGGACCGCGGTTGAAGTCCACTTATACTAATGTAGGCTATGTGTGGCACGTGGATGAGGCTCCTCTCCATACAAGCATAAACGACTATCTGTGGTTGCTCGATAATCTGTTCAACTTTTGGTGAACCAAAGTTCTAGCTCATCTTCAGCAAGGATTCGCCCCTCTACGGCGAAGCAGAGAGCCATCCTTGTAGTATTTCTCTGAATGAACTAATATACCCCTTTATCTAAGACTCTCACCCAGCATTCAGACTGAAAGCTATCATTCAATCAAATGCGGGACACATTTGGTAAACGAAGGCTTAGAAACTCAATTTTCAATGAACAAAAGGCTTGGCTTCAATAGAGAAATAAATAAACACGATTTATCAATTCATTCTTAGAATTAATATTTTTTAGCTTTTTGTATCTCGTATGTACATATGTACAAATGCACGTCTGCGTCTATAATAAATATAATTAAATTAAACTTAAATTTGTTTAATTTTTATTTAACTTTCAAAACATTATATTAATTCATGTACGCCATTTTAGATATGTAGCTGATTTGTAGCTTTGATGTATGTAAGTTTATCTGTCCTATTATACTTACACATTACTACTTATAATATAAACCCTTTCTTATAGAAATAAATGAATATCATTAGGAATCCCATTCCAGCTACTATTTCCTTCACTTTTATCATTTTTTCATAGTTTTACTTTTATTAATTGTAGCCATGGATTTTCATCTTTTTTTTTGTTTTTGAAGGCTCAAAATTTTGACAAATTTCTAATTTTATCATTAACTTTATTCCTGTGGAAATTTGTAAAGAGTCAATAATATCAAAATTTTGATTATCATTCGTCCATTTTTTTTTTTGCAAAATACTATTTGGAAAATTAAATTAAACATTTGTTAAGCATTCTGTACACGACTTTATTACATTAACACAAAAAAATACAGATTTTTTATTTGTTACCAGTCGATATTTTAAAGCCCTTGTCCATTAGTAGTGTTCTGAAAATTGATTGGTTGTACTTGAATCAATTCTGATTTGGCTGTTTACAATTCTTTATATTATATGATGAGTAGTTTCATAGTTGGGAATGAATGGCCATCTACGAAATGATTTTAGGTCCTTTTTTTTACCTCTTCTTTTTTGAGGATAGGTTCAGAGATGAAATAAAATAAATCCAAAAAAGTTTCCTAATTTATCTCAGAGAAATGAAATTAATAGACCCCAAAAAAAACAAAAGAAAGAAAAGCTATTTTGCATATTAGGCGTAGTAGAATTCTTTAAATAGAACCGAGCTAGTTCTTATTCAGTAAATTAGTTCTTCGCAGCACCTATTGTACAACAGACAAAAAAAATAAACAAAATAACTGAAATATCTCAAAAAAGTTATTTCAATGTTTATACAAAAAAAAAATTGAAATTCTAACACCGTTATTCAGAATAAATACCCCATTTTATCATGTATAAGAACTAAGTTCTAATTACATTTTTGACAAAGCTCTAATGGGTGTATATATATATCATTTAATGTGGTTTTTTAAATAAAGGTGTATGTTGCTGTATTTTCACTCCATTAATATACGAAATTACACGAGATGTTGTTTTCCAACATGGCAATGTTCTGCCACATGTTGAGTAGTCGTCAAGGACACTCTGGAAGTACATACAAAACTGGGATGTGCTATCACACTCACCAAATAGTTAAAACATTCTTAATTCCGATTAATAACACTGGTCAACAGTCAAAACTCCCAAGGGGTATAAGTTTAATAAAAGTTATTCAGTTTTTCACGCTCATTTATAGTCTGTAAATAATTTTTTCGAGAGTTCGACGGTTTTTAAGAAATCGGAACCTACTTTTTTAGCTCTTTTGGCCACTTTTCCAAATCCACTACAAATCAAAGACTCACAGTAGATTTACTAAAAAACAAATGCAATAGACAGAAGTAGTAGCTTGCAGAAGGATTTCAGCTGGTTTCGTAATCCTTCTGTGCGCTTCTACTTAAGTAGGTCTACCGTGAGTCTTAGATTTCCAGTGGATTTTTGGTCGAAATTGGATGAAAATTTACAACACTTAGATGGACGAGTTCTTCAATATTAGGGACTCTCATCGGGCGCTTGACATCTCGTTTGAAAGCTGTGAGTCAAAGCACTTTAATGCATTCCTTATTAATCCATTTGATGTAATATTCACGAAGTACAAAGGATTTGGCCGACTTTTGGGCCTACTCCGGCACCCTACGCCCCGAGGAGTCCTTTTAGTTCAAAACAAAGACTGGAAATTGAATTTGCATTAAATACACTAGCGGCTCATTATTTTTTAATGCACAAAATGAGAATCCTTCTAGGCTTAAATTGAAGTTGAAGTTGGAAAATGGGCCAAATTAGCTCAAAAAGTAGGGACCGATTTCTCAAAAACCGAATTTTTTTTTACAGATTTGAAATTAGCGTACAAAACTGAATAACTTTTGTTATGCTTATACCCCTTAGGATCTTTAAAAGTTCAAATTTTTGACCTGGCTTGGGATTGCAGCACTTCCATTTTTATGTGTATAGGGAAAAAAAGGTTGACGTGTGAGTAGTCCCCCAAAAAAGTTCCATTCTTTCTAAAACTCCAATTATCTAAAAAAGAAATAGAAGCATTATTTTTGATACATATTATATTATTGCCAAATAAATTACCAACATTATTATATAAATAGAGAGTCCCTTAATTGGTATTATAATTAATTTAAAGGCAACATTGAAGTAATCCATAAATGTCAAGCGTCAACACATTAGAAAATAATTAGAGCATAGACATTATGATTATACCTATATACATATAAAGTAAGAAAATATGGTCCTTTAAGAAAGGACAAAGACTTTCATTTGATTGATTTACGTACTTATATTTTTCGTTCAAATTATACTAATTACGTATACATACATACATTACTAAGAAAGTTTTTTTGTGGAGCAGAAAGAAAGTCTCGTTTCATAAGCTACTTTCCAAAATACTACCATTACAATATCTGTCATAGTATGATAAGAACAAAAAACAAACTTTTTTTCCAGCTTTTTTTCAGAAATATATTTATACACCAAAAAACATGAATGATAGGGTGATTTAGGTATTTTGGATTATATGGTGCATGGTACTGATTTTGCATTGTTAGCAACTCTTGTACATATATAGGGAATTGTAGATGTACCACCACAAAATAACCATAGTAATCAACAAAATCCAATTGTATATGGAGTAAAGGAACGTTCATATAATATTGTAAATTGTTTTTCCAGTAGTTTTTGATTTATTAATAATGATTTTATTTACTGGGTATCAAAATAACTCAGCTAAAATGTAATATAATTAATTTTACCTCCTCATAATGTCAAAATAAGATTTTGATTCTTATATAATCTTATAATAATCTAATAATCAGATTTGGATCCATAGTACATTAAAAAGAAGTGGTTTTTTTTAATATCCTGTACTCTCATTACATTTTAGAAAGTGTTGTTGAATTTGGAACTTTTGAGAAGAAATTTGACACCAATACAAATTCAGTATATTTTAGGTGAGTTGTATTGACTCCGTGTTTTCATGATATACGTACTTTTCGTGTAAGGTATTGCACAATTAAATAAAGTAAGAGAGGAATAACACATGACATCATGCAATAATCTATGACAATAATACTATTTGAGACTGAATTTATTTTTGTCAATTAAACTCGAAAGAAAAGGACGAATTTAATTTTTTTTTACAGACAGTAAGCGATAAGTTAGTGGATTAACTGAAAGAAGAGGCAAAAATATGGAACCAAAAAACAATTTCAGTGCGTAAACTTTGCCCAGAGGGAGTAACGATGGGTTAAAATGAGCATTAATGTTTAAATTATGTAATTTTTTCCTTACCCTTTTTAGAATCGATGTTGCAAGTGGACAAAAAAGCTCGTCTTATAGATGATATAAACTGACAAAACGACAAAAACCTGATAAATTCACCTGTTTGAGAGTTGACTTTTTTTATCACTAAAGACGCTGAACTACTCCATAAAAACCTTTATGAATTTACTCTGTTACTTCAAATATATGACAGAGTAAGTTCTTTTAAAGGGGGTAGATACATATACATACATATCTATAAATATACTTTGAAAGCAACAAATTGGAGTAAAGAAAAAAGTTTAAAATAATCAATTTTAATGCAAAATATTCTATGGAAAAATCAAATATTTTAAAATATTTTATTGTGAATACGTGGGAATTATACATGTATAAACCATCATCATTAAGAGACATGAAACTTCTTATGTAAACTATTTTTTTAACGAATTAAAAATAAGTTGCGTTATTTATTGAATTGATCAAAAAAAAAATGTTATATAAAACTTTTCCCGAGTTACTAATCGGATTACTTTAAAAGTCAAAAGAAGATTGATCAAATATTGATTCTTAAAAATAAAAACTGTTTCCCATTTCTTTATAAATATATTTATATATGAATGTATCTAATATATTATTATAGATATAGGAGAAACAATCAAGGAATTTTATGCAATACATGGAACATTTTTAGATATATAAACATTAAATGTATTATTTCTTTAAACTTAATTATCTCTTAGAGAAACATAAGAGAACATTCTTGACATAACATTTGTCCTTAGTTATATTAAATTAGAAAAGAAAGCGTTTTTTTATATAAAGGCTTTCACGTTAATTCAGCTTTTTTGTTTTTTTGTTTTTTGTAACTTATATACAAGTAACTTTATAGTAATAAGAAAATAAAGACATTAATTTATTTTAAAAATTGGAAATAGCTTGGAACATTATTTTTTTTTGTCTCACAAAAAAGAAAAAGGCATTTACTCGTGTACAAAATGTATCCATCTACCATTTAAATAGGTGTATAAAAGGATATTAATAAATTATACAAACAGTTGAATTAGTTATTTTCCTCCTACATACGAAAGATGATCAAAATATTGATCAAAAGAACAACAGATAAAGGATCATTTAATTTCAAAAAGGCTTCTTTTCCCTCTCTTTCGATTGATGTTATCAATTTACATTTTTTTTTTCAATGAGGCCAAGGATACAAAATTTGACAATATATGTACATATCTTTTCTTCATTGTAATATATGCAGAACTTATGTAACATTCCCTTTTTTTTTGGTTGATTCTTTTTTATTTAAAAGTAAAGTGTACTAATTACCTAAATTAATTAAAATAGCTTTTGGCATTTTTTAAATACTCATTAGTCTTTTTATTTGAGAGAGTTTTTAAAAGATTATTATTATTTGAAAGCTTTTAACTGGGTTTTTTTTTGCGGATTTTTCTTTTTTTTCTATGTATGTATATATGAACTTCTTAGTAATTAAATGGAGGGAAAATCTCTGCATTGAGTCTATTAGTTACCTTTTGTTAATTTTGATTAATTATTCATATCTTTTTTTTTTTCAAAAAATTCATTAGCACTCTTTACTAATGATTTAATTAACAATATACATATTAATTAAAAAAAAACCATCAATATAAATAACTATAAGTTGCAATTTGCAAAATACATTTTTTTATATATGTCGAAATAAAATATATGTGTCAAGTCAACAAGAAACCAAGTTTATCTGAAGTATTTCAAAAATGAGTTTGAACTGCTATCATATTCTTGAAGAAATGCTTTTTTGGTTGCATTAATAGTAAATTTTTATTAAATAAATAATGACTCCAATAATTACAACTTAATTTTAGGAAAAAACCAATTGCCAGTAAGTAAATCTTTGGGGCTATGAAACGATGGACGTTCTTTCAGGGGCCATATCGGCTCCATGTGGAGTCGTAACATTTATCCAATTGGTCTATTTGAGAGACAACAATCCTTGATTGTTTCTTGATATAAAGTGACATTTTAGTAAAAACTTGCCGCGATAGGTCTTAAAATGACTCCTAAATATTTGGCCGTTATATTTATGAAGTAAAAAAACTTACAATTGGATTTTCTCCTTTTCAATATTTGAAAACAAACTTGCTTTCTTGTTGACTTGATACATAATGTAAATGAATTTACCTTTGGACAATTTTAAAACACATGTTTACATGCGTCCAAAAACAGGATTCAAAAATACATTTCTATGATTTAAACCTTGTCTTTTAAGTTTCATCAACCTAGTTCATTGTGTTTCAATTCAATTCTTATAACAAATTATGGATAAAATTAATTTCTCTCCTCTCTTTATCCTTTGGTTTTTATCCTTAAGAACAATTAAGAAGAAAAAATCTTTATGTAAGGGGGTAAAAAAACATCAACTAAAAATCATTGCTGACTGACCTTGTATTTAAAGAAAATTGGTGTCGATTATATAAAATTCCAGTGAAATATGTAGATACCTTATACTTAAATAATCTTTATATTTTAAGCGTCAATACAGTTTTTGGATATTTGAATTGCATTGCAAGGAAACAAAAATAAAAATTATTTATTTCTATGAATTGAGATGTATGACGAACAATTGACATTTATAAAGACAAGAAGAGCAAAGATTGAGAATAAGTTCCAAAGTGTTGACTTAAATTCACAATTTGAGCTCGAATTGCTAGTACACTATTCGTATAAAATCAGAACTGAGATCAAATGCTACATAAAACATTAAATATAAAACTGTTCATATCAAAATTGATCCGTCGGACTTTGGAGTAATACCAAAAGATTTGATTTTTTGGATCTTTTTCTTGTTTAGTACTTTTCCATACTTTTATAGAATCAAGTTTCGAATATACATATTCTATGATTTAGCCCATGGAATGATTTGTCCATATAATGTATACATTCTATGATTTGTCCATATAATGTATACATTCTATGATTTGTCCATATAATGTATACATTCTATGATTTGTCCATATAATGTATACATTATATAGTTATGTATATAGAATGTAAACATTTTATAATAATCTAAATTCTATATGACATATGCATCTTCAATTTTAATATCCATCATTTTCCTTATAGGTTCGTTACACTCTGCCATATTTATAAAATAAATGGACAAAGGACTCAGTGTGTTTCTTACAAAAGGAATAAAAACTTATTTTCCCATCTTCACTAGACTTGATAGTGAGTATTGTGGACGTAGCAAGATTGACTCTTGAGTATATAGCTATGGTAAAAACTATTATTAGTTATATGCTATGTGAAAAAGGAATTAAATAGAATACACATTTGTGAAAAAATATACTTACATATTTCAAAAGTGTCTAACTCTGGAGAGTATTCAAGTAATTGAATTATGATTGATGGTCTTATATTGTGTCAGAACTTTCTCTGAATATTAATGTACATATACATGTAGTTCGTGAATTGAAATTAAATTGTTGGTGTTGGTGTTAAGATATTACCTATCATTAATCATCAAAATAAAGCAATCTCATACATAATTTATGAGCTGTAGATAATATATTCTTAATTTTAATATTTGTTATGTAAACACACATTTTCTAAAGAAGAAATACAATTGTGGGGAATAAATACACAAGTGGGGAATATTCAGTCAATCTAATAGCAAAAAGGACTTTATTCAATGATTTGTTTCAACTTAAATGGATACACTATTGCTGTACTTAGTTTATTTAATACAATTTATGGTAAAAAATAAAATAAAATTTAAACTCACTCAGTTGCAAAATAATTAAATGTACACTAATCCTAAAAGATTTAATGTAATACGACAGCTATTCATTAAATCATTTTATATTTTTGCTGTAAATCGTAAATTCAATGCATGTTCAGTTTTCACATTTAATTTAATCTTCAACTGACATAATGAGAAACTGTTTTTCCCCTTCCATTTGTGCAAACTTTAACAAATTATTTTATGTAGGGTTTTAGCAATACCTATGTGTGCTGAATTCAATGTTTTGAATCCATTTAATACTTTGCATATTTTTGACAGAGAAAGCCATGGGATATACATATATTATAGTGACTTTAATTTTAAATATCCTTAAAAAATAGTAACTTTTTTTGATATTGAGAAACGTGAGTGTGTGTCTTTGCGTTGTAATGGCTCCATAATTCCATACAGTGAGATAAATAACACTCAAAAAGCATTGATTACCAATATTTTGTCAGTTTACTATCCAATTTTAATTCAGTTTCTCTATACTTGAAAGATCTTTGTAGACTCACCCTATCACATATTTGATGTAGCATCGTTAAACGTCAGTATATAAGTAAGGGAAAAAAACACTCATTTTCTTATTATTGAAAAATGTTTAGAATTTTCAAATGTTCCTTTTGGTTTCATACAAATTGGGGAAATAATTATTTATAAAACAATGACGTCATGAGTAATGCATCTACAAACTATAATGGAAAATGTGCAAAATTGGCACAATCAATTAGAATTTCTTCTTTTTTTAGCTTCATCATTTCATATCAGAAATGAATTTTATCTAAAAACAACACTAATCTCGTTTCACGATGTTACACCTCATGTCAGCTTTTGTTTCAGTATTCAGCCAATTTCAAAATATTTTGTCTTGAAAATACACATAGAAGTGGTAGAGCTCATATCATTAATAAGCGCATATGACCATGTAATTTGTGATAAATTGTACTTCATTCTTGTTGTTTTTTTGCAGAGATCAATCAAGTACAATGACAATTATGTAAGTAACATATTCTTTCATTAATTGTCATTATGACATTTATCACTAATGATTAACACTCCAATTCGTTTTAAAAAAAGAAAAAAAAGCAATTGATAATTTTTTAACAAGCTGAGGGAATGACACTTAGGATGAGTCTTCATCTAAATTCCTGACTGCATTTGAAATTTGTATAAATTTCTATAAAAACGTACTTTTGTGCGTTGCTTTATGGTTGGGAGACATTGCTAATTTTTATTTTGAAAAATAAACGTAACAAAAGTTTTTTTTAAATGTTCAAAACTAATACAAAATGATTAAAATAACATGCTATGTGCAATGAGCACATGTTTATTGAAGGAATGTCTCATGTATAGACAAATAAGTAGCATTTGCTTTTTTAAATACAGTGCACAGTTCAAAATTACCTTACATGAAACCAAGACATTAAGGGATTGAGAAAAGACTTTCAAGCACAGAAACACAGAAATTGAAAAAAGATATCCAGTCTTGACAACGATTTATTGATTTAAGGACCGAGGATACTGGGTACGAATAAAAGTTGCAACTGATGCACGCAGCACCAGCAAGTATAAAAAACAAAGCTTGAATCAAAACCAGTTATTACCGTACTCCAAGTAAAAAAAAAAGATCTGCTTTCAGTTCTAAAACTACTTTAATGACCTATCTTGAGAATTTTATGGCTCCACTCTTAATATATCAGTTTTATCAATTAAAATTTGAACAACGATTGAGGAATGCTCAAAACAAACTCAAACATCAAGATATTATAATTTAGACATTTTTTTTTTTTACATTTTATCCTTCATACGAGAACAAGACAGTTTTGACACCTTAATCCTCTTTTCATCTCTTTTACTTCAGCTTTTGTTACTAGGAGTTCCTCCTAAAATTTGACACTAATCACTTTTCATATCTATGAATATTCATACGAATTTTTTGGTATGAATGACTCTAAATGCTTCTTTATAGTTAATGAGAACAGGTAAAATCAATTATGAATGATGGAGACACAAGTGGGGAATATCTACTAGAAATAAAAATTGAACTATGAACCTTGAAGCAAAAAGTAAACTACCCATATTTCATGCATCTATGTGTGGTATTAGTTTATAGTTATTTGCGTTAAAGTGGCTGAAGAAGAATTAAAATATATTTATTGAACTTTCCCCTGTTGCCCGCAGCATTAAAAATTATTTTCTAGGTCAGTGGTAAAGTAAATGTATTCAATTTTGGTATTTTTCTGTTTCCGAATGAGCAAAATAGGCATTATATGCATATCAGCACATTTGGCACTTTGATACACTACAAAACAAAACTATCAAATTGAATACAAAATGATAGAAGGGCTGAGAAATGATGTCTAATATGAAGCAAAAATTATTTACATAGATCCCTTAAATTCTATAATATTGAGCCAATCTTAGTATTGTAAAAACTATAAGTATAATTAATCAATTCAAAAGTTTAACATTCAAAAAATTATTTAGACTTTTGACAACAAACGAGAAAACTATGCATGTGAAATGGAATATATTTCCTTTTAATAATATATGAATGCAAACTCCATTGAATATTTTTTTAAGGATTTGATTTATGACTTTTTTTGATACTATAGAACTGAAAGTTGTGCAAAGTGTATGGTGTTATTAAACAACTAAACACACTAATTTTGAAGGAAAACTATTGAAACTGCAATATCACATCAATAATAAATAATAATTTGTATAATATTACAAATGAACTCACATTTTGAAGGAAAAGACAGTGTTGGTTGTTACACTTTGAATTTATGGAGTGTTTATTTATAAGTTATTAATACTATAATGATGATGGTATTAGGAAAATTCCCCGAGAGAGAAAACTCCCTGAGGTAATGATAGCACCATTTTTTGTCATTTCACAAATGCATATTAAGACTGGATATGTGTTTTGCTCAGCGAAACACAAGTTTGAATTACCTATACAGTGTGTCAGATAACTATTTATCAAATAAATACTTTTAAATGGAGTTTACCTGAATGAATTTTCAGAAATCTACAATTGAGAAAAGAAAAAATATAGTTTTGTTTTGATACCAGAGGTACTTAAATATATTCAATTATAAAATAATGATAGATAATTATTGAATATAAATTGCTTTACTTTATTTTGCAAAAGACTGTTAAATACGTCAATAGATTTAAAAAGGATTGTGTTTTCACCAGAATACCATAAATTTGATAAGGAGGTCATTTTTCGTATAAAAGATTAAATAACCAATATTGCAAAAAATAATTGAAAATTTCACCTAAGTACCAAGAAGTAATTCAATCAAATTTTCTTAGAATTTTTACTATAGGTCAAGCTGTTCTTACCGTACACTTTGTTGACCTCTAGCAAGATTTGCTCTTGTTATTATTCACACCCTATTCTTAGTAAATCCTTAGTAAAGGTATCACCGTTTGAAAAAAGAGTAAAACATCATTTTCAGCCAATAAAAACTCACCAACAAGTTTCTTCATTTGCCTATCGAAAGTAAAAGAGTTTATGCCCTAGTCCAAATGACAAAGAAGTGAGAAATTATTGGATATACTTTCTTGAGAATAAAAAAACAATAACATATGTACATATAAGTAAATAATACAAAATATATACTCTGATATTTTCAATGCATACAAAAATAAAGAGAAAACTCTCAATATAGAATAACTTAATATTAATTGGAATGGACTAATGTTTTTACAATATTGGTCAGCCTTGAATTGATTTGTTTGAATTTATTTTTCTTAAGAAAAGCATCTCCTCTCCCATGCTGTACAATTTTTGATTTCGTGTAATGTTCCTCTGATTTAAAAGCATTGATTGCTTTCCATACACTTGGATGAGAACTAAGCATTATGAAGTCCCTCAATACTGTTATTGTTTCGAGGATTTTTTTATTTGGTTCTTTCAAAGGCTTTCCAAAATTCAAGAGGAAATTGAGGAGATTATTTTCTATAGTTATTTCTTCGACCACTTAATTTTCCTTTGTATGTTATTTCAAAATAAGAACTGAAATTGGCAAAAATAGTATCATCATCTGTTAGGTCTTTTAAGTAGACAATTAAATCAGAATGAGGAACAAACGCATGGGCATAAAATGTTCTAATACTTATGTTAAATTCACTATCTTGATGATATTGTTCATTAAATCCAAGGTCAACAATTTTTGTATAAATATTTTGGAAAAAATGAAAAAACAATCAAACTTCCTTTTAAACTAGTGTGGGGAAAAATTTCTTAAGAGAATTTATAGTGGTACATTCAAAGTCAGTTATTATAGACTTTATAATTCGTCTTTACAATTAGTTCTTCAAGTTTTACGTAAAGTTTCAAATAAATAATTTCGGTTTTATTTGGTGAAAGGGTAAAAACTCTTGGAACCAAAGAGTTTTGAACTATTACGTGGATCGTGAGTACTTGGTAATAGATATTTGGAGAAATTTTAAATGTGTCATTCTATTTATAGAAAGGTTGTCAATTCCGAATGTCGAAGCAAAAATTTAAATTTGGTCTGGAAAGTTCGAATATCCAGTAGGAGATGTGGGTGTTGATGGGGCTCCTTCTACTTTTTTCTTCCAATGTCGTATACTTCTTGAAATATTTTGAATAGAAGGTAATTTAGAAAACATTTCCTCACTCATTTCAGTCAAGACATTTGATATGATAGATCGGGCCGGTTGATGAGGGTTTATTTTGGTTGATTCTTTATCAGGTCTTTTAAACACTACATAATCCACAAAATCTTTTATAGCTCCATGACAATGCACATTAACAAGTTTTAAAATCGTCAAATTTGTTATTTAAGTAGAATGGACTTCTGAGAGCATCCATTTTCTTTTCTCTTACCTCACTCCCAATTTTTGTTTCTTTGATTTTCCTTTCTCTATTCTTGTAATTGTAGATGAATTGGAAATCATCTTCCACTTTGTATTATCTTTACTATAACTAGATCAGAAGATTTAAAAAGTTAGTATTTTGTGGTACTGTCTAAAATATTAATTGTATAAACTATTTATCAATTGATTTGTTGGATGAACAAATTAATACTTCATTAAAAATAAAATTAACTAACACAAAGAAAAATTACACAAGAACGTGTCTAAAATTGTGTAAATTATTACTTACATATTGTATAGTTCGACATGGTAGCACCTACCTACCTAAATATTTAGTAAGAATTAAATTGGTTTTATTAGAGGCTGAGCATCCCCTATTTATAGAAGGCACTCAGTCTATCCTCCAAAAAGAGAAAGACCAAAATTTTATGGTAGCCAAGTCAAATACTTTATTCTCTTCAACTTTTTTTGTTCGAACATATACAATAGAACGAGAAATAATTTGAGTTCTCCAAATAAACAGATCACTAATAAGGAGTGTGAGTAGACTAAACAGCAGGTGAAAAAAAAATATACCAGAGAGTTGCTCATATTTTGGGAATACTATACAGAGTTTAAAAGTAATATTTATTTCATACCATTTGATGTGCTTCAAAATCAATTTTCTTCAAATCGTAACAGAAAATCGTAGTTTGAAGGCCCGAACATTTTTTGACATTCGACATTTTTAAGAAAGAACAAAAATTGTGTTGTTGAATGAAACTTTACAAACAATGAACATTATTGTTTCCCGATGACAGACGAGAAAAAAAAAAGAAGACATCTAATTGGTTTAAAAATACTCTCAGCGACATTTGTTTCCAAAAAGCTGAGTTTCATTTCATAAATATAGACCTAATATATGTATGTATATATTCATCACATTTGCAATATCTTACGGGGAAAAAAGCACAGAAAATCTCTTTATACTAACATGGGCGTTTTGCCACTTTATTTTATAGTTTTGGTTGAGATATGTTCACAACTTGACAAGATTTAATTCGACTTCATCCGATCAATATTCAAAAACCTATTTTTGTGGAAAAGGTTGAGATACCTATTAAAGCCCTTTTTGTAAAAGGAGCAAGTGTCAATTAATCAACAGCTAAAAAAATGCATTGTAATTTTGAAATGAAACAAAAACCATGTTATACTTTGGGGAGCCACATCATTGAAAGTAATGAGAAAAAAAAATGTACTTAAAGATATTTCAAATTATCTACTTAGTGTTATAATAATTATACTTTATGATCATATAAATTTTTTTTATGAGATGCAGTAAATTTTCTTATAATTAAATTTAGATCCCTTTCTATGTATTTATATGTTTTGACCATTAAAAGAAGTAATATATCATCGTTAGAGTCATTTATATAATCATGAGTCAGGATTTGATTGTAGTAGGTTACAAATACACATACATAAACACGTATTTAACGTACATATACATGAAGAGATGTAAATTAAACAACTCTTTGTTAATAAATGTATTTAGAACTATTTGCATTTTTTTTAATTTTGCAAATGAAGGTGTACTCTGAATATTAATCATCTATATTACAACTCGAGAATGAACTTTTTCTACACTTTGATGCACTAAATAGAATTAAGTCTCATTCAACTGTGTATAATTTGATTAAATTCGAATAATTTTATGGATAACATTTTACCACAGTTCTACATTAAAGTAAAAATATCAAGAATCTATTGGCCTATTAGAGTTGTAAGAATTTTCTTGACATTTCAATCTAAAATGAAGTCCTAAAATGAATGTTTCATTGTTTCATTTGACCATG
Source organism: Lepeophtheirus nordmannii (assembly GCA_963680855.1). Taxonomy (NCBI): domain Eukaryota; kingdom Metazoa; phylum Arthropoda; class Copepoda; order Siphonostomatoida; family Caligidae; genus Lepeophtheirus; species Lepeophtheirus nordmannii. The sequence continues at coordinate 28,425,545 of OY804520.1, forward strand.
TTGAAAGTATATTAGATAAATAATGCCTTCATCACAAAACTTTGCTACTCTAAAGGAACTTAAATGAATTGAAAATTAAATGTACCGTTTAAAGTGATCACCCCTACAATTCCTTGTCACTTTAAGCTTTATACCATAATGGTTATAAGTTTTTACGTATGTATGTAATTACATTATTAGATAAATTTATATTTAAAAAAATTAAAATTGTCACTGCTAGACATAGATTACATCGAGTCTCTTTTCATTAACCCTTTCAAACCCGTAAGGTATCAGAAAGTATTTTTAACTCGAAGTCATGTTTTTTGAGCTCAAAATGACCATACTAACCTAATTTGATTTTATAATAAAATTGTAACTCAACCCTTTTCTCAAAGAAATTATGGGACACATTTGAGTGAGAAGAGAAATTTTTTCATTATTAAAAATACACAGTTTATGAGTACTTTTTTCTTATTTATTATATCTTTAGGTACATTTATTCTTTGTTCTTATATTCTACTTGACAAAAAAATCTGAAATAAAAAATATATATCATATGCTATGTACATTTTAAAGGTTATGAAGCAAGTGCTGTTGATATATTAATAAAAAAAATCTCCCTTTAAAACCTATAGGACACCTGTGTTCCAATGAACTTAGATTTGAATAATTTCTGATGTATGTGTTCGAACTAAAAGATATTTTAAAATTATAATTCTTTAAGTATATAATAACAAATAGTTTCCTTAAGAAACCAAAAAGTTATTTTGGTCTAAACACGATTTTTTTGCATGTGTAAAAATCGTAATGTTCAGTACCTTGAAAAATATTAAATCAAATTTTTTTATGACTAACTATTGAATATGAATAATAGCTTGACATCTTACTTATCAAACATAAAAAAGAAGACAAAAATCGATTGACAATGGAGCGCATTTGTGCATTTTGAATTTATGGGACACTGGTGTCCTCTGGGTTGAAAAGGGTTAAAGTAAACATTGCTAAAAACACATTGTGTAATGCTTATTTTTATTCCTATGTCCCGTTACGCATATAAAACAAAATTGACCCATTTATGAATAAAAATCATTGTAGTATTGCCATGGTTTTTGCAAAACATAGGAAATAATATAAAAAAAGCACATAGAGAATTAGATCCAATAGTTCTTATTAATTCATAGCAATTCTATTTTCTTATTATTCTAATCGTTTATTCAATTTTTGGGTCAATTGTATATATATTTTTCTAATATAATACAAAAAAAAAAAATTAAAAGAAGAAAAACGTCTATTTCACACCTTGATGATAAATATTTATACATTTTACAATAGTACAATGTTTACATAGTGAGCATAAACAATATATCCTTTGTCCAACTACGTTCTTATAATCTTCTGTTCTTTTATTATTATCCTTAATAATGAAATTATTTTTCTAAATTAATTCCATTATTTTTACAATTTAACTTTTTTTTGTGAGAATCTTAACTTTACTTATTGTATACTTGCTTGTGAGATGAAAATTAGTAATCTACGATACATTTTGTGAATTTTATATATATTTTCTTCATATCCACTATAAATAGTGATACAACATTTAAACAATGCAAATTTTCTAAGGGATACAAATCTTGAGGAAACTTACAATGGAATAATGTGAAAATAAATTCTTCCTTTTCATTTTGATGCTTATAAATTTTTCTTTTTAGGCAATTATGATATAACTTTGAATAAAGGAAGAAATTATTGAGTTCAATTAGAGAAAATCTTTTTAAAATGTTTTACATTTAAAGATTTAATCCTTGAAAAATAATAAAATTTATGAAATAAATTTATTGAGGTTACATGTATCAATAAAAAAAAACAGATCTAAAGATTAAAAGGATTGTACTCTCTTTGAACTATGAAAGAACAACAAGTTTATTAATTATTTGCCTTTAAGTTATATATATATATATATTTCTCTATTTTTTGGTTAATAAAACTTTGAAGTATTTACTAATAAGTTGAACTCATTTTCAAGAACTAAATCTTTGATATCCTTTAAAGTAAGACATTTTTGAAAGTGTATTTATTAATTGTAATTGTGGTGTGGGTTTTTTTTTGGGGTATTTTTTTCATTAATTTGAAATTAAGTTCTATTTGTTATCGTTGAAAATGAGAAATTTATAGCCCCTAAAGAAAAAAGTCACAAAAACTATTTTTTACTAACATGTGAGCGAGTTTCATCAGAATAGAAAAAGATACAGAAATGTTCAAAAAATTTGTTAAAAAGTCTATTTTTTATTGAATATTTTTCTCTTTATTTATTTTCTTCATGTTGAAAAAGGAGCTTGAAATATGTACAATATGCACTAAAAATTCAAAAAACAAGTTTTTTGAAATTTAATTGCCATTTTTCGAATTATTTGGTAATAAAGTAAACATAAATTAACACTCCGAGGCACAAAAATAAATGGGGTTATATAATTGACTCCCCTTTACTTTTTAATAATAATTTATGAACCAATTATCATGTTCCATTAATATTTTTTTCAATCTGACACAAATATTGAATGAAAAAACAAAATATAACTAATAATATATCCCATTTTTGAGTGCTTTCTAAATGGGTAATTACACTAATTCCACGTTTGTGTTTGCACGTTTATTGACAAGTTGTTCCATAATAAGTAATTAAAGCCATAAGGTCTATAAAGAGAGAGAGAGAGAGCATTAATTGCCTGTAATTATAACAGTCAGGTTTTTTTTAGTTGTCAGAAAAAATAAATATGCGGGTAAACTAGAATAATACATTCAAATGAGAATAGCTGTTTGAGACAACAAGTGCCTTTGGATGATAAAGGATGCTTTTTATTGGTTTTGTCACTCGAAAAAGGGCAAACCACTTACACCTTGAAGGATATGAAAGCATTTAGCTTTTTATCGATGGAGAGTTCTAATTTTTTTTTTTTTTTCAAACAAATTCTTACACGTTTTTTATTTATTTTGAGTTATAAGCATTTCTATCTTTATAAAAAAATAGTTCTGATGATTTGAAGTTAATTTAATTGCTGAGAAACATATCTCAGCTTCAATAACGTTTGCAGTAAGATCATGGAGCACCTATTTTTATAGTTTTACTTGGATTTGGTAACTTTCAACCAAATTATAAATAATTCAAGTCAATTAAAGTTGGGAGGATCAAATCAAAAGTAATCAAATCAAACAAATTTTAACGCCATCTGTGAAGATTATTGTGAAAGGTTATTTCAAAAAACATATAATATGGCAACATAAAGTCAAGCTGGTATTCTCTTTTGTGAAAACCCATAACGAGGCGTAAATGATCTTTTAGCTTTATTCTCATTAAATAATATTTTAAAACACTTCTTTTTTACTAAAGAGTAAGATGTGCTTGTTACTATTTATTTTGAAAGTTTAATTCAAAATGATCACATTTAACTCCTGTTATAAAATGTCTAACATAAGCAATTATAAAGAAACACAGTAATAACGTTGTTATGTTGAGCCATGTTATGTAACTCTCTTCTTCAAGTTCACTGGCTTATAAATAAAATGTGATTAAAATTAAATATTCCTTGATTAAAATGAAAATAGATTGCTTTCGACTTTAAACAAAGTTATAAAATTTTACACAAATCTTCATTAAAAACTCATATTTTTAACTACAAAACATAATTTATAATATTTTTCAAATATTAGGGTACATACAGGCTCTGATAATTTCTTTTGACATGCAAATAGTTAGAAAAAAAAATTTCTCAACTTCATCTTTTTTAACACAGTCTACCTTTATATTGACATGTCATATATCTTTTTGAAATATCTTTTAAATTTTTCAACAAATTGAGCAAATATATAAATGCCTTTTGACCAGTTCAGCCAGTATGTAGACTTTTAACTTCAAATGTGTGTTTGACATATCACTTAAAATTACAGTTCCTCTCAGCAACATTGATTCAATTTTATTGTTAAACAGAATTAAGTTTTTTTACAACTATTTTTCATAAATCAAGTCATAAATTTAAAAAAATCAACTTTTTCATACGAAAAAATTGATTTAAGGTAATAAAAGATTTGTGCTTTTTAGATTTAGAATGGTCAATTCTATTTAGCTATAAAAAAAGTTACAAAAATCTTTTAACTATGAGGCTACAAATTACCGGGTAAAAAATAATACTTTGATGTGTATGAAACTTCAAATGGTCAAATGCAAAATTTACAGGGTTTAACTTCAACGTTTTTGAAACTATAGAGAAATAGTAAATATTGATGGTCAGTATAAAATCATAATGAAAATTGATGCCTTAAAATATTGATCGTAGGAGGGCTTTTATAAACTATTTGTATCTTATAAACATCTGATACTCACGACTTTAAAATTTCAACATTTTGTTTTTTCATGGATAGAAAAAATAACTATTTTTTTAAAAAAAAAAAGATTGGGTGATATTTGTTCTTTTTTTAAATCAATTTGACATGAAAATTCCCAAATCAATTTCATACATTTAAAAGAAAAGAAATTGTATATATTATTATTTTAGATCCAATGTCATGTCAAAAATGACAAAATCGATATGAAATTTAACAAATATCCTTGCCTTGATGTCTTTGAGTAAAAAAATATCATAGTGCTGACAAAACAAATCACCATAAAAACCCTTTGATCACTTCAAGTCCTTGAACAAAATAAATCCTGCACACAGATTCTCAATATTCATGTATGTAGTATATGTTAGTGTGCAATTATTGAAGGCTTATGTGTGCATTCACAAAAGGGATATAATTTAGCTCCTATTGATAATAATACCCTCTATTCCCGCAGTACATTTTCTATTCAAATAAAAAGTACTTCATTATACAAAACAAAAACGGAGGAAGATTGATTAATAGTGTATCGAAAGAAACAACGATTGATTACTATTCCTTTTATTCAAATTTCTAGTTGTTTATAGATTTGTATGTATCTGGATGTATTCTTTGCTAATTAAAGTTCTATAGAATATTTAAAATCTATGCACCATGCCATTATGTTTCTATATATAATCTAACCATAATCATTCTATTTTGAATTAAAATATGATAAAATTACATGTCAAGAATAGCAAATAATTTTGTAAATAAACTCGTCAAAGTAAGAGGTGAAAGTATTTTAGATTATTTATCACTTTTTAGTCTTTGTTTCCTAAGATGTATATGTAAGCCATGGCTACTCAATTTGATGCTCATATATTATGTAGTAGTATGAATGAAAAACTTTTGACATAAAAATAAGTTTAAATCCTAAGGAAGTTGTTATTTAGGCTTAATGAGCTCCCAATTTAATTTTTTTTTTACTAAAAAATAATAAATTAGCTATTATTTTTGTCTATTTATTTCCCCTTATAAATATTATATATAAATATATTGTTAGGGTATTATTTCTTAAGGTACGGGTCGTCATTTTTATCAAGATGTGAAATGACACATTGAAAAACCACTGAGTTTGTAATATCCTTATATTTTCAATCAAATATCTAGGTAATACTCCATTACCTACCTAGACTAACTGAAAACGAACTATTAAAACCTAATTAACAACAATGATGCTATATAAGTGCTTATTTTGAAATATAAATTCCGTGGATGAAGGCTTCAAAGCAATATTTATAGTAAATAGCTACACATAATTTAGTATTTTTGTGTATAATTTATATTTTTTCATAAAATTTTTTGACAATTTCTCCAAGAACCTTTTAGATAATTCCCAGATATTGAAAAATAACTCTAAATGGTTTTAAAAAAATACAAACAAGTAACATTTATACGTTGTCCCCTCCACACCATCTAGATATTTTTCAACTCTATTAGTGGTTTTGTGTACATTAAGTATGGAAGCAATTCCTTAGCACTCTTGTAAATTAAAATATTTTTTATCTTCAAATCACACTCACTTTGTAAATGCGTAGTAATAGCACATTCATTCACAAAAAAGACTAGAAATTTTGTCCTAGGCACTTGGGATTTGGTTACTTTTTAATACTAAAAAGCACTTGGGATTTCGTATTACTCTACGGGAAATTCACTTGATTAGATGATCAATTTTGGTATCTTTCTTGTACACGACTTCATTGTTAAATTTAAGCTATAAAACTTTTATTTTAGATCTGTAAATATTATTCAGAGTGTTTAAACTGGTTTTAATCTTATAAAAACATATAAATTTGCAATTCCGTCCAAGTATTAGCTCTAACTTGTTGTCACTTTATTGAGTGAAGGAGGAACATGGGACATTGTAGATAAGATAAGTTGTAAAACACTTAAAATTGCCTTAAATATACAAATTAAAATGGTTCCTTTACAAAAATAATTGCAGACTATAACTATTCGCATAAATTTGTATATTGAAATGATATATCCGCCCATGAACCCATCAATAATTACAGTGCAATCATTAAACAATAGTATTCAAAAGTTTTACCCCATGTCGTTTTATAATGTAAGATAATAAAAAAAATGTGGGCTACCAAGACGTTAATTTTGAGGAGCAAGTCGTCAATATATATATATATATATATTTGTTTGCAATTATTATTATTATTATTTTGCTATTTGGCACTTTTCACTTCTGAAAAATATTTATTGAAGGATTTTATCGTATTTATAAATATACATATTTTGTACCATTTCCACATCAACATGAGAGCAATAACTTTTTTTTGAATTGTACTATAAATCAATGCCTTCTATAAGCCAAAAAATTGAAAATGAGTATAGAAATGGAATGAAAGATAACAAATATGTATATATATTATATATATATATGCATACTATATATTATATATAAGCAATAAATAAATCGATTTGAAAAAAATCAGAAAATATCAGAGGAATAAATTAAGTATTATGGTTTTACTAAAAAAAAAAATCTATTTTCGGAATTGATATACGAGTATATTTTTCTTAGTTTTTCAAGTATTAGAATTTAAAAAAAATTGAGACAACTTACCAATTTACATATATAGATAAATAAAATTTTGAAATCTACCAAAAAATAGCCAAGAAACTACAAAATAAATATTCAAAAAAATATGCATTTAATTAGTGAGATGCTGTTTTTTAAAGTTATCTTCTAAAAAAAAACAAAAATATGGCATACTTCATATGGTATTTAGCCAATTACGTCATTGATCCAACGCAAAATATATTCATAAAGAAGCTGTCTAATGAAGTTGTAATAAAATTACTTTTTCTTATCGTTTTTTGACAAAGACTGGACGCTCAAGGGATGGAATATTCTTTCTGATTCAGCACTATTTCATTTTCAATGTATTTTACAATCTTTCCTTCTGAAAAGATATGAAAAAAAAAACTCCAAAATTACATTTTAGTCAGCCTATGCCGTTATTCGTCTAAAAGTTTGGACTACTTCTTATTTAACGGAAGAGATATAATTAAATTAGTAAGATTTAACTCAATTTCAGTAGATTAGCATTCAAAACACATATGCTATTGTAATCTTCGTTGTATCATTTCTCAACTTTTCCACATAAAAGAAATGACGTCACTCTAACTAACTTGTATCACAAAATAACTCAAGTAAAGAGCAGATATACGTATATGTAAAGTAAATGTTGGATAACATAGTGACTTTGTAAGTTAGATTATAAATACATTTATAATAACTTTTAATAAAATGAAAAAAAAATATAATATTTTATCACTTTTAGTATTCACCATAAAGATATAAAAATCGCCCTTTACTATGATATTTTCTGGTCATTACTTCCTTTGTGTAAGTATTTTTCTTCTTCTTTTATATTTAACTACTTATTTTTCTTTTAATTTCATCGATCAAAGTCAGTTTTCATACTTTTTGAGTCCATTGGAAATCTCAATTTCAAAAAGAGGTTTTTTTTTTGACAAACCTTATATTGGCTATGCACCCTAATGTACCTTTTGGGCTATCAAAAAATAAGTATTCAAAAATATAAATATGTAGAATGTGCTGGTTTAAGCCGGGAACAAGAAATTACACACGTTTATAAGAACTTGGGACTTCAAAGACCCAGGAAAATTAAGGAGAGAGGGAGGGGGGGCGGGGTTAAATCTACGATCCAATATTAGATACATACATAAAGTGAAATTAGATTCAGGCATGCCTACATACCTCTTAAACATTGTTGTTCAAATAATTTGGATTTTGATAGCGTATTATATAGTATTTATAGATAAGCTGCAGTAATCATTAATCAAAAATAACAAACATATGGAGACTTACAATGCCATGGAAACTAGTATTTAGTTAAATAATGTATTTATAAAAATATATATCTATATAATAATAAATAAAAAAAACCTATTCAACCATGTAACGAAGTAATTCATTAGGTATACTACAGTGCTACAAAGTTAAAAACATTTGCATCAGCAGAATTAACAAACTAAACAATAGTTTACCTAAGCAAAAACTTGTGAAACATGTATGAAATGTATAATTTTATAATGTTGAGATCCATTTATTCACATATGTATGTACATACATATCATCAAAATAAACAAAATATATCCTGGAGGAATGACTTGATGATATAAATTTCATATACAAATAAATGCATCCATGAAATTATTTAATTTATATATATTTTTGAAGGAAATTTAACACGGAGTTGTTCTAATACCCACATGAATAATCTACAAATGTGTCAAGTCAACAAGAAACCAAGTTTTTTTATCTGAAATATTTCAAAAAATGAGTTAGCTCCACACTCATATTCTTATAGCAATTCTCTTTGGTTTCTATTAATAGTATATTTCGATTAATTAAATATGAATCCAATAATTGCGACTTAATTAAGAGAAAAAAATACCGGCCACAATCAAGAATAAAAACATTTGGTGTTTCTGACTAAATAGTAACTATTACTATGATTCATGGTGAGTATGATAGTGGATGTAGTTTATTCTTAATAGTTCTTAAAAAGATGAACTGGTTTTAGCCAAATGTAACTAAATAAATATCTGAGGCTATGAAAAAGATGGGTGTTCTTTTAGGGACCATATCGGCTTCATGTATAGTTAACACATTTATCCGATTACTCTATTGGATAGACAACAACCCTTGGTTTCTCGATTAAAAGTGACATTTTAGCAATAACCGTGCATGAGGGGTCTTAAAATGACTCTGAAATATTTGACCACTATATTTATGAAGTAAAAAAACATAAAAGTGGATTTTCTCCTTTTCAATATTTGAAAACAAGCTTGCTTTCTTGTTGACTTGACACAAATGTATTTTCTTGCCAGATGTCGATCTTTCTGCTTGCAATCATGCCCTTTATTAGTGTTTTGAGCGTTGATAGAATAAGTTGAATAATATATAGCTCTTGTTGTGAAGCAGTAAACTGTTCCCTACTATTAAATAAAGAGCAGTTCATTGCAGTTGCGACAAATTGTCTGATATGAATCAACTGATTTTGTTTCCTTTTCTCCCAACCTCTCTTTTTGGAGGAAAGGTTAGGAGATGCAACAAAGATTACATTGTGTTAAGCAGGTGAAGTTTTTTTTTTAATTATTACAAAATAAGTGTTAAATATGTATCATTACTTCAGCTTCTGACTCATTTCTAATTTAAAGCAGCTGAATTTTTGTATCGTGAGTTTAAAAAGGTATTATTAGGGATGCGACATTTGTAGGACGTGAGGAGAAGGCAGGAGATAGACATATGCAGGGATGGGACTTATATTCAGAAAAAATACAGTTTTGTGATTAGAAAAGGAAAACGCTTTCTCTTTTTAAGCGAATTATATTCAGTGTTTGTTAGAATGTTGAAGAAGAAGTCTCGATCTCTATGGGAATAATTAAAAGATTATCACCAACATTAGTTGTAGATTTTAATAAAAATATATGATATACTCTTCCATAGATAAAATTGTTTTAAATGTTGAAGTTTCTTCTACTTATAGCAGTAATACAAGTAAACTGTTCCCACCCCCACCCCTAAAATCATTGATATGTTGATATTAACAATGGTATTAATTTAAAAGTATCATAAGTCTCGCTCCTGCTTTCTCATCGCGCTCTCCAAAAGTCCCATCCCTAGACATGATAATATTGATGAGAGTATCTTTCTTATGATATAATTATTATTTTATTCATTTTTAACAAAATCTACAAAAAAGGTTGGCTGAAATTTGTTAACTCTTCTTGTAGAGGGAGATGTTTCCACCAACGACAATCTAACACAGAATGATCATATTTTTTCAAAGAAGAACTTTTTTCCTTCTTTAATCATAAAATTGCCATTTTTCGGTACAAAAGCAGAGTCCCGAGGTATTACCTATATATACTTTTTTGTTTGCCCAAATGTACCTTGGTATGTCAAAACTAAACAATGCAACAACTTTTGTTTTCCTATTAAACTTTTTTTTTTCGTGTTTGAATGTACGACAGAGACATAGAAAAGAGGGTTCATTAAAAAAAATTTGTTTGAGACCTTTCAAAATAAGTATGAGATTCAAGTGAATCATACTTACAAAAAAAATTATTTCTTTACTCATTTCATTAAATATTTGGTTCATCATTGTCTCTTCTGAGAATCTTGTTTTTAATTACCTTGTTTTATTCCCATTACAAGCAGTGTGGCTAGATGTTTTTTATAAAGAAATACCGATAAATATTTGAAATTACACAGTTTTTTCACCAACCATCTATAAAAATCACCAAACTGTTGAAATAAAATATAAAGACAACATTTTATGTTAGTATCTTTGTATTTCAATCTTGACATCCAAGAAACAGAAAAAAAACGTCAAATATGCTGTAATTATAGTTAATGCTAATTTATATATTTTGTTGACAAAAGAAAGTAGCTCATTTGGGTGAATGAATGTACCCACTTTCCTGCCACAGACTCTGAGACCAAACTTGTAATACAAGATTTTTTTTTCTCGACCCTATCGGCATATTTTTATTTGAATACACATACTAAAAATTCATTACAGGGAACAAAATTTCAAGAAACTGATGGAATAAAGATTGATTTTAAAGTCTGGAGTTACATCGGATTTTTCTTCTTTTTTTTTTTTGCTCTTAAGGATGGTGCTTGTGAAAATACCCTTTTTATCTTTGCATTTGATACAAGAAGGGTGAGACACTTAAAGACATCACATTCTAATTTATTATGAAAGTAATTTATTGGTTAATATAAATCAACAATGCAAAAATTTCTTTCAATGTAAGATAATTTGAAGACCAACCATTTTTAGCACCCTCTCCTCCTCCTAACACCAACTCTCTCCGCACATGTTGTCTCAGCTACGCCCCTGAGTTTTGATTCGATAAAAAAGCTCATCATCAAAGGTTTGTATGAAAGTAAAGGTACTTTTTTTTCAGCAAGGTGACACAGTCTAACGCGAAAATACGTTTTACTATTTAACAACTTAACTAATATGAAAATTATCCATAAGAACACTGAGTCTTTTGGAAAAGCATATAAGCTGTCAATTTTACTAATTTTCTTGTAGTCAGTCTGAAAATGTCAGAGATAAGACATCAAAGACAAAGGGAGGAAGGTTTATTCATCGTAGAAGATGGCAAAAACGCGGGTATATCAAAGATTTTTGGCGTCAAATAAACCACGATTTATCAATTGAAGCATTGATAATTTCCTTCCTGATGTCCAAAAAAATGGGTATTTCTTCCAGTCTAAAAAATTATTAGAACTTTGTTTTTTAGAAGCAGTTGTCAAAACTAATGGAAATGAGGAATCAAAGTAAATTACTATTTATAATAACATTGAAATGATAATTACCATCAATTAAAATATATATTCTTTTTTTTTTTGGACATTACACTGTAAAAAACACCACATTAAATTGGTTTATTTCAAGTGTGATTTATAAATGACTTTCCAAAAAAAAAACAAGTTACTTTGTTAATTTTCTTTTTATGAATATATAAATACATACATTAATATACATATATATTATGTTGCTTGGAGCAAAGTCTATTAATGTTTGTTTACATGTATATATATATATATATATATATATATATATATGTATATACATATAAAGGAGGTGCTTTGATACCTTGTAGTCTAAAAAAAATGCATGCATATATAGATAAATACCTCCCTACAGAGTATGGAGGTTATACGTATGTATGAATATAATTCTATTAAGTTATTTATGGTTTTTTTTTTTTACATACGAATCGTCATGAGTAAAATAGATGCTATTTATAAGCTTTTTGCAAAGAATATAAAAAAGATAATGGTTGTTGTTGTTGTTGTTGTTTTTATTGTTGTTCGACTCAGAAAGTTTAGTTTTTTTTTCCCTCTTTCTTTAATAGTATTTTATATCCAACAATAAAAGAATATAGAATTTATGTGTGTTTGTATGTACATACATTTACACATTTTTGTAATGAAGAAGATTACTTTTAATGTATGTATTTTCAATGTTTCTCTCATGTATTTGTATGTACCCATTTATGTAGATGTAGCACATATGTAATACATATGTGCTAAGATCTTTTTGTTAAAATGATAATTGCATGTATATATGTATATATTTTAGATGAATTAAAAGGATTAATTCATGAAATTCTTTTAAAATGTAATTTGTTTTTTTTTGCCATTAATGAAAGAATGAAAATATGACAGTCATCTATCTAATTACTTAGGTTCTGACTGCTTTTGTGCTGTTTGTAAAGAGATTCAACAATTTGAAAGAAGAAATACCCCCCCCCCCCACATACAAAAGAAATAAAATATTCTTTGTATGCGAAAAATTGATTATTTAGAATAATCATTTAAAAAAACGTTTTTTCCTTGACCCTTCATATAAACTTTATAACCTAATGCCTTCTGATCCTCACTTCCTTCGTCCACTGTTAAATTATATCTATATTTATATATACATATAGTAAAAATACAACAATCTTAACACCTTTTCTACTAAAAAAACACCCCAAGAAACTTAGGCCTTAAACCATAAAACATTATAATCATTCACTATTTATTGTTTGACTATTTCACGGTAATGATTTTGACTCCTTTCCAAAGATTTTTATTAAGAGTTTAGTCCAATGCTTCTAAATCCTTTTGCTTTTTTTTTTTTACCAATGGCATACTAAAGGTCTTATACAAATATCACTACTACACACTTGGAAAGTTTAAAAGGGTCAATACAAACCTTTAAAGTACCTTTAAATATGTATACGATGAAGCTGCAATCTTTACAGAATAATAGACATACGTATACACACCTATATAAAAACATGCTTTATTTCTATGTTTTTAACGTCGATAAGAAACTAAATTCACTGCCCACTTTTCATATTTTATGGTGTGTCATGATAATATATTGCAGAGTCGCAAAACTCCCTTATTTTCAATAAGAAAATTATTATAATTTGAAGAAACCATCATGAATTATATACATACTATATTCATAAAATCGTATTGTGCATATGATGCTAAGGTAGAAGTCCACCTCAATACTAAAACTACCATCATTTTGACAGTTTATAAAGTATACTTGCTAATTACTCTGTAACTAAAAGTTCAATGCTGTTGTAGATTTTTGACATTTCCTACATCGTTTTGAACTGTACTATTTTTAGTAATTAAATATTAATAAAAATTCTTAATAATGATAAAATTAAATATATCTAAAACTATCAATAACCCTCTTCTTTTTTATGGCTCTTATTCATTAGTCATAATTAAATATATTACTATACATACTTAAGAAGAATAGTATTGCATTGCCAAGTACATATCTTATTTTTTTAAAATACAATTAGTACTTCAGAGTTAGTGCATTTCGGTTAATCAGGAAGGAAAGTAGGAGAAACATAAACATAGTCGTAGTTCATAAAACAGATGCCTTATAATGTTTTGACAATTTTTATATAAAAAAACTTTAAGTTAAAAAAGATATCAAAATATGAATCAAACAAAAGTATACTTTGGAAATTATATAGCTGTTTTTACTACTAAAAAATAAAAATAAAATAATAAGCTACATTTCATCTAAATAACTAATAGAATATAAGTCGTCAAATTGAAGACAATGAACAAAAGTTTAAGTAGGGATTTTATATGTGAGTTAAATATCCTTGTGTGTAAAGTGTAATTTTGAATGTCCTCATACATATGTAATTAAACTTTTTGAACCCAGGGGACACCGGTGTCCCATAAATTCAAAGTGCTCTAATGCGCTCCATTGTCAACAAATTTTTGTTTGATAGCTTAGATGTCAAGCTGTTATTCATATTTCATTGTTAGTCATAAAAAAATTTGATTTGAATATTTTTCAAGGGACGGAACATAAAGATTTTTACACATGGAAAAAAATCATGTTTAAACACAAATAACTTTTTTGTTTTTTAAGGAAATTATTGGTTAATCAAATATTTGTTAATATATATATATATATAAATAATTATAAGTTTAAAATATCTTTTAGTTCTGACGCATACATTCAAGCCTAAGTTCTTTGGAACACAAGTGTCTCTCTGGGTGTGAAGGGAGTTTTTTTATAAATAAATCAAAATAAATTACTCCATAAAATATCATCCTTAAAATGTATATAGCATGTGATATATATTTATATTTAAGATTTTTCAATTTTTTTTTGTCCAGTAGAATATAAAAATAAAGAATAAATGAAAAATTCCCTTCACACTCAGAGAAACACTAGTCTCCCATAATTTCTTAGGCTACAATTTATTTATAAAATTAAATTTGGTTAGTATGGTCATTCTGACCTCAAAAAACAATCTAACTTCAAGTTAAAAAAACTTTCTGATACCTTTAAAATGATATATTCCAATCTTCTCTGATGAATTTTTGTAAGTAAACTATTTTCTTTTGTATATAGTATGTAGTTCACAGACTTTAATTAAAAATGTGGTATTCCATGTCTTTATAAATGTAAATTTATTGATGTATAATCTAAGCTTGTTTTGCTCTTATTATATGAAGGCCTACACCAAATGAGATGCATTAAATTTATAACCATATGGTAGATAGACACATATTTTTTTTATCGTTTATAATTTATCTTTGCGGCACTGCTTACATAGTACATATATGTAAATATACATACATATGTTTATATACATATACATATATGTATAAGCGAATATGGTAAAAAGACAATTGAAGCCGTGTACTATTTGATTTATGGGTTAATAAGTTTTGAGAAACTTCAATATAATTATTCATAGAATATTAAATTAATAGTTTTCATTCTATGTATATATACTATTCTGCAGGTTGATTTTTTTGCTTATAAAAAAAGTACAATAAATAAAAATAGACTTTTTGCTACTGAGGATTTCCTGAATATTCTTTTTGTAGCTCTAAATTATTTTTGTACTTATAGAAAGGTCAACTTATAATATTGTAGTTTATTGTATATACATATTTATGGAACTAATGAAGTGTTCATTGTTCGAAAAGTTCAAAGGTTGCTGGGGAAACTGCAAATAAGCTCCTTTGGGGGAAAAAAAGTAAAATAAATGCATCCAAAAAGTCCATTTCTTAAATGTTAATAAGGTATTTTTTATTAGAAGAGCCTTAAATGGCATATAAGGGCAATTTCTAAAATTATAACTCATATCATGGTTATGATATATATATAAGCTATTAAAACAACAACAATTGTAACTGAGAAATATTTTTGTAAGAAGTTATGCTCTAGGTAAGCTCTATACCTTTTCAAGTTCAATATGGGAATAAGCAATCTTCAATCGTCATTTGCTTCCTTTGCTACTAAAAGATACCTTCTCCTTTTTTGGTGTCTGATCTTCTATTTTTAGACACATATCGGTCATTAAGGTTAAAAATTATTACTCTATTATTTATTTTATATTGGCTTGCTTATTCCCTTATTGAACTTGAAAAGGTGTAGTGTTGAATGTCGTACAGGTACTAGTTTTATCTGAAAAGATCTACGATTGATTCTAATCCCTAAAGGTATCTATATAGTCATGAGTAGAGACGTAAAAATTGCTGTAATTCTAGATAACTTAAATGTCTCAACAACGAGTTTAAATTTGATTCTACATTTGATAAAAATGATATATGATCAAATAATATAATAAATCTTAAGAATATCTTATTTTAGGGATCAAAAACCATTTGGCGTGAGAGGACAATATAATTAAACGTACGTCAGTGGTTTTAATACAAATAGATTTTCTTGAGCTCAAACTTCTTTGTCAAACTAACTTGACTTATTTTCAAGTCTAAATGAAAGATAAGGAATTAAAAAAAGTTTATATTGCTGTAGGGTTCTATATAAAAGCTCATTAAAAGTCACATTTGCCCTAAGAGTTGGGGATTTTAAACACTGACTTGTTCAATTAAAAAATCAACAAATTAGGTGTGAATCCATCTTGTAAAAGTTTAAATTTGTAAATCAAATTTGATCAACTACTAAGGAAATGGAGGGGATATGAAGCAAATGGGACGGGAAATTGAGCGTTATTACGGTATGACGTCATATATCAAAAGAAAACTATCCGAGTGATATACAAAACAACTTTTTTTGTTAGATGAAAAACCAATATTTGGCGCCTTCTGGAACTTTGTACACTTTTTTTAGTAACTAGGTGTATTTATAAGCTATGCCTCTTACTTGCTTTTGCTTTCCCTTTTTAAGTGCAATCACGTTACATCAATGAAAACACACTATTAATGTTGTAACAATAAAGTGCATATACACATGTGTACAGATGGTCCCTGTTGCCACAATACAAACAATAAATCAACACTTATCGGCCTTTAATTTCCAACATTTACTTATCAAGAAAAAAAATAATATTAATAACAATTTGCTATACTTGCATGTTTACCTTTTTTGCTTACTCCATACCTTATGAACTATATAGATTAGATATAATTTAATAGCGGGGTAGGAGCCCATCTGCTCCTTTTTTATAACCTAATCTATTTACTTATATAAATTAATATTTTATTGTAAGTATAAGTATGTACATAAATAAATAAATACTTTATGGTTCGAAATTAATAGTATCAAGAGAGACAAAGTCTTATTTTAGGCATTTAATTTATTGCTTCAAAAAAAAGAAGAAGCTAAATCTGTATTTGTCTTTATAAACACAAAAACATAGTTGATTAAGGGTTTTTGCTAACTTTACGAATAAAAATAATATATGACATAAATAAAGGAGATAGACAAATGGTCAGAGCATTCGTTTTTTGGTGTTTTTTTTTTTTTTTTTGGTAGATAAAGACTAATTAGTCCTAATAGTCTAATACATTTGATGTCTTAATTACTGTTAGGTAAGTAAGTACTCGTGAGCCAAAACGGATGTATAACATGTCGATCATTATATGGAAGTTCATTGAACCATAAGACAGAGCTGTTTTGTACGAGTCGTAGTCAAGAGTCGAGTCTTTGAGGTAAAGTCCAACTAGAGTAAACAGTTTATCATTCACTTCAAGTACAATTCGACTGATCATGAGTCAAAGACAGATACTGAGTTACTCAGCTCGAGTCCAAATCAAGTCTAAAGTTTGTAACTTTAAATTCGAGATGAGTCTGAAATCATAGTTTAATCAGACACAAATCCGCTCTGTTCTAAAGTAAGTTTTGGATTTTTGGGAGTGGTTCAAATAAGAAAAAAATAATGTACCAATCAGATTGTTAGTTAAGTAAATTGAATACCGGTGCACACTAAAGGAAAACCATGAAATCTGCAACATTACTATACACGGCCTCATAAATGATATTTAAATATTTTTTAGTTCGATGATTTTGATATCACTTGGATTCATTTAGATAAATACATATATATATATATATATATGTATAAAGAATGAGTCCGGAAAGTTTTAAATTTAGCTTTATGTGATTAGTTTTAGGACCATTTATTCTACTTCTATTTTTTCTTTATTTTTTCAAGGTTGTTTTATATAATTGCATATTCTATTTGTAGAAAATAACACATTAAGAGCGGAATATTAGGCTATAACTTCCTTCTTCTTCTTTTTTTTAGCATAATGCATAACTTTTTTATGCTATGAAATAAACATGCATAGGAAATATTACCAAATATGGTTTTTGAACGTATGAGAACGTAGAGCGTTGAGAGAACACACACACAAATAAGGAAGATTTCCTTCCCCCCTCTTAGAACAACATGCTATACTTTGCTTTTAAACCTCTCGTGAAAGGCGCTTAAATAAGTTTTGTAAGCGCGAGAAGGGAATATACATATATATATGCAAAATACATATACTAATTTTGATGTCTCTCACTTTCAAAAAGTCTTCAGTAGACAAATAACTTTCGAGTCGCAAACAACTCTGTTGAAACTATGATTGGATATATTTATTTCTTTGTGTGAATCAAGTTTTTTAAAGAGAGGCTGTTTCTTCCATCATTTGATTTCTATAGACATTTATTCCTATAAAAAAATTCAAAATTGACGACTTTAGGGATTTTTTAGACTTTCCCGAAGAGGAAATTACCTCCTCAACTCCCCTTTCCACAAGCGTCATGCCAACTGCAATCAATCTTGCAGATTTGAAAAGTCACCTCTGTCTTCGTGAGCAGTGAGTATTTATTATTTTTTTTACTTTAACTCTCATAGTTAAAAAAAACTTATAAAAATGTTCAGAATTAAAACATTCAGCTTTTGCTCCTTACAAACATTTCAAAATTGAAATAATTATTTCAAAATGTTTTTCAGTGTCAAAAAACTCATATTGATATATCTCCAAAGTAAATAGAACGATATATCTATTTGACTTGAATAATAGTTTGAAGACAGTCAGTTGTATACGCAACATGCTGAAAAAACTTATATCACATCTTACATAACTCCTTCAACTTGTGTTGAAATGAGTAAAATATATATATATGTATATATAGGTATATATTATAGTGTTACAACATAGAGTAAAAAAAGAAAATTTTGACTTGTTGATTCCAAAGTTTTTTTTTAGAAAGCTATAAAAAAGTTGTTCAATAATAAGAAACAAATCAGGGATAAAAAAATTACATCACCTGCCTTGAACATTTGAGTTCATATAACTGTATTTAAGAAATACATACATAAATGTAGGACTATACTTCCATTTACATAAGTATTATGATGTAATATCTATGCAAGTAAATTGATTTCATTTATTAAATGCATCTCTTCATGCTCCAGAGAGTAAACAGATTTTTATGAAGCGGAGTTCAAAATTTTCTAAAAAGAAAAGGTCGTTTATGAAAAAGGATAGATTAACGTTTAAATGTCAGAATTTACATATTTTTATTATGTATAAATATGTACATGATGAATTTCATTAAAAGTAAGACTTGGTATGAAAAGAGGAGACCTACATACTTATTTGTTTCGATTGACACTCTCTCCTTGTTCTTTTTTTCTTGATAAAGAGGCACTTGTGAACGTCCAACTTTTCATATTTTACTGGGGTGGGGCCATAAAAATTACTTTATAGTATGCCATTTGATTTGGGTATTAAATGAAATTTCTAGGCTGCTTCCACGAAAAATAATGATAATAATCCTGCAGATGACCTTGCCAAACAAAGATGACTCAACGTAATTCAAAACCTTGACCAAGGCTGCAAATCTATTTTCCATGTGAGCCATTTCAACTCCTTAGTTATTTATGGGTTATTTTTTGTTTTTTGTTGTCTTTGAGAACCCATTTCGCTGTAAATTTGGTCTCTTTAAAGTTGAAATAATTATGTCAGCCGATAAACATCAGTTTTTTGCCCGTTCTTTTGAGAGACATTAAAAGTTGTCCAATCTCTCAGATTTGTCAATTTTTTGACATTCATTTGTTGTTTTCGAGACATATTCTTCAAGTGATATTCAAAGACTAATCCTCAATTTTCAAAATGAATAATGAGTATTTTTATAAGTTCCTTTTTATATATATATATATATTTAATTGGAACAAGTTCAGCTATTTATATTTTAAGAACTTTCTTTATGATGAAACATAGATTCATACATTACTTGGAAAAATAAAAAAAAAATTTATTCAGAACATAAATGTTTGTAAAAGGTTTTATAAACTATAAATTAAACTAATGTTTTTAGACTTACATGTTATTATCCATTAAGGCGTTGTACTAAATATTCCAGGCCTTTAATATATAGATTTAAATCTTTAAATAACAGCATAATATATATATATATATAAAATAAAACACTATTAAAATCAATTCTATTTCTACTTTGTTTATGTTAAAATTAATTTATAGTTTCTTGAGGAAGCCCATAAATATTTCCTCATGCAAAAAAGGGATTTTGTCATTGCTGAATGTTATTTAGAAAAAATATGTACTTTTTATAGTAAATTATGACTTAATTATCAAATAAAATTCAAAATATTATTCGCCAATATGTAAATACTAGTTCGTGGTTGAACAAAAGTTTCTTTTTTAAATAACATACCTAGTATAAGAAATGAATCGTGACTGACATAAAATATGAAATCGAAAAAGTACGTTCTCCTCAGGGTACAATTAGTACTTTTTATTTCGAATCTCCTAAAAGCATAATACATATATTTTTGTTTTCTAAGAAATGTGCGTGATATGCAAATTGTACTATTTAATAAGAGCAAATAAAGCATTTACCTACTATTACTATTGTATTCAAAATCATATGAGTAAGAAATCCCTTGTTTCTCTCCTTAAGACATTCTTTTTATAATTCTACTCCCGTTCAAGGGTCAACGTTTTAAGACTAGACACCAAGAAACCTTTTTGAAAGACTTACCTTGCAAAATACACGAGCAAATAAAATTAACACTTTTATGTTATCTAATGTGATATTGAAATTGAATTTAAATATTTCAGTAGAACCATGGATTTAGAACATTGCCAGGTCTCAAACGTGTCTCGTTCTGTACATGTTATGCCCAGAGTATGGCGCAATTGTATACTCCTGATATCATAAATTATGATGGATTTTGTTGTTAGCTGTCTATTTCGTACTTGGTATTTTGATCCAATGAATTTCGAATACGTATGTAATCATTATAAAGAAATGACTTAATTTGACCTTTTTTTATAGACCCTTATTCATATTGCAAATATACAATAGGAAATAAAGGTCACCATATAAAAACATACAAATCATGATGATTCAAAATTAAACGAGCCAACTAAGGCCTAACAACAATAAAAACTGATGTAATATCACACCAAAACATAAGAAAATGACATATAATATATAGGGTACATAAAAACCTAAAACAAAGTTTAAAATAACATAAACAAACCCATCAAAGATTTCAATCTATTTGCAAAGATATCATAGTGCTGAAGAAAAAAAATGTATTGCCGAATGGAATCTTACTTGCAATAATTAATCAAATGAAGGTAGCTTATTCATCATTTCTTTTTAATTTGAATTTTGAGTTAGAAAGCAAAATATCTGAAAAGACTTGATTTTCCTCCTTTGGTGGAAGGGTGATTGAGAGTTTCAATGAAGATGTGACAAGTAGTTAATTACAATCTGATTACCATCATCATTCACAAAATGTAGCTATCATTTTTTGTAAAATTAATAGATAAAATTAATTTAAAAATATAAATAGCTTTTATTTCAATTTTATAACATGTATATGTACATTATTAATTAATTAGAACTACGTATCTTCCTTCATTTTGATATATAGCCTTCAATTGCCGTTTTAATGATGTACAGGAATTATAGTTAATCCCTTTTTGGACTTATTCTTAGACTATGACTCTATTTAAAGTATCAATATTTTTTTTATATAGCTGGAATAATTTACTTTCCCTTCAAGATATCCTTATATGAAGTTATCCATTGGGTTCAAATCTTTAGAGGAAGGGAGCCATGTTTCCTTGGACTAAAATCAGATATTTGTTGCTAACCACAGTTTATTTTCCTTTGAAAAGTGGCTGGGTGCAGAATATCGCTGAAAGATTTTTAGTTCCTGGGTGTATTTTTGGTGAACCAAAACCTCATCTTTATACGTCCAGTAGCTGATTTTTGAGCCTCTATCGAAAAAAAACGAATAGGAAACTTTTCCCCCATTGTCCCAAACCATTACAGAAAGACAGTTTAACTCGTCCTGTAACTATTTTATGATAATTTGGAAACAAAGTGATATCATAAGTCAAAATTTCATGCTGTTTAGCGTTCTGTACAGCTTCAACAGTGAAAAAAAAGTGTCATCAGTTAAAATGTACTCACACGTTTTCTAGCTTTGTATATTTTCGTTTTAAAATTATCTTTAACAATTTTAGTCATTGCTCTAGTTGACTATTCTTCTTATCAATTTTATAGATTTATTTATTTTTTACTTTTGGGGAGAACTTTCAGGTTCTTCATATCTTTTGACAATTTTATAAACTCTTTCTCAAGTGATACATTCAATAAAACTTTGTAGAAGCATATTTTCTTTGTTATAAAATTCAACAATTGCGTGTCTTTGATCTCCAATCATGTGTGATCAAAATTGACTCATCTAATGACTATACATCCATACTTGAAGATCAAAATTAAATCCAGCTTTGATCTTAATGCACAGTCCATAGGCCCCAAAATACTGTTCTTTTAATTTTTGTAAACACCTATTGTAATGGGACTTTAGTTTGAATATATTTTTGTTGCATCCTGTCAGGGTTCCCAACACCCTCAGTGTTGAATCAAGAACATCTCACCTAAGACCAAAACGACTCCAAGAAAAAAAATGATCTTCTTTTTATAGAAAAATTGTTTTTTTATCTAGCTGTTTTGGATATTGGACTTGAAAACAGATAAAGAATTTAATGTGGTAGAGACCAAAACAAAATCAAGAGTTTGAAAAGTCAAGACGAGACCAAAACCAATTTTGATAATCATATTATCATTAATGAGTCTACAAATACATGTGGAAAGATACTCTATGCTTGTTGGTATACCATTTAAGTACATAGTTTAAATTATGGTAAAAATAATTTATTTACTACGAGATAAATTATCTCTTTAAACAAAACAAAAAATGCATTTATTTATTTAATAAATGAATGGTCCACAATGAAAATACTTGTTCTTTTTACATACATTAGAGACATTATTTTGTTAAAGTTATATGCATACATTGATAAAAATAAATAAACAAATGAAGTTTGATGCTATAAAAACTCAAGAAAAAGCTGTAATGTAAAAATAAATTTGAGTTAGTATAATTATAATTAAATACTTTTTGATTTATAAAACACTCTGCTGTCGAGTGGATTGTATTGAATTTGCACGTACTCAATTTGGGTAGAAAAATTGAGAAACAAAATATTAATGTTAATTAAACTTTAACTACAGATAGTTTACCAGTTATGTCTGAAAGTAAAAAAGAAGAAGAAAAAAACTTAACCCTCTTATAAAACAAATTCTTAATGTCAGCAATAAAAGTATTCCCTCAAATGAAAATAAAAAAAAAGACAAACAGATAAAAAAATTGCGTTGTTTGATGAAGCATTTAGAGTTACATTTTATAGAAGAAAAAAACAAAAAGAAAAAAAAAACATTCGAAGATGATTGGAATTTTTTTTTATTTATTTATTAAGAAGAAAATTAAAAAAAGTCCTACAGTTAAATACAAGACTCATTACATGAGGTAGCAAATAACTTATGAAGCAGATATATGCATTTAGATACACATTATTTTGGTTGTAAAGAAATGAACAAAAATCAATATTTGAAACAGGTTCTTGACAATTGAGCCTTGAACTCAATTATTTAACTTTAATTACATGCATATATGCATATTAAGTGTGCAATTACCTTTTCAAATGTAAGGAAAATGTAATTCACTTCAATTGCCTCATTAAAGTCAATTGAATAAAATAATCACTCATATACTTCACAAATGTTTCAATAATAGCACCCTTGTTTGTAAGAGCCCCATAGTCTACAATAAATACATATTAACACCCCTGAAAGTGTAATTATATATTTTTATTTTCATATATTTTGCAATGGCAATGTCTTCAGTTGTTATGGGTAAATGAAATAAAAATTAGACACGGTATACCTTAAATGATTTTAACGAATATTTGCGTTTGCTCTTGCATTCACGAATTATTCACATATTAGAAATATTTGTATTCATATTAGCAGTAATTTTTTTCGTTAATTTATACAGTTCTACATCAACATTTGCAGAATGCTCAATGTTGATACTCTCATCTTCAGCATATCCACATTTTTTATAAAAGATTTTTCAATAAGAGCGATGCATTTTCTTTTTTAAATAAAATTAAAAGGGTTTGAGAATTAAACGAATATATTTTTTAGTGTTGAATCTACATTCAAGTACATTTAAGTATGATACTCAATTTCTTTTGCATGACCACCATGGGCATGTTTCCAGAAGTACGCTCTTTGAACCCAGGTTTCTATCATTTTTTTGCATAAATCGACCGAAATTGCAGGAATTTCACGTACAATATTTGCTTTGAGCTCCTTTAGAGTGTCTGGCTGGTTGGTGTAGATTAATGACTCTAAGTTGTCTACTAGAAAGTAGTTGAAAGACGTCAAATCGCATGAGGTAGGCAGTCAATTGACTGGTCCATTTCTGGGAATACCACGTTAACCGAATTTGATCTTCAATAAATCGATTGTATTGTTTGCTGTGTTTGATCGTTGAAATCACATGTCATTTAAGTCCCTACCATCCAATTGGGGCCAAAAATAATTCCGTTACCATGGCTTGATATCGATTTCCATTCACAGTAATGTGACAATTATTATCGTTAACAAAAAAGTGTGGCCCAATAACAACACCAGCATCAAATCCACACCAAACAGTAAGTTTGTGAGGATGCAATGGTGTCTTACGAAGCATATGTGTATTTTTGTCTGATCAATAACCCATATTTTGCATATTAAAAAACCCATTGAACCAAAAAAATAAATTTGCCGCAAGCCTCTTAAAGTTACCACGATCGAACGTGAATTTTGTTAATAAATTTGGATAATTTCAAAGGCTGCTCAAGGTAGTACTGCTCCATGATGATATGTAATAAAAATACGTCATCCCTATTGAAAAACCCTTTATAGTTGCTCGTTAATCACAAGAATGAATCCATCCAGGAGCTCTTATAGAATAAAATCGTCATTTCATTATTCATTACAGCCTTTTACACTTTGAGTAGTCATGTATTTAATTTACTGGTTGTCCTTCGACTCTATCTATCTCTCATAATTGATTACAAGTCAAATTGGATTCGTTTGTGAATAAACAGTTGATAAATTGAGCAAATTGGAGTTATTTATCTATAAACGTACTTATATGAATAGAAAGAGCCTTTCTTAACAACCTTTCACATATAAACATCAAGGTTTTTTATTTGTAGAAGTAAAAAAGAAACCCTTATTTGAAGAAGGAGTATAAAAAAATTAAACGACATACAAGATGGTCAATTTAGTATATTTGTAGAGTATACCTATTAAGAGACACATAAATAAAAAATAAAAGACCTTTCTATTTATATATGTATATATATTTAGTAGTACATTATATTAAACCATGGAACCATTTTGATGAGACTATATTGTATACTTCAGTAATTGTTATACTTAAGAAAAATGAAATGAAAATTATAGTTACGACAAAATTAGGCCTTTAAAGTAGGATTTGACCAATATAACTTGATGAGAGAATTAAATGGACAGATTATTAAAGGCCGTTTGAAAAATAATCACTAATCTGGGTCAATGTTTCCCGAGTATTACATATATTTTTTGTTTCCCTAAAATTAATCAACATTTTTATTATTAAAAAGAATTTTTTTTTTGAAGTAGCTTTAAACTTCCACAAACCATTTATGAAAGTTCCCTTGACTTCCGTTCCTTTTTGTTTATATATATATATATATCATTGGGAATAGTAACTATATATATGTATATGTATATTTATATATAACTGAGACATGAAATATCACTTTTTTACCCTATAACTAAAGCTTTTCATGATTTTTTAAAAGTTATCTGATAACTAAATATCAAAAATTAAAAAATAACTTCCACAAATACCAACTTTTGATGGAATATATGTAAATAGATTCATTCCTAAAAATAAAAGTATTATATGCGACCATAAAACATCATTTAAAAACTTATCAAAGGAAAAATTCCAGGATTTAATAAAATCATACAGATAAACTGTAGTGATTAATAAGGAAAGTTAACTATATCTGTAATACCAATATTGAGCTTCTGTGTGATTCTTTTTGCTGTATTTTCAATAATTGATTTAAAAAAAATAAACTGATTGGTTATAAGGTAATTGAATTTTTCTCTCACAATAGTCATTAGCACCCATAAAAAAATAATTTGTCGATCCGCGTTATTCATGTATCAAATACGTATTTTTATTCTAGGATTAAAAAGAAGAAAACTTGAACAATATTTATTCCTAAAGGAACAACTTTTTTTTTAGAAAAAAAAGACATAATTTTTTCCTTTAAATTTCCTTTTTCTTAGAACATAATTGAGAGTAAAGTAAGATTTTCCAAAAAATATATATATTTTCTGGTACTTTCATGAATGTATTTTTATTGAAAAAAGATAAGGACAAAAATAATTAATTAACTGAATAAATGTAATTATTAACAAACAAATATTGCTAACGCTCATTGATTATTATAATCTGTTTCATACAAACTGAATGCATTATGGATATATTTGTATCCATAATGTGGAGTTAAAATATAATTATAGGAATACAATTGAACTGAAGTTCAGGAAATGTACTTATGTTCTAAAAAAAAAAACAGCAGGAAGTGATTTGAATCTGGGCATATACATATATTTAATGGTTCTACAATTTATCTTTACATTTTCAAATATTATATATAAAATACATTCAACTTTGATTCATCAGCTCCATCAATTCTAAAACTCTAAACTCTACTTCCCAAAAATTTAAATATGTAGTGTAATAAGCTGGGTTGGTGATTTTTTTTTTTTTTTTTTTTGCTTAAGAAAATGATAAAAACCAGATTTTTTTAAAAAAAATCAGGTTTTTACGTTAAGATATTAAAAATATTTAACATTTGATTGTACAAATGAAAACTTTTATAAACTCTTACTAGGAAATCCTGCAACCTTGACCTCTCATATTTAAATAAAATTTATTGGACAGGTCGAAAAGACTAGATTAATGACTCAGAAGAGTAAAAATGCACACTATTGCCAAACAATCGAGAGAAAAAGTCTCAATTTTTTAATGCTTATAGACTAATTACTCCACCAACTAATCAAAGCCATGCACTTCACCCCACTGAGTCAATAAAGAGCTCTCAATCTCGCATACTATGAATTCCTATCAGAAAAGATGCTGTCATCATTCATTGCAGATGCAAAAAAGAGTCGAAGTAAATTACTTCATTCCCAAAAAACTTTGAGACTATTTTTCTTGGTTGTTTGACAATAGTGTACATTTTACTTTTCTTGGTTATTGTATACTGAATTTAATCAGTTCTATGAAGTAAACATTTGAAAAAAGCTCAAATTTTTTTGTTTCGGATCAGTGGTTCTCAACCATTTTCACTCCATTTAAAAAAAATGTAAAAGAGCATTCCTAATAGGCCTTAGTTTAAGAGACGCTGTCTTACATATATGAATATTTTGCTAGTTAATTAATTTCCTCATATAACTATTCAAATCAGTGGCCAATACAATATGTTGCGTCTGAACAGGTGAACAACCTTATATCACACGTCTAAAGCAAAAATATTGTACAAAGTTCTAAAATATTGCGTTTGTACAGTATGTCCCTTGGTCATATGGATAGAACCTGGCGAGTTCGAGCGAAAGACATTGTATCCCTGTTTTGTCCAGATTTGATCAGTTTGGGTTTTGATTAATAAGTCATTTTTTTCAGAACCTTTTTATTAAAACCCAAATTTTACTAGTGAAACGTTTGAAATTTAAAAACAGACCATATTCAAGCAGTTCAATATATCTGTAGAACCAGTTACTGTATTCAAATACATTATGTGTCAAATAGAACATCATCTTCCCAAGCTGAAAGACTGGCCTAAAAAGTACCTAGATCAATGATAATAATTATCTATGAACAGACTTTTTATGGGTGTAAGAGTTAGTCTCCTCTACTCATTAATTACGTTTCGACTATTCAAAGATCAAATCTATTTGAGAAAAATAATTAATCTCATATGAAATGTGAAATTTGAATTCGTTAAAGATGAAATCAGTTAATAATTAAAATACATTCATCAAAGTTTTATCTCCACATTTCCTTTATTAAAAAATAAAATAAAACTTTATCAAAAACTTTTTTTTTAAACTTCCTTTCTTTTTTTATCTTTGGGAAGTAATTTTTTTCACAAAATAAAAGTAATAATAAAGTATTAGATAGTAATTACTTGTTTTTTTAAACTACTATTTCCTAACATATATTATAATCATTTCAACAACTTTCATTAAGAATCATCAAATTTTTAATACCTTTTCAAGTTCAATATGAGAATAAATAATAAAACAACAATATTCAGGAAATTTAACATAAAATAGATTTTATAATTAATGAAAATAAAAAAATGGATTGAGCATAGGACTTTAAGAACCAAGTTTTAAAATTTTGTGATTTGAAAACTCTTCTTCATTCAAAACATCTTCAATCCTAGAGTGGGCCGAAGCATTATGAAGCTGGCCCTCCATATACATCCTTTGCTTTTCTTAAGCATTCACGCACACACTCCATTGCTGTGTCCTTTTTGAAACTTTCTCGTTTCACTTCATGATGAACAAGCCCCAAGGCTAGACCAATATATTCAATAACATGAACATTGGCCCCTTTAGGGACTGCTGTAAATGTATATAGAGCATCTGTTTCCACGTGTTGAACGATCCAATGATCTTGAAATATGGAGATTAAAGTTAGTCTCGTCCATAAACAAAATTGGTAAATTTTGAGACTGATAGAAAAGTAAGCTTTCAACAAAATCGTACGTTTATTCCCATATAGACGTTATTTACAACATCTATGTACATATATATATTTATAAATCTACAATATGAATAAATGAAGACATGTATATAAAGCCCATATATTTTCGTTATACGTATTGTCTATGTATGTAAAAAAAACAAAATCCAATATGTTATTATTTTAATATGAGACATAATTTTTTTCATAGAATTAATAATAAATTATAACTTTTGTTTTTCCTTTACCTAATTTCTACTTATAATGGGTTAATTTATACAACCAGAAAGTATTATTTTTTTTTTGTTGAAGAGGCATGTAATTTTTTATAGTCAATTAACCTCATTATACAAGAAAATAAATAAATTTGAACAAAATATAATTTATATCATATTACATACAAATATAAAAAAAATACATTCTGTCATAAATAAATTGCGATAATTTATTTTTGTATTCAATTTATTTTCTACAACCTTATTTAGAGCAATTGATGAAGATTAACCGCGAATATTTCTTGTTTAATGAATATTTGAAATCATTTGTCTTAAAAAATGTGTATTTTGGTTACATTCGCAAATTCGAGTAAATTTATTCTCTAAGAATACTTTGTACTATGAGCACTCTTGACACTTATCTGCCATGGAAGCTGCTTTTTGAGCTAAGTATTACTGTATATAAGTTCAAGGACTCAAAGGTCATAGATATACAATCATACGTAAAATACGAATCAAAGCAAAGTTTTCTCATACAAAAAACCGAATAAATACATTTCCTTTCATAAAAGTTTTTAATTACTTTCCCATATTATATTATTAATTAATAATTATTAATAGAATTTCTTGAGAAATTAAATCTCTTATTAAAGAAATGAGGAATCTTTAATTATATAAATGTATGTATGTACACATTGATACGTATATGTAAACAACACTTACATACTATAAAGACTTGTGTATTAGTCATTATTGAAACAGTAGATAGGAATTGTAGTTATGAATGATTAGAATTTGGAAAGCTTATGACAAAGGATTTTTATGAAATATGACCGTAATTAGATACAGAAGTACTATGAAACATAAGTTCAGATAAAGTTCATTCCACTGGATTCAATGACAGTAATATGGAATGAGACCAGGACAAAATGTAAGTTTATGTATATTTAATAAATGTTTACAGGCTCAAACACGTTAAATAAAGGAGTTCCACTCTGGCCTAATATATGCATTAATAATGAATGATGACCAAATAATGGAACTTTTCTACAAACAATATACGTTTCTTTTCCCGTTTTTCCTTTTACAGGTACAGGATTAGGAATCGACCTACAAATGTCACATATTATTTATGCAATTTCTAAAATTTTCCATGTTCGCACAAATAAAACAGTCTTTTAGATGCAACATTTTTTTTATGGAACATTTCAAATGTTGTTCACCTTACTTTATAAAGAGTTACAAGGATTTTAGTGATGTGTAAGTCGGTTTGACTTGTGGTTTTCATAATAATTATAAAACATGGAGCTTCATCAAAAATGAGTTCATCATTGTTTACTATTTAAGTCTTTTTTTTTTTTCTTGAATCAAGTTGGGTTACAGTATTTAAAAAAATATAGTGTTGTAGCATTGTTGAGAAATGAATTCTCAATTTCCAAATTACCAAAAGAACAGGAGTCAAAACAAAAAGAATATCCATTCTTTTGAAATATTTGACAACAGCACAATTCACTTCAATAGAGTCTAAAAGGGCCTTTTTAGACTCTAAATCTACTTGTAATCAAATTGAGAATACGTTTAAGCGATCAAAGTATTAATCATTTTTGGTTTTTTAAATCTTATTATCAAAATTTATCATAAGAAAATAATTTTTTGTTTAACAAAAAATTTCTTTGAGTATTTATAAATCAAGTTCGCGTATTCATGACTGAAATTATTACTTCATTAATAAATACAAACCCCCATGACTCCTTCTTTATATGTGTCAAGTCAACGAGAAAGCAAGTTTGTTTACAAAAATTGAAAAGGAGAAAATGCACTTTTCAGTCTTTTTACTTCATAAATATAACGGTCCAATATTTCGGAGTCATTTTAAGACCTATTGCGCACGATTTTTGCTAAAATGTCACTTTATATCGAGAAACAACCAAGGATTGTTGTCTATCTAATAGACCAATCAGATGAATGTTACAACTGCATCTTGAGCCGATATGGTCCCTGAAAGAAACGTTCATCTTTTTTATAGCCCCAGAGATTTATTTAGTGGTAGTTGATTTTTTCCTATAATACAGTTGCAATTATTGGAGTTATTATTTAATTAATCGAAATATACTATATATACAAACAAATGTCTTCAAGAATATGAAGGCAGTTCTAACTTATTTTTGAGTGATTTCAGATAAACTCGGTTTTTTGTTGACTTGACACGTATCTAAACCGGCAATTAATGAATACATATTTAATTGTTATTTAATTTTCCAATTGAGAAAACATGAACTAATTTTGAATCTTAATATTTATTTTTAAAGTATATAAATATTTAAATTTGACTATAGTTGTTGTATACAGACGGGATCCCAGAATTCAAAAAGTGATTTCCAAGGATCCTCCTGGAAGTCAATTACTCAAAAATTGAAAAACCCTGCCGTTTAAGATGTCTAAAGTTTAGAGATTAAAGTTTTTTATTTATATATGTACCTGTATAAATGTTTCTTTATTATTATTATTATTATTTCAGTTTAAGTCAAGAGGAATGTGAGAAAGCCTTACTACCAACGCTGGAGCATGCATCTATGGTACACTCACATCTCCATCACCCAACCTCAGATAAATCCCTTCTTCATTCAGATACCTTTGATCAAACACGCAACGCTATTATTTATATATCAGTAAGTTTTGATTCTCTCTTTTCAAATCAACTAATAATATGTTAATTAAATAGTTAGTTATTTTTTGGAGGACTCATCAAGAAATTACATACTTTGATTGCAAAAGAAATTGCATGGATTTGCATAATAAATCATAATTTTGACAAATGTAAAGAATTGTGCATAATTTGATTGAGGCTCATTAGATGAATTCTTTTGCAAAATGTTTTTTGTGTATGTGTACATATATTAAGAATTTATCAAAATTGCTCTCAAATTAAGATACATATCGTGAAATATTTCTTCGCTCAATTGATAATATATTCGATTTGCAATTTTTTGGCAGTTTGATTATATTAAGAAAAATGACTCATTGTTAAAAAAAGAGAGAAAGATTATATCTACATTTCAATTTAAGATTGATAATTAGCTCTTAATTATGGGGCAGTTATTAGGGGACAATAAAAATAAAGGAACTAAGTGTAAATGTCTAGGAACCAATATACTCAAAAAATACGCTATTACATTTTTAACGTGTTTGCACTTATATATTAATTATTTAGTAATTTTACATATTATTAGCAAAAGTAACAATATTACTTTATTTTATTTTTATTTTCTTGGACTAATGAAGCTGTGAGTAATTGTAAGCTGACAAATTACAACAGCAAAAAGCCCATCTTAAAGTTGCTTGAAACAGAATACCTTTTCAGATCACACAAATTCATATTTTTAAAAGGGAGAAATGTTATGTTATAAAGTTCTCAGGAACAATATTCCTATGAATGTTTGAAAATATGACAAATGATATCTTTGTCACCTTTCAATTATTTTTGCTTTGTTTTTTTGTTTTTTTCAGCTGGTTGTCGTTGTGTATGTGATAGTCGTGATGTGGCTTGTGTCATCCAACTTTCGCGCAACCTTAAATGCCGCTGCAAATAATGCTATTAGAGGTCGCTATCCTCATTTTATTGATAGTGAGGACATAGAGGGTGAGGAGGCTCTATTGGTCGTAAGAGACAATGGAAATGGTCAAGCTTCCTGCTCAACTCTTATGTTATTTGATGAGGAAAAGGAAGGAGTGGAGCCGGTCTGAGAAATCCACGGATTTTTTTTCAAATTCATGTTTATCAAACATATCCGTATATTTGATGTTAAATATCTTCCGGAAGCCACAAAGAATGAAAAAAATTTCCCTTAAAAAACCCCGAAAAACTCAAATGAACTTTTCAATAACTTCAATTCCATATCATTAATGAACATGGGTATACTTTGAAGAATCAAATCCATGAATCAGTACTAAACACCTTTGATTAAGCTTAAATATATACAAAAATTAAAATGGATATTTTGTGAATGCTACCGGAAATGAAAATAATTTCAATTTGTGTTATTTTATTGTTATTTACATACACACCTTTTAACTACATAATTGATGATTAAAATGATGAAATATATTTACTTTTGTATCAATCTCAATTCTATTAAGATTACATTTTCTTAAGAAATAATCATAATTGGGAAACACCTGGTGACATGGACAACAACTGTAGGTTTTCAATTTGCATAATAAGTTATGCCTTGAGTGTTTACTTTACTCATTCCAAAGAGATCAACTCATCTACTCTTTGACCAGGGTACCCATGCAAGAACCAATTTATTTTCTGGTGAAGGAATGAAGTCATTCATAATATCGAATAGTAAAAAAATATAGTCTTTAAAAAAAACAACCTCTTGGTAAATTTTGGATTACAAATACTTCTTTGACGGGGGTGTTTGCTCTTAATCCGAGATAAGTATAAATACCAAGTCTCTGCTCTCTTCAAAAAAGTCAAGTATGAAAGTTCTGACATTAACTAATTACTAATGGCATTATTTCTGCCAACTGTTGATCATATCTTTATTCCTTCCTTTAGTATGCATGGATAATCCTAGTAATCCAAGGTATTACTAATTTTTTATTATTGCTATAATTTATGTTCATAAAAAACGTAAGTAAAATTAATAATGAATATAGCTTTTGATGAATCTGTACAGTGGTAGAAAACAGAGTTTTTTATAAAAAGTCAATCTAAGGCAATTTATACATACTATATAATCAGAATTTTTTGTTGAATATTTGTGTTCTCTTTAGCCAAAATGAACTTTTAATGAAGTCAATCTTATCATTTTTCTCTTCAAAAACTATCTTTTAAATATTTCATAATCATTGATGGTATAATATTTATTTAGGTAATCATGATTAACAGTCGTTGCACGTGGGTAGAATTAGTACAGTTGATCATAACAAATATGATTTATACTAATATTTATATCATATAAAGGTTTAAACTCATATAATTTTGAAAATCATATAAATAAGTATTTACTAAATGTTTTTAAACTTAAAAATCTAGTTCGGGTGGATAATTGGGGATACTTATGTAGCTACTAAAAACAACTCAGATATAAATTGATACAAGAAAGATTTACTTATTTTGTAGAGAGTATTATTATTATTTATGAATAGATAAAAGATATTCCAAAATATGAAAATTATAATTTATTGTTCGTTTTCATTGAAAATCATTTTCATCAGAACACCCTTCCTAAAATGGTATTGTCTTTAAAAACAAAACAAAAATGGAATACCAATGTTACTTAGACTTCCATTGTTCACTTTTGAGAGTTTTACCAAATTAATATATGATTTATTAAAAAAAAAAGTAATTAGAATTTTGTTTTAAAAAATATACTGGGCTATTAAATTCGCTTCTTTTGATATCGCTATCAAGATCGCACAAACGAAAGTTTATATAAAAATAATTACTGATCCGAGTTGTATGACCAAAATTGTCAGAGATGGGGACTCCAGACTCGCGCTCCACTTTGATTTAATTGAACTGCGACTTTAAACTCAACTCGAAATGAACAACTTTAGACTCCTACAAACAAAAAATAATTTGTGAAGAGCAGAAAGATGGAAACTTGTGACTTGAATCGGGTCATGATTTAAAGTCTCATTTAACTTGTAATTCCAAGTAAATCGACTTGAAACTTGACACGTACGCACTTGTAATAGAAAATCCCTTTAAAATAGCATTAATTCTTAAGTACGTTGTGTAGGATAGTTGTTTATAGTTTAATTTTACCCAGAGTATGCTTTTAAGAGCTGGAAAAAAGATTTATTTTCAAGATTACATATATAATTCTTATAATTAAAGTAGGCTTTTTAGCGAGAAGTTCTCATTTAATCGTCTCTTTTTTGTTGGAATTGAATATAAAACATTTTATAGTGTACTTATAATTTGAAGCACAACAACAGCTTCATATCAAATCAAATGAGGTTCATAATATATTTCCATTTATTTCTTCAAGGTTATATTTGTATGATTTTACTTTTATGCACTTTCTAAACAGCATTTGATATATTAAAAACATATTTTGCTCTCTGAGAAAAGATTACAGAGTAGATAATGAGAAAAAGGTGTTTTATTTGATATATTTCAATTAGAGAATATATATTAATAAATGTATTAGCTCATAGACATCAATTACTTTGTCATTAGTATTTTATTCATCAAATGACCATTAACTTGCAATACCATTATTAATGAATAAATACAAACTTAACTACATTTTGAGTAAAAGCTGTAATTACAAAAAAGAAATTATCACTCATTTTAAAACATTTTTTGCTATTTATACCCTTTCTTATATATTACATAAAAGGGATGTATCAAATATTTGCATCAAACGATTATCCACATTTTAAAAATAAGCACATTTGGTAGTCATTTCAGCAATATATGCAATATTTCCACTAATGCAAAACTCTTTACATATTTGATTCCACATTAAACAAAGGCATCATGAGACAGTGAGAGAGATTCAGTGGGTTATGAAAGGTGAACAATTTCCTATGTTCTCCATCTACAAAAGAACTCTGAAATCATCTGACCAGTGATGTATCTCATATTGTCATCGGCAGATTATCTGGATCTTCAAAATATCCCCATTTACAAATTTCTAAAAAATAAGTGTGCATTTAACTGCATTTCTAGATATTAAATACATCACTAATTCATGAATTGCTATACCAATGTATTAGTTATTGATATGTATAAGCTGGCTGATTTGGTTCTGGTATATTGTGAATAATGACGCAAAGTCATATTGACAGTGTAGACTTCATGTCTTTATTGTCTATTTAAAATAACCTAAATATAATAAGATAAATGATGAAAACACTATTTTTTAGATGCGTATACTCATTATTAAATTCGAGTATATACTATAAAAGATATAAAATGATGTATACTTTTGGATAATCTGGTGAAAGGATTTACTTGAGACATATTCTCATAACTTAAATGAAGTAAAATATTAGAATATTTTCAAAAACCAATGCTTTTGTAACCAATCGATTAACTATCAAGTTCAACAATTGACAAATCAAAGTCATTTTCTACATACTTAGCGCTATTTGAAAATAATAACTTAAACCAATTTTTTCAATTATATATATATATATATATTGATTCAAGTATATATTATGTTAATACGTTATATGAATTCTTTGTATCGTGATCATGAAAATAGTGAGACTTAATTCATTTCATTGAGTACATTAGACCAAAAAAAATTATTGTTATGTACAAAATAAAAAAATCTTTACTTTTGATGTCATTGACAAATTGATAGAGACATACATATTTAGAATAATAATGAGAACTTCATTGATGTTATAATAGAGGAGCCCAAATAGATTTAACAAATTTACTCTTCTTTGCAACTTTACTTTATATTTTGACAATATATGTAGAGCAGAAAATCATGTAAGTTTTTTCTAGCAAATTTGCAACAAATACTATACTTATATAGTATGTGGACTTTTAGTTCCAAAAATAAGGTCATTAATGAAAGTGGATAGTTAAGCTACTATGTATGTACATCCAAATATGAAGATTTATTTTGCAAAAAAATAAAAATAAAGATAAAAAATGTAAAAAAAACCAACTTCTTTTTAGTTGTACATTTGTAAATACATAAACTTGATACATACTTTATGTATATGTTTATCGAGAAATCCAACATACAAAAAAAAAAACGAACAAAAAACAGATATTACTCATTACCAAATGGTTTTTTTTCTTTTTTTTTGTAATTACACACAAAAAACTATACAACCATTAACAAGTAAAACAGGTATAAAAAAATATAAAATAATATTTCTAATAACATTGCGTACAAAATGCAATTACGACCCATTTGAATGGGAAAGCAAATATGTATATATATATACACGCACAAACTCAAAAAATATATGAGCACATTATAACTATTACATTATTTTATTTAAAATAACTAATGACCATAATAATAATTAATTATAGACGCAACAATTGACTGAGGAGATAGTTGAACTAATCAAAATTATTATAAGATATGGATTTTAAAGGTACCTTCAAAATTCAGTAAATTGACAATTTAAACATATATTTAAAGTTTTATCTTCTTTTTTTATTATTACTCAAATATGTACATTTTTTTACTTAATACCTTTTTAAAGTTGCATAAATAATCTTTCAAAAGTATTGCTACTCATTTTCACTCAAATGTACTTTTATTGATTCAAAAACAGGTAAATAATTGATTGGCACTCATTTTTGCTGACTATTCCTTTAATTTAGGAAATAAATTTAGCATTAGTAACAGCAAATATTTATGCAATGTCAATACAACGATTTTGATCTTTCATCCAAGACTTGTTTTGTTACTTTATCCTCAAAAATTCATCAAAAATTCCCCTGAATAGTTGAAATTTTTTCCTCCATCCAAATTTTGATGAAGTCGGATCAATATTCTTTAGTTCGTTATTTATAACTTTCATTGAATAATTTTTTACATGTATTAAATCCTTATTCAAATACATTATTTGGGTTTATTTATTATGGCAAGTTCCCACTAAAGAGACGGTAAAATAAAAAATATGTCATATTTAGTATGAAAACTTAGCAGTGGTTTTAAATACGTCCTTTTTTGAAAAAATAATATAAAGAACCATAATAAATTAGAGGTTCTACATTAAGTTATAAACTTGAACAAATTCAAGTTTATAATCATTTTGTTCTTCATATCAAGTTAAAAAACAACAACTTAAAAGTAAATTGGTTTTTTATTCTATGACTGTGGTGTCCAATCTTTTCTGAACCATTGTTTTCATTGAAATACTAAAAAGCTGCAGGCTACCAAAAAAAAGTTAAATATTTTCATGGTCTACTTTTCAGACTATATTCGTCGACCTTTAAAACAATATTAAAATCAAATTTATCTAAAGCTATCTTGTTGGCTACTTTTAATCCTCCCATGGGCACCATTGTTCTATATGGTAGATTACTAATAACATGCACACATATGAATAAGCAAGTGCTTCTTGCATTAAAACTTTATATCTGCATACTAGGACTTCACTGATATGAATTTTTTTTTTTAATTATTTGATTTCGTTTTCATATTTTTTTTAAATTGGATCTTGGTTTTTAGGGAAATTAAAGATCAATAATACTCGACAATTTTAGTTGATTACCAATTAATGTAAAATTGGCTGATTTAATTGGCTCGCTGATCTATAGTCCTACAATATAAATATAGGTGTTAAATTATCTAAAGTAATCCTCGGAAATTCCCATAGAAAATTGTTCATAATAAAATTATGTTGACATTGCTCCATCTAACATTTAAAACTTGTTAGTTCTTAAACGTCCATTTAGCCATTTATCGATATCTGGGAAGTGTGTAGTCATATCCTGGATCTAAATAATTGGCTTATACAAGAAGCTTCTTAATTCATGTATGAAAAAGCTACTCCGACCATCAAAATGCGGTTTAGGAAATAAAAATCATCATTTGATTTACTGTAACTGATTTTGTATACGAATATGTAAATATCAATACCTCATTTTGGTCGGGCTTGATCAGTCTGGATTTCACCATAGCCATTTTAAGGCCCTATTCAAAAAATAAATTAAATACAATATAAAACAATATAATTTTAATTCATCAAGTCCACTCATCTTGCTTCTAGATTCGTCCAGATTCAAACATTTCGACATATCTGCAGTATATTTTAAGGCTGTTTGGGGAGTTTCTATACCTTCCATAGGTACTTCCATCATTACTTCTCCAAATTATTGGATGTACATGAAGCGTTATTTATTTATAGTAAACCTTACAAAATTATATTTACTTGCGGTCAAACCAAGTTTTAATTCCATCTTACTTAAAAAAATACAATAATTCTTAGTTTGAAAGTCATAGAGTAAAGACCTGGAATCAAGGGCTCATTTTAATATTGCTACATATTGCTATATATGCATTTGATGTTCTGATACAAAAATCTTGTATACTTTACACCTCTCATGAACAAAAAAAAAACAAGCACCTTATAAGTCAATGCGGTATATTTAAAGCCATATCTCAATTAAAATTTACTATATATTTACTCTATTCGCTTTAAGTAACCTCGACAAGAATTGGTAGTAAAGGGATTCCCCTTAATCCCCTCAAACCCCTGATCCAATGGCTTTTATTGAGATTATTGGTGTCAAATTTTCTTCATATTGTGATAATTAGATATAATGAGTTAGGGAGTTGCCTTCACTAACTCATAGTAAACATGAAGTGCAGATATTGTGTAACTAGACACGTATAATATTTAAATATGTCTTTGTAGATTAAATAAAAAAACTCCCCTATAATGTACATATAATTAAAGACTCTTTTTATGTATGTATTTTCCTTGTATCAATTAGCAAATATATATATATATATATATATATATATATATATATATAAAGTATGAGTAATATCAAAGATAGGTACGTACAAAAATGTAAAGTAGAACTTCTCTTGAATCTCTTTTCCATTCATTATTATGCATGTATTTTTTTTTTAAAAAAAAGAAGTAAATCTAATCCAATGGATTTATAACTTTGTGAACAATATGTGCATTTTTAAAAAAAAAAAGACACACAAAAAAAAGCCTGCCTTTTTTAAAAGATTAAAGTATTATATAAAATTAACAAGAACAAAAAATGTTGTTTTCGAGTTCCTTTAATTCAACATTAAATAAGTTTTTTTTTTTTTGTTGCTTTTAATTTTAAATCCTGAATTAATGAGATGAGAAAAAAAAAGTTGTGTCTCCTTTTAATGAAAGGCATACAAAAAAAATCAGAAATGAGTAGATATCTGTTATTTATAGTTATGTATATAATTATACAAAGGTGATCAGATAAATTGTAAATTGAGTAACAAATAAGTTTCAATAGCAACTCAGATCATTTAAATGCAATTGTTTTATGTTTTTAAGAGACTTTAAGGACCTCGATCTTCGAGCTTGTAGTTGTTCTGAGGCTTTGACATGCATAAATAAATACTATAAAGGTAACAGCAGTGTTTTAGGCTATGGTTTTTTTTATTAGGGTGGGGATTTAAAGAAATACAAATAAGACTGTCACATTTTGAAACTAATTTTTTGTATTACACTATGGTTTTTTTCTGCTAGATGATGCTAAAATTCAGATTACGCATGCCATAGTCTGCCATTTGACACACAAAACTTCCCTCTTTTATTGCTTCAAGTATACAAAAAAACGTCATTTGAAGCAACATAAATATACTTTTAACATTTTTTAGACACCTTATATTTTGGAAGTTAGGGTGTAGTGTTTTTTGGGTTTTTAGGGGGTAAATCGATACATTGCAATGCTTAGATCACAATATTTGGCGCATATGTATCATTAAAATAAAAATGGTTCAAGACTCATTTTGAGCGGAAAATGCCATTTTTTTTCCTCTTTAAAGAACATCTTCTTTTACAAAAAAGGCAGGACAGTTCAGATATTTGATAGATTTCAATATGGTTTTTTTTTACAGAAAGATCATAGTTTTTAGAAATAATTTAGGAAAAAACTATATTTCTCTCTTGTGACATGCAAAAATATTAGTAATGACTTGGGCGTTTATGCAAAAGGATCTCCAAATTTTAAACATGGGTTAATCTTGTCAAGGAAAAAAAATCAAGAAAAATAAGTAGGGCAAGTAATCTAAAAGGGTAAAATTAGGGCATTTTTTTAATCATAAAAATATGTAAAAGAAATTCAGAGTCGTTTTATTTAGCCAACTAAGATATAAACTACTTTGTATTTTATTGATATCTGTTATTGTTTTTTACTTTGATTCACAATATTAGATTTTTGAACGTTGATTGGTTTAATTCAAAAAACAACAAAAAAAAATCCTCTTTATCAGCTGTGAACAATTCCCTACTTCTTTATAAATGAAGAATAATTCCACATTTAGGAGATTATCATATCCTAACTACTGATTTTGTGAGGGTTTTTCCCTTCCTTTTGGAAGAAAAAAAGGTTGCGAAATAGAATAACGGCATTACTTTTTATCTCCATTCCAAATAAATATCAAAAAATCGCACACAAAGTGCTCCACTATCCGAGCTGTGACTCTACCTAAACATATGTAAATTTTAATAAATTTACTCACTTTCCTTACTTTCCATACTTTAATTTCCTTTGCTGGAAGAGTAGTAGAAAAATAGCAAAATCCGCATTTCCTGCTTCTTTGCTTTCTCCTATTTTAAAAACTAAGTTAAATTTGTGATAACTATTTTACACCCTTGAACACATAAGGTTGTTGATATATAACATATTGTATATTTAAAGTTAGTCTTTTAAGAAGCTTAGAAGGGGTGTCAAAATTCTACATGGATTTTCACATAATGCACACAACCATTTTAGTAATGATATAAATCAACACGGCATGACTGGACCCAACAAAATAATTCTATATACGTTCAGTTAATATACTGATGTTTTTTTTTTGGGTTTTTTTTTTTACATAAAGTCATAAATGTCTTGGATATGGGCCCTATAAATCATTGAATTAAGTATAGCCATTATTTTTACTAAAAATAATAATACAGTTTTATATGTTGGTGCGACACTCTAATTTCTACGTTATCATATCTACCTATACATTATACATAAAGGTGTAATTTATTTGATAAACTTTAACAAACAAGGATCGTTATAATCTATTTCATACCTCATTAGCTCAATATAATAAACGACTTATGTTCATTAGACAGTTATATCACTTTTTCAATAACTTTTAATTAGTATATACGTATATATATATATATACGTTTATAAATATGTGATAAAAATATCAAATATTTGGCATTCCTATGCAACAAATCATATTTTTATTTTCTGCTATTACATTCATGAACATTTTCTTATAATCGGATTTCTTTATTATGAAATGTATTTTCATGTTGATGAAAGAGTATTGATTCTCAATTTTGTTATTAATCAAAAAGTATTTTTTGATTAAATTTCTTTTTATAGTTTTTTAGCTTTTTTTCATTTAATAGTTATTCAACCACAAGTTTGTTGTTTGTTTTTTTCCCCTTTAATGATAAAAAAATTATAAAATTATGTTTATCAATAATTTAATTTATATATATATTGTTTTAACTTTCGTTAGTGAATATAGCGGTGTTTTAATGTTGTAATATTTTGAATCAATTCTGAGATTGCCCAAAAAGATGTGTAATAATGATATTGTCATATGAAAAAATCAATTTGAATTTGTACAAATTCAATAATTACACTTTGCAAATGGTTGTGAAATGGAGCTACCACGAATACATACATATAGGTACTTTTGAATTGAAACATAAAATTTCTCGAAGCGAGGCTCAAAAAACTTATTTTGATTTCAAATTAAAAGGCAATAACGTACACTTACAGAATTACATAAAACTTAATTATTATATTGTCAAATTGATTTATTTTCTAAATTAAACTTTGTAGATATCCACTCTGTTCTGTGATATATTTTTCACATTCATATAAAAAATATTTGAGATGTGATTAATTCTCAATGGAAGGCTTTAACAATGTTTCAATTCCAAACTAATACTTAAAAATAACTTTGACATATTCAATTATGGAATTGTATAGACTGAAGAATGCTAGAATCGAAATTGACAAGCTTCAATATAAATAAATATACTGACATATTATAAATGAAGCGTTACTCATTTTATTAAAAAACTATTAATTGAAAAACTCAATTACTTACAAAATAATAATTGATATTCACAAATCGATTGAATTCTTTGATATTCTACATTTTACAGTCTTTAATAAACATATTTATTTATGAGACAGGAAAAATAATTTCTTCTTTGTACTGGGTGTTAGGCTCAAAATATCTTGCCAAATAAAGATGAATAATGATCAAATTATCAAATTAAAAGTTCAAAGTTGGAAAATATACGCAAACGCTATATACGCTACATGTAATTAAACTGATAATTCAATTAATCAAAAAATGCAATGACATTGAAATCATGTAAGAAATAAAAAAAAAAAAATATCTAGTGATTAATTGTTTTACAAGTGTTACAAAACGAATAGTGGTGATATTCCCAATTCATATTCATTTTTTTTACATACGAGGAGTTAGTGGCTACAAGGAAATTCATTTATAAATATATTTCTAGCATTGAGTATATTTAACTCACACTTGATTGCCACTTCTTAATAAAACAAATCAGAGCATAAATAAGTGGCTATTGAGGAGAAAATCTCCTCATTCGTTTTCTTAGACATATTGAAATTTATTATCAAGGTAGATCAAGAAAACTAAATATAGAAAAAAGATAAGATCTTTTAACTCAAAAATGTTTGAAGGATAAGAATTCAAGAACTGATAATTAAGGAGTTGATTATTTTTTTTATTCTTTAATTAAGCAATTTTTTAGTGGTTTAAGGAAAGTATATATATATTATTTGTATAATAGTTAGAGATGTTGATTTTAGTCTAAAAAAATTATATTCAATTTTTGTTGTTGCTACCTTCTTTTTCAAATGATACTTTCCTTCCCTCCACATTTCATTAAAAGATTATTTCCGGAGTGGACTAGTAATAAAAAGTATTGATAATTATATAATATGTATATTTTACAAATCGATAAAAATACAATATAATCAGAAAAATTGCTTAATTAATTACAACATGTGACTTGTTGGGAGGCAATTATTAAGTCATTCCATCCACTCAGGGATTTTAAATGAAGAAATTCTTCCTTAAAGAGAAGGATAACCCTCAATGACGTTTGTATTTCATGATATAATTCGTAATATATGTGTTTTCAAGTGTCAACTGCCAAAAATAATAGTCAACTTTGAGGGCTAAAATTGACATCACTAAGTAATAATTTATGATCAAAGGAAATAAGTAACACCAAAATTAGTATATGTATATATATATATATTCGTTTATTTCAAGTTTTTTTTGATTTTTATGATTGACCAATGGAGTTGAAAGGCCCATCGTCTAAACGAAAAAAGTTCTTAACAGTCGTAAATATTTCTTTATCAAATCCAACGATATATCATTATCTTCTGAGTGAATGCCAAAAGTAGCATGAGAGAAAGGGCTTAGCGAGATCGAACAAACTCGCCATATAATACTTTTGGGTGCCT
The DNA here is from genome assembly GCA_963680855.1 of Lepeophtheirus nordmannii. Taxonomy (NCBI): domain Eukaryota; kingdom Metazoa; phylum Arthropoda; class Copepoda; order Siphonostomatoida; family Caligidae; genus Lepeophtheirus; species Lepeophtheirus nordmannii. The sequence goes on from OY804520.1 coordinate 28,469,906, forward strand.
GTAGCGCTCAACCAATCTCCTGTACTTAAAATCATCATCATCTTCTTCTTCTTCGTCCCTAACCGGAGATGGGATGTCTTCCTCTTCTTCGTAATCACTATCATCGAGTTCATCAAAAAATATAATAAGATTCGGATCTGGACAAAGGAGTGACGAATCTCTCGAATTTATTTCGGCAATTTGAGCCAAGGATTCTGCATCTTCGTAATACACGGAATAAATGTCACTCACATAGAATGAAATATCGTTAACACTGATATTCTCAGAAGGTCCATGGACCATTCCCTCGGTATTAAAGTCCTCTTCACCACCGGCACCATGATTTGAAGATACAAAAAGGGATCTAAGTTGAACCATGATGAGGTCCAAAGACACATCTGAATCCTTTTGGTCCGACATTACTTAGAGCGATGATGATGTTTCTACTTTAAAGGATTTTTTACGACTGAGGAAATGTACGAAAGCTCATGATTGTTTTTGGCTGTGTTTTTTTGTTTTTTTGATTAATTGGCTACATATATTTGAAACAAAATGAAAGAAAGAAAGAATCGGCGATTCCCTTGAGCCAAGGAAACCAAAGGAGACGACAGCCTATGTATACATTTAAGATGCAACAAGGTTTTCATTGCCTTATTTTTTGAAAATCTGAAATATAGTTCGTCACTACAAAATGTCACAAATTCATTTGATTGCAGAATATTATTTATCAAATCAATATAAAGTACTGTGGTCAGGGCCACCGTAACCAATATCAAGGCATTGATGAAGTTGAGAACAAGATGGAAGGATTGAAATCAAGTGAAATAAAACCATCCTTTCAATTTTGAGCAAATTACTTTGATCTTTGTAATGATATCGAGACTAAGAATTTGAGGGATCGCGGGAAAAACGAGGGTATAGGTGGAATTTGCTGGAGATGGAGGGGGGGGGAGGGTTGAAGGACCCTACCAATCTACAAAATTTAATACATAATAAATCTAATATGAATGCACCTATATATTTTAGGAAATTGGGCCCTTCCTAGTACAAATTTCAAATTCCACCTATGAACCATTCCCTCAAATATTGGTATTAAACCAAGACTGATCTTGAGAAACATATCTATGTACTAACATCAAAAAAAATTCTATAAGTATAGTAGATCAATATTGCTCTCCTCTGACCTTACATTAGGCATATTAAAATATTTTATCCCTTTTAGCTAAAAATTAAAAGCTAATCAACTCATAAATAGCTGTCAAACTCTATTAAGACCTAATAAAAATTCATAGTATATTAAAATGTTTTTATACGTCTTAGACGATCATTGAAAATCTTACTTCTACTGCATATACTTTTATAGTACTATTTACATATATAAGGTCATTTTAATGTACATATTTGTGACTTAAAATATTATGAACAAGAGTCAAAGTTCCATACACCGATTTAAAACTTTGCTCATAGCAATTGAATGCATTTTTTATTTCATAAAATTTTTGCTAAGTTTTGCTCTAAAATTATAGCTTAATTATTTCATTAGAAATGATATAAAGAAAATAATTATAATTATAATAAAATCCGTGTGCCCTGTATGCTTATAAAATTATACTCGTGTTATGAGATGGAAAATTTGTAGAGCACGATTACATGGCGTGTTATTGTCAAATGGTACCCCTGTTTCAATAAATATATTCAAGAGAAAGCAAAAGGGCATCTTACCGTTAAATGATTGAGTAGTTGGGATGCTACAATATAGGAATAGTGTTCCTAATTCCCAGAGTTAGAAATGTAACTCCTGTAGAGCGCAAAGAAAAGGCGGGAAGGAGCTTATGGTACTATTGACTTACAAGACACTTAGTTCACATCAACTATTACGTGATGCAAGGATAACTTTTATATTTAAAAATAGCATTAATTCAAGGACTATATTGTAGTTGTACTTAGACTATAATTTTACTATGCCTTTTGAATCAAATTTATATACGACAAATATAGGCTGGAACTTTTTAAATAAAAGCTTGAATTTATGTTCATTCCTTATTAGCTCGAACATAAATTCAAACTATACTTTTTCAAGCTCAATATGGGAATAAACAAGTTCAAGTTCAGTGTATTTATTCCCATATTGAATTTGCTTATTCTCATACTGACCTTGCTTCTTCCCATATTGAACTTGAAAAGGTATAGAACTCAATGCCAATCCTTTTGCATTGATCATCAAATTTGTTTTTATATTAATTAATTAATTAAAATAAATTGTAAAATTCGTAAAATTTAATCCTTTTTCTGCAAAAATGTAATTTTGCATAATGACTTTTTTGTTGTAAAAGAAAACTCTATTTTCATAAATATACTCCCCCCCCCCCTCCCAAATTTGGTTTTATATTATAGTACCACATATGATGAAAAAATAAAATAATTTAAATAAATTATACATTAAATTATGCAGTTTAATATTTCTTATTTTCTGAAGTAAGAAAAAAAAATCTTTTTTATCATACTTTATTTAAATTTTCTTATTTAGTAAAAATATAAAAAATTGTTAATTAGTTTTGTATGAATAAAAAAATAAAAGAAGTTTTTAATTTCATTGTCCATAGGTAAAAATATGATGGTTTTATAAACTATAAAATGATAAATTAAGTAGTTGGGTCTTACGAATAATTATTATTTTTTCAATAGTTTATTCTGTGAAGTGTACAAATTCAAGTTTTAGCATCTAAATTTAAGATTCATTAAAGATAAAATTTAAAAGCTTATAGTTCAGGGAGTTGTATGGCCTAGAACGTTTGAAGAGCCTAAAGAAACAGATTGATATAACAAGATATACATTTTACATAGATCAAGGGTTCACACTTTTAAAAGGATATTTTGAGCTCAATAAAATAAATATATCAAAATTTTTAATCATATTTTGATAAGAAATCAACGAATAAAATACCCGGTTTTTTTGGATAAACTAGTGTCTAAAAATAGGTATATAACTATTTAATTTACAGATATTATTGATAAAATAGCATTGAAAGAGTATCCATGTTGATTACTTTGTAGATATAATATTATTTGTATAAATAATTATATAATATTAAATAGAGGTTTTTGGAAAATTTGCTATGGTAAAATAAAAGGATTTTAAAATACATCCATAAATTTCAATAACTTTGTTACTGAGCATTTTATGTTAATACTCTTTGATTATAATATTTTGATATCTTAATATTGAGATCTGAGAAAAATGTATTTTGTAATAGGATAGAACAGTAGTAAATACATTTTTATATCCTGGTAATTATATGTTACTCTTGAAAAAAAAAACTAACTATCTCGGAAATAAAAGTGTTAGCACATTTATAGCACAACACAAATAATATTTTAGATGTCATATCTATTTCTAATTCTAGGTAGTTGATGGACTAACCATGAAGTTGTAATTAGTTGGTAGGTATGCATCAGATTTAATTTTTAAGGGCTTTCAATTTTTTGATAATTTTCATTCTTTCTTTTAGATTTGTGTCAGCTTTTGAGTAAGACAAAAAATCACAAATCCACATGAAAATAAATATATATTTCCTTCAAAATTTAATGATTTCCTCAGAAAGGTGTTTTATTTAATTAGAGACTATTCAACTCATGATAATGTACATTTTCAGAAAAATTATATTTCTTTAAGGTTTTCCTCATGAATGAATATTGCTTCGGTTTTTAATTTTGCTTAGAATTAGAAATGAAGCTTCATTTATTTATTTTGTCTTTTGTAATTTTTACTACAATTTTTTTTTCTGAAGTGTTTAGGTGAAGAAATTTCCAATTATGAAACTCAGCAAATAATAAAGCCAAATTATGATAAAACTACATATATTTTCCATAAATATGGGTTTTCCTACGTGTTTCAAATGCTCAATTTTTTCTACCTTTCTCCATAGCTTAAAATCACAAACATAAGAAATTTTGTAATTTTGTATAATTTAAATTAGCCATGACATACTTTTCTTCAGACATCATGTTTCCGACAATAATGATGATGTTAGCCAAGAATTTGTACTGTCCTTTATAAGTAAGACAGTGGTGACTATCCACGACCCACATGCAATATCTAGACCTCGAAATGTTTTCATCTGACCCTTCAACAATAAACACTTTTATACATATAAAGGGTAAAATTATTTGTTAATTGAGTATCTTTCATGAAGCCAGTGTGCCTTTAACCTTGAGCCTCTGTATCCCCTTCCTCATATTGACAAAGAAGTTTTCCATTTTTTATATTAAGAATACAGCTTGAGCTTCTGCATGCCTTATGTGGCGGGTCCCACAGTATGAAAAGCCTTCAAAATAACTCAGACTATATTTGACAAAGCAGTTTGTGTTTTAAAAAATATAACACCTTATAATATTTGGAGAAAGAATAGTTTATAAATTACATCCTTTTGTAAAAATTATAAGGCATTAAGTGATTGGAGCAATGTTATAAAATTCTATATCTTATTTTTATATTAAATAGTTATAAGGAACACATCAAGCTATTACAAATATCAACGGCACAGTAACATAACTTTTTGGAATAATAAAATTATACTTTTGACGTCATGGGATAAACAAAATTATTAAATAAGTCACCAAGGAATAACTTCGATAGCAATAACGATCATATTTATTGCATGGCTATTTTTTGAAAAAATTCATGCGACTTAATTTTCTAAATCTGGTCATCTAATAAATTAGAAAGTGAAAAAGGTGCAGACACACTTATATAAAGTGTTTATAATTATATTTCTATATAATTATTTTTATTATATCTATATATATTAAGAGTTCTTCAATTAGAGCGACACATTTTCTTTTTTAAATATAATTAAAAGGGGTTTGAGATATAAATGAATTTCTTTTTTAGTGCATGTTTGCAGAAGTTCAATCGTTGAACACAGTTTTCTATCACTTTTTCGCATAAATCGAACAAAATTAGAGGAATTTGTCGTTCAATATTTGCTTTGAGCACCTCATGTGTTGTTGGCTTGTTTGTGTAGACCAATGACTTTTCATTGGCCCATAGAAAATAGTCCAAAGGCGTTAAATCGCAATAGCGAGGCGGCCAATTGACTGGTTCATTTCCGGAAATAACACGTTCACCGAATTTACTCTTTAAAAAATCTATTGTATTATTTGCTGTGTGGCAAGTAGCACCTTGTCGAACCCCATGCTATTTAAGTCCATACTATCCAATTAGGGAAAAATAAATCCTTATCATGGCTCGATATCAATTTTCATTCACACTAAAGTGGCAATTAGTATCATACACCGGCATGAAATCCACACCAAACAGTATGTTTTTCGGAATGCAATGTTGTTTCATGAAGTGTATTTTTGCCTGACCAATAAAACATATATATATATATATATAATTTTCAAATTGTTCAAGAGCCCAGTTGACGAATTGTCGACGCTTCAAATTGTCAAGCACTTTAGTTCTTGTGTCAATTTTATTTTGTATGGATGTAAATCAGCATTTTTTTTTGCAAAATACGCTACAATGAGTTCACAAAAATGCCCAATTCTTGACAACGATCTGTAAGATACTGATTTGTGTCTTATTTAATTAATGCTGTAGTTGAACATTATGTAGTGAATATTTAGATTCAAATATTTTCACTAGACGTTCAATTGTTGGACGGGTCGGACGATTACGTGGACTATATATTTGCTGCAAACCTCTTAAAGTTGCCACGGCCGAACGTTAATTTTGATAATAAATTTGGATAATTTGCAAACGCTGCTCAAGGTTATAATGCTCCATGAGGATTTGTAAGCTATTTGTGATTTGAAATGTAAACAAAACAAAAAAAAATATGACGTAGTTCGCCGTCCCTAATAAAATAAAAATCCGTCATCCCTATAGAAAAACCTTTTATATATATGTATATAATTATGTCAGCTCTTCCATCTTCTGATCAGTGACTTGACTACATAGTTAAGTGGTGACTTTACATTAAATCTGCATATGCAGTGAATATCCTCACTATTTATAAAATAATGAATAGACCAACACTTATACAATATACGTAATTGGTCAATATGTATATTTTCGGGTCTTTTTTCTTCATCTCTTTAAAAAGAAAGGTTTAGAGATACAATGAAAATTGTTTTGAAGATCAAATTTGTACGCCAATTTCGGCATTTAGACTTATGGTTTTGGAATGACTCAATGAGAATATCTCTTTTTTAACAGTCCTGTGACAACTAGAGAAGTGAAAATAATTAAAATCTTGGTATGCTTTAAAAAAATCACAAAGTAATGTCATATACATATGTAGAAACTCATAGATATGAAGTTTGAATCTTCAAAATAGGAAGGAATAATGAATAAAAAAGTAAATACTTCGCATATTGTATACTGACATATTTTTTTGATAAATTTATGGTCAATTTATATACATATTTCTGCTGATGACATTCAAACATTCAAAATAAGATAAGTTAAAATAATTTATGTATGTTAAAAAAAAAAAGAAGCAAGATGAATCGATAAATTATCTTATAAAAATAATTAAAATGAGATTGGAAAAATGAAGTCTTTGGAAATAATATTTCCAATCATAGAAAGTTGAGAGGAAAATCCTCATTCTCCCTATTTGTAAACACAATACTTAGAATATTGGGTAATGAAATAACTTTTCACGTAAAACTACGTGTCTAAATAAAATATTATTTAAAAAATACAATTATTTAAAAACTCACTTTATCAAGAACCAAGGAATGATACTAAAATGAGCGTTCCTACTTTCACATATCAAATTATATATAACTTTTTGGAGATTTGTGTTTTTATTTATCATTAAGCAGTAACTTTTTAAAGATTTTTTGACTTCACATTAAACTTTTTATGTACTATAATACATCAATCATCCTTCTTTCTTTTTTCATACAGTAGGAAGTTTAGAGAGCTTTTTGTAAAAAAAAAAATAGAAAAATAAATAAAAATAGTGTGTCATATAGATTATATTTACAATTTTTATTTTTGAAAAGTATAAAAATACCCTCCTCCCTATATGTCATTTACACTTTTCACATCTAAGTAAGGAAATGACACTTCTATCAAAGTTTTAGCTTAGAGTATGTCCTATAACATTATGAGTTTCCTCATTAGCTTGCAGTATAGTTTAATATATGTACAATTCAGAACCCCTTATTTTTTTTAATGAAAATGTTGTACGTAGAAATGTAATAAGCAAACCATTGGCTCTAATAATGATATTTGAGACACATTAACTAACTATAAAAGTAATTGAAGTTATTGTTAGAGGAGCAAATCATTTGTTTTTCCGTTAAATCGTTGTCATTGTTTTTACAAATGAAATACCTAGAGAAAGTTGAAACCCTGGTTTTTTACCAATTAACATAGACAAAAACAATAGTTCATACCTGATTAAATGACTGGAAACTATTTGAGATACACATTTATGCATGGAAAGTGTATTGCAGAACCATTCTTTCGTATTTGAAACCAGGGAAAAAGACCATTCCATTTTCCTTAGCACATTTGACGCTTATTTTTAAAGAAATAAAAAGTAAAACACAATTTTTTTATCAGCATATCAAGAATGACTATGTCTTTTTCAAGTTTTGATCCATTGATTGTCTTTTTATGTACATGTTGAGTAAGGGGTGGTGTCTCGGATGGGTAGCAAATTCCCTTACTAAAGTCATTCTCGAATAGTACATATAGTCCAACAGTTTGAAAAACTGATGTACATACATAATTATCAAATTCGAGCCTTTTTTTTGTTCTCTTTTTTTGAAGAAAAGATGGGAAATGCAATGTAGCTAAAGAAATTATCACTCTCAGTTACTAGACTAAATGAGACTTTTTATTGCAGAGTTAGTTTTCTTTATTAAAACATGCAAATATAAAGGATTTGTTTCTAGATCCCATAGAGATATACAATGAAATAAATATGATATTAACAGTCATAAAATATTCATTGTGATATCGACCTTGAAATTCCCATATCGGAGTTTTTCTAACGAAATATTTCTTCCTATCTTTTCTCGTGAATCCTATAAAAATAATTAAGATATGTAAGTATCATCTTTTTAAGAAGGGAAGAAAGTAAATTCTTGCGGAAATATTGAATAACGCATTATCTTAATTATATGTATGTATACTTTTTAAATACATACAATATATGTATATGTAAATATTAATCCCTTTCCACGATGGTTTTTCTCTCCCTATGTGAAATAAGAATATTTATTTTTATTATATTACATCCGTTTTTCGTGCGTGCATAGTGCATTTAGCAAAAGTTAAAATATTGATTTATCTAAAGTAATTTTATATTTTTGAGAATGTAATAAATAATGGATAATATTTTTTGCCAAATTATTATCCTCAAATGATACAAAATATTACACCTAAAGTATTTTGCTTATACTATATAAATTACAGCACTGTTGAATATGATGATCACATTTGAAATTTCAGTATGTATTGTTTTCATATATCAAATCATTATTTATCCATCGAAGATCCAAAGTGTTTTCAAAAGTAAATAGTTATTCCAGGTTCTATTGCAATTATTTTTTACTATAGTATATATATATATATGATTATGATGACTGAATGCTTTGTCGTATATCTCACTCAACCTCTTCAACATATGTAAAAAAAATTCTTTCTCTTTTGGAATCGGTTTATTGTTAGAAAATTATGCACTCAAATATTATATTAAAGTAGAGACATTCATGGTAGTAATACATAGAATATCAAAAACTGCAGTTATTAGCAATGAAAAATTATGTGTTTTTATTTAGATAAATCATAAACAATTCTCGAAATCTAACGTAATAGCCATCCAATGGAATCATTTTAGTTAAATGAAGTCATTAATTTTTAAAAGCTTATTTTCCTCCCCAATCTTAGTCAATATTTTTGTACGTTTTTGTGGATATAATCAATGCTTTTTTTAAGGCCGTCCTATATTTTTTTTATTACATATATCCATATTTGCAGATATTGTGGTATAATCATGTGAAGTAAATATAATTTGTATGGTAAACGATGTGACTAGATGCAATAAAGTCAGTCAGGGAAGGAACAAAAAATATAGAAAAGAGATGATTTTGTGATGATGTATCGTACATTTAAAAAAGCAGTTATCAGGTGTGAATATGTGTATTAACATTTGAAATATTCGGATGGCAATATCCAAATGTATAAATCTGTGGCAAATGTTGACACAAATATTTGTAAAATGCAGATGCAAATCCAAGTATTCAATACATTACTCATTTGTTTTGGGCTTTGCATACTCACCTTTAGCCACTAGTTGATATAAGTTGGTAAATATAGACGAGTGTGTTTTTTCTTGAGTTATGCAAAAAAAAAAAACATTACCCGTCATAACTTTAAGCATAATTACTATGACAAACAAGAGCAGAACCATTTCAAATAATAAAAAGGCACTTTCATATCTATCATATAGTAATATCAAATCCATATAAGATATTTTCATGTGAAAAAAAAAAGTGCAGGGAAATATTTAAATGAGATGCTCTTTGAAATATTTAGAGGTCGTTTCTAATAACAAACAAAACATTTAAAAATTCATAAGTATTTACATTTCATTTGTACTCGTGGAAGAATATTCACATCTGTATTCAAGCATTAGACATGCAAGCATCTATTCTACAAGCATGTAATACTAGACTGTCCCGTTTTCAGGGTCCATCCGTTATTTTGACTGCACCAAAGGATTTTCTTGATTGCCATTGATGAAAAAGAAAAAAAGAGAATAGAAGAGTTTTAGTCTTCAAAGGCCACTTTTGGCACCTCTCAAGCTCTTTCAAGTTTGAAAAATGACCTTTTTTGTACGAAAATTAGCTGTACCTATTATTTACTTATTATACGTAAGATATTTATTATTGATGTTTTTTTGTAGCATTTCAAAAATATTTTGAGTAAATTTACATTCTAGTGGACTCAAATGACTCCTGAGATCCTGATTCTTTGTGAGAGTGAACGATATTGCTACATTTTCAAAATCTTTACCTACTGGTATTTTTATTTCAAATCGAATATATTTTATCAATTTTATCGATACTAAGAATATTGAGGCCTTATTGATCTGCAATATCTTTCATTGTCTTGAAGAATTAGGATGCTAAGAGTCGTTTGAGTCCCCTAAAATGTAAATTCAAATAATATATTTTGAAAATATTACAACAAATATTTGTCATAAATATCTTGCATATAATAAGTAAATTGTAGGTATAATAATCTCGGTACATTTTGCACTTTGAATCATTTTAGCTGAAGTTGTAGTTTAGATGCATTAGTACACTAAAATATTTAATATTAGCAAGAGGTTACAAACTAAGGTTTGTATTATTATGAAAAAATAGTTTTTCAAAATAAATGTCAAAAATTAACAGAAAAATGTACCATAAAATTACAACTAATGCAAGGTTTGATTTGAAATTTACCCACAGTGTAGATGTAACAAATTGAAACAAATAGCTATAAAATTTAAAAAAATGAACTCACAATTTTAGGGTAGTTTTTTTTAAAGAAAAACCTGTAAACACTAATTTTTGTTTTATAAACTTCATGTAAAGCTAATTGGCTTACGATATCAAAAACTGCATCTGTACAGTCCCTATTGCATATAAAGCCAATAAGTATTATCAATTGTAACATTATATAAAAAATAAATTTAAAGAATAGGTGGTCAAACAATAGCAATTTACTATTCACAATTTTAAAAAATCAAAATAAGTTTAGATTTTAATATAAAAGGATTTATAAAGGATCCAAAAATGAAATATTGATAGACTTCAACTTATAAAGAGTCAAAATTATAATTTTTTGAGGTTGAGAGATTAAAAATTGAAGCGACTCAAAACAAAACAAAAATATCGATTCGACCTTCTTACAAATTGAGTCAAGTCATCACAACACCTGCTCCCCTCCCCAAAAAAGGTTGTCTCTATAAATAGAAATTGTAAAAAATTTCTTACATACACACAAAAAAATATGAAGATGATGTAGGTGGGTGTAAAATTATAAAACCCTATCTTTGTGAGATTAAACTATGGAACTAAATCTTAAATATACCTAAGTATGTATTTACGTGCTATCTATAAATAGAGTAATGTGTTTGACACTCTTATTTAAAATAATTTTTGAAAATCCGGGGATTAAAGTTTTTAATATACGTATAATTTGGTAAAAGGCTAGGAATATATATATATATATATATGTATATAAGTATGTACATACAATATTTGCATGTAATAAATTGGATTATATTTTAATAATTATGCAAATTCAAGCTATTTACCGATTAAATTGGTTATAATCGTATTTACATATTATTTTGCAACATATGTATGTAAAATATAATAGATATTAAGTAAAATTATCGCAATTATACATTAGATTATCAGCCCTTCCTTTTCAAATCAGGATTTTGCAGCAAGGTCCCTTTCTCCTCCTTCCCCCAACAACCCAACACAAATCAATCTCTATCCACCCAATGTTGATTTCAGAAGTTGCAGAGTCAAAGGTTGAAGAATTTGTTGTGGTGATGTCCCCTGAGCTGGGAATTTTTGTAAGTTTAGTTTACAATTATGACGCTCAAACTAGTGTTTATAGTGAGAAGAATAAGCAAAAAATGAGACAAAATGAATTTTCTGCCCCTAGCACTTCATCCTTTGCTAGGAAATATAATTGCAAATTGATGAGCTCATTAAAAAGAAAAATGTTGATAATCTGTTGAATGTAAAGCCGCTTACAAATCTCGTTTTAACGTGATACAACCTTTAAAACCTCTTCTCTAGGGTAATTCAAAAACCAGAGATTTGTAGAATCCATTGTTTAGGCAAATCATGAATATATTTTAAGGGATTCTTTTCACAATTGTTTTTGTTTGTTTTGTTTTTTTTCAATATGAAAATTTCGAATTTTACTTAAGACCATGTTCTTAATGGACAATTACATTTAAGTTCAGGGACAGCATAATTGTCATCCTTAATCCCAACTACCTAAAACCGGCAATGGTTAATGCACTTTTCTAAAGGAACAGATATACAAAATACATTCAACGTAATATGATATTATATTATTTTTTGTCGGATGCTGATTTCTGTTTTTTTTTCCTTTATTAGTGCTTTGAGTGTTGTTCTGTTGATTAATAGTAATTATTTCTTGCAAACATGTGGACAAATTTCAATTATAAAATATTCTCAAAAGTCAATGTTGATTGGATAAAAAAATAAATTACTTTTAATTTATTTAATTGCTCATAAAATATTGATGGGTTTATAATGGGTTCAAAGATACGTATATTTAAGTTTATATGAGCAAATAAATTCAGTTTGATTTGTATAATGGAATGAATGATATAATGATCTCACTGTAGAGGTACTGAAAATATTAATACTACAACAACCGTCTATTTAACATATTTTGATGGAAAAAAAATCTATTAGGGATATTAATTAAAATGTTATTTCTATGTAAGGTTGAAAATTTGATTTAAAGATATCCTTCAGGGAACACATGTCCGGAAAAAAAAAGACAAAACTATTAAATATGGCGACTCTGTAGTCAATTTCTGTATTCTTGAAACAGCCTCGTCATCATTCAGGAAATATTATTCTTGTAATATTCTATTATTTTTTTTAGTTATTGTAAAAAGCCATACTCTGGCCGTCAGAGAACATTTTAATAAATCAAATTACCATGTAAATTTTATGTGTATTAAGTTACATTCCTGTAATTTTTTAACTTTGACTGAACTAAGAAGACTGCTGTAAAAAGGTTATATTTTTCTGCCCCAAGCGCCAAGGCATTATAAACTCAATTATTGTTCAACTTTAATTTAAACTCTGAGCCACTATGAAAAATTTATTTTTACCAAAAATATTGGCTATGTTGTATTACACTCTTGCTTAAGCATTAAAGTCTCTAGATTTTAATTAACTATTGACACAAGTATCTTTGATGTAGGAATTCCGATTAAAAAAGAGCAAAATAGAGGGTGTCATCATAAAATACGTTGTTCAGTCTATAGTTTCATACAGAATATGTGGTGTTTTATAATAAAAAAATGCATGAAGTTTTTCAAGGAATTTGTAAACACAAATGACGTCAAGAAAATATTTTAAATCAAAGATTAAAAAATGACTTTTTAAAATGTTGACTTATTAGGTCTAAGCATGATTTATTTTTTAAAAGGCAAGAATATTAAGTAGGATTCTTATGATGATAAATTTATTCAATTTCTTTTTCAAAAATGTGAAATAGAAAGACATGCTCAATAAATTTGAATTCAAGCCATATATGGATGTATGGAAACGGAATTTAATTCAATTTATGTACGATATATACATACATACATACAATATGTATGTATGTATATTCTACGATATTTTTACATCCTAATAAAGTTAATAGACTATATTATTATCCCTGTAGGAGGTAAAGCTGATTTGAAAAAAAAAACAAAAAACAATAAGGAAATGTGATATATTATGTACACCGATATATTATGTTGAGAATATTGAACATACTTATATGCGTGTTTATTTAGAAAGGAAGTGAAAAGCATGTTTTAAGGAAATTATTACAAATAGATACGTACAGGGCATGTTCCATGTTTTCTAGTAAATATATACTTACATAGATGGGTACATGGGAAAAAATTAAGAAAATTAGTTTTTGATGCTTGTTGGTAAAATAAATACCCCAATGACGTTTTAGACTCAACGGTGATGATTGTCTATAGATAGCAATGTAAATCATATGCAATTCGGGCTTGTAATAAAAAAAGAAAGAGAAAATCAACCTGGCAACCCTGACAATTTAATGAATGTCGAGGGAGGAAAGCGGCTTGAGCTGTCATGACGTTTTACTGAGCTACAAGCTGCTATTCTCCATTATATATACATACAACAATAAATAATAACATAGATGAGAGGAAGAAAATTAACTGAAATTAATGTCAGGAAATTATATAAAAGCTAAAAGCTGCTATTCTCCTTTATTTATACAAATGAAGACACCAATAATAAATAATAACATTATGTATGCCATAGCTGAGAGGCAACAAATTAACTGAAATTAATGTCAGGAAATTATATATTTTTAACTAATATTAATTATACGAGGACTTGAGCCCTTTTTGTTTACATTTTATTTGCTTTATTAACCTTAATGCATGTATTTCTTCAAGTGAGATCTGTACTATCAGGTAGGTGTTCTCCCCTCAGTAATAAAGGAAAAATGATAACAGCTTCGGAAAACAAAAAGACCTGTTTGAAGAGCCAACTCCACTTTTTTATCACACGCCCGAATTACATATGATTTACATTCCTATCTATAGACGTTGGTTTTAGTCTACAAAAAATTGTTTGGTCATTTATTTTTATTTAAATTTTTGTAGATGGTATATTCCTTTAGGAGGAATGTTTTGTATTTCTCTGCTTTTATAATTAAAAGTGGATTTCTGAAGTAGAGAATTATTGGGTTATTAGAACATCAAAAGTGTCATGAAATGTCCAAATGTAATTTTAAGCGTTGATCTTTTTGATTCTATAGTGACTACCTAAAAAAACACAAATTTTGATATTTATTTATATATATTTAAGGCTCGGAGAATTTTGAGGGAATGGTAGTTTTAGGTTCCTGAGCCTCATAAAAACATTGAAAAAATACTTAATTATCTAGGATTTGAATTGATAATTATTATTATTCTCCCAAGTCCACTAACTTCACTACTAACAGTGGATAAAGAAAACTAATAATTGTGATTAATATATATTTTACAAATTCGTATAACACGTAATTATAGTCATTGATTAGCTAATTACAATGACTGAGACGTATATAATTAGACATTTCTATTAACTTTGAGGGTATAGAGCAAGAATTTTCTCTCCAAAGAGAAGAAAAAATTATGACAAACGGATATGACGTGATATTTTATTATACTATACGTCAGAGTAAGCGGTAACTCCAGAAAACTCTTCTCAACGGTGAGGATTTAGTGCTACAAACTCGACTCCTAATTTTGTCATTAATAGCTTCATTATGTCGGCATTTATCCATTATTTAGATAGAAGAGGAATAGACTTTGCATTGTTTGTCTAAATGAAATAAGTCAAAGTATACATAGTTTGGATGTAGATAGAAGAAGTAGACGCAAGAAAGGATTGATCTATTTATTGATGTATAATTCTTTTGATAGTCTTTTGTTTCCAAACTATTGTCTTTTTGGTAGGAAGAAGCGAACATCAGAACTCTCAGTTTTTCTATAACTTTGATATATTTATACATTTCTTACCTGATCATATTTCTATTAATTATTACTACTTTTAAAAGGAAATACATATGGAATAGAAAATCTTAATGTCATTATAAATGTATTCTGATAACGTCTAACTCAGATAAGAGCAACAAAAAAAAACTTTTTTATTTTCAGGAAAGAGATATCCATAAACAACTTCATTAAATATTAAACTCTCCAGCTATGATAAACTTTTAATATTACCTGTTATTTTTTCTTTGGATCTCTATATTTGGGAATAAATTTATACTATAGTAACTAACCTTCCCTATTACTAAGACTTCCTTTAACTGTCTATTATGAGACTTTGATAACCATTTTTACATAATTCAAATCCCTAGAAATATATTATTTCACATTCAAATGTATATTTAGATTGATTGACTCATAATCCATGGTGTTGTTTTTTTTGTAGTTCATAGACCTTCTGTAAAGTATGCCTGAGTTTATCGTATTTTGATACTATTAAGACATCATTCATATGTATGAAACATTACTTTAAATATAATAGAGCTGAGTATGTGAGTCTTTGAAATGTTGTTCCAGCATTTTGTAAACCATACGTCATTTTCATGTATTGACATGCTCCAACTATTGCAGTTTTTAAATCTTTTTTAAATATCTTTTTTGCTGAATGTATTCGTGTCTTTTAATGTCATAGGTAAATCTGCAATCTAATACATCTAAATCCAAAACAATAACAAAAACTATAATAAAGTAAATATTTTTCAAAAAAAAAATATCAGTTTGAAAAATCTGATCTAAGGGATTTTCAATAGGGTTGAAATTCAAAAGGTAATTTGTAGGGCCTCTGGGAATGAGTCAAACCACATTAACTTTAAGTGGTGAGTAGAATAACAATCCTAGAAATAAAGTTATTTTATTATTATTTTCTGACAATATAAATGAACAAATGGTTTAAGCTGGGCTGAGAACCTTTTTTGGTTCTTACTCAAATAAAAAGTTAATCTAATAAGAAAAAATATCAAAATATCACTTTCATTTGAAATATAAAATCAAGGGTTTTTTATATGTAATATACACTTAAGTTGCGACTTTTTTTTTAACTTAGCTTAAAAATTATGATTTTCCTTACAACATTATTCAGATAGATAGATATTTTAATAACAAAAATACAAGCTTGTAAAGAAAGGATAAAAAAACGCTTTAACATTGTACATACATATATTTATAAAATATTTTGAAAGGCATTTATAGCTCAATATAACTTTCCATAAATCTCCAAATATATAATATGTTCCAATATGTTGCAGAAATTGAAAAATTGAAGTTAAAGAGATTGATGGTTCCATTTATTTATTATTTTTTTCTTGTTGTTTTGTTCATTAAAATTAATTCACAGTGATACAAAGAAAAGTTAACTTTTTAAATTACTAAACAAATATAAAATATGTAATAACTTAATTAGGCTTGAGTCAATAATAAATATTTAAATACTAGTAATTTTTTAATTTTTTGTACTTCTTATGCAAAAATTTCTTGTTCAACTTTTTCATTAAGATATTTTGTGAAATATAATAACAAAGTAAATTATGGGGCTTACATTTTTTGATATATCTTTGTAATTTGGTGTTTTGACCGATTCGTCTCTAGTACCCCTCCGGTACATGTATATATAATGAAGCTGAAATATACAAACAAGCTTTGAAACACCAAAACGTTCTACACATCACTCTTAAGAATGCATCTGGTTCAGGTTCAACGATTTTATCGGTTCCAATCTGTGTTCTTTCATTATATTGATCCTGGTTCCGATCTCAGTTCCCCACACCTTTTCATTTGGCTCCGATAAGGCAATCAAACGTTCCAATCTGTGTTCTTTCATTATATTGATCCTGTTTCTGATCTCAGTTCCCCACACCTTTTCATTTGCCTCCGATAAGGCAATCAAACGTAGATTTTACTCAATATTTTTTTAGTGATTTGTTGTTTATCCATGATTACTTATTAATAATATATTTCCATTTCGGACCATTTATACAAATATTTAGGTGCGTTATTTACAATACATATATGTTAATTTATGAGATACTTTTTGTATTTCAACTCTTGGCCATCATTTTACTTAAAAACTATAACACTTTTCTAAACAAGTTTAAACTACGAAGTAATCAACACCATACTTTTTATGGTGTAGCCAAGACAAACTCAAAGTTAAACTTAATTACGTTCTTCAAAACTATCATTAAATAAAAAATAACAAATGCAAAGCTAAAACTTTTTTTATCCATCAAGTTTTACTGTAGGTCAGTATTCATTTAAATAAATTAAAGCCAGACCGAAAAGCAGCATTACCGTGTTTCCAACATATAAAGTCATATTAAGAGCAATAAAAAAATGTCCTCAAGCGATTCCATATCAGTACATATTTGTGTAATGATGAACAATTTGATATTTTTTTGTTTTTCTGATGAAATAAATGAATATTATATTAATAGGAGTCTTTAACTTCAACTTTTATGGAAGGAATAAGCAGAATATGGTGAACAAATGTAGAGTTCATGATTGAAATATATATTTTTTTAATTTTAGCATCCTCGGTCAGATATAATACTCTACTCAGTATTTCTTTTCCACAAAAACCTCAGTTAAAAAACTAAAACACTAAATATTCGTGAATAACTCTTAGAATATGCAAAAAAAAAGCCAGAAAAAGCTAGGTATATTAAGAACTTATGCTGAAGGAAGAGAAAAATACACGGTAAACAAGAAACACTTTCTTTTTCGAGGGATTTTATTTCCTCATTTAAAAGAGATCAGACATTACTTTTACATTATATTGAAGAAATTATCAATCAAAGATTAATTGATTTATTAAAAACAGTAAGCTGAGGTTTATATAAATAAATTTTGAAGAATAAGAAAAGTGAGAGAGTCAAGTTTGAAGGACTTGAGTAAACACTGGGGGGGGGGGGGGGGAGCACATTTTGATGAGACCATAAATATTTTTATTGTTGATAGTTAAAATGTAAACTTCGCACAAAGTTTTAGGTATTAAAGTCAGACTGATATTTATGTTGCACCCCCCCCCCCTGTAACTACAATTGCCTTTTATTCAATAGCAATGAAATTCAGTATTTAAACATTATTACTCAGCTGCTAATAATTCAAGAAAGATTAAAATCCAAACAGAACAATTGGGTAATTATATGAAATTATTTTCTATATTTGTGTATATAATAATTGTTACAATAAATTTATTTCGATAATGTTTGGAAGAATGTCATGATATAATCTTTATTCAGTGCTTAATAATAGTCTATTTGAGCATTTTAAATTTGATAAGTTCAAAGTCTCACTATACAAAGGAAGGGTTATCAATTGGGATGAATTTTGTGGCTTCAAAAGGTGAAATGTGACAACAGAAAATTTAAAAGTTAGGTTGAGCAGATAACTACTGTTATTATACTGTAACATATAAAAAAGTAACATTCTAGTAGATAATAAAGAAGTAAATGAGAAAAGGAAGTTGGAAGAAAAGTTTGCTAGCCTTTTGATCGCTTCAAATAAACTCAAATTAATAATACTTATTTTTGTTACGACCTAAATTCATCTACGCAAAAAAGTGCTCATATTGTGTGTAATTTGTAACATGCAGAAATTAATCCCACATATACCACAATATGTTCCTTTTGTTTTTAAGGACATTTACAAATGTTAGAATTGCACTTCATGGAAATGGATTTATGTATGCGTACATTTGTAAGAAAATCGATTACAAAAAAATTATCAAAAGTCTGATAATACCCTTTAATTTGATAGGTTTTCTCTTATTGCTACTTGATCATTAATCTTCAAACAAAAAAAAAAGATGTCGAGCAGAAAATAAATAGGAAATGTCTTATAGATTGATTAGTCTATGTATATTATTAAGAACTGCAGGAATTTAATGAGATCTTCTATCATTTGCAATAATATACTATCCGGTTAAACACCAATGAGTTAATCTAAAGACCTTCTCACATTTGTTAAATTAAGGGGTTATTTTATCTTTATTGAAAATAGGAATTTAAACTAGTATCATTTTTATTGAACATAATCTATACTTTTCCAAAAAAAAAATATAGAGAGTCTTAAGTTATTTTGTAAAGTAAGTTAATTAAAATTTTGTGTAAGTGCAAATCTTGGATCTATCTCTAGCTTTTGTTTATAAATATTAACAAAATTAATTATGTCACGACGATGCATATTTGAGTTATAAATAGATAATAATTATGCTTAATAGTTTTAATGATTTGGTCTTTGATATAAAAATTAATTTTTTGAACTTAAAATTAACACTCTATAAATATCAAATGTGACAACGACTTTGTATAATTATAATTATTTTAAGAAAAGGAATTATATTATCTCACATCCTTTCTACGCAAAAGAGAGAGAAAGAGAATAAGGCCGATAATCACTTGGTAATTATTTTTGAACTAATATATAGTTAAGAACTATTCACAGCTGAACAACAACTAACACAAGTTGAACCAATTAACGTTTAAAACTCTTATAAAGGGATAAAAATGTAAATATTTATACAACACCATGAGAGGAACTGTGACGTATTATTTACTTATGTTTAGTAAACAATTGCCAACGATTGAACAAAAGAATTACAAAATAATATACGACGTTAATCGCTTGCGATGGAAAAAATCCATAATAATAATATTCTCAATTCAGATTCGAAATGGAATAAACAAACTCATTAAGTAATTTGATACAACTACATATGATGATTTATTTAGGGTAGAAGGTCGTATATTTGATTATTCAATCTCAAATTGATAAAAATAAATAATGGATTAAATACTTTTTGAGACAACCGAGGCTGTTCTAAGAATTACAATTAACTTGTATTATTTATTTCTTTTATAGGGTGTGTTGTGATCATTTTTGTTTTGTTCTTTTAAAGTGAAAACACTCTATTTTCTTCTTAAAGATTTAAAGTATTATGAATTTGGTGTCAGGATATAGTCACTATTCATTAATAAACATTGGTAAAATGTTCAAATAGAATGGAGTTTAAGGAAGGAAAGACAAATATCAGTTTCGGTACAACACACTTAATTATCTTAAAAAAACTTGCTACTTGAATTTCCGATTATATTTCAAAGTCATGCTAGAGAAAGTGTGCTCCTTTTCCTGGATTTTGACTTCAAATTCACTTCAATCTTTTCAGTTTTCAACTGTTGTTGAGTATTAATTAATATCTTCAAATGAAAATCAGCAGATAAAATACAGAGATACCAGATAGCAATTGCGGGCACGCTCACTCACCTCACAAAATGTCCATCCCTATTCATTAATTCCAATGATTAACGATAATTAATTTTACATTTTTACAAAATATGATAGCACTTGTATAATAGATACTTGGAAATGTTGACTTCGATACTTAATTCTGTCAAAGTTAATGAAACTATTCTTGAATATACAGGCTAATAGGGGGTTTCTCAGGGTTTTATACCAACGGAAAGTTCCTTGGAAAATTAAATTTTATAGATATATTATATTTATGATTCATTAAAGAAAAGGTTAAATACATACATATAGAAGAATCACTCGGCTTAGCGTTTTTATGATTTATGCTTAGTAAATGACGCAGTATATGATTTAATAATGAATAATACCCAACTAAGCACTAATATATTTCGAATTTAAGAGCTTTACTACAACAATATGCTACTGTGATCAAAAAGTAAGGTGAATTGGCTTATAAAATGTAAAGTCTTCATTTAATCTTCCAAATCAATATTATCCCCTTCAAAGTAATCCCCATCCCATAAAACACACTTTTGCCAACGCTTTTTCCAGTTCTCAAAACAATTGGAATATTCTTTTTCCGGAAGACCTTCTTCGATTTGATTCAATTTTGGTTTCTTACAAAAACAAGTGTTACTCGAAGATAATTAAGCCTTTTGACAAGTAGACACTTGGCAATTGTTTTAGACAGTTCTACCAACCTTGGAAAAAAAAGGCCTGCCTTCTTAATGCCCAGGAGTTTTAAATGACAAATTCACCTTACTTTTTGATCACAGTTGTACGTACCTTGTCCCTTCTTTTTTCTTTTTTACAGGTCCCTACAGGCTATAGTCTACACATGCATAATTTAGAGTTCTAAATCTTAAGTTGTTTGTTTTCTAAGCCTGTTATTATTTTTTTCTTGCTTCCTGATAGTTAAGGATCTCAATTGATATGTACATATTATAGTGTAATAATCTGTTAAAAAATAATATCAACTATTTCAATAAAATACCTGATGGAGTGAACTTAAAATCCTTGATCGTCGATAATAGAAGCGAAAATGAATGGAGTCACAACGAGGATTCCAGGTAATTCTGTATTCATCAAAGAGTTCGACGTAGCCAATATGGACTACCAAATGATGAATTGGCAATGTCTCTAAGGACAAAACCTCCGTTTTGAGACTTATCATGGGTTTTTTGGACTTTCGAGATCTATTATTCAACGAAGATTTGGTAAATACTCTAAAGCCCTAACATAAACTATAAGAATCAAATTTTAGAAATTATATTGATGATTTCAAAATAGATATTACTTATATTAACTCTCAGGTTTAAGATTATCGGGATATTTCCCTGGATTCCTATTATTTCACTATGGTTTGATGGAGTCTGAGTTCCATCTGATAATCATCAAATCCCTGACATGACATATTTTTGGGACGTTTATGCCCTTCATTTTATGATGTAGCATCGTATAGGTATGTATTATATTGGGTACTCGTGATAGACGCTAGGAATCGACTTAAAAACTTACACATTATTTATGTGTCGAGTAAATAATTTCTAACCTGATCCATATCGGTACAATTAATAAAACAATAAAAACTGAGTTTCGTTGTGACTCAACCAAAAAGACTCTAGGAACTGTATCCTTTTATAAGTAGGTACTAGGAAAGCTGTTCGACATCTATTATTAATTTAGAAAAGTTTGTTCCTGGATATAAAATTAAAAACTATAACTTTAGAATCTCAATGTTTGACTTAATGTACAAAGTACAAAGAAAAGTTCATTTCCTTTGTTCATGTTTAACTTCATTTTATTTCATTATTCCTCTATAAGCTCACTTGTCAAATTATGAGTCCTTAATTTCATCTCCAAAGATGTTTTATAATCTGATAACAAAGAATTAAGTTTTACAATTTTTTTTTACAGACAGACTAATCCTATATTTATAAAAAGATTCAATTCAACACAGTAACCCATATACATAAATAACGTTTCAATAATTAAGGGTGTTTAGGGCAATATCAATAAAAGTTTCATAAATGGATCATCAAATATATTCAATTTAATATGAAGATCCATGTTGTTCATCAATGCCATGAGACGTTCTATAGTTTTTCACTCGAGTCATTTTCAAATGTTTTTCTTTTTCATTCAAATATTCACTATATGAATTAAGGGACAGATGTACTCACTGCTCCGGAAAAGATATTTTACAAATAGATGGCACTCTATCGAAGCAGTCACATTATAAAGTTGTAGTTTTTAAACTATATACATATATATGGCGCGAGTTCCTTTGATCGTTTGTATGTTTAAACGAGTATCACGATCAGCCAGGAGGACTAAGGGGCAAGGGTTGGATGGAATAAGTGTAACTTGTCACCGAAAAGGACATGTTTTGTTGATCTTCAAGGTTGACCGAGGTCTTTGATGGATGATCTATATGCCAAAATCCGATTTGAAGGCCTATAAAGCCGAATTTGAGGTTAATGTCAAAAATTTCAAGAAATTGTCAATTTAGGGGGTTTGCATGGAGTCAAATGACCTCCACGAGGTTATTTGAGGTTGCTGGATGCTGTTTGTATGTACAGGCTAGTTTTATATACAGGAGCAAATGTAACAAATTATTAATAGATGGCCCATTTTCTGTAGGGCAGTTTTCCTACGCTGACTATTTTCTTATTAGATCTTTTATAATATTGAGAAATATAATGTCAACAGTAGTAAGATTTTTTTAAGAACGAACAAAAATACGTAGTTGTAAGAAACTTCACAAACAATTAACTGAATATCGTTGCAAGATAACAGACAAAAAAATAGGAAATTTGGAAGAAGTTAAAAGTATAGACCTAACATGACATTGGTACATTAACAAAAATAGAATAATTTCAATGATTAGCATCTATTTTAAGGTGATTATATTTGGATTTCTAAAAAAAGCACATAGCCTGATCATTTTTATTTTAATTAATAATTATACAATTTAATTTTTTTCTTAACTTTTTTTTATTGTTTTTATAAAAAATAATTTTTGGGGTAATTATTATGGATATTTCATGAATTATAATAAAAAAAATTACCCAGACACAAGATTAAAAAAGAGAAAATGCAATGGCAAAAGTAGAGAGTTGATCACATAACTCAATCACATTATGTAAAAAAAAATCTACACTAATTTAATTAAATTAACGTGGCAGTCCAAAAGGGCTATTCAGCCATTCTTCATGTTTCTTTCGTTTGAATATTCTATTGTTAAAAATGAATCATTAGTTATCTTCAATTAACTTTACAATATGTTATTAATAAATAAATAGAATTGTCAGACGGTAAGAATTCGATATGACGATTAACTTTGATAATTTGGCTCAATTTAAGTATAATGTATTCTTTTTAAATGTGAATAGATATATTCATAGTTAAGGTATTTTTAAAATGTATTCAAAGTTTGTAAAATATTTATATAGTAATAAACAACTGGATTGACAAAAAGTATCGAGTAATTAACGAGGTGTACATTTGCCTATAAAATATTTAATGTATATAAGTCATAAAGTATTCTTTTGAGAATGAGGAGAAGAACGATTAATTATATTTGGCTATAAATTATGTGAAGTTGTTTAATATTAAATATATGTGCTATGTATGTACAAAATTGTACTTGACCTTGTATAAACAAATAGAAAAAACTTGAGCTTAGGTTATTAATATGCTGTTTTAATATGTTGTCATTATAAATCTCTGTGCTACTTGACTCCTCTAATATTTGGAGACAAGAATAAAAATGATTTAAAGGTTGTTTTAATTGTGTAAAAAAAGTCAATTTTACCAAGCCCAATCCATCCTCAGGACGATAAAGTCCATCAAATCTAGTCCAGTTTTAAACAAAACGGGAAATGAACAACTTATGAATACAACTTGGAACACATCATAAATGGAGATACGATAATTAGCTGTGAAGTCTCAACTTTTTTGTACTCTAGCTGAACTTTCGTTCTGAATTTAGAGCATTTGGTTGCATAAAAGACATTTAAGATACTTTATTTTGCTAACCTGTATGTGTTTGTATAAAAATGCTCAAAGGAATCGCGTAAAAATGAGCACACAGGTTTTAAATTATCAATTGATGTTTTTTCAAATATACATATCCCCTTTTGAAGGCCTTGATCTACTCTTCAATTATTCAAGAGAATCCAAATTAGTTTTTTTTTTTTTCAATTTGTCCTGCAATACATGCAAAACTGAATATATGTACGCATTTTTGTAAATATATTATTTTAACATATACCACATTAGAACAGGGATTACAGTACATTTTTTCTTGATATAAAAACGTTGATACGCTAGTTTCGAGACAGCTCAGACATTGAATAAGAGCTAGTCCCATCAGTTGAGTTAAATTAAAGCTTCAATTAAAATTAATAATTATTATATATATTTGTTGATTTATGTCTGTTACGTATAGACTCAAAAATTACTAAATGAATTGAACTATTTTTTTAGATTTTTTGGAATATTGCACTGAGCATATCGCCAATGTATCTGTAAATTTAATTTTGTTCCACTCTATGCTCTATGTGTTCAAGCCATTATTCTAAAACTTCATCTTATAATCAAATCTTGGCCATTTTCTGAAATTTGAGGTAGCTAGTTATGAAAAATAAGGTCTCTATGTCTTTACAATGATTTACTAAAATAGTTCATGTATTATGCAACTTCTTTTGGAGAGGAATTACCGACAAAGCAGATTAAGATAAAGGGTTATCATATCATATAAAAGTTATCCAATCTATACTTTCATACAGCATAGACTATTGATTTTTTCACCCAATGCGTCACCCATCTACATATATGGTTAAAAATATACTTGAAAATACATTTTTACCACAACATTAAAAGTATGAAATTGAATTTACAGCCGATTAGTACTTGAAATGAAAAAATATATCTTAATTAAATGTATGTATACATTTTTCTAAAAAAAATAATATCTGATTATCTAACATTTAATTGTAGCAAGCTACAATTAAAATTATTAATTAATTAATTCACGACAACTACACTCTAAGGATTAATTTTATTACAATTACATATATGTATATATGAATGTACATTTGTGTTATAATTCAAATTAAACGTAATTTTGTTGGCTGTAGAAAAGACGGATTTAGTTATAGAGAAAAGATTTGCTACCTATATAGAAGAATTTTACGCTTTCCTATTATTTGCCACATCTTTAAAAAAATCGATTTAAAAAAAAAACACACATTCTGAATCAATACCCTTATTTTCAAAAGATTTCAACCTTTATATTGATTTCAATCAGAGGATGTTCGTGTCTTAATTGTGTCTTTAAAATTAAGTTTTCAAATAAGCTTTTGAAATTGTAATTTCGAAATATTCAAATTTTAAACATTTAAAAAGGTGTAACAGTTTATATATCTGGTAATTTTTTATTATAGTTTACTCCGGTGCTTCTAATAAAAGTTAGTAAATATCAATTTAGTATTTCTTTATCATTCAATCAATGGGATTTTTGTTAAACAAAAGATACTTTTTGAAATTTTATGGGTGCATTGACGTTTGAGAACCACTGGATTAATGAAAATTAGGCTCTTATGTGTCTTTGTCTTACAAAAGTAAAAATAGTCATATTAAAATTTTTAAATATACAAAATCCTCACTTTAAATTATTTACTCACTTCAATTGTGGTTTCATATTTATCTAGCGTCAATTAGTTATGCATAAGAATGTAAATCATATGCAATTCGGGCGTGTGATAAAAAAATGGAGTTGGCTCTTCAAACAGGTCTTTTTGTTTTCCGGAGCTGTTATCATTTTCCCTTTATTACTGAGGGGAGAACACTTACCTGATAGTACAGATCTCACATGAAGGAATACATGCATTAAGGTTAATAAAGCAAATAAAAAAAAGGGCTCAAGTCCTCATATAATTATTATTAGTTAAAAATATATAATTTCCTGACATTAATTTCAGTTAATTTTCTGCCTCTCATCTATGTTATTATTTATTGTTGTATATATAATGGAGAATAGCAGCTTGTAGCTCAGTAAAACGTCATGACAGCTGAAACTGCTTCCCTCCTCGACATTCATTAAATTGTCAGGGTTGCCAGGTTGATTTTCTCTTTCTTTTTTTATTACAAGCCCGAATTGCATATGATTTACATTCCTAGTTATGCATTTTCTTTCTGCAGAATTTAGCAAACTATAAAAATTAAGTCTAATTTATAAATAATAACCAATTATCTGTTACTAAAGGGTATATTATACATAAATATATCTGAGCAAATTGAGGCATTGAAGTGGATTTTTCAACTAAAAAAGTATGTAAATTAAAACAATTAGAGAGGATAAGTGTATATTGCTTTCTACATTTGTCTTTAAATCTAAAAACAAAAAAGATTTTAGAAAAAGAGTAGATTTCAACTGTTACAAGGTATATAATAATAAGTATAATACAAATTTAGGACTCAAAATATGCCTATTTTGATTAATTATTTCAGTTTGCATAAATTTTCAGTTAATTTTCATGTAATAGTTTGTCACTCCGATATTATATGATTTTTAGCTTGCTATGAGCATAAAAGGAAGTAGTGACCTGTGCACTCGACAGTACATTCAAATAAAAAGTTAAAAATTATTTTGGTTAACTTCATTTAATTTTAATTGTATACCCAAAAAAAGTTAATTAACTTTGGTTAATTTTTTTTTTAATATAAAAAAATGACTCATCATAATTATATTAAGCACTGTTCATATGAACGATGTGTTTCTGGGATACTTGGAGTATTAATTTTTCTACAACAAATAGTCATATCTTGTGAGTAAACACTTTCATGAAATATTAGGATGAAAAACAAATATAAAAATTCAGATAATGGTAATAAAGATTCAAAATTATGACAGATTTAACCTAAAACTTGGCAAGGAATTTTCTAGTAAGATATTTGCATCAAAAAAGTCATTTGAAAGCAATAAAAAAGAAATATTTAAAATTGATAAAGATGCCTTAAGAAAAAAATTACTCTAATTGTGTAGGTTTTGTGCAAAAATTGAACACAAGAGCGTTGTGTTTCGTCACTTTTTTTCATAATATTGAGTAATTTCATCCGTTTTTTCCTTTCCGGATCGTAAATGTTATGTGTCTCAACACAATACTACCAATATAATAAAATATTTTAGGAGTACTAATAGAGGGGGAATTATAGAGGGAAAAAAATGAAGGAAAAAAACTTGATGAAAAAAGAAATTTCATTAATCAAATATTATGTGTATCTATAAATTATAACTTATAAGGCTTGGAAGATTAGAGAAGAGGAAGAACTAAAAAGGAGGGAAAAAATTGGTAGTTGGATGTGTTTTATAAAAATTATTAAAAAATAGCAAGAAAAAAATGAACCCATGGCTGTATTGAGCTAAATCAGAAATTTATAGCCTTGGATTACATATTACATTCTGTATTAAGAAGTTATGACAGAAAACAATTCATAAGATAGTTTTTTTTATAGTGTAGGAAAGATTAGAAACTGAATTTAAATTTGAGCTTGAGATAAAAAGTTTTGATGCAGCATAATATTAAGTTTTAATATTGGCTATAGCATGAAATTTTATTGAAGTGAATGATAGAAAGCTAATTCTAAAGATTAAGCATTTAGGGGCTATAAATCCATGAGGAAATCTGATGGTAGTATAGAGGACTGTAGAGATAAACGAAAATTAATCTTTTTAAAATGAAGGAAAATTAAAGTTTAATATTAAGATAAGGAATTATCTTCAGTAAATATCGTTTGTCTACTTAATATACCATGTAAAATATATGTATAAGGGAAGTGAGGGAGATTTGATACACATTTTACCTCTAACTATTATTAATTCACATTTTAATGAATGGATTATCCCGTCAATGGATGATTATTACAGACTTTTAAAGTGAAAAATGAAAATGAGCTAAGAATTTTAATTGTAGTTAGACTGCTATAATTTCACAAAAACTTTTTATTCGATGTAAAAACACATTGATTGAACTAAACTTCAACAGAAATACCCTAAGTCATGAGATGACACATTCCTTTGTAAATAAAGCAGATAAACAAAAAAAAACCAAAGAAGGGAGAGTTGATACAGATTTACTCTCTCTCTCTCATGCAATAAGAACAATTTTTTCAAAAGGTCATGTTAAAATTTATTTTGTGTGTTAACTGTTGTGAGTTACTAGTGTATAAACAGAATGAAACTTCCACTCAAAATGAGTAGAAACGAAAGAGATAGAAGCAAAATCCAGATACAAAAGAAGGTCGTTTTTATGTAGAAAAGTAAAATAATTTAATTTTGCAATCCTTCTTCGCACTACTACTTTAATAGCTCTACCAGGATTCTTTGATCTCTAGTGGATTTTGATCGAAATTGAATGGAAATTTACACTTCTATACGGACAATTTCTTCAGAGTTAATGACTCTTATCGGGCGCTTGACATTTCATTTAAAAGCTATGGATCTCAGCTCTTGAATGCATTCCTTATTAATCCATTTCATGTAACACTCAAATTGCACCAATTGGTGGAGTTGTAAATTCTAAGTTCTTCCGGTATGTAGAAAAAAAGAAAGTGAAAAATTGACCTGGTCACCCTGACAATTTGATGAATGCTCGGGAGAAGACTAGCGTGAGCTGTCATGACGTATGTCAATATGTACCCTTTGTCAATTTGTGAAAAAATGCTTAGTATAGTAGGGAAGGAACTAAATTCAAGAAAAAGTTAACCGAGAATAGAATGCTGAAGAATAAATACAATTAAAGTAAAAATACTCAGTCATTGGTATAAGTAATCTATTACTTTAACAAAATGATAGTTAAATATAATTACAGTCCTATTATATTTTTCATGATTATTAACCCATTCAGTACTTAATCTACTTGTTTGAAGTCAATTTAGTACTTACATATTCATGGTAGTGATGTAAAAAAGAAAATGAATTTGGTCTAATTTGCAGGATAGGCTATTTGAACATTGTCAGTCGTTTCAATGCATTTAGGCTACTTACCTAAAAAACAAATTCAAGAGTTAAATCTTTGTGATTTGTATAATATGTATATCCATTCGTCCTCCTGCCAACAAAAAAAATCATAAATATGTATAAACTTGCATCACTCTCCTACCACTTTGTTAAAACCAAACTTTCATATATTTATTAGGATTTATAATAAGTATTATTTCTCAATAATAAAAATACATCTTTGTACATATATACAAAAAGGATTTTATATACTTTTTTTTTGTCGTTTGTTGCTATATTGCCCATATATATGAATCATTGGATATGTTCGTATATGAATAGGGCGAATAAGAAGAAGAAACACAGTAGGGTTATGGTGATGAGAATGGGATTATACTCGCTACACGACTGCTAAACTAAATGAGCACACTGGCTATTTATAATGATTATAAATATATGTTATCATTCCAAATGTTACACATAATTATAAAAAGTGGGGTAATATATCAATAATATAACCATTAAAGTGTATATATGGTCATAATTTTGTATACTTAGGAGACTAATATAAAAGCTATAACATGCTCAATGCAACTTACTGCAAGTCAAATTAAATTAATAGCTACATAGATAACTCCTCAAAAGAAACCTTTTTATTAAAAATTATTTTATGAATTGTACAAGGTTCAATCTCTGTCAAGTATGTGATGCTATTAATTAATTACAACGACTAAATATCCTCTTATATCTAAAAAATATATCCATTTCGTTGACTCTCTCCGGAGTATTGATGAAGTAATATCTGAGTTAGATACAAATATTTGTTTTCTAAGAGAAAAAAATACTCAAATATCTTTCTTAAAACTTTTTTTCCCTCGATTAAAAAAATTGTATAAATATATTTATAATGTCATTAGAAGCATAAACAAAAAAAAACATTATTACTTTTTTTAAAAATTGAAAATTTTTACCCATTTATTACCATTTTGCGAATGCCCAACATTTCTTCCCTTATCAAAAATATCAGATTTTATAGCAACAATTGTTATTTGTTCACGGATGAAAATTAGTCAGCAAAAGAAATTTTCCTTTCTTACTTTCTTTCACAATTATGTAACCAACTTTGATATAGTCAGAAAGCTTCTAAGATATTTTTAGAACTAAAGAATTTTTCTAGTTTTTCTAGAGAAAAAAAGAAACATACCTAATTTAAGCATATGTTAAAACTTATACACATAATCTTTTTTAACTTCTCCAGTCTAAGGAATGTAAATGTTGAAAATGTGATAATTATATAATTTTTACTGTACTTTGAACTTTAAGCTATGTTATCTTCATTGTGTATCTCAATCTTTTCATTATCGGTTTTGCTTTTTTTAATGACCCTATAGATGCTATTAAGTTATTAATACATTTATGTACATACATAATTCAAATTCTACGTGCATCAATAAACTGAGCACATCTCTTCTATGTTGTGTATTTATTTAATAATAGATGTGAAAGAAAGCAAGATGAGATAAATATAATTATTTCCACTTGTAAAAATATGATTTTTTTTTACTTTGTTTAATCAGTCATTTATTCTTCGAAGTAATTTGTATAATTTATAAGCATATTTGTAGCTCAACACCATATCAATATGTAAGTAACAAATCAATAAAATATCAATAAAAAAACCAAGAACATAATTATGGAGGATTAAATATTATGTCCATAGACTTCTACATAAATATATGGTTGTAACACATATATGCAGTCTGTGTCACATGTTTTATATAATATATTTATATAGGATAGAGATGAATTATGGATACGGGTAAAATACAAACCGTGAATAAATAACTCAAAGAGAGATTAAATATGAATCAAATTTGGAATAAAGTGTCACTAGAAAGGGAACTTTCCTATTTCTGGAAAGGAATTAAAAGAAGTTACATGGATTGGAACATCAAACCATGGAGCCTCGTATTAATAAGTTACTTTTTGAGTTTTAGTGAATAAAGAATCATTTGGATTTTGGAAATGATCCCCTTTATTTTCCATCAATTCCCAAAAGTTGAAGAAGTCGATGTGGGTTTATTTAAAGGGCTGAATTTTGTTGAAAATGTCTTCATATTTCACTTTCCACCATTTGTATGATTCAAACAATCTTTTTCCATTGATAGAAGAGATTGAAGGAGCTCTCTCTTTCTTCCTTTCAAAAAAAGTAACAAAGTTTACTCTTTGGATCTAATTGGTACTTGTTTGTTTGAACAGATATGACGTGTCCAACCCATATCTAAATCGTTTTTGATTATTGTAAGTGAAAGGATTTTGAAATATAGCCCAGGGATCCGTTATTCCAATAACTTTTTTTCTCTCACTCTTTGCGCTGGATCTTCCTCATTGTTTGTTCCCGATATAGCATGTCAGATTTTTTGATTAAACAAATGTATCTATGGACATTGAAGGCAACCTTCTCAATCTGAAGGAAAGAAAGAAATAATTTAAAATATAGTTTCTTTGCGACAAAAATGACCAAAATTGATCCTCAGAGGTGAATTCATCTTTTTTAAGGAATTCGTCTCCACTGTTAAATCAAAAATTATAATTTTTCTAGCTCATTTGATTTTAGTAATGGTAGGTCATTTTCTACGATGAAGACTCATGATGAGGACATTTCTCTCCAATAAGGACCTTATTTCCTTACGACATTGGACAGTTCTATATCATTATATTATTATCCCTGTCATCACTTCTACTGAGACAAGAGAGTTATAACTTGGAAGCAAAATTTCACAAATTTATACGGACCAATCATTGGAAAAGGAAATTTAATGAAAGATGATTTCATTGCTATAATAAATGTTTTACTTTTGTTTGTGGAATCTTTTACCCCTGTTCATAATATTTTAAGCCAAAAATGTTTTATGATTTTGCTTTTTTGGTAAGTGGCATTTTTATTTTATGCTTGAGGATCTTTTTTGCTGACATTTTGATGTTTCTTAGTGCGTCTCAAGATAAAATAGACCAGTTTCTAGTTTTGTTATTGTTTTTTTTTTATTGTCTAACATTTGAGCAATATTGATGCATGTTTCGTTGGGCTCTAATTAGAACACATTCATCTTACAGGCGGAACTTTGGAGTGTTAAAGAAAGAAGAAATGACTGGACAATGATCTTAGATATATCTACGAAGTTAAATCTTTATACTCATCTTCAAGGCTTATTACTCTATTTTATACTGGAGCATAATCAAAACAGCAGTGGATTTCATATCAAGATCAAGTTTTTTTAGAGAATGTCATCTTAGGAGATAATTCATTGCAATTGTTTTGAAGATCGTATAAGTTTATATATTTGATTCCTTCCCTTGTATTGGCGAATCAAAAAGGTCTTTTCTTAGAAAAATAACATCCTGGTAATAAGTTCTTTAAAATAGAGACATTTCTTCAAAAGTTTGGGACTTTTTTCAACACATGATAATATGAACGGGACGTGAACGATTTTAAGTTCCATATTAAGGACCAATACAGCTAAACTCTCTATACATCATTATTGTGAATAAAGAGCCATTCTGAGTAAGTGTAAAATCCATGCCTGAGTGAACTTCATAAAACTTTAGAAACACTGTACGACCTTAATAGCCTTATATAAAGGGCTATAGGGAATCTGTTATAATTTTGCTGCTATATGCCCAAGTAGCTTTTATTTAATCAGTTTGAATACAATTAATCAAAACGTTTTATAAACTATACTAGAAATAGAAATAAACAAAAACTAGCTAGATATACCTACCTAGCATATTCTAGCATAGCTAGAAGTATATTAAGGTATTGAGTATGATTTTATCAAATTACCCTAAATGATCAATAAATCAAAAACATAAATAATCCATTATTTGATAACAAAATTATATCTTTACAACTCGCCTGATAAAAAAAATAGATATTAGAATTGGATGATCATATATTTATCATTGATATTGAGTTATGACACTATATCCTCTTATCCTATTAATATTGACTATTTTTTATGGCAGCATAGCCTTAAAATTAAATATTGGGTAGACATTTTTAATAAAACATAATATCTGTAAACAGTTGATGCAATGCTGTGTGTTTAGAAATAATTGAATTATATAGATATTGAATTTAATTTATAATTCGTCATTGCAGATGAATTGACGAAATAGATTTTTTTGTTTTCTTTGCTTCATAATTCAACATACATATATTTAATTAAATTGCTTACATTATTAAGAATGAATAGATTATGCAGTTAAATGGTTCATTTGGCCTCTATTGTTAAGAAACATGATTGCAGCACTCTTAGAATATTCATAGAGAGGTTTTTGTACATAATATTTCTTCATTTTTGGTGTTATTTAGATAAACACGGTTTTTTTTGCAATATCATTATTTGTATGTATACTCATAACTAACAATCATGTTTATCAGGAATGTTCACTCTATACTCCTCAAGGGAGTCTTTATTTCTTACTCCACTCAAATAAATTATTTGTTTATGACTAATAACTGCTTGTTGACCCCATTTCATTTTATAGGTAAGTATATTAGTTACTCAACCTCGATGATAAGTTTTAATTGAAGTAATTGAAATTTAGAGGATTTTATATATTATTAAAAAAGTTGTCCCTTTTTGGACTAAGTTCAGGCTCTTCCATTTACTATTTACCAAGTTTATATCTATGAAATGAGACTTTATTGTTCAATTTCTAACGTTTATTGTGATAAAAGGATGACAAATTGAATCTTCAAAATAATAGCCATTACTAGTGACATGTTTCTCTCATCTCTTGGGCAATTTGTGGATGCCGATCCAAAAAAAATGGCCGTCTTTGGCTGCAAATCAATCGTCGAGCCATTTTTTTTTACTTCTCTCTGAGAAATGAAGACCTGTTCTTTTAACGCGTGATCCATCAATGCGAACAAGTGATAATCTGATGGCGCCAAGTTTGGTGAGTAAGTCGCATGCACTAACGGTTCCCAATCATACGTCTTCACCAATTTCACTCTTGTTCGATGTGACGATGCATTGTCATTAAGAAAAATTACTCGGTGACGCTAATCGGAATATTTTGGGCGTTTTTAGTGCATAGCGCTGTTCAAATCGTCCAATTGTCGTTGGTAGCTTGCACCGTAAACTGTTTTATCGGGCATTAACAACTCCTACCAAAGAACGAAATCCTACCACGCTGATGCCAGAAAATACACAGCACAAATCCCCTGAGGCACTGTGCTCTACTTAGAGTATGTCCACCAAAAGCTTCCAAAGCATTTGATGTACTTCAGTTGCGTTTTTATTCAAATGATGACAGAAAATCTAGGAAGTCCACAAACCGTAGTTTGAATGCACGAAATTCGACATTTGTAAGAATGAACAAAAATGAGTTGTTGTATGAAACCTAACAAACAATGAAATCAATAGTGTTGCCGGATGACAAACAAAAAAAATAAGATATCTGTTGCCGAATAGCTGAAAGTCTCATTTCCTAGTTATAGACCTAATATTTGTGTGAATTTGTGACATCAGCCGAAAAAATGTATCTATGTGTAGGTGGCCTTATACTTTTTTTAATTGCATAGCTCTTAATTTTGATTTATTATATAACTCTCTGGTAAATGTAATATTTCATTAGTGACTTCTAGTGTTTGTTACGTACATTCATATATATATATGTATATATAATTTGGGAAAAACCTGCAATTCACTATGATAACTACGATATAAAAGTCCGGTTTTTATTGTTCTATTATTAATATTATTTATTTGTAATTCTTTATGATACAAAGAATATTACGTTTATAACTATTGTTAGAGGGATCATTTTATTAGCAAAGAAAAAAAAATCATTTATCATCTTTCTTTATAACATTTTATCCCTTATGTTTGGTGAAGATCATTTGTTTCAGCATAATTTTATTAAAATTACGATGCATTTAAAAATACAGTGAAAAGAGAAGAAAAATATATGTATTTTATCCAACCCTTTTGAACTCAATTCTTTTAAGCCTTTATATCTACAAACCTTACACTTTTTATTTTATATATGTAGATTATTAGACTGTCCCGCTTTCGGGTCAACCCGTTATTTTGTCCGAATCAATTAATTGTTTGCTGCCAATTGATTAAAAAATGAAAATTGGAGAGTCTTACCCTTCAAACGCCATTTTCGTGATCTTTCAAACCATTTGAAGTTTGAGAAATTACCTTTTTTGAACGCAAATTAGCTGTTTTCCAAGGGCTTGAGAGGTCTGAAATTTAAAGTAATCAAGCCCAAAGTTATCCCTTTCATTTTTCATATTTATGTTATTGCAAGCAGGTAAATGACATCTTTTTATAGTTTTGGATCTATGAGTTGACCCATGAGGCAAAAAAAATTGGTGTTTTTTAATAGTTATTTGTTTAAATTCGTTACATCTATACGGTGGGTAAATTTTAAGTCAAAATTTGCTCTGGTTGCAATTTTATTCCACCAATTTCCAGTTAATTTATTGCATTTATTTGAAATAACATTTTTTATATAAAAAATATACAGAGCTTAGTGCTTACGCATGATCAAACTAAATATTTTAGTTTAGTAATGAATCCAATTAAAATATTAATAGTGATTTAAGCTAAAATTATTGAGTGTCGCCATACAAGGAAAAGTCTAAATTGTCCTTAGATTATTTTACCTCTGAATTACTTTTTATAAGTGAGATATTTATTATAAATATTTTTTGGAATAGTGGGATAATATATTAATTAAACTTACATTCAAAAAAGGTCATTTATCAAACTTCAAATGGCTTGATAAGTCAAAAAAATGACCTTTGAAGGCTAAAACTCTCCCATTTTTATTTTTTTATTAATAAGCAGCAGAAAATACTTTGGAAACGGGACAGTCTAATTTAACTAGTAATATTTGATTCGTGATAGATCGATTAACTGATAAAGAAAAAAAACATGAAGAAGCTTTTTGCTTCTGTCTATGAATCAACCTTCAAGGTCAAATCCTCTGACGATAGGTGCTATAAATTTATGAATAGCTTCAAGAAAAAAAAACTTAATTATTTTCTTATTAAACAGCATAATATTGGACATATTCTGTCAGATGCAAACATTTTTATTTTTTTACGTAAAAGCGAATGTCAAATGTTATTATTTTATTTGTTGTAACATATAAAAAACAAATAATTATGTATATATATACTTATATAAGGTATATATTTGTATCATACATAAATATACTTATTTACAATGTTTCTAGTATCAAAAGAAAGTATAGCTAAAATTATTATGAAAATAGACCAGCAAGGCAAAATGGTTCGTAATATGACTTGTATTTTTTGTATGTACATAAATATATTGAAATTTAATTGTATACAAAACCATAACATTTTTTTTTATTGGCAAAGGTTCAAAAGCATTTTATAAACATAATTCTAAGAAAAAGGAAAGGTTTGAAATTTCACTACGTTTTTTTTTTTTTGTAAAAAAAGTTGGTAAAGAATTCAAATACATGTAAAGTTTATATGTCATGAGAGTTTGTACGGAATTGAATCAGTTTTCAATACACCAAAATTAACTCATTTGTATGTAATCTAATGTGTTGTACAAGCTGGAATCGTAAAATGAAATGAAGAGTCTAAATAAAGAAATTATAATTCTGTTGTGATTAACACAAATATTGAACTTCCATTAAATGGGTACGAATTTTTTATTTTCTTGAGGAAAATTATTCACCAATGAACATTCCTTGATATTTTTGAGTAGTACTCAAGAGATTGTATTTAAATCACTGACAACTATTTATTCGATACTTAGGTGATGATTTTAGGAGTGTTTGTAGGGAGGGGGGGGGGGTACTAAGGTACTTTACCCCCCCCCCCCCCCTCAAACAAACTTCTTGCTGTCACCATTGCATTACATAGTTGATAATTATATTGTCTGCTATTATAATTAAATGATATTTTATGCGAGGAATAAATTGTAACTTATATTATATATAATTTAATTTGTAGAAGTTATCCAAGTTATGTCACAAACTCTATTATGAGAACATTTTCTATGAGCAGCTCCTTAAAAGTGTCATTCGGATTTGCTTTTTAAATTTACATTGATGTAAATTACACATACCAATTCAATTTTGAAAGTGATTATTCTGCCTATTGCTATTAAATGAAAAATAATGCAGTTTTTTTTTCTTTAACTTTGAGCTTTGAAGTACTTTTGAAGTGATTTACTATTTACCAACGTCAAGTCGATTATTTGAGCTGGAAGGGACCTCAAGTATGCTGTTTACTATAAACTTACCCTTTCTTCCACTAAGAGGAAGGGGGGGGGGGAACTCTGAAATTATGTATATGGTACTCATCCCATTCTTACCAACTGTGGGACTCATCTTTATTAAATCTTTGTGAAAATTGTTTATAGCACAACTACTGCTCATTCGTGTACAACCAAGCAGCATTCAGTGCACTTTACGATTGTATTAGATCGAGGTAAGTTGACTCAAGGGAGAGCTGGCTGCGTTTAAGCTCTCAAAATCCCAATTATGTTGATACCATAACGATAACACAGTATTTGAAAGGAGAATGAACAGTGACTGGAAAAAAATCGATAGGGTGATCCATAGAGATAATGAAACAAACTCTTAGATATTAACTAAAATTAAATAATTAACTAACTTGCAGAGCAACACTTTGAATTGAACTAGTTAAAAGTAATCACGGTCGTCGTCAATTGTAAGAAGTTGAGCTCAATTGAGAACCCATGCCACAGATAGATTTAAAAGAACTTAGTACACATTATTTTTTATTCCAAATTTTGTTTTCAATATCACTTATGTGATACAAAATCAAGGATAAATCATTTCTCTTGACCAAATGTACATATATATACATACTCTCTGAGTAATTTTCTTATAAGCATATTTATAAAGACATAAATGGTTTCTTTTTTTTACTAAGCCCATATCTCAGATCTCAATCATATGTTTCATCCATTCAAAAGTTACCATTATCCGCAAGCGTAATGATGAGAAAAGTTGATTCAGAATAGGTTAGTCACCTGCTTTATTATATTATATTATTTTACAGTGGTTGAGTAGGGATACAACTAATTAGTTAATTACATTTCCAAGACAAAATATTTTGAGTTTACTTAACTTTAACTTGTTTTTTTATATGTACATATATGACCTAAATTGTCCATATATTGAATAAATTAATAGTTAAATTAATAACTAGCTGATAGAAGGACCTATTTCCTCTGGTTTTCCCTATTGCACGGCTCTTGATAAAAAGGAAAATCATTTGATTTTGTATCATAACTTTCTAAATTAATAAGAGCAGTTGCTAAAAAAATATAATATAAATGTATTCATTAATTCAACTCCTTCTCATAGAATAAAAACATCAAAGATGTGCTTGTTGATATATCACATCGTATTTATTTTTGTTTCATTTTCTGGCTATTCAACATTGCCTTTGTATTTTTGTTTGTTATTTTATTCAATATATAAATTCCACGCATACTTTTTGAAACATACATACTAATATGTGAAGAATACGAGGGAAATTGTTTGTGATTATGTTTTAATACAAAGAATTGCTTAGAAATGTATTATTATATGTATACAAAATGATATATAAATTCCCTTTAAATAATACCTATTTGTCCACAAATACCCTTTAGAAAATGTTAAATTTGAGAGCAATTTTAACCCATGGTTATTGATATGATGGAGCAATAAATACATTTTACATACAAAAAATATTTTTAGCGTAGAAAGTTTATTTTGTGTTTTCATATAAATTATTATAACATATACATATAATATAATGAAGATTTATATCTTTGAGCCACGACAACTCTCTGCATGTTTTGCCTTAATGCCAATATATTTTTTATATCCTTATTTATAGGCATATGTATGTATGTACATATACATATATGTGCTACATATAAATGCACATACAATCATTGCATTAAATTAATAAACAGTAATAAATATGTTTTTATCATTGTGTTGCAAAAAAAAAAAAAAAATATAAAAAAATATGCATCTGTGTCTTTTTATTATAATTAAATTTTCTTTTCTCTACATGTGTACATAATATGTCAACAATCTGTTCAGTGTGAGCCTTTTTTGTTTTGTTTTGTTTTTGTTTTAATACAGTTACTTTATTATAAAGGAAATACAAGGAAAATACATATAAAGTATGCATGTAGGTATGTAATTCACATTTGTTATTCCTCAAAAAAAAAAAAAATTATACCGTTTTCCTAATTTTATCTCTGCATACATAGATTGTTTATTTTATATAAATGAATTCCTATGTGTGCAAAATTCTTAATAATTTATAATCGAACAACACATACTTTCTACATTTTAAATTTGCATTTTTCATATATGTATCAGTTGTAATTCATTTTGGGATGATTGAGACTTTGCTTTTGTCGGTTGATGAATTCATCTAATGTATAGTAAGTCTACACTAAATGCATGATGATGAAATAGGAGCAGTGCTATAAGTAACTATGAGGACTTGTGTCCCCCTCTCAATGCGACTTGTGTCCCTACTCAAATAGCTTTGTAGCTTTTTATAACTGAACACTTATTAAATGAAGACTGCAGAATTGTTATAGTATTCTAATATAATTAAGATCATGTTATAGATTCTTATCATTCATTACAGTTTATTTTTTAAATGTGCCCCCTGGCGTCCCCCAGAATACATCTGATCAAAAACAAGACTCTCAATAATTTTAACAAGAGGGAAGTAACTGGAGAGGGAACTTTTGTGTTGTCCATTCAAGATAAAGAAACAAAAGTGATTCGTAATAAAACTGCTATAAAATAACTTCAAATTTCTTATAAAACCTTAAAATCAGGGGGAGTCAGTGAGTTTGACACCCCTGCTCTATATACATTCTCAGCAGTAAAGCCTTTACTGAACTAACACTTTGTGTTAATTCTTGCAAGGATTTGTAATTCAAGAGTCTGCATCATTATGTTTGATCTTGAAGCCTCAACAAAATGAAAAGGTGTTTTTGACGGGTTTCATTCACAAAACTTAATTAAAAAATATCAATAAAACTTGGGAATTATAATTTTTCCCTGGCATTTTCCCTTCTACATACACACAAGAAACGTTTGTCTCACAAAACCTATTTATTTTGTCGAGGTTATTGAATGAGTGACATATTATTTGTAGATATATTATGTAGGTACAAACACTTGAACATTATCAAAATTAGATACACACAATAAGAATTATATTTCCCAAAGGAAATGCTCATGTCTCAAATGTATAAACTATAAAAGAAAAATCAAAACTTTCGTTACATTGAAGTTTTTTTGTTGGTTTCTTTTCTTTTGTGTAAAATAATTTGTATGTCTTAAAACGCATTTCTGCAAAAAAAAAAAAAAAAACACAACGAAATTCCTATTCATTCTTGAATGAACCTAATTAAATATGAATTAAACATTGAATCCGCGAATTTAATTACAATCAGAAATCAATAATTATAAGGAAATGTATACAAAATATTTCTTGCAAATCATTCCTAATAAGTACTATTTACGATTAAACTACTTATATGAATGGAAGTACTTATGAGTACTTTATTTGTAGATAAAAAGTTCATTGCACATTACATAGATGTATACATTTTGTGTCGAAACTTGGTTTTATAGGAAAGCGAATGATATTAAGGTCAATTAAATAAAATTATCCATGTTGCATTTAGTTCTTATCAATCAACGTCATTAAAAAAAATGTAGAAATTATATGAACTTTTTAATACAGTGTGCTAAATGAACCTTCCTATTCCTAAAGGTATGTTCAAATACTTTTAGAGTAAGGTCTATAAAAAAAAAATAGAATAAAATCCCTTAGGCAGTCCTATATACATATTTTTCTATCCATAGGTAGAGGCATACAAATATCTAAGAGATTTTTATATAAACAAATAGTCTTGGACACATCTCTCATCACGTATGTACAATTTGTCAAAAGTAATTTGACTGGAAAATATAAATATAAAAATATGCATCTATAAATACATTTATAGCATTTGATAATGATTCATGGATCATTACTTTTTGTCAGGGACAATCATTCATTAGAATACGATTATTAACTCTCATTATTCTTCAATTAAGTATCTTGTAAGTCATTTATTCTATTTACGTCAAATCTTTAATTAACTTAACCCTAAATAAGCTAGATAAAAACACATTTCCTTAACAGTTTTCCATGGGAGTAACAACAAATGTAAGTTATAAATATTGTAGAATAGACTCACGATAGAGCTACTAAAAAGCAATTGCAATAGGCTCATGTAGTTCAGCTGATTTCGGAATCCTTTTGCGTGCTACTATTTTAGTACCTCTACCGTGAGTCATTGATTTCTAGTGGATTTTCGCTCGAAATTGTATGAAAAATTTACACACAAGGATGGACGATTTCTTCTTAGTTAAGGATCATTATCGTTTGTACTTACTCCCACCCCCTACGCCCCTAAGATCCTCCTTAGGTCAAAACAAAGACTGGAAATGGAATTTGCAATAAATAAACTAGCGGATCAGTATTTTTTTAATGTTTTAGACTTAAATTGAAGTTTAAGTTGGAAAAAATTTAGCCAAATTAGCTCAAAAAGTAGAGTCCAATTTCTCGAAAACCGTCTGACTCTCTCTCAAAAAAAAGTTACAAATTTAAAATCAGTGTATAAAACTGAATAACTTTTATTATATTTATACTTCTTAGGATTTTTGAAAAAGTAAAAAAAAAAAGAAGTAATTGAACCTTTTTCCAGAAAGAATATAATTAGAACTTGAGATACATATCTTTAATAATAAGGTAATGGAACTCGATTATATAGATAAAGTAGTCAATAGCCTCATTTTGATATGGTTTAAAAATGAACAAGCAGTTGAGAGGATTGTTACTTTTTTAAGTAAGAAGACTTAATGAGCTTTCATCTCAAGTAGGCACTTATTTTTTATTTAAAATAATAATTAATAAATAAAAACCACTGGTGCATAAAAAATTCACTGAGTAAATATTTTTTCTTTAGTATTCATCTAATTAAAAATAGAAATAAGAGAAAATTAAATCTTACAATTTATTATATAATGAGAACTTAATATTAAATTTGTTGTTAGGGATCGTGAGTTCAAACA
This sequence comes from Lepeophtheirus nordmannii, assembly GCA_963680855.1. Taxonomy (NCBI): domain Eukaryota; kingdom Metazoa; phylum Arthropoda; class Copepoda; order Siphonostomatoida; family Caligidae; genus Lepeophtheirus; species Lepeophtheirus nordmannii. Next base: position 28,512,686 of record OY804520.1, read on the forward strand.
ACTTTTCTAAGTTTTTTTTTTCTTCAAAAGAAATGTCAATATTTACAAAGGGTACTAGGAAAATATTGATAGAAACTAGGATTTGTATCGTGCAAATACGTACTTTATTGTGAGGGGAGTAAAAATTAAAGGAAAATAATAATTATTATTTTGTTTTCGAAAGATATTTGTGTAATAACAAATCAGGAAGAAAAAGTAAGTAAATTTATAGCTAGTGTATTTGATTCTTTAAAAAAATATATATCTAAGCAAATAATCAAAATTTGTCTTTTACAAAAAAAAAAGGATCAAAGTTTTGTTTGGATCAGCATTAAAAATTATTATTATTTTTTTAAATTATACTACATCACACACATGCGGGTATAGTCCCTTGGAAATATATTGACACCTGAAGCTTTCAGCCCTTTGTAACGTGTCAAAGGGATATTATTATAAAAATGCAAGACTTTTTTGTAGTGTTTCTAAGATTTTATTTCCTCATTTATTATCATAGCTTCAACAGAATCAGTAGAAACTCTGATGCCAAAGAACAACTGAACGAGAAATGTATAGTGTGTCAAAAGATGCTCTCAACTGATGACAATTTAAAAGTATATGTTTTTTAGTAAATTTATGGAGAGACACGATGCAACTTTGAGACTCTTAAAAGTGTTGAGTGAGGCTTTGATGGACTCTAATAATCCTTCTTCAGATCCTGTTAGAAACAGCATTTGCGTACATTACACACTTCAACAAACTGTTGATTTTTTAGACTTCCGATTGATCAGTTCGGACTAATTTTGTCCCACAAACTTAATGGCAATTACGAAGAGGATTGGAGATAGCAAGTCTTCTTGTCCAGCACCTCTATATATTGAGTATCTGAAAAGCATAAGTGAATAAGCTATTTGGCAAAGAGGGTGTCTTCCAAACATCAACAACTTCTATGTTGGTTTGTTTTTTCAGCTATTGATTTATTTGGAATATGAACGTTGATTTGCTAAATATATATAATAAAAATATTTTCGTTATGCTATGAATACATATACATACATATAACCCAATATACTGAACTTTAATTGTTTGAGGAGCTCAAATTAACACTAATTTAGATGCAAACAATTTTCTACCATTGAATAAAAAGTAGTATCACAGTTGGGAAAAATTGACTCATTGCTAACTGATTTTGAGTCTTTTTCTTTTTTATCCTTTTGGAGGAAAGGTTGAGAGACTTTATAGAAATATCATTTTGATCATAATTCAACAGTTGTAAATCTAATATAAACGAGAAATCAAAGTTTGAAATTCACTTAAAACTTTATTATTTCTTATACAATACGTCTCATGTCATTTCTTTCAATAGCATGAAAAATAAGTTTTTTGGGAGGACATTTGATTACTTAGAAAAAGTTATAATGTACGTTCTAATTAATTTAATAAGTATTTTTCTTAACTTTTATTCCTGTCACTTCATGAGAAATATTGTCGTATGTACATTTGGTCTTTTTAAAAAATGCATTTTATTTATTTAGATGGTATAAAAACTTTAAATGAGTAATTAATTTAACTTTCATAATTATTTGTAAAAGATGTCAAAACAAGTACTTTGGTTAAATATAATTGCTTTTAAAGCTTCATGCAAAAATGAATGCATTGTTCTATATGTAAATTAATTATTTTTTTATTGCTTGAGTAAAAATACTTGTATTATCATTTATGACAAAGTTTAAATGAATATATATATATATATATATATATATATATATATATATATATATATATGACTTGCTTTAAATTAATCTTTTAAAAGCATTGATTTGTTACATCAAACTTTCTTAGAAAGGATTAATCAATCTTTCAGGAAGTCAATTATATACATATACGTTATAAATAAAATTACCTATGTAAACACAATAAATACAACATTCATTAGCATATTTTTCTATATAAAAAAGACTTACTCTTATTTTCCAAGATAGAGTCGTTTTGTTTTACTTTTTTTTTATTAAGAAGGCACAATGTTCTATAAATTGAGATACAAACTAAAAGAAGATAAAGAATGTAACTTCAATAGCACATAAATTTGTAATTATGATTTAGCTAATTGAACAATAAGTAAGAGATTTAATTTATCATTCATGGTTATTGGCAAATTGGAACAATGAAGATTATTTTGATGCTTGTGTCACCCTTCTCGTCGCGTCTTATATATTTTGGAACTTTCTGAAGGTTGTAATTTAAAGAAAATTGTTTCACAATGCAACCTAAGAGAAGTTGAGGGGCTCCACTAGCCATTGTTTTAATGAATTATAATAGCATCAAGCCAGTTACATAACTATCATAGAAAATATAGGTATAACGTTACAAACATTACCACAAAATGGAAAAGTTGATTCAAAAGCCACGAACGTCGTGTTCCTATGCAGCAATGACATAGTATTATAGTTATTTAATTGCACAAAATTTCCTCATCTTTTAAGAAATCTTTTTCCATAAACAATTATCTTGTGTTGCCATTAAACTAGAGATCCATTGTCCCCATAAATTTGATGTCCCGACCTAAAAACTTAAAAACACTTCCAAATCAGAAGCAAAAGCCATCCAATAGAACAATCTTTGTTAAATGACGTTATCATATATATCAGCCACCTATGTTTCTTATAGATCTATTTTGACTATAACTTTTGGTGGCTTAAACATGAAATATTAATCATAATGGAGAAATATTATCGTGAATGAAATATACTTACACTTTTACAGACCGGACTCAATTGGTAAAGTTAAGTGTATTTCTATTATAGTTGTGAAAATCTTCTAGTCTTAAATTGAGGTTGAAATTGGGAAATGAGCAAAGTTAGCTCAAAAAGTAGAGTCCGATTTCTCAAAAACCTTCGGACTCTCGAAAAAATAATAACAGATTTAAAATCATTGTGCAAAACTGAGTAACTTTTATCATACTTATATCCCTTAGGATTTTTGACTGTGGACAAGGAAAAAGCAGAAGCAGGATTTATGGTACCACTGATTAAATACACTTTGTTTTCATCAGCTCACTTTTTATTCTGAATTTCGAGGAAGACAAATGAAATACTTCTTTAGGGAGGAAAATCTTCTATATTTAAATAATATAAAGTGAAGGGAGAATATTATAATTCAAAAAACGTTTGATACAGTTTATAGAACTCAAAATTTGACTAAAATATAGTAAAGAAAAGATTTTAATCAATATAGCCTCCTTCAGCAGCAAATCCTTGCTCAAGTCAACATATAAAGCTGGAACTCTGTGGACATGGAAGCCCATCCCCTGGAACCAGAACATATAATACATTATTTCAGATCCAAGGAATGATTTTATGATAAAGACATCAATGTAGCCCACTGAAAAGACTCTGAACCCAGCCAGGAACCATATAGGTGGGAGGAGTTCATGCTGGGTGTTTTGGTAGGGTTTAAAACTTTCTCTTGCCAACCTATACTTTCTTAATAAAAACACAATAAGCTTAAAATTATTCGACTTGATTGACTCGAATATAAAAACAGAGCACAATTATAATAAAATACCTACAAAATTAAACAAAAAAAAGAAACACAGTATATACATTAAAATATTCCAGTCAATGTTCTTTGTTAAATTTATAATGTTCAACATTAATTACACTGGTCAACAGTTAAAAGTTCCAAAGGATGTAAGTAAAATAAAAGTTATTCAGTTTCGCACATTAATTTGCAATTTTTTTTTCAAGAATCCCACGGTTTTCGAGAAATCAGACCCTACTTTTTGGGCTAATTTGACCCATTTTCCAACTTCAACTTCAATTTAAGTCTAGAAGGATATTCATTTTGTCCATTAAAAATAACGATCCGCTAGTGTATTTAATGCAAATTCCAATTTCAGTTTTTGTTCTAGCCTAAAGGGACCTTTGGGGGCATAGGTGGCGGGAGTAAGCCCAAAAGTCGGCCAAAACGTTTGTACTTAAATAAAAGGAACTAAAATAGTAGTACACAGAAGGATTACAAAATCAGCTGAAATCCTTCTGCACGCTACTACTTCAGTCTATTACAGTTGTTTTTTAGTAGATCTACCGTGATTATTTGATTTCTAGCGGAATTTTGCTCGAAATTGGATAAAAATTTACACATTCAGGTGGAAGATTTCTTCTTAGTTAAGGATTCTTTTCGGGTGCTTGACATCTTGTTTGAGTGCTGTGGTGTGTCTCAACTCTTGTATGCATTTCTTATTAATCTATTCCATGTTATTTAATTACAAATGTTTTGGTCGACTTTTGGACCTACTGCCCCCAAACGCCCCTAGTATCCCCCTCATGTCAAAATTGAAGACTGGAATTATAATTTTAATCAAATACTCTAGTGGATTATTATTTTTTAATGCACAAAATGAGTATCCTTTTAGGCTTAAATTGAAGTTGGAATTGGAAAATGGGCCAAATTAGTTCAAAAGTAGTGTTCGATTTTTCGAGAAAAAAAAATTACAGATTTGAAATCAGCGTGCAAAACTGAATAACTTTTATTACACTTATATCCCTTATGATTTTTGAAAGTTCAAATTTGTTGACCTGTGTTATTAAACGTACTGTTGAAAATAATAAAATGAAAAATGAATATAATTTTATATTTGCATGTATGCCATCTAAAAATCAAAGTATGTCCTTCAAATTAAGAAATAGAATCATATAGAATTTTTAAAAGAAATTCAATTCTATAGACATCATGACTCATAATATATGTACATATGTATATACTATTCAAGTTTTTAAATATGATTCTGATATTGATCAATTATTTTATAAGTTATAACATAACCTAAGATTACAAGAATAAACTCTTTCAGTTTTTTTAGTAGAGTAAAACACTTTAATCATGCTGTTGTAAAAGAACATGTAATTTCCCCGTATTCCTATGAATCTCTTTTATAGAGTTTGTAACTCAGTTTTCTCGTTGTTATCTTTATTTTATCTCTCAACCTTTCCTTTAGAAAAAAAGAAAAAAAGAAACGCAGCTGACAAGAAAATACAGTGCTAATATCTATCTTAGTGGTATAACGCCTTGTTTTGCATCACAGTTTCAATTTAAGGGTAGATATTTTTTGCTTTTTTTAATTTTTTTATTTTTGACGTGAATTTCTTATGCCTTAAGATTATTAAAGAAGAGGCATCGCTCATGAATGATAATTATAATTGTTCTTGGGATCCATTGTGGTTGTGTTGGGATACATTTTTGAAATTCTTTTTTCTCGAATTTGGCCTCGACCTCTTAAAGTCTTAGACTTGTTTAGATCTCAACCCTTGAATCTATTAGTCTTGTTGTCATGATCAAGACCAAAGCAGACATATTTTAAAAAAATTATAAACTTTGCCCGTATAAAAACATACACACAACATTATCGTCTATTATTCTTATTTATTTATTCATTTAATTTCAGTTGAAACGGGTGTCGAAGAAGGGGGATGAAAGTCCTTACATTTTTATAAAATTCTCAAACTTTGGACATTTAACTAATAAGACAAATAATAGTTTGTTAAAAGTAGTTATGTTATTTGCTCAAAATCTTGGGATATTCTTGAATTAATTATTATTATTAGATATATGGATTGTTTATTCAGATATATAAACAATACACTACATATTTAATCAGCAAAGACATCTGATGACTCTGTGTACTAATCAGAGGTGATTGTATTAGAAGAATTGTTGACAAAAACTAGTTGTCATTTTTCATGGTATAAAGATAATTCCTATTTAAAAAGGGTTCAAAGACTCTTATTTGGTTAAATAATTCCATTTTATTACTGATGTAAGGCCGTAGAAGACTATCAAATATTTATAGGGTCACTCCAAGTGATTTAGTAATAAAAAGAGAATGCATTTTCTTATATTTTATTTCAATTCTTTGGGAGAAAGAGAGAAATTCTGCTGTCTCCCCAGTTTTGACGGCTCATTTGTAATAGAAATGACAGATATTGAAGAAGAAAAGTGTACACCATAATTAACTTTTTGGGGTCTTATCTAGACTCCTTTAAAGTCTTGATTTTGGGCGTAAGGGCCAAAGCAACTAGATTTAAAAAATCTTATCTAGAAAAAAAAAATACAACAACTTTTTATCTTGGTCATGATATTTTTGAATTTATTTTTTCACTTCACATTGACGTAGATGCTCTACACAAAGGTGATCAAATTATTTTCCTTCTTCACAGAAACATCTCATTCATTAGAGGACTAAAAATTGTATTCTAATCGGTGCTAGCTGATTTTTTTCTTTTTTTTTTCATCTCAATCATATTTTATCTTGTATCTTCGTCCCCTCTAATTTCCTTCACCTTAAATGTCATTAACACATTTTCCTCATGAATAAAATGAGTAACTTTGAATGTATTAATCAAAAAAATTAATATTAACATTTTCTCAAATATTCGTGATAAAAATAAGGCTATGGACGAATTGAATCATATTTATCAAAGTTAATCATAAAAATGTGTTAATTTCTTAATTTGTTGAGGTGCACTTCAAAAATGGACTCATAGGTAGATATCCCTATATTCAACCGTTAAAAAGCAAGGAGTTGAGTTGAGTGTGTCTACTTAATGAATGTATAACTTGTATGTGTAGGAAATTGAAGGGAATAAAAATACTAGGAAGACAATTGCCTGGAATGAAAAGGAACAGTAATAATTCTGAAGTCAAGGCTCTTTTAATCATGAAAATTCGAGATAAATTTGAACCAGTTCTGATCCTCTCATACAATGGGTGTGTCGGACTTTTGTTTTTGTTTTTTTGTAACAGGTAATTTGATCTTTTAATTACTTTTTTAGCTTCATCTCAAATCTTATCAGAAATAAGGACATCAATTTGCATAATATTCGCATAAAGGTAGGTTCATACAAAATGAAGCTATTTCCAAATAACTTTAGAGTAATAGCATTTAGCATTTTAAGTAAAATTTGCATATAAATACAAATGTGTGCCTTTGTATGTAGAACATATATGTATTTATATATGCACAGAGAGTGATAAAAATATATTTACCTATGCAGTAGGTTCGATATAAAGTCTAATGTAAAAGTACTCTTAAAACTTGTAACTTTATTAATGCTATTAAAATTTATATACTTTATGATAATACGTTTACTCACAAATACGCACTAAAGTAGAGGGTTTTATAGAATTTTTGCATTGACACTTCGTAATAAACCATAAATTAATTTGCCCTTAAAATATGATTTGAGAGCTTTCAGAATATATATTAAAAGATAAAGTTAATATTGAAATGATATTAATCATATTTAGGCATTATAATCCTAAGATTTGATAAATAAAATAAGAGCATGATAGGGGGTTTATGAACTTCGGATTCATGGGGCCCCATCATTTCCCAGTCCCATATCTTAGTTGAACAGCTTAGTATTCAATCTGATAATTAAGTATGTTTAAATTTTGTTGTGTATCAAAAATAGCATGTGATTGGACTATGGGCTGTATATTGTAATATTTGAGTCTAAAAATGAAAGGAGCTCCATCTCCTCTTTGCTGCATTGTGTCTACTCTACCTCTAATATCTAAAGAACCTTCATTGCTCTACCATCATTTTATTCTATTCGAGTATACTAAATTCAAAATAAAAACATAAAATCAAAATGAAGAAGAAAAACAACTCAGAAGTTATTTAAGGACATTCTTTAATAGAAGATATTTTTTCGTGATGAAATAGATAATATACCTGAATTATTTGTTGTCTTCACATCCAACGAAGAGTAGAGAGAGTGTTTTGACGTTGTTGTTGTTTTTTAGTATGTTACTAAGGTCAGAAAATTTTTCTTACATTATGTTATCTTTCTTATATTATGACAGAAGAATGTCGTTTTCATCTATAATAGCTAATAAAATATGACATCACCTACATTACCTTGAACTTAGTCAAGAGAATAATAACAAAATTTGCTTTGAAAGAAATCAATAAGCAAGATTTCATTAAGGCTCTCCTCTTTTAATCATTAAAGAATTTTATATGGAACAATGATGGCAAAACTTTTCAGTTGGTGCGTCAAAAAACTTTATTTTGTTTTATTTATCTCGTCACGTGTCAAATCTAAATGATAAATAATTTTAGGTGTGTATATGTACTTTTCTATTTTTACACTACCTAGGGTTACATCATCAATTAATCTGGCATAATAATTAATATAACTGTATAATTGTATCTAATAAATGGACGGGTTTAAGAATGGTTAATGTTCCACACCATGAACAAATTTCCTATCAGCTCTTCACCAGCGTGTCATACAAAATTCCTCTGTGTGTCAATAGTGACACGCGTGTCACAGTTTTGCCATCGCTGATATAGAGTATATAGAATCTTACCTGGATCCCTTTTATTTAACAAGTATTTTACAAGATATATATTTCTTAATTACTTTAAGTATCTTGCAGATTACTTTTAGTCACTAAGTCAAACAAGTCATTCAACTCTTTGACAAGTCGAGTACCAATTAATCAAGTTAAAAATGATAGTCCTGGTCATGTGACCTGAGTTCACATATCTGCTAAAAACCAAGTGACCAATGTTCAGAGAAATTTATAGCTTTGATGAATTCTAATGTTATCTTATATGTATTACATATATTCAAAGTCTTTGAGCATTCAGAATAATCATCAATATATAGCCTATACATATAGTTGCATTCTGTTTTATCTAATTTTTTGGCATGCTGGTCAAATTGATTGGTGTCTAAATGAAAAGTTATTTATTTTTATCATTCAGTAAAGACTTTTTCAAACATTGAAAATGTATTTATTGTACCTTGCATTTTTTTATTTTATCACCTGTCGAATTTATTCTTCTCTTGCCCCTTAAAAGTATTATGACCATTTATAGGTTTAGCCCAAATCAGCTGTGTTAAGCTGGAAGCAATTTCCTACTATTAAATGAAGAATTGACCCATAGTTGAAAAGAATTGGCAAACTACCATATAATTTCGGGCCTTTTTCTTTTTGAAGGAGAGTACTTAAATAATATTTCAGCTGTGGATTTTTCTCCTCCAACCCTTTCCATTCTTGGTGTTCTAAGTGTTTGATTGGTTGAAGTTGAATAAATAACTCTTTTTAGTACGTGTAATATACTATTTAATGCAAAATAATCACACAATAGTGAGTATAATTGGCTAAATACCAACTGATTCCGTGTTCTTTTTCTTTTTTTCTCTTTTATGACAAAAAGTTGCGAGATATATTACATATCACTTCATGTTAATTGAATATGTGAGCTAATTAGATTAATTTTTATCAGTCTTCTGTATTTATTATCTAAACAGTAATATAATATGTAGTACTTTATTGCAATGCATCATGACAATTTTGCATTGTATAAACAAATGATTATGATACATAAAAAATAATGAGACAATGACAGTTACAACTGTCATAGGTAATGACCTTATTTTCTTTATTTGATCAATGTAAGGGTATAATATACGTAGGTTTTTTTTAAATATATATATTATACTCTATGTAGCTGCACTTAATTAATTAATTATTACTATTAATCATTTCATGTATGAACTCACAAAGGCACATAAATATAATTTGTAACTTTTAAGGCATCTAAATACTTCAAGTGTATGTTAGTTCTTTTCAAGAATGAATTTAAATGATATAGTCAAACGATTTATAGACCTTGTATTTTTTGTCTTAAATTGAGCTTGTAGATGAACGAGTGTCATGTAAAATTTGACGTTACGTCAAATATTATAGTAAAGAAAAGTAGAAAAAAATGGCACTCTACTAGTTGATGTGTCCCATGATAATGACTGAAGTCTATAACAATACAAGAGAATCAATCATAGCACATCTTTGAATAATTACTGATTCCCCGATACAATGAGTTGAAGCCCTTCAGACTCGGAGAGACTCCGAAGGATCCCTTGGTTTAGATTAGAACTCGGAGAGAGGAACTCAGGATCGTGAATCCGATATTGGATGAATCCATGGGATTGATTGCATTATCTCATGGTAATGGTTACATTCTGTTACATCCCGTGCTGGAGTCAGAAGCATGGATGTGAATCCCAAGACATGTTTTCTCTTCTCCTCTCGAGGGGCGTTTTGTTCACCTACATTTTGTTCATTTAAAGTAATAAAAAAAATCGGCGTTTTTTATTATTTTATACAGATTTGCTAATGGGTAAAAATTCTATAGACGAAGGACGGGCCAGAAATTCTATTGATATTGTACCAAAATATGTATAGAAATCATTACGAAAAAATACCTTAAAAATGAAGTAAGTATGTGATTATTTTTTGTTATCATTCATTTTTTTCCAAATCAAATGTAATATAGTTATTAATTAATAGAACTATAAATTAATAATACCTAATTTACAGGTTAACAAAAAAAATACTTTTTTTATCAAATGATTTATTGGATCATGTTTTGATGCATATACGGTTTTTTTTATTATCTATAAAGTTTTGCAAAGCCATAATATTATAAGCAAGCTGCATTAAGAGGAGGGTAATAATCTAAAACAAAAGAAAGTTCCTTTCAATTTTCAAACCTAAATCACTTTATGTACATTTATTAAGTTTTTGACATCACACAATTTTTAAAAACACATGTGAACAATTTATGGTACATATCGAGTTTCCTTTTCCACATGAATTATAGACCTTTTATAAGTAAATTGATACTTTCCTTGTTTAGTTTACATTTCCATTCAATATGTTTAAGGCTTCATGTCTATTAGTATTAATATTTTATATGTACAATGTACATTATTTATAAATTTGCAATTAACTTTTTCGTATCTGCTTAGGGTATAGTTACTTTTACATATTTAATAGGTTTGAAACCATTTTTGAGGTTGAAGACAGTTAAACATAACCCTGAAAAATGACGTTTCTTCTTCCAAAATTATATCTTAATTTCAAATATGTGTGTCAATTTTTGAAAAACAACAGCAAAGAAGCAATGCTTTCGATATATGAAAAAATCAACTTTTTTAAGGGAATTATTCGGAAATACGTATTATGTCAGTGTGATCCATTAAGTATGTGTCAAGTCAACAAGAAAGCAAGTTTGCTTTCAAATATTGAAAAGGGGAAAATTCACTTGTAAGTTTTTGTACTTCATAAATATAACGGTCAAATATTTCAGAGTCATTTTAAAACCTATTGCGCACAGTTTTTGCTACAATGTCACTTTATATAGAGAAACAACCAAGGATTGTTGCCTATCCAATAGAGCAATCGGATAAATGTTACGACAGCATATGGAGTCGATGTGGTCCCTGAAAGAACGTCCATCTTTTTCATAGCCCCAGAGATTTATTTTGTTGCTGTTGTCTAAAACCATTTCATCTGTTTAAGATCTATAAAGAATCACTTTAATCCGCTCTCATGCTCACCATGAATCATAGTAATTGTAACTACATAGTCAATAGTACCAGATGTTTTTTATTCTAGATTTCCTATAAACAAGTTGCAATTATTGGAGTCATTATTAAATTAATCGAAATAATCTATTAATACAAACAAAAGTGAATGTCTTCAAGAATATGAGGGCAGTTCACACTCATTTTTGAAATACTTCAGATAAACTTGGTTTCTTGTATATATGTACATATGTAAGCTTTATTTATTATTTGTATCTAAGTAAAAAAAAATATATTTTAAAGTATGCAATCATATATCTCCCTATGAAGATTTGGAACGTCAAAAATGATTTATATTTCAAAAAAAAAAAAGTGTACATTTCAAGAATAAATATAAAATTGTTGGACAATAATATAATATTCTGTTATATCAAAATTATTATTCTGTGTGTGTGTGTGTGTTAATATAATTTCTTTTAAAAGTTATTTTCAAACCTACCCTACGGGTTATTCAAATGAATATTTTTTTTGATTAACTCTAATATGTTGATAGTAAAAACAATTTAGTATAGATCTTAAAAATGTTATTAAACCACTACGTCGTCCCAATAGACTTATGTAGATATTATATGTACATTGAAGTGTTATAGTAAGGTTTGTATTGTAAAAATGTCACTATTGAGTTAGATTTCTATATGTTAAGATATGAAGAATTTCAAGAGGATAAAAATTGTTTAATTCATAGCTTATTAGAAGTTTTACGTCATTCACACGAGTTTTGAGTATTATTTGCAATAACTCGAGGAATAATTGCCTTAATATCATATTTGAGATATTTTGACGTATACCACCATACCTTTATGCATTAAGAAAACCCTTGAATTAGTACAACACTGCAATAAGGATGAGTTGTCAAGATGCATCTGCTAATAACGTAGTGGTTTTTTTGATAGTATAGGTTATTTTAATTAGCTCACTTGAATGAATAAGTGAATTGGTATATTGAGAAAAGAATGATCTTAATTACCAAGGGATTTTTAATGCTTAGAGTTACTTAAAATATATTAATTTTATTAAAGGAAACCCTGCATGGTCAGACAAGTTAAATATATCGATAGATATTACTCTCATAAGTGTGAATATGTATATATAAGTTGTTAAAACTAAGTCATTGCTAAGAAAATGAGGCCTTTTTAAATTCAATTTTGAGGTTATATGACGTCATCTTTCCACCTTCATTATTTAAAGTACGGTGACGTCATACATTCCTTTTTTAAGTTCAAACGGGCGGCATTTATTTTAATTAAGTTATTTACTCTATCCCCGCAAATTAATTTAAACGGCTCTCTCGGCGTAAGGATTGTTGTCTACTTGTTGATCAAATGCATCGTCTCTTTTAAACATATACACGTAATATTGGGTCAGATACTTCAGGATCTCTCTAGATTATGCCATAAACCAGATTTTGTGATGGAGATGGACTTGTCATGGAGAGTGAGGGAACGCTTGATTTTATTCCTTGGAATTTGGAAGGAATATCCCAGTTTTCATGGTTTGTTGAGTTTAGACTCAATAAAAAATCTTCGTAAAATATCCGTGTTACGACTTGGTGAAGATGAATGAATATATGTGGTTAGGTTGAACCAGCGTTTATTGATTCAAATTATTTGATAAATATAAATATGAGTCTATTTTAGGATAAGATGAAATTCTTTTCATCCGACATGTTATACACATGGTTTACCAACAGTCAAAAATCATAACAATTATTGAAAAGCCCCGACGTGTTGAGACTATGTTGGTTGAAGGATGTCAATCTAAAAATCCTTTTGATATCTATATAGTGACCAGTAAATTTAGACTCTTACAAAATTCTTTTACTTTAAAGATCATTTTGATCCTGTATCTGTTTCTCAACAGTAAATTCCATTCCTGAAAATGTCATCCATAAATTTTAACTTCGTTAAGCGAACACACAAAACTCAATTAGACAATTCCTTACTATCTTACAAATAAATATAGTAATATCAAAAGGACATAATATATATTCTAAATATTTCGAAATGGATCTCAAGAAAATAAGAAATGAACAGATTTGATCTCATATCAGGAATAAGTTTTTTTTGGTAAATTCTTGTGTAGAATTCAAATCGTTCACATTTAGAACACTTGAGAAATTCCTCGTCGTTTTAAAAATTATCGATAAATTACCGCATGCAAATCACATTAAATACTAATTATGAATCCAAAGTTGCCAGTAACATAATTCATTTAATTAAATTATGATATAAATATGTTAATTTTCTATTTTGTTGGGAAATAGAATTTGTCGGAGGAAAAAAATAGAGAAAACATAAATACATTCAAAAATGAAGATAATAAAGTCCAAAATTATATGATTGCTATCCAATTCTGTATCATAAAGTAGCTTAAGAACAGTTACCAATCGAGTTAAATCCATCAGTTTCAGAACACTTTGAAGGGAACAGAGAAGTAGAAAATTTACACTTACTTAAAATTACTTGAGTTGTTGATGCATTGGAGATACTTTTTTGATGGAAGTAAGGGAAGAAAATCACCTAGAACATACTGCATATGTATATAGGTTGAAAGAGGAAATTTCAATCTTTTTCAAAATAGAAATACCTTCAAGTTCAAAAATATATATTAAGTTTGCCAAAAGCGTCAAGAATAGAGAGAACTTTCATCAAAAAGAAAAGAGTAACTTTTTTTAAAAAAATAAGCCCTACGGCTTGTATATACTTAATTAAACAAGTTAAAAGAAATTATGAATTACTTTTTTTATCAAAATCATGTAATGAGGAAAGTTGATCAGTTGTATGAAGTACCTTTTATCGATTAATATCTGGGTGTAGGATAGTTATGATCCAACTTTGATTTTAGGAAGGATACTAAACGAATTTATGTTGTTATATTTATTGAATGGTAATTATACAAATTTGATTATGACAAATGGGACTTGAGGGACGCTAGAGTATGTTACAATTTGGAATGGGAATATTGAATGAAATTTATGTTCCGGACATCAATAGATAATAAGGCAATCGACACTGTGTTCCATATAGTACAAGGCGTAGGTAGGAGGACTCATCATGGTTTGGTTTGACGGTTTCATAAGAATTTTGAAATTTTAACCCCTGGATTGGGTAAAATAATACTTTCCTCTTAGAACAAGTGATAATTTATTTCTACAAGCTGCAATTTCCCTTAATATATACAAATGAAGACATCAATAATAAATAATAACATTATGTATACCATAGATGAGAGGCAGAAAATTAACTGAAATTAATTTCAGGAAATTATATATTTTTAGCTAATAATTATGAGGACTTGAGCCCTTTATTGTTTACATTTTATTTGCTTTATAAACCTTAAGGCTTGTATTCCTTTCGAGTAGAAACCTTAAAAATGGGTAGTATATCCAAGAAGTGCAATCTAAGTAACTTCTTGAGCCCTCTTCCTCCGGTGAAGTAGCTACATTTGACACTGAAATTACCCCAGTATGCATAAGTGCATTAAATCGGTACATATTTTTTTATTCAGTACTAGATTGAAACAATATATTAAGACAACTAAAAAACATGCCTTTCCTTTAAAACTTTTAATGAATTCGATACTAAATATATGCTTAAATAATATATAAATGTACATATAGATAGAAACTTAAATTAACACAAAATAATTTCAACTCAAAGTAAGATCAAGCCTCAAATGTTTTGTTGTAAGGGATATCACACCATGACGTGATAATTTAATGAGTGAAGGAAAAATCATATATATATTGAAAACGTTAAATGACAATTAAAAAATTAATAAACGATTAACAATTTAACAAATTCATTCAAAAAGTTAGAGTAAAGAAATTATATAACCAAGTTAGCATAAAATCCTTGATAGCTGATGATGGAAATGAAAAATTTTAAAGTTATAATGACGATCCCAGATTAATGAAATGCCATTGAAATGAATTTGGGATAGATGCCTCGAGAAAGTTATAAAACACGTTCATAGTCGTAACCCCGATATATAGAGACTTATTCAAGGAACGTAATTGAAGACGATTCTGATGTTTTTAATTTCACCACTAACAAGATCAAGACGCTTGTTTCCTAGAAAGTCCAACTCAACATCGTTTTAGTCAATATCATGTTCTATACTGAAAAATCCTTACTACGGCATTTGAAAGTAAAGAAGTGCTGTCGAGGATTAAGAGATAACTTTAGAAAAAGGGTATTTCCACCATTATGTCATGTTATTAAACTTGAATCACTCAAAAGTAAATGTCTGCATATGATTGAGAGGAACAAGGGATACATATAACCGAAGAAAATGTCAACATAATCCATGATAGCAAGTTCTTTAAATACGATGAAGGGGATGATCATCAGATGGAACTCGGACTTCAATAAAATTGGAGGTATACAATGTCCATAATGAAATTATCTCAGTAGTGGAGGAATCCAGGGAAACCTCCCAAAAATCTTAAATCCTACATTTAATATAATTAATATTAAATATGAAATTATAGCTTTTATTTCCAACATTTAATACTTATTATGGTTTAAGTTGGTCATAAGAGCATTTACCAACTCTTCGTAGGACGATAGATTTGGGGAAGCCCTTAGAGCCAATGACAACTCTGATGGACGGAGGTTTCGTCCTCAGAACGACTTCCTATTCATAGAAGGAAACGAGGGATTTGGAGTAGTCCATAAAGGCAATGTAGAACAGATTTATGTACGGAGAATTAAAATCCCTGTCGTAACTCCAAACATGTTCACATCGATATTCGATGATTCATTCCAATGGGCATTCTATTGAAATAATTGTTTGTTTTTCAACAGAATATTACACGTGTTACACAAATCAAGAGATCTTCACTATGAGGTAAATGTTCTCCCCTCAGCAATAAAAGAAAAATGATAACCGCTATGGAAAACAAAAAGTGCTGTTCAGAGTGCCAACCCAAAAAAATCTTGCACGCGAAAAGTGTATGAAATTTACATCACTATCGATATATAAACCTGTTAGTCTGAATCTAAGGTATATGTACATATTTCAATATTTGAGTCTGTTTCTTGATTCTTCTTCCCATCTTTTTTTTTTTATCCCCTCTCCTTAATTCAATGAATAATTTAATTTCAAATAAAGCCTATTACGTATATAAATACTTTAATACCTTATTCATACCATAAAAAATATCTATATTTTTTAAATCAGTTTTCATAATTATGACAACTTTATATAAGTCGAAAAAGAGATTTAATTCTTAACAAAAAATCACCTCCTCATGCAAGAGGTTTTCATTCAAATTTTAAATGCAATTTTGACTCTTAGATGCTTAAATATCATAAGTTGATAATTTAACTAACAATATTGATTATTTTATTAGTTTTGATACTTTTTTTTCTCTAAATATGGACTTGTTAGCTATTAAATTATTGTTAATGATTAATTGGGATGAAAGATGAAAATAATAATTCAGCACAGCTGATCACAAAATTTTTTGGAAAATTTTAAAAAGCTTGCTTTTTCATATATAATTGTGATATTTCCCTATCGGATACGTACCATCAAAGAGTTTAATTCCCCGTACCCAAAAACTCATTTTATCTCAGTTTTTATGGCAGAGGTTTGATATCAGTAATGTTTCCATAAAGAACGAATAATTAATTATTATTATTTGGATTGTCTCTTAATACAGACACATCACATCACTTACAATATACGTATTCCCCCTCCCCCGCATATTTCTTTTATTCTTGTTTAAAGTCAGATGAAAAAAGACACAGAATGTAGGAACATCATGAGAATGAAAGAATATTTGGATATTAATATACATAATATATAGCCCAATATTTATTTCTAAAGAAATACCAACAAATATGTAACCAATATAAATTTATTTATTGCTATAGGTGTTGTAATAAAAAACGAATACATTTTCATAAAAGGTTTCATAGGCAACCATTTTTATGAAAGTTTCACAACCTTTATAGCATTTATTCTGCCTTTACATGAATATTCATGATATTTTTGTATATTTTATCATTTGTAAGTACATATTTTCAAGTCTTACTGTCTCAGCATTATTGCTTTATTGACCAAAAAATATAGATAATTCACATTTGCAGGGTACCAACGTCGAGGGTCCCATGGTTCTTGAGAAATTGGACCCTGCCTTTTGAGCTAATTTGGCCCATTTTCCAATTTCAATTTAAGCCTAGAAAAGGATACTCATTTTGTGCATTCAAAAATGATGAGCCACTATCTTCTATTTAGATATTTCTCAAAAAGTTATCACTTATCGCTTCTTTCAAACTTAGACTGTGAAATCCATGGAAGAGGGTGGTTGCTAATTAAATTACAGCCAACAAAATAGATAGGCCTGGTTTCAGGGCGCACTTTAGGATTGTAATGGGCTAAATAAAGTTTTGTCGCAGTGGTACAATTCCATGGATCCCCAGTCAACAACTTATTCATGAGGTAATGGAAATTGTACAATACTAATTAAAAATGGGGGAATGACATGGCGGTAGGGGTGGAGAGGATGCCACGCCAGTTAAACGCGACAGGAATGATTTTGTACTTTACATCAGCCTGATTGAGGATTTGGAGGAATGAGAGAATGGACTCTTTCGTGGTGTCATTGTTATACATGTCGAGCTTGATCTGTGAGCCGTCTGAGAGCAGGCTTCGGCTAGACACGATGATGGGGTCCAATACCAAAACTTTTGTTCCCCAGGTTGCAATGATGTCCGGTTTGATGTAGGTGGGGGTCGGGATGTGGTTATTAATCCGTCATGAGAAGCCAGACCTTACCAAGGAACGCATGATCATATTTTGAATGATGTCATGGCGGGCGATACGTGGCTTTAATGCTTTAGGGCAACCCTGCAAGATGTGGGACAAGTTGCAAACTTTATCCAGGCCCACTTTGCAGAGATTGCGATCCGGGAGTTAAATGAAACGACAACGCTTCGCCTTAGTAGAAATGCAGCACGCAACAGAGGTACCTCAATTTAACAAGACCTTGAAGTACGATTGTTTGGAATTACAATCAATGATTTTTGTGAGTCAACATACGAACAAATTTTCTTTTAGAAAGATGAGTCATCAATTTAAAATTGATTAGTCAACGATTATTATTATAAATAAAAATGTACAGACATTGAGAATGTCTTTACATTAGAAAAATCATTGAAATCATTGAGGAAGGCGTCAAAGATCTAGAAAAGATAAGAAGGTTCAACAAAATATGAAGACTCTTTGTTACTGCGAAGAAATCATCAAACAAATTATAAATCTGTCTCCGCACATTGTTTTTTAAAGTAGGGAGGCCAGTAACTGAAAAATAACTTCTAGGGTGATCTAAGGGGATAAAAAAAACATACTTTTTTTAGTGATCAACTATAAACTAATTTGAAATATTAACTAAAAAACTGGGACTGCTATGGCCTCTTATTGCACAGCCTCTATAGATGAACGATATAGTCCAGCCGTACAACACTGTTATTACTATTATAATACTATATAATACTAATAACTTATTAGTATTATACAATTTAGCCAAATCGTTGAAAATAAAGAGAAGCAAATTAAATACAAGGAATACAATTTTATTGACGAGGGTTTCTAAATAATGGCTATTCCCAAAAACAATATAGTAAATCTGATACAAATATCAGCACTCTTGACTTTTTTCACATATTATCTGGATTATATCATTTTTATCTAAGAAAATATTTTATTTTTGTCATCGTAAAACTAGTATACGCTAATGTATTGAGAAATTCTAACGGCCTTCCTCTTGTTTACACTATTATATTTTGGAGCATTCTACAAAAAACAACTAAATATGTTCGTAAGTTGAGGTACTACTGTATATTGGTCATTACTTTACTAATAAGAAAAGAAGATTAACAACACTTAAATATCCTTACAGGCTAATAACCTCAGAATATTTACAAATAAAGTCAGTTACGAAATTTATTTTACGTGGATAACGTCACTTACGTTAACTGAAACAAATTATTTTTAATAAAATGGCATCTAAACTTGATCTGGATCTTGCATTTCTCATGGGAAGGATCCTATCCCTTTTTATTTCCTCCGAGACCCATTCTCCACCAAGTTATCCACAAGAAGTGGACAATGATCATTCAGACGACTCCAGGGAAGTTGTTGACTCAAGGGATTTCCATCCTTGCTTTTATATGAACGACATTTATTCTGTTTATCACGACGATTGGCAATCCGTGGAATCCTTTGAAGAGATCCTTCATCGGAGAGACACAGCTCTACATATTTCAAATCCAAATCTCATTATTTACTTCGACGCTGAAGATGAGGACGAGGAGAGTGAAATTGATTTTGACGAAGATATATGGAGCGATGAGTCTGGTGAACTTGGAGGAATGATCAGCTATTTAATCGAGTGCTACTCACCCATGAAAACATTTTGTAATGGATTCCCTCGTACTCATTGAGGGGCCCTCAGATACCTTATTCATTCAGATTAAAATATCATTTTTTGAGCGGGTGTTATATTATATACATATGTATCTCTATGATTGTTTCGAGCTTCATGCATTGATTGAATTTTTTTATCGACTTTAATCAAATAATATATATTCTTTTTGAAATATACTGTTACTTCTTAGATCTCTCCTCTGTTACTTAAAAAGTATTTCAAT
This sequence comes from Lepeophtheirus nordmannii, assembly GCA_963680855.1. Lineage (NCBI taxonomy): Eukaryota > Metazoa > Arthropoda > Copepoda > Siphonostomatoida > Caligidae > Lepeophtheirus > Lepeophtheirus nordmannii. Next base: position 28,532,766 of record OY804520.1, read on the forward strand.
CAGTGCTACTCACATATTATTGAAATAGTATCTATAAATTATTTTAATCTTCAAAAGGAACGTGGGCTATTGAGAAAGTATCATGTATCTATTACTTATTTCAATACTGATAGGACTTCAGCATGTCTTAACTTTTCTCTTTACTCTTTACAATAAAATATTAGTCTCAATAGAACAAAATACGTAAAATATTAAACCGTTTATAACATCTAAGTCTCGGGTTTTTTATTAAAAAAAGAACATAATGAAAACATCCATTTAACAGCATCTTTATAATAATTTGGTATGTAATAGAACTCTAAAAATGGATTTCAAGGAAATTCAATTTAATAGATGAAATAGAATTTTTATTATTTTTGTTTTTGTGAATGTTTGGAATTGGATTGCTTCATTAAAAAAGAGGAGCTTAAATAATATTCAATTCTAAAAAATTACATTAGATATCTGATTATGTTTTAAAATGAAAGTACTATTTTATACCAATTGGGTATTAACTATTAAACAGGTCAATTTAATTAAAACTCAGCCCTTGTATATAGAATTGTTGCCACAGGTGTCGTCATAGGAAATTGTGATACATAACTTTTTAAATAGCCTAAATCATAATTGTTTTAGTATGTCTGGAAGCTATTTCTTGTATTAGGACAAGACAAAAGTTCATGATTTTGAGGTCTACCTATAAAGGGCATCTTTATTCAGAATCCTAGAAATCATGTAAACAAATTTGAATGTATAAAAGTTGCAGTGGTTTTATGATTTCACTGATGTTTTAATCTATGATATGATCTGACCCTAATAGAAGAGTCACCCCTGAAGTATAATATTCAATCGAACCAGATCACTACATCCACGATCTGACACTACATCATTATTATTCATTGTGTCTTCCATTTTCAGTTAGTACACTAGTAAAACATCGATATAGGACGCATTGATGAAGTGGGATAATCAGCTGGGTGCGAAGGGGTCTAACTATAAATAAAAGTTTGCATCTTCCTTATAATTCATTACTTTGCTAACCATTATATACGGATACTACCTAATGACAACTAAAACCAGTCGTATAAATTCCCTATAGAATGGTGTCAAGCATCATAGAACAACTTTTAAAGTAGAAACTTGAATACTTAAAAGAATTAAAGTAGGGATATTCGATGTATGGAAGATTGTAAATAACTAATTAGCTCAGGTTACTCGCTGAACCATTTATGTTTCCTCCTTTAACTATATATTTCATAAAATGAAAATCGAATTGATCAATAAATGATTGGAAGACTCTCGTCAACATCTGAAACTGTCATGGTGAGCAATAATTCACAGACAACTTATTCCTCAATCCAAAAATTGAAAAGGTTAATCACTTCTTGTATGTCCTAAGAGCAAGATTAAGGAGTTGGAACAATATATTGGGATAATTGTTTGATCGGTTCATATAATGAAGGGTAGAACAGAATAAAGAAACACAATGTTTAAATATGATAACTGGGGAGGACGTGAATGTCCCTGGGATGGTAGTATAGGGCACAGTTGTTCTACAATCAATTTGATAGGCCTTTTTATAAAATTATAAATGAGTTACATTAAAGGAGTTTGAAAGTACTGTACAATAATTTTATTATTCCCATGATGTAAGGATAACACGTATTATTATTATCTAATATACTTATGTACATAAAATATTACCAGATGGTGAAAAATAAACATAAGTTTCAGTGGTTGTTCCACATACGTACATATAATATTTCATTTTGTAGAGTCTACTGCCTCAAATATGGTAATTTACAGTTTTGTAGAAAAAGCAAATAGAAAACTGGGTTAATTTTTTATCTTCCATTTAATGAGCTGTATATATCGAGGGCAAAACTACAATATCTCCATTAATTTATGGCTATGGCGATCGTTACCAATAACCTACAAACAACTGATCGAAAATTGTACGATGATTCCAGATTTGTGAGACGCCATCTTCGTAATTTTGGGGAAAAATGCGTGAAGAAGCTCAACATTGTTCAACACATTGAAAGCTGTAATCCCGTTAGATATATGGAGTTTTATCCAAGGAGCATAATTAAAGACAACTCTAGGACTTATAATTTCATAACTGATAAGTCCAAGATGCTTGCCTCCTACAATGTCCCAATAAATATCATGACTCATGAGGAAAATGATATTTTTATTACATTATGATTGATCCTTGGAATAGCTATTTTTTAGGTCGCCCATAATTAATCAATTTTAAGGATGTTAGGAATACGGACAACACAACAATTACGAGTGTGGTAATCAGAAGTATCAAGAACTTAAGGGTAGACCCGATCCAAAGGGAGCTTTTACTCGAAGCAGTTGGTTACCACGCAAAGCACTTTAATTATATTTGTTAATAGTATGGATGAAAGTAGTGATGCAATCCATAAAGCCATATAATTTTTGAGGCATTAGCAGTCTCTTTACTCAGAAACACTGTTGATTCAGGAGAGTTTGAATCAGATTCAGGTGCAATTATTTAAAAAAATACTTTAATAAGAGTATTTTTTTAAATAATTGCACTATTTTTAAATGCAATTATACTTAAAAATTCATATCATAATTTTAGACTTTCGATACCCCTGATCAAACTTTATACAATTTATTAGTCTTTTTAAGGAACTGGAATGGTTTTGATACTTATACATTGCTATACTTGATAAAAACGAATTTTTATATATTTGCTTTCGATAAACAGCTCTTATGAATACGCAATCTCACTATAGAAAAACAAATCAGATGTGTAATAACTCATAAATGCTATTAAATCAATGATTTGTACCCTAAAAGGTTACAAAAGTATACACATATTTGTATATAATGGATTCATTTAAATCATTGTTTCATTTTGAGTAGAAAAAAACATTAAAATAAAAGGATTTACATAATCATGCAAAATGAAATAATTGTTTGTATCATATTATTTGATGCTTTTGTTCCTTATTAATACTTTTAAACAAATTATAATTGTAAAAGTAAGTCTAAACAATATGTAAGTAGCATATTCCATGTTCTTCATATAACCAGCGATTAACTATTTCATTATTTGTAATCATCCCACAGTATTTCAAAAAAAAAAAAAAAAGATACCCAATTCAGTTCATATCTACGAATAGGAGTTATCCATAATTTATGTTGGTAGCTTTTTATCAATTAATTTGAGTCCATTCCTAAGAAACAAATGGCAGTGTACTTAATAGTAGCTACTTGAATTCATGAAATATGAATTAAATTTGGCTCAATAACGAGTCAACGTTTGATGAGATTTTCTCCAAGGATCTTCAGTCCAAAAGTGTCTCTCAAATTGATATCATCATTCTAAAGGTCTACATAAAATTACTGGAATTAAAATGTCATCCAAAATGGATTTGGATCTTGCTTTTCTAATGGGAAGAATCCTATCTCTCTTTGAAACATCGAGTTCAACGGATGAGGTTGAAAGGAACGATTCCTTGAACAATAGTAGTCCTGTCTCGAGAACGGAAAATGGTCTGCATCAATGTTTTTATATGTATGACATATACTCTATATATTATGACGATCTTCCAACATCCTTTGAGGAAAGTAGAGAAAATGAAGCTTACATCTCCAATCCAAATCTCATCATACATTTTAACGATGTTGAAGAGAATGAAGACGAGGATACAGACAGTGAAGAAGAAGAAGAGTGGATTGAAGAGGAGGAGGATTCTGAGATCTCAGAGTTGAATAATACATTTGAAGAGCTTGACATCTATAATAGCATTTACGATTGTTTTGGACCTCATAAAAAGATTTTTAATGGATTTGAACGTAGTCAATGAGAGAAGATTGTATTGTGTTTGTTTTAAAATTATACTAAAGTCTGATTTAAAATCTACATGATTTAAAATTTCTCATTATTATTATTGTACACCAATGATTTAAAAATGTTTTCTTTTAATACATGTTTATTCTAATGACTATCAAATTTTGAAATAGATGCAATTTCTTCACAATTTTATGTATTTTTTGGCTGGTAAAGTCAAATCTAAATAAGTGTAAAATTGGTTCTTAATTTTAACTCTACAAGCAATTATTTCCATCAGAGACACATTTTATGATAAATTGTTTGGATAAGAGTAACTTTAAGTGCCACAAATATACATTTTTTCTTGGATGTCTAGGCATAAATTTCAAAATATTGAAAAATATGTTTCAAAATATTTTTAGAACTTATCCAAGAACATGGAATATATAATCCTAGGCTATTTAAGTCTTTTAGCTCAAATTTCAGTCTACTTACTTTCGATCTCTAGTCGAATATGAAGTTTCAGTTTAATTAAACTTATGTACAACTCAAATCCAAGTTGTGGACACATAATTTCACAGAATGTGAGATTGGAAGAAAAATCTTTCATCAAACTTTAGTATATAAAAGAAATAAAATAGTGGATTTTATTACATAAAAACACTTAGAATTAAATGGTAAAATAAATAATTAAATTACATATCGAGCAATCTCTTTAGAAAATCCATATAAATGCATTTTTGTTGTTGTTGTTGGAACTGATGAAAGGTTCTCTATGCGGATTTAAATGCATCTATTTGAAAATTGGGAAAGTAAAATATTATATATAGTTTTATTTTGAATTTAAATATTTTCCTTCTAACCCTAGGAAAAGTATCAAAATTAATCAGTCCCATAAAAAATTGATAATGTTCGAACTCTATATAGTATAGGGCGAGCGCCCCTTCCCCCAATTTTTTCTTTTTAAAAAAATCACATTACAAATTTTCAACTTTTTTAAATTGGTATTTACGGCATTGATGTTGAAATTTATTGTTGAGACACAAGTGTCGTTTTTATTGGACTGTAGTACGTATTTCAAATGATAGGATAAGTCAAAACCTGTATTAACGAAGGGAACATCAGGTGCAAATACTGTAGGCCAAGCACTTTTAATGAGGAATTACCCACTTTATCAAATATTATTGCTTATTTATTTAATATACTAGAACAGAGGTCGAAATATCTCGATCCACGAGTCAGATATGACTGACAAGAGGTTTTGATTTGGTCTTTCTATTATATAAACTATATAAAATCACTTTTAATTCATTATATTTCATTAAGCCTTCAAAAATAAGATATATTTTATTATTTGACAAGGTGTTTAAGTACAAGAAAAATGTATTTGTAATATATTGAATGAAATGACCCTCCACGAGAAACTTGAAAGTCAAAAGATTGCAAACCTATGTACAGTAAAACATCGGTATAAGACGCATCGATGAAGTGCGAAAATCAGTTGGGCGCGATGGGGTCTTAGGCCTCAAATTTTATATACATATATATATGTATAATCAAATCGATATAAGGCGCAATCAAATACAACTTGGTTTAATTTTTTGGATCCCAACTAGCGCTTTGTATCGATGTTTTACTTTAATTAATATAGCATCTTTAACAAAAGACTATTCTGCTCAGGTTGAATACAATAACTCCGAAAAAGTATTTAGTTTCAAGCATTTCAATTCAAAATCTATAATTTCCAATTTTAAAAGGCAAAGTATCCTATGATATTTGAAATAATTGATTTTCAAGATGAGCCTTCAAGATTAAATGCTGTTTGCAATTCAATTTCATTTTAAATTTTTTTATTATTACATAACTTATGAGAGTATATGAGTGAATAACAAATTAAAACATGGACTTATGTGAATGATTTTAAATGTATTTAAAAGTTTACTTAACGTTCTTTTAGTCGGTATGCCTCAATTTAAAGATTCCTTTGATGACGTTATTTTTTTATATGTAGATTTGTTTCTCACATGAAAACAAATGAGTGCATCCATTTCTAATATAAAGAAACAAAGAGTGGCTCATTGTATTGAGGATGACAATACTGATATTCATAGTTCTACTTAATGAATACATTATGTCGCATTATTAGGTATACAATCAAAAGTTTTAAAAAGATCGAATAGGAGTTAGAAAACCCTGATTTGTTATTTTGTCATTCACATTAATTGTTTTAATTGATGAATATTTACAACATTCTTTCATATTAAAAATACATACATTACATTAGTAGCGTATGTATAGTCGAAGATACATCTTATACCAAATTCTGGATACATATAGTAATTACATTCAGGATTCGATGTATATTATTGTACTTTTAACGAAGAACACTTTTCCTAAAATTATCTATTTGAATAATATCCTTTTAATAAACTTATCGACTAATTCCAAATTGAATGGGATTCTGAAATTTTCCCTAATTCGATTGGATTATTTATTCTCTAAAATATACTGGTAAGAGGGGCCATGCTCCCTCCCACTTCTTTAGAATATACAAGAAATTTGGAATAAACTAATCCCAAAGAGTCTGTTTCGTTATCTACATGGGCCACCCTATAAATTTATTCTAAATTACTGACCACCCCACTTTCAAAAAAGCTGAAATATTATGATTTATGTGTCTTGTGGTTCCGGAATCGGGGGGAAGCAAAGGACCATTGGCTCTTCCCCACTTTTGAAAAACAGTAATAATAGAAATGTGTATGATTAACGTGCCAATAAAATGTATGTTATAAAACAACCTACTTGTGAATTTACTCCAGTCCCTTTGGTCCTTTTTAAAGAGTTCAAGGACACAAGTTTGATCTATATACATAATATAATAGTTGTGTAATGAATGACTTATGAGATATTACTTAGATAAATAATTACAGTTGCAGGTGTATTGAATCAACAATTCTTTGGATTCACATACTTTAATCATGTATTATTAAGGTCTATTTATGCAAAATGAAATTGTTGAAGTTTTTTGTTTTTTAATTCTTTTGAGGAAATCAATAATAATCACAGATGAATGAATGAGTTAAACCTTTAGTAGCATGTGATTTGAGACCACCGAAATAGTTGTAGCCACGAAATTTCCCTTTGTAAAATGGCTCTGATTTTTGTACTTATCAGCTACGCTCCTTTAGTTAAATAAAATATCTTGAGAGGTAAACAACTAGAGAGTAGTTTAAAGTGTTTTCTCTTGTCCTGATTATTCCCTCTTATCGTCAATTGTCTGGAACTTTTATTATTATTATTATTATGACTATCCACACCAACATTTCGTTTGTGTCTCAACAAGAGGAAATCCAATACTGGAAAAAGAAGGCTCTAGCATCAGAAGGAGAAGTCAAAGAGTTAAAAAAGGATCTTGACGAATTTCAGGAGAGTTCACGTGAATTGGAATTGGAATTAGAGACACAGATTGAGAATTTGGAAAAGAAAAACAAGGATTTAAACTCTTCCAATTTTAAGCTAAAGATTGAAAATGATAATTTAAAGGACAAATATGAGAAATGCAATCGGGAGTACAATAGTCGATTGGATAATTTGCAGACGGAGCTATCCGAAATCCAATCCGTAAAAGAACGTTTACATAAACTTGTTCGAGAGCTTGAGCAAGAAAATGATGATTTGGAGCGTGCTAACAGAAGCACAACTGCTTCACTAGAAGATTTTGAGGCTCGACTAAATACTGCTCTTGAAAGGAACATTATTCTTGAGTCTGAACTTGATGAAAAAGAAGCTCTTCAAGCTACGGTACAGCGTTTGAAGGATGAAACAAAGGATTTAAGGTCGGAGTTGAGGATTTTGGCTCCAGATAATGATAAAGCAGCACTCTCTAATTTGCAAAAACCTAAGAGTACCTCTAAATCTAATATAAAAGACTCTACTTTGACTCCAATGCCCCGTGTATCGGCATCAGTCATCGTTAAGGATTTGTTGCGCAAGGCTGGAGCATTGGAAAATAAATTAGTACTCTGTCGTAATATGGTTAGGGACGATTATAATCAACATTAGTCTCCCATTTCGAAAGTTTTTCTTCAACAAATCTTCATTTATACGACACTTCTCTTGCTAATTTTTCTTCATTTATCTTATTATTTAATTTGTCATTATTTCCAAGGAGTTCTTTTATGATTTCATATATAAATATACATTAGATAGGTACTTATGTAAGAATAGACTATGAATACTATTGTGAAGGACTACTAATCCTTCATCCAAAATTACTGTACCATTCATCAACACTTATTTTTAGGAGTATTGATGGATTGAAAGACGACTGATAAAACCAATTAAGAATACGGGGAAACAACCAATATCATACCTTAAGAATATGTAGATAAATTGTTTTATTTTATTGTTTTAATGTTTTGGACCTTATCTCATCCTTTCTATCTGTTGTTAACTGTATTGTCAGATTGATTTATGAAAAAATATATATTTAATTTATGCCATGTAAATATTGCTAAGTAAGTCTGTATTTTGACGTTAGTCACATACCTATATTGATAATATTCCCTTATGTAAAATGGTGGAAATAAATTAGATCTGCCACAAAACGAATAAAGGTGATTTTAAGTTTTTGGTAAATACATTTGATACTCTACGACTAGAAATAAATTATTAATACTGCTTCAAAATGAAAATTGTTATTCTAATTTTTTATGTGAGGTATACCAGGGGTTCTCAATATATGAGTGAATTTTGGGGATTCAGTTTTTAAATTATGTCATTACGTCAATATATGAGTCAATTTACTATCCAAATAAGAGGGAATGCCTTCCTGTCAGACAGAGAACAGAGGAAGCAAGCACTCGAACCCCTGCCTTATCTCATTCTTATAGACATCAAACAAAAGACAATAAAAAGTTCAGTAACCTGGGGCAAAAGACTACCTAGAATATATATATATGTATGTACGTACATACATGAGCCTAAATTTATATAAATATTGACATTATAGAAGTGACCCTACTAATGATGAGTTGAATTCAGGAACTTGAATTAATAGATGACTCACCCAATGCAATGTGTCAAGGACGGATTGCTTAGAATGTATGTATATCCTACATAATATGTAAATATTTTGTACAGAACAATTACATATTGAATTTAAGGACTTATTTAAGGCAGTTGAGCATAATACGAAGAGTCTAATAATGCCAGGGGATTGAGTGACATTCTCTTTTCTCTATGGGCAGTGGTGCAAAAGTCGGTGTTCACTATATGTGCATAGGGATCCAGAATGTAAAATCCAGTGTGGTTGTGGTGGTTAAAGGGGGGGGGGGGTGAAGGCTCCGCCTGTAATGACGTGCATTAATTTTAGTCATCTTATTTTCAAAGAGTTTTTTCAAAATACTAAACATTTTAAGATAGGACGGATGATGACTTTATTAAAAGATATAATCAAACATTTCTGATTAATTATTATTAATTATTATTTATCTCCTTTGCTTCCTGATTCTCTTCTGTTTATCAAAAACATGCATTACTCTATAAGAACACAAAATAAATCTTTCATTGAAAATATCTGAGAATGCGTTCGAAAGATGGGAGAATGAAATGGCAAAAAGAATAAGTAAATATCCTTGAATTTATTATTGCAATCTTGAAAGATACACCCACTACTGACAAAGCAGGCTTTAAATCAATATCAGACACATGACTAATCCATCAAGAACCTTGAAGTCTTTGTTCTCCATAATACAAGGAAAGATCGTATATGAAAGGTTTGATTATATCTAATATCAAAGTCATTATTACAATGTTTATTAAAAAAATACTCACTGAAATGAGTACATAGACATGGTTTGTAGTATTTCTGCATGACTATCTGACCAGGGATGGTAATTTTGTTCATAAAAATTACAGTTCTACAACTATGTAGATAACGAAAAACGATTGGCACCGTTGATCTTTTTTTTTTATATACAAAACCAATATACACCCTGCTATGAAACATCGCTGTGAGTGGTAATAATAACTATACATATATCACGACCATTTATATGACATTTCTGGTCTTCTTTTATATTATACATAAATATCCTTATTGAAGTCTAGGCTGCCTCAATTTATAATCTACTCTTCGAGTTAATAAAGGAATATATGTATATGAAAATATGGCTTCCTTAGGCAATGGGTGTTATATTTGTATAGATACTATATTATATCATATAATATATGTATATATACATATATATTTTATTGAGTTTATCATGTTGAAAGGGCTTGTATTTCGTAGAAAACGAAATATAATGGTTCCTTATATAGTACATATAAATATCTCAAAATATACATTTTTTAAGATAAGGAACTGCTTCCAGGCAAAATTTTGCCTTGATATACGAGCCAATATTTGAGACATAATAAGGCAGTTCTTATTATTTTATCTAATGAAAAAACAGAGTATCTAAAAATTTTCTTTAAAAAACTACTTCAAAAATTGGTTGAGTGATTTTTAACGTCATTTTGCGGCCTGTGCAGATTTTCAATATTAAGAAGGATTTTTTTTAATAAAAAAAACCAGCATTTTACTGAGTGATATGAAATATTATATGTATATAAATTTACCATTGTGATAAGGGGCAAATCGCCTGAAATCAGCTGATTTTCCACTGTCAATATGTTTTTTTAATCGAATACTAACTAATTTAACATTATCTTCAAGTTTGGACATATGATTTATAGTACTATGCCTTCATCTAATACTGTGGGCTGTACTCATCCTTCAGGAACCAGAGGAGAGCAATCGTCGAAAAAAATAAATAAATAGATTCTAAGAATAAAAAGAGACAAGTGGAGTCCTTTTTTTTCTGATTTATGGCTGTGTTTTAAACACTTTGAGGACAGCCAGTTCAAGAATTTGGATCACCTTAAGAGGGGCAAGAAGCTTTGTACAGGAGATTATCCCACTCTATATAGTTTTGCCATCCCGAGAGTCTCAAGATCGAGGAGAAATTCTATTAAATTCTTAAGCCCAGAGCAAAGTGACGAAAGTAACAAGCAAAAACAATAAATGCACTTTTTTATTTCTTTTACTTCCAGATGTGGATATCACGGTGTCTGTATCACATTTACTTGATCATACATGCAGTGCACCTCCTCACTTCGAACCTTTTAATCAATAAGATAATAGAATTCTATTAAAGCTTGAAAACAATAGGTAAAAAAGGCCTTGAAAATTGTTACTTTGATACAATTTTTGTACAAATTTCATATTTATTGTCGTTCTGAAGAGTCAAAACTCATAGACGAGTTAAAAAAAAAACAACTCCCGAGGAATCTGAAGTAATATTTATTCGTAGTCTAGGTTTGTCTGAAATGAATTCTTTGCGTTATTTGGTTGGATATACTCTTTCATTGCCATGCTCACTATAAATAGTGCAAAACTTTCTTTATTGACGTAAATAAGTCGCATTATGATTGGAATACTTAGATATTATTGATACATTATTCATCTCTTAATCAATTAGTATTTGAATCCAAGGTACGATTGGAAGCCTTTTGCAAAGATAAATCCTTCATCAAAGACTAAAAAAAAGACCAAAATTAAAAAATTTATTAATGATACGGCAATTAAAATTGTTAAATCCCCATTGAAAAATATTCCTGAGCCATAAAATTTTGGTTTTCCTCATATCTCGGTTTGTTCACATTCGTTTGTATTTACATTTATGCAAACAAACATGTATTTTAAAAGTTAAGAAGAATACTTTCTAGTAGATTCGGAAGTCGAAGTATGAGAATGAAAAAAAAAAAGTTGTAGTCATTAATAATATACAATACAGAGGAATTTAAAACTAAGCATGAATAAATTATGTAACGATTGTTTGTTATATTTGCGTGCAAAAGTGCACTTCTTATTTAATACAATTGATTGATGTTAAGCCAAAAGGTTTTATTTGCAATGTTGCACTCAAGTTTATTGTAGCAGCTCTTCTAATAGGGCTCTGTTTTGGATCATCAAGTCATTGTAATGAAGAAATAAAGAAAGAAAGATAAAAATGGCGTCAGTACAACTATAAAGCTGCCAAATTAACCCCTTCCTCCAACTGGCCACCCTGATTATCTTTATATTCACTAATCAAATTGAATTCAATTCATATGAAAAACTTTGAAAAAAGTCTTGTCCTTCAACTTTGCAAAATTTATATCTATATTATATTAATATATGCATCAATGACTGATGAGTCATCAGTCCAAATGTGAAGAGTATTTGTAATGCTGTAATATCCTTCACATCTTGAGTAAAAACATGCACAGGCCACAAAATGAAATAAAAAAGCAACTACTTTTTCAATTTAATGAAATAGCAATTGCTGGGAATCCCTCTTTTTCAACAATTCTTGTTATAGCACACCTACAGAGCAGATGTGTTCAACTGCATGTAACTCTAGTTTTTTTTTTTCAAATATCAAAAACTAAAAGCTCACTTACTTTTATTTTACTTTGCTCTTTTTTTATAATTTTTTAGCAAGTTTTCATCTGTACACATCCTATAAACTTTTTTGTATAACTTTACTTGTAATATTTTTTATTAATTTGTGAATTCCTTATCTTTCATTAAGTCTTCAAAATTATTATTTTTGTGACAAAGCAGTTTGAGTTCAAGAAAATGTATTATAATTGTTTTTAATGGTATGACTATATACGAGACACTCTACTGCTAATTTTGCTCACTCACTCACTCCGACTTCAATAAATGTATCATTATTGCAAACTAGTTTCACACTCATGCAAGTATGAATCTTTAAATAATCAATATGTGATACCAATATTATACTCCTTTTACTTTAACTTCTCCCCAACAATAGAATAAAGGAATAGAAAACAACTGTGTTACTGAGCTGACGACAAATGATCCCCCTAATATGAAACTAAGATTGTATTTTTTTTTCTGCTGTCAATTTTCTTCATAACTCGTATTAAATATTTTTTGAAGCTCAGAACATTTCCCTACTATTTTCTTAATTTTTTTTTTATAAAATAATTTTCATTTAAATTCTTCCTTAATATATATAATACATGGCGTGAATCCCTTTGTTCCTTCTTATGTTTAAAGGAACATTAGGGTCAACTAGGACGACTAAGAGTAACTTGACCTACAAAATAAAGGACATAGGTTGTAACCCCACCAACCTTTAAGGTTTCCGATGGAGGCTGATTTTGAGGCTAAAATGCGCTTTAAATGGTTAGAAAACCAAATTTGAGTTTGCCAATGAGATCAAAAGTTTAAGTAATTATCTATTTAAAGGGGTAAGACCAAATGACCTCCATGAAGCAATTCTAAGTAGCTAGAGGCTATTTCTATATTTTTACATATCTATTATAAAATTTATCAAACAACTTTTCAATTAGAAGTGAGAGAAGTCACTTATTTTTACGTGTTTCTAAATTTCTTTAAAATACCCAAAGGAACCTGAGTAACGTAAGCTTTTGATGTTACTTAAAGTATGAGGTCATGCTACAAGGGAAACAAAAAATAAATTGAACAAGGATAAAAATATCCATTTATATACTAAATATGCCAACTAGTTAGTTAAAATTTATTACTGTTTGCTATACATACATAAAATAAAATTGTACAAATATAAGGCAACGAACCCAACAGCACAAATAAGGGTATTTGTGCTACTACAGCAGATTCTAAAACCTAATTTACATTTAAATTTTGCTCTACAGCATTTTTCATTTTTGTGCAATTCATTAATTTTAAAACACGAATAACTTCATTTTGTCCTTGCATGACTTGATGTCTTTCGTTGAAGAGGGCTGGGCATCTATTGATGAGATGGTTTGCACTTTGCAATTCTTCCATACAGACATTGCACGTCGAGCTTATGTCTAGGAATGTAAAAAATATAAAAATGGGGTGTGTAAAATAAAAAAAAAAGAAAATCAACTTGGTAACTCTGACAATTTGATGAATGTTGAGAGGGAAACAGCTTGAGCTGTCATGACGTTTTACTGAGCTACAAGATCCTATTCTCCATTATATATACAAATGAAGAAATCAATAATAAATAATAACATTATGTTTACCATAGATGAGAGGCAGAAAATTAATTGAAATCAATGTTAGGAAATTATATATTTTTAAATAATAATAACTATACGAGGACTTGAGCCCTTTTTTGTTTACATTTTATTTGCTATTGTAGATGTTCTCCCCTCAGTAATAAAGGAAAAATGATAACAGCTTTGGAAAACAAAAAGTACTGTCAAAAGTGCCAACTCCACAAAATCTCGCACGCGGCATATTTTTTACATTCTTAGGTGGACTAGAAAAGGGCCATTTCAAGTGTATGCTTGTACAATGAGTCTCAATTATTCTCTTCCGAGCTTGATACTCTTAGAATTCGCAAATATGCTCACACTTGAGAAGAATTGGCACACTACCAACTGATTTAGGCCTCTCTCTTTTTTTTTTTTTTTTTTTTTTTAAAGGGAATGCAATATAATATGTAGATAACAAAGTGGAATATTTTACAAAAGGTATGTGAATAAAATATGTAGATTCTTCAATATACACAGATAAATGAACAGCTAACAAAAAAAATATACTCACCACTATGTAGTGAGCATACAATTTTGATAAAAGTGTATAAATGTGTGTTGAAAATGTCCTAGAGAGATATTTCTTTGTATGTATTATTTTGAAAACTAATCTATTCTTTATATATTATGTACATACATAACTGGAAAAAGATAAAAAAAAATAAATAGAATCCTTCTCGATACTAATGATGTGTGTGTACATATTATACCTTTCTTTAATCCTATTTCAGTTTTTCTGAAACTTATCCTTGAGTATGTATATCTTTCTATGTTCATCTATATAGACAGCTATCATAGCTAAGTCAAAGTTTTAGTTTGTATACCACTCAATGGACTTATCGCATTTGAAAGTTTTTTTTCCCCTTATATTTTTAATTAACTAATATATACAAACTTAATATTTATTTTAATAAAAAAGTTGGAATTCCCCAGAAAGGTTTTTTAAAACATAGAAAAATATCTAATATCCAAGCTGCCATTGATTCAATTGAGAGAAGGAAAAAATTTGGGGCAATCATTGCAATTGATTTTTCCAAAGCCTTTGACACTGTTCGTCACCGTCATATCCTGAAAGCTGTAGCTAAAATGTTACCTAAGACATTATTTAACCCTGTGCGTGCATTGCTTCTCAATGGTACATCCACTATATCTATTGGGGGGAATGGGAGTAAGCCTATAGTACTAAGCAAAAGCTGCAGACAGGGTTGTCCATCTGCTCCACTCCTATTCATTATCGCTATTGAAGAATTTGTCTCAAGAGTGTTGAAGAAATTTGGAGGGTTTGGGATAGAATTTGAAGGGAGTTCCCATTTGATTGACGTGTATGCTGACGATGTTACGCTGACTTTGGAAGGTAATTCTGAAACTCAGATTTCAAAACGTGTGGGGGTTATCCTCGAGTTTTTTACTAAGTTTGAGAAGATATCTGGTCTTTCTCTAAACAGAACCAAGACGGCCATTCTACCAATAGGACTATGGAGTCCTCCTCAGGGTCTTAAAATTGGCTCATGTGAGATTAAAAGTAGGATTGAAGTTCTGGGGATAAAATGATGTAGAAAAGGTATATAGGAGGAAAACTGGATGGATATTACCTCCCTCGTTCACCTGAGAACTCTGAAGTGGAGGAAGCTAAATATTCAAAAAAGAATTGATCTGTATAACCTTAAATCGTTCCTGTCGTTCTCTACAGAGCAACTGCTAGCTCTTTAATTGCAGAGAGGGCAATCATAGAGGAAGAAAAGTGGTTAAAAAACTTATTTCACCATAACTATCTACGTGTCGTTAAAAGGTCAAAAAAACATCTTGGGGGAGGTATTTCTCAGCTCTCTGTAATTTTGCCCAATGTCTACGTGAAGATATTTATTGATATTTCAAGAATCCTTGTATGGAATGGAGAAGAACTATAAATTTTAATAAAATAAATGATTTGCTTATTATAAGATCAGAACTCACAAATGATATAACATCAAATATATCTCTAGTGTGGGGGGCAGCCCAAAGAATAATTTGGGAAGCTTATCCGTCTTTTGTGAGTGATTCTACGGTGGACATAATAAGAAGAAATCACAAGAAGATTTTTTTCTACGCTAGTAGTTTATCTAAATTATCAACACCACCTTTGTTCGAATTATAGTCGAAAATGGTTTTAGGCTTACGATCTTCTCTACTAGTGATTACCACGTCCCTAATGTTGTGTGCTCATAAGTACTCCATTTTTATCGTTTTTCGGTGTGTAGAAAACGCGGCTGGTTGTGTTTGTGACTAAAAAATATCGAGGAATTTACTTGTCTCCCTTTCAAATTAAAGATTTTTTTTTGGAAGAACAGTTCTATTTTTTCGAACAATACCAACCATCGTCAATTTTTTCGGAAGATTTTTTGTTCCAGGCTTTTAGATGTAAAAAAAGTTCTCACAGATAATATTGCAACCACTTAGATCATGAAACATGTCCAGCACTACTCGCTTCTCTTGATTTTTTTTCCAGCATTTTCCCCACTTAACTTTTCGATGTAAATTTGCATGTTCCACGCATAAGATGACACTGTATCAAATGCTGTCGAAATTTTAATCCCATACCTAGCCGGTTGTGAAGGAGTATATTGTCGAAAAGGACAACGACCTCTAAATCCAACTAAAAGCTCGTCCATCGTTACATTTGATCCAGGATTGTAAGAGTAGGAAAGCCTCTCTACCCATTTATCCCATACTTCGCGTATTGGAGCCAATTTATCTTTCTGACGTCTAGTTTGGCGGTCGTCGAATCGAGGATCTCTTGAAAAAAATTTGAATTTCTTCAATGGCATAATCCCACGAAATATTGTTCTCCCTGTTTCAGGGGTCCAAAGACTTTCGGTCGCCTTTCCTTTTGATCTATATATACCCGCAAGAATGAGGATTACAAAATAGGCATTTAGTTCTTATTTACTTATAACTGACCACTCATTACCGAAGACGTGTCCCCCTTCAAGATTTGTCATATCTAATATTATTTTTCGAATAGAGTCAGATAAGAAGAGCTCAAACGAAGATTTTATATCCAAGACATGGCTAACAGCATATCTCGTAGGACCAGGTTTCATCTTGATTATATCTTCTGATTTTAGAGGAGGCTGTCGTGCAGTTGAATTTGTCCGCTCTATTTTTCCATTCTTGGATATATAAATAGTTTGATTTGATTCAAGTGGATGCAGTGATAATTCTGAGTTCACGTCCATAGAAGATTCTGATGCTGATTCAAAGTCCAAATTGTCTTCAACGTCAGATGGATCAACACTCTCATCCTCATTTTAGTCTTGGCTTTATTGAAAAATTAGTTATGTAGCCTTTTCTACACTTATATTTTTTGAACTAGTCATGCTTAATATTATAATAAACTGGGATGCATATGAAATATGACAACAAAAAAAGAAAGAAAGATCCACTCAGACAAAAATAAAAGTTAGACTCAATTTCTTGCATTGACATCTTCAGTAATAGTGCATGGGTCAAAATGACCCAAGGACCTTATATGTAACAAAAATGTGTTTATCATAATTTTCAATAATCAATTGTCGTTTTAGTCAAATAGACATGAAAAGAACAAATAATTAGCTAAGGAGATCAAGTTCTATAAAAATAGGAGGTATAGAAGTAACAATTTTATTGAATTAAAATTTAAGAATGGGTCAAAATGACGCAAAGGATGTATGAGGGTTAAAATGACAAAGTTCGGTCACAGTGAAGAGGTGGATAGCATCACCAATGAGTATATGAAAGTACTTGATCTCCCTGAGAAGTGGAGAAAGAGAATTCTAGGCTCATTCTCAAGAATTTAGGATGGCAGAAAATTTACAGTCCAGCTGCGAATTTCTGCTGATTGTATAAGGTTTTGGAAACCCTGTAAGGAATGTGGTAGGCTTTATAATTCTACTATTTATACCTTTGTAGAATGTCAGGCAGTCAGGCTACTAAAAAAATTTGTAACGTAAAGGGGTTCCAAAAAGATTCTGCTGACAAATACTCTAAAGCCATTATTTTATTTGGCCTTGGCAGTAACGGCAGCTCCTCAATTACCAAAGCCATCAACTTTGCTATCCTGAACTCCAAGGCCTTAATTGCAAGGAAGATTAGATCGTGGTATCCTTTCCATTCTTCTGAGCTATGGAGTGTTTTACTATCGGCAGCGGCAAGATATGCTGCGTTGGAGTTGAAGATTCCTTCTCTCTGGGACGAGTCTTGGACATATGCGTCGAAGGAAATGAAATATTTCCCATCTTTATCCCTCATCCATCGCAAAACAATGTTTAAAATTATTAAATATTTTAATAAGAATAAATAAATTGTTTTTAGACAACCAAAGTATTTTTAGGAAAATGTTTTTTGAATGAATGTTTGTTTTTAACTTTTTATTATAGTTATATGAATTTGTTTTAGTTCAGCTCCAAAGCTAAAATTTTAAACTATAATGTTTATTTATGTTCTATTGTAACGCATTAATTTTGGTGTATATATATATATATATATGTATGTACATATCATAAAATTGAACTTTGAAATATATTAAAAAAAAAATAATATATTTATTTTGTTGTTCAAAATATATATATATATATATATATATACAGATACCTACTTTATATAATTAGTATATAATAGTATGTGTTCTGTGAAAGAAGGCCAGTGGCTCTGCCAATCATTTTATTTATTAATAAAATATTCTCTTCTGTTAATTTTGTAACCATCGAATAATGTTTCAAATATTACCACAAAATGGAAATGTTGATTAGTTTACCACGTGATGTCACTATAAAATGACGACAACGACAAACTATTGTTGGAGCAGCAAATCCAAAACATTTTCTCGTGTGTAATATTTTTATCAATTGGCGATTAGAACGGGCTTTTTTGTGCACTCGTAACCTCGATTCTCAAAAGGGAGATTAATAATTTGGTTTTCTATTGTTGAAAACTTTTTAATTTTAGGCAGCGTTATTATTTAAATACTGGGTGTCAAAGAACTATTTCCCCATTTTTTAAATAGTCATAATCCTTGATTGAGTGAGTCAATCATGCTGAAAAACTGAACAACTGTACTTTATTTTGATATGAATTTATTCCAAAACAAATCTGAGAGAAGATGGAGAGAGACAATAGAAAAAAGATTGTCGAACTCCTCCATACGGACACTCTCAAACTAGCATTGTAAAACAGGTTGATGTGGACAGGAAGACTATTTACAATGTCAAGAGACGATTGGAGGTAGAAGTAACCCTGTAGAGAAAACCTGGAGGAGATGCTCCTATCAAGATACCCTCACACTTGATATAGAATGCCATCATGGACAATTTGACGAAGTCCTTGAGTTCCACTCAGAACCCCTGAATCGTGAGTGAAACAGTTAAAAAGTCCTTGATAATTAAATAAAAGCTGCTGCTCACACCAGCCATCACATAAAATCGTTGCAATGGACTACTCAACAATTCGAAATCTGCTTCACCTGGCCAAAAACTATGTGGCTGCCATATTCGCCGGATGTCAACCCATTGGGCTATTATTTTTTGAACACATATTGCTAACAAAGCCTTTCGCATGCACCACTCAAATACAAATGCACTGTCTATATAATTTCCAATATTTACAATTGTTTGTATTTTCCCTTTTTTAATACAATATCATTCCAGACTAAACTTCGAGCAATTTCTTTTCCACAAAAATATTTATTAACAAATAATATTTTATAAATTTATCCCAGTGGGCTCCGTGAACAACGTTTGACTCTTTAAAGAGCTTTAGAGTCTCAAAAGCTTGATACTTATTATTTTTATTAGAATATATGTACTTAAAGTTTGCAGATGGGTAGCGAAACTTCACTAATTTTACATAGAGTATGTTTAGTATTATATAAACCTTTGAAAAATTTAACGGGTAATATTATGAAGTTCATAAATATATTTTACATAAGTAACTTATACAGGTGTTGTATATAATATATATTCTGTAAAAAGATATAAAGTATTCTAAGAAAAGTTTTTTTCAGGCTTTTCCCAGTATGAAGTACACTCATACTGGGAAAAGCCTGAAGCTAATTTATGTAGGCGTGAAACCAAGAGAAGTAGAAGTAAACTAAAAGAATTAAGTATCTTAACTTTTTTCTTTTTTCAGGGAATATTAGGACAAAGGTGATACAAATTATAAGATATATTTTTTTATGTATCTCAAAAGGTAATATCAATTTAAATTGTTTTTTTTTTGTTTAAAATTGTACACAAATATGTTATTGAAGCTGACAAATGGTTATGATTATTAAGAAGCACGTACTAGTGATGTTTGCTCGAGGTAGATCTTGATTTTTGAGACCAAATTTTAAAGGAGTTGTCTTTGTCTTGATCTCAAAACTGGCATATAATTAAATGTCCCAATTTATCCTTAAAAAATATTGCGAACAAAAGCTATATCAAAATTGTCTCAAATCATCCTAATTGTCCCTGAATTTTACTGGTTGATATGTATAAAGGAATACGTCTCTTAGTCTTACTAACATAAACCAAATGTATTTCAAAATTCTTTGTATATGTAAAATAAAGGAAATCTATTAGTCTAAACTTGTTTGGATTCTAAATTCTACAATGCTCCCCAAGAGTCTCCGTTGATTGTTAAATTTTGTATAATGAATTGTTTTTTTTAGAAACACAGATAGATAGTCTAGAACAGTGGTCCCCTACCCCCGGACTGCGGACCGGTACCAGTCTATGGATCAATCAGTTCCGGGCCTCACAAGAATTAATTAGTTATTTCTGTTTTATTTATTATCTAAGTTTGGGACGATAATAAAGGGGGACTTTCTATGTACTTCATCTACAGACTGTAGGAGAAGAAGAGAATATTAAGTATAAATGCAAATTATAAAAGATAATTAAGTGTTCGGGGTAGTCGTTAATTATTTTTGGATTGATAATTCTTAATTGGCTCATCGAATTTCACAGGCAACAAGCTACAATGCCTACTACATGTTCTCCGTGCATCTCGTTACAAAAAACAAGCTAAGAGCTCCACTTGATTTAGTGTTACAGACAGTTTTTGATATTATAATATGTTATATTGTATTAACATAGTTATTACTTCCTAATGTTAAAATAGCATTGTAATGTGTGAGGAATGTGCTAATAAAGTTCCATATGAGTACACAGTGGATTCAGGTTTATGATAATTATTATTTCAACCTCCCAGTCCGCAATAAAATTGTCAAGCGTTGACCGATCCGCAATTAGAAAAAGGTTGGGGACCACTGCTCTAGAAGGTATAATTATACATGAAATCGTATTTCTGCTCCTGGTCTAAAGTAAGGTGGTATTCAACACAACACTACTGGGGCCTCCGCAGGATTTTTGCCTGGGCCCTCAAGTTAATCAAATAGAATATTTACATATTACAAACTATATTTTTTGAGGGTGGGGTAAAGTCCCTTGGCCCCTCACCTACAAACGCCCCTGCACTATAATTTTGTTCATTTCTACGCAATGTTTTATTAGAAATAAATCATTTAGTTAGAGTGAAAAGCCTTACATCAAGTTTGCTAAGTGATACATAAATAATGCAAAAATATCCATTAATGTATCCTTGCAAATGTGTTTTAAAAGAATACATCAAAATAACTTTTAATGTATAATCATTGTGTTAATGTATTTGAAGAACATAACACGGCAAATTATATTTATATGTATAATGAATATTATACAAGATAATTAATAAAAAGGGATCTTAAATATACGAAACAAATATTTAATTGATGTTAGAATATAGTTATTTGACCTTTCCTCAATTTTAAAAGGTAATATGGGAGACAATCAAAATGTAACCAATATTCTTAAAGATTTATTGTCATTGATTAATTATAATTTATGAGTATTATTATTAACACTGCTTAATATATCATTTGTATGTTTATATTCATCACAGTCAAATCCATACAATGTGATAAAATGGATGTTATTTGTTCATCTAAAAACTAATTTCATATGCTTTATGTCAACAAATAAGTCTTTAATTTTTGGGTTCTACATATCCTATTTCTGATTAAATTTCAGCTTTAATATACCAATGGTGTGTACAATGTTATTGACTGAGAAATGTTCTATCAAAATGCTGTCAAACAAGATCACTTAAATAGCAATGTACTGCGTCATTAATGTATTAAAGGTGTTACTGAATTGAAATAATTGAGAAATTTATTCACTCCTTCAACTAGACTAAACTTGTTTGAGACTCAAGTTGTCTGTTGATAAAACATGATCTAGAGCCTTTATTTGGTCTTTTTAATATAATCTATCATATCTTTTTTCTTTAATTATTGACAGGAGTATTAGGGATATTTAAGTGTTATTTGTGGCTTTTAATTAAAAAAAAAGTTGAAGAATACAAATTTAATTCAGATCCATTTTAAAAAAAAACCATCCATGAGTGCTTTTGTGTTTTCTGGTCACATATCTCACTCAATTCAGTTACAGACACTTTATTTTTTCCCATTCTTGTTATTTATAAAGTAACATTATGCGTCCAACACAATCTTCTGAAAAGGGAAAAATTTTGAGTGACTTAAGCAAGGACCCTTGCAACCAACTCATACCATACTTTGTTCTCCAAATGGAAGTGTAACATTTGTATTTCAATACTATTGCAAGCCAAGTGTCTCACAATACAAGGTAATATTACTGCACTGTAATTTAGAGACACAACTTTATAACTCATGGGAATTCACGTAATATGTGTGATATGATATTCTAGAGCAGTGTTTCTCAAACTTTTCATTTACACCCCCTCCCCCTCCTACACACACTCCCTTACAAAAAGTTTAGACATTTTGAATATCGTGGATAGGATGTAATTTTCAAATCTAGAAAAACGGTAAGATAACCGGCTTTTGAGTAGAAAGCTTGTAATAAGTAGGGCTAGGAACGTATTATACAAATTAGAATTTGAACCTTGATTGAGTGTGGGTGTAAAACTAACATCAAAATGAGAGACTTTTGTTCTAATCAATACATTTACATTGGAGAAGCTTTTACTATTAAAGTTGGAAGTGATAGGATTTTCTCATTAATGACTGATCTTAAATTACAAATTAACACTGATAGATTACCAAGAGGGGAGAAAGCAGCTCATGGCAGTTTTGAGGTATTTGAAAGACATATATATATATATATATATTAAGTTCTTAGAATAATGTAAGTTATATTTTTTATAGGTAAATTTTCCTCTTTAATATATTTTCAAATACATTATCATTTAGCAACACTCTCATCTAGTGAAATATTTTGCTATATACCATCAAATTGTTTGCTGGCGTATAGTTTGATAATAATCCATCACTGGTGTTCACTATATATATTCATACTTCACTATCAGTTAGAGAAACAACTACCAATTTCGTTTGATGCTGAAAAATGGAGCTTCAATATCTAAAGAAAAAAATACAACTTTAAAATAGAAGTCTACAAAATTGAAGTCTGGTGTTCTATTTCTTTATTTTTCTTTAAAAATATTTTTTTTCAAGCTCTACTCTATGTTCGTCTTTAACTAACAAGAACTTCTAAATTCAATTATAAATATAAATAAATGAAAATGTATAACTTTATTTTTATTTTTGAATTGACAAAAGAAGGCAATTTAATGGAAATAATTTAATTTAATAGTTTATTCAAGATCACAAGGAGTCAAATTAAAAGGTAATAATCAAATGACCGTTCACCATAGAAACATTAAAAAAAATTGAGAAAAAATGCATTTTACTTATTAATTATTCCAGCTTTAAAAAGCCCAAAGCAAAAACAAAGAGATGTACTTAGTCTACTGTTATTTATCATTCAAAAGTGCTATAGAAAAAGGGTGGAGGAAATGAGTGTATATCTTGGCGAATCATGACTAGAAAATCTGCTCACCTCTACCAGTTTCGTTACACATAATTTTATGAAAAAGATGTACAAATTTGAGTTTACACTAAAATAATAATAAGAAAAAACCTTTTATAAATAATTTCGGATATCATTTATTACTAAAGATAACTTTGCTAATTTTTTTTATGTTCGATCTGACTCAGCCTTTTAAGAGAAAAATTTCCTACTCCTCTAAAAACGTTCTGTTAATCCTTTTAAATGCAGAAAAGTGTTTTTTTTTTCAAAAGTTATGGGTAATTATCTGAAGCTAGAAAAATGAAAAAAATCCATAAGGGCACGCAACCTCTTTTTTTAAAAAAGAAAGAGACAAAGTGCTTGAAGACACTCTTAGATGACAAGATGATTTGATTTGAAAGCTTAGTAACTCATTTTTATTCCTTAAAAAGACTCTAACACTAAATTCAAAACACTTCTATCTATTACTAGTCACTTGATAAGTATTGATGAACTACTTTGAATTAACTCAAGCATTCGTTCAAGGACTTTAATCAGTTTGTTTTCAAGTGTTGAAGTGTGTGGTTGTGTTCATAAGGAAACTAATATTAAAGTTTGACAGGTGAGTGAGGGGGTGGGCACCTTACCAATTTTTATAGGATTAATTATTGCAAGAAGAAAGACCATAAAATTTTTTTTTGCGTCGTTCGCCAGGTGGAGTGAGGTGACCTTTACAAATTTTTTAGGTCGTCTTTCTTCGTGGAAACGGACAATTCTTAATTCAATTTGTGGAATTCCCGACGGGACAAACCTTACCTCACAATTTCAAATGTTGACTTGCAATATTAAATTTTAATTTCGTGTCCTTTAAAAGTTACAAGGATTTGAAAATGGGTCTAATTTACACTGTTCTTATTGTGAGGCCCCCTAACGGATTTTTAAAGAAAATACTATTGGCTATGTCCTTTGAACCGAAGGACCCATCTAATTGAAATTTGGAACTTATACATATTTTTAATTGTTAAACAGTATGATAAATTTAAATTTATTTATGATGACTTGGAGGGAAATTTAAAAAAAAAACTAAAGGAAAAACATAATCGTTCATCCTAAAAACAGTTAAGAAGTTTAAGAAAATATCTAAGTCATCATAAGTATATATTGATCCACTTATTTTCGATTCACAAAATTTCTCAAAATTTAGATGTAGTTGTAATATTGACCTGCAAAGTAATTTTAAATGACCGGCGAGTGCTTAAAATAAAAAAAAAGTTTTTTGATGATATGTTCATAGTTACAATTATTATATTTGGCTACATTCCTTCTGTTTAACAGCTACATTTTGCCAATGATGGGCACCCATAATGTTAATGTGGCACTCTATTAAAAAGATCTTGACACCCATACTTTATATTTTATTTTGTGAATCTGCTTTCCATCTAATTTATGAAAGTTAAATAAAAGAATTGAAAAAAGTGCTGTCTACATTGGTTTATATATAAAATATAAAAAATATATTATAGGTAGCACTATAATGTAGAAAATTTAATTCTACGTTATAAATAAATAAATAAATAATGAAAGAACAGGTATTTTTCTATTTCCTTGTAAGAGAAAATATCGTCAATTGCCTATTGGATTTTTTTCATTTTCTTTTTTGAATGTAAGGTATAAGATTTGTAAATTGCTCTCAATCTACCAAAAAATTATAATTCAAGGCCAATTAATCAACATTCAGAACATTAATAGTAACAATTAACAGTTGAGAAAAATATAAATATGAGTTTTATGGATAGCATTTGAATTTCCCCACTATTAACTAAGAAGAATATAAATTTGGATTCTCTTTTTTCCTCCCTCTTTTTGTAATAAGGTTTGAAAGATGTATACATTAAAGATCAGTTTAGGCATATCTTTTTTTCACCATGATACAATAAGAAGAGTTGTGAAAGGAGAGGAACACAATAAACTCAATTAATGTTAACAATATTTATGAGTTAACCTTTTGATTAAAAAAGTAAATAAATTAAATAAAATATAAAAAGGCAAAGAGCCTATTTTGACAAAAAAAGAATAATATTTAATTATACTTTTTTAAGGGAATATAATAGTTACTTATATGCTTAGTGTCAATTTCATTTTTTTAAAAAGTCAATAATAGCAAGGCTGAATCCTCATTTTGAGTAGAAGTTAATCAATTAATTTAAAAAAAAAAATAAGAAAAAGTGAGGTACAAAAAACGTCACATGAAATACATTTTTAATTAGTGAAAGAAATTTTTCGCATTGATTGATGTTACGTTGACCTGAGGCTAATTTTTCTGTAAGTGTTTCGAAATATCCAAAATGAATATTTATGAATAAATGAGTGTCATTGTATATTACAATGGTGTTAATGACCTTAAATGATCAAAGAATGTTTTGTTTTATGTTATTGTTTATTCTCTATGCGCGTAAAGTTTAATTAATTATATTCTTCGAATGGAACATTGATTCTTTTGCCTGCCAAACCTACCTACGAGAACTGAATGAGGTTCATATTATTTTTCTTCATGAGAGCCCAAGTCATTAATTAGTATTATAATAATTTTAAAGCTCATATCAAATATAATTTAATGGCTAGGCAGTCAAAAATTTGAATTCCATTATTTATTTATAATGTGAATTAGAACATGAATTTGATTAATCAACTCGATAAAGCAAAGCCAAGACGTGATTGCTTACATTCATGTTTAGTTAGCAAACGTTATATTTAATGTACTTTTGTCCCAAAATGAAAAAAAGAAAGGCAAAATCAATTGGTAGTTTGACACAAGATTGAAAACCTTTTTTTTCTTTCTACGGGATTCTTCTTATATTTATAATAATAATAGGCAAAAGTGTATAGAACTAATTTCATTTTAGACGTTATTTAGAAAACTAAGAGGTAAGGGGGGGGGGAATCAACAGTTGACAAAAAAGTACAATGTAAATTTCTATGTTAGGAAGATAACGCCGTGAATGATCGATCTTTTTGTGGCACTTATTATTTTACTTATTTGACTTAGTATTGATTGCAATTGTCAAATCCTTTGAATTCAAATCCATTGAGTCATTGTACAATGCATACCCATATGTAACTACGTTAATCAGGTCTCTATGGTAACAATGTGATTAAAAAACTCTCAATGTTACTATATTGTATTATGTAATCATAATATCCTTTCAAATAATTATAACTTATCTTCAATATTAATACCTTGTACATTTGCTAGGTCCCCTCAGTCCATTAAAATAATATCTACATCATTTCTACTCGGCAAAAAATACATTTTCTATTCCCTATACACCTTTTAAAAATGTACATATATACTATAGTGTACATCCATTATCAAAGTCCCTTCAATGTATTTAGTTACCCGTCTCTTAAACACACTCGAGTAAATATTTGATTACTACATAATTAATTTGTTAAATCTATAATGAATTGCTATTAGATCCAAAAACGAAGGAAAAGCCTTACCTACTCTTCTACAATCTGATTGAATAATCTCTTAAAACCAATTCATTTCATAATTAGTGGGATATGTATCTAGATGACGTCATGTAGCGCGCAGAAGGATTAAAGAATGAGCTGAAATCCTTCTGCGCGCTACTACTTAAGTAGCTCTACCGTTATTCATTGATTTCTAGCGAATTTTGTCTTGAAATTGGATGAAAATTTACACACATAGATGGACGATTTCTTCTTAATTAAGGATTCTTATCGAGCGGTTGACATCTCGTTTGAATGCTGCTGGTATCAACTCTTTAATGCATTCCTTATTAATCCATTTTATGTAATACTCTCGTCCCCTACGACCCCAGGAGTCCCTTTATGTCAAAACAAAAACTGGAAATGAAATTTGCATTAAATACAATAGCTAATCAACATTTTTTACTGATTATCCTTCTAGGCTTAAATTGAAGTTGAAGTTTGAAACTGGGCCAAAAAAGCTGAAAAAGTAGAGTTCGATGTCTCAAAACATTATGACTCTTGAAAAAAAATTTACAGATTTGAAATCAGCGTGCAAAACTAAATAACTTTTATTATATTTATACTTATACATAATGTTATTTCCATATTTTATAAGGATGTGAAAAAAGAGCAAAGGACGTTTGTTGGCAATCCGTAAATTCTTTTCATATCTCGAACAATATTGACCAAGTGAGTACACTTAAACTTTCTGGAAGAAAAGAAATGAAAGCTTAAGCTGCACATGAATGTAGAACAAGGGGAATAGCATATTTGAATAAATATTCAGATATCCAAAAATACCTGGACCACTCATTCTTTAATAGTAGAAATATGAGCAAAATACTATATGAATTAAACCGATAAACATTTAAAACACTTACTGCATAGAAAGTTCTATTGTATTTACCAACATTTCATCAAAAAAGAGAAAGAAAAAAGCTAAAAATTAGTTTTTTCAAAATACTTATTTGGCCTTACGTTCACCGCATCCCTAAAACTGACTGATAGGCCCTACACGCAACTTGTTGAAAGACGTATTACTCAAACCTCTGTTAAGCGAGGGTTTTAATATTTTTTTTAAGAGTAATTAATTAAAAGTACTTTAACTTCATTAAATAAAAACCGTGCAATTCAAGCGGTACAGAATGAAGGTAGTGAAAACTTTAATTAGTTTGGGCATCATGCACCACGTATGGGCATTGCAAATAAAATTATGCGTGTACCACATGTGGCGCATGTAGTGGGTTTGGCAAAACATCGTTATACCACTTAAGGGACTCGATGACGTAAAAGTGTTGAGTAAATAATTAATCTTTATCGGCTACGCAAGAAGTAATTCGAGCTCAACGAATCAACATTCAAAACACTAATAAAATGCCAAGAAAAGTAGGACTGTTGATAAATAATTAAATAGAAATGGTAAATGTCTTGGGAATATCATTGCAAACAGCTGAAAAAAACAAAACACGTTTAGAATTTCTTAATGAAATGAAAATACCATAATGTACAAAAAATGCCCATAAATTATCCTCGTTGCATCATTCAATGAATTTGCAAATTACAATTGTTAGTCATAAAGTGAGGTCATTGTCCTTTAGTTCATTTCTTTAAACTACTCCTATACGTAGGGCATAAAAACTGGATCGATTCTATTTATATAAAGGGTTTAAATTTATTACACAAATAAAGATTATCGCTAAAGGGACAACACTTAAGATTTATTTTTGTTTCTTTCTTCATTATATATTTTTACTTAGGGCATGGATTAAAGGCTTTTGTAAGAAAAAACAAACAAAAAAACAAACAAATGAAAGTATTAATATTTAATTTAGACTTAAAAAGCAATGGGTGAAAACTTATACATATATACAGTATATTATTTTTAGTACTTAATGGCCAGAAGGAGTAAAATATCTTATTTTAACAAAATAAATAAGTGATTTTGAAAATATTATTTAGTAATGCAAAATATAATTAATGTGCATGCCCTCACAATATTTATTTAAAGCATGTTCAAAGTTTCAAATATTGATTTGCTAATTGTGTATCTACAATTTGAGCTTTCTATAATTTTAATAGTTAATTGAAAATATTTTTACTGTTTATAGGGTTTGAATGTATTTTATTTTTTGTAGCAAATTATGAAGCTCGAATTAGCCTTTAATAAAAAGCACATTTACTCCAAAGTTTAATTCAAATTTTTTTATTTTTTTTAAGAGTTGAATTTGAGGGAGAATTAAGTCATCATTTTTATCATTTTTGTTAAATACGTGAATATGTTGGACTCATTTGATGTTTTTTTTTAAATATGTAGTTTATTGATCTGAAAGACTGACATTCATTTATTATTTTTTTTTTTTTGCAGAAATATTTGCCTGATGACAACTTTTTTTTGAAGTGGAAATAACTCACTTTTCTACCCCGTATAAAGAGTGAAACATCACTCAACAGAAGATGGGAACACAAAAGATGCAGATGGTTCCCTAACATGATCGAGCTGTATCCCCTCGGAATTTAGACATAATCAACAGGATCCCTTTACTAAAGGGAATCCGGCAAAATTATCCAAGCATTTGGAGGACTCTATGGGATTAATAGTGTCCTTTCAAGGCACCAGTTACATTTTATTCCTACATGAAACGAATTCAGAATCACAGATGAACTCCTTAATTTGTGTTTCACTTCTTCCCCCAAGGGATTTTTCACTTACTAGTTTCTCTTTCTATCTTATTTACTGAATTCATTTTTTTTTCATTCAAAATTATGGAACCCTTCAAATTGAAGAGCCCCAAAAATTCAAGCAAAACCAAAAATACCCTCTTAAACGGAAGAAATAGTTTTTGTTTGATTGTGTTTACTCATTTCATCTAGAATATTCTTGACTGAACAT
The DNA here is from genome assembly GCA_963680855.1 of Lepeophtheirus nordmannii. NCBI lineage: Eukaryota > Metazoa > Arthropoda > Copepoda > Siphonostomatoida > Caligidae > Lepeophtheirus > Lepeophtheirus nordmannii. Next base: position 28,562,914 of record OY804520.1, read on the forward strand.
AAACATTGCACCCCTGTTAAACCTACAAAGAAAATATATATTATATTATGAAATATACACATCCATACCTTGGAGTTATTTCATTAATTAACTATAAAACAAAAGTTTAGAAAATGTAAGCTTGTTAAATGGCTTAATATAAATTAAAATGAATCACTATACACGATTAGATTGAAGGAATATTATATATAATTCAACATCAAATTTATCCACCACGAAAAAACTTCCATGCAAATTATTTAAAAAAAGATTCAAGTAGGAAAAAGTACATACGTCTTTTTAGATGAGATCTCTCTCATTAAAAACTTTTTGTAACGGTATTTGTATCATATTATCTATTATAAATAAATAAGAGCGGTTATCAAATAAGGTTTTTTAAAAATTATCAAATAAAAAATAACTTTTGACTTTTCATATCAAATTGTCAAATAAATCAATTAGTCATTTTATTCCTGCAAATGAGAGAATATGAAATATCACTCAAGAGAGATCTCAGTTACGAACAGTCCAGCGGTACTAAATCATTCTTTATTTTTCAACTGAAGCTGTAGTATACCTAGGCAATAATTGTCTTGGGTTTGAATAGAAGTTGAATCCATGTCAAAATATTTGGCGAGGATATTGTTCAATAATTTTGCCTTTGTTCTTTTAACTTGTAGCGGAGTTGTCAGCTTTATTTTCTATCAGAGGTTCATTTGAGAACAAACTGACAAATCAGTCTCTAGTGACTTCAAGAAGATCTTCTTTTTTTAGGACTGCTGATAAATTTGAGCATATCTTGTTTAAAAAAACCAAAGAGAAAAATTAAATTTTCTCTATAAAACCTAAATGAATCATTCTTATGAAGAGAAGTAATTTTTCTTTGAGTAAAGAATATTTTTTTTTTGGATATACGTAACGTTAACATAATTTTGAACTTTTTAGTATATGATTTTATAACTGTATATATTGTGGTATTTATAAATGTAATTGGATTTATTTGGAATGAAATGAATTTTTTTAAAGGAAGTAATTTATGATTTATTCAATTTAAGATAGTTATCAATGTAGTTGATTGATACTGAAAGAAAAAGAAACAATTTAAAAAATCTTAGTTTTTGTAAACATTGAACATTTTTAGAATTCGTATGATTGATACATTGATTTAGAGAAGAAAGTAAAATAAAAATAAAAATCAGAAGCTAAGGACAATGTAAATTTTAAAATCTAATTTTGACTTTGTACACGATGACTAAAAACAACGTCAGACCCAAAAAAATGTTCGAAGGATTAAGTTCATATACTAATAGCCTAAATTATTTTATCAACAGCTACCAATTAAGCCAAATTTCTGCATTAATTTTGATTTCAAACAATATTTTTTGAATGTAATGATGACCCGGCTCTCTGTCATGAGGTTGATTGTCACGGACAAAGATTTAGTTTTTATTTTCGAAACCACTTTTAAACTTTTTGTTTGAACTTTATTAGGAACCAAAATCAAAGGTTCATGCTTGTAAAAATTATTTTTACATTAATTTTCATGATAAGAAACTCTAAACAGGAACATACATATAAGAAAAGTATTTAGTTTACTTGTACGGGAACTACGTGAGAAAATGATAGCATGCTCAAACACTGAGTCAATATTAAAGTAACTATATGTACATATGTATGTAGTCTCTATTTTATATTTTAGTTGTCAATAGATATTTTGTTTCCAGTTCTTGACTTTAAATAGTTCTCATCGCCATGTATTATTTTATATTAGTGATGTATAGAACCTGAAAAAAATCATTATGAACTATATTTTAATCGTTTTTCACTATATGTAGATAATAACTTTTTTCAGATCCCCTAGGTTCCTCATAATCCAATATTTACTATGTCCAATGAACAATGTAATCAAATCAAATGTAATTTCCACATTCCTTCATCCAACACTTTTTCCATCAATAGCAAATTAACTCTTCATTTTTTTATTTGCACATATAAAAGGAGGAAAGTTATTTAATCTACGAAGGTTTCATTCAATTACAAAGAAAATGAATCAATCTCAATATAATGTATATATAAAGGACAATGACTTATGAATAAATTTTCCACTCTTTACAACATGGATGAGTTATGGATTTTATGTAGATTTCTAGAAGATGATGAGCTCTTGATGCTACAAAATATCATGATTTTTATTGGATTTCCCAACTCATTCCCCCCCCCTCCCTCCAAAAAAATGAAGAAAAAAAAAAGGTCCAAAATCAATTGGTGGTGCGCCAACTCTTTTCAACTGTGAAGTTATTTTTCATTTAAGATTAGCAAATCATTCAAAGTTGAACAGGAGTTAGTTGAAGTATATACAATTAACGTTCAGAGCTCTGTTGAAGGGAAAGAAGTAGACAAATTGACAGCAGACAACCAAATACAATGCTACTTTTTTGTTAATAAGATAACACCGGGACAATCACTCACTCAAAAATGAAACAAAGTAACAAAATGCTTTATGGCGGTGACACTACTCATGGACATAATTAAATGGTCAATGTGGGAGTGGATTATGTGAAAATCAGGAATGTCAAAGTAAGAAATAAATGAGTCGCTTGGAAAAATTAAGACATCCTGGGTTGTCATTATCCATTATGCCTTGTGAAAAATTGAGACTGTCGAGTGACCAGAGCAGGAAACAGTTGATAAAACAGAGTGAATTGAGATAAAAAATGATTGAAAGGACACAAAAATTGAATAATCATGGTAAAATGCAGATATTGTATTTTCCTAGACCTCATAGACTTTGAAATTTATAGGACCTTTTTTCAGTTTATCCTAGTCTCACATTCTTCACTTCCTGTGTGCCCTATGTTCCAACTTCATTAGCCTGGCCCTAGTAACAGAGCAGCTGCTGTCTTTCGTTTGTTTTAAGGTAGAGCCTCGTTTTCTTAGGTATCTTGTTTTGTTTCTAGTTAAAATTGATTTGAATTATGCTTAGGCGTATGATTAAATATGCACATTAGGGTGCCAATCTGAATGTAGCGAATGTTAAATTTTCAACTTTCAAATTTTTTTATTTTAATAAGTTAGTGGTCGCTCCGCACCTTCAGACATTTGACGATTTCAAAAAAGCAACAACAATCATCTTATTTTAAATTGTAATCTGTAGCATTTAGAACCCTGTCACATACCCCAAAATTAGTGTTAGATTGCGCCATGAGCTAATTTATCAAATTAAGGGGTAAGAAAAAGCAGGGAAGGGGAACAGTTGTAGAGAGACGAAGAGGTAAGGATATCTCTGGAAGACATAGGAGCTGTCATCAATAAAGACATGAAAGATATACATATAATCTATTTATAACAATAGTTGCCTAATAAATACTGGTTTTGCTAAAATACCCAAAGAACGTGCAATTTTAAATTGGATATTTAAAGATATTTGAAAATAATCAGGCGTCAAATAAAACAATAAATATATTAATGATAAAGGAAATATGGAAATTGATTTTATACGTGGACAATATATGGAGTACAACATAATACTTCTAGACTCGAAAAAAAGGGCTGCAAAATTAAGTCAATGTCAATTGACTTTAGAAAGGCTTTTGATAGCATTTTTCCTAAATATACATATCGTTAAATGTTTAAGAACTTGAGGTTTTGGAGATAATTTTATTAGAATGGTTGCTGTTGGAATGATTAACTTACGTACAAGATACATGAGTGGTAAAAAGAGTTTTAAGATTAAAGAAGACTGATGGCAAGGAGACCCAATATCTCCTAGCCTTTTCATTGTGGCGGTCAATTATCTAATTATGAAAATTGAAAGTAATGAATACATTTAAGGTATCTCTTTAGGAAACTTTGATCAAAAAGTCGAATAATTTGCAGATGATATGACTACCTTGTAGTCTGGTATTGCAAATCAAATCTATAGAAGTGACGTTGAAAATACTTGAGTCGTATAAAAATGAATCAAAACTGGATATAAATATCCAGAAAACAAAAGTTCTTACCAAACTCTTTAGCACCGAGAAGGTGAATATGATTGAAGTAGTTTTAGAAATTAAAATATTGGAGACCATTATATCTTTAAAAGAAGACAGTATGTCTATTTGTTTAAAAGAAATAGAAAAAATAATAAGGAAAAACTCAGCCAGATATATATACATACATACCTCATAGGAACAAACCTACCAGGCCTTAAACATGTGTAGAATTCATTGATTCTTCACAAAAATTTTATTTGTTGAGAATCACAGCATTCAATGAGGGATTCGAGAACAGAATAGAAGAAACATGTTTTAAATTTCTAAGGGTGGGAGTGGAAAATAGAAAATACAGAGGATTGGGCCTACGTCCGATTGAATATTTTTGAAAGGCATTGCTATTTTCATTGCGGTTTAAGAGACTGCTTGATAGAAACATCTAATGGAATAGTCTAATATAATTTAACCGTTCATGTGTAAGAAACAGTTCCCTGGGACACCCTTTTCAACTTTGTAAGGAGTAGAACTCCTCTACTGGTTGATTTTATGGTGGCGTTTTTGATTTTTATTTTTAATTCTTAATTTTTTGAATAAAAAGTAATTTCTTTATTTATATGTGTATTGAAATATTTTAATTTGATGTTTATTATAATGACCTGTTACAAGGAGAAAGTATAAATAAAGTTGTATTTGTGCAAAAATAAATTAATGAGTAATATCTTTTATTTGAGGAATATATAAAGCCAATTCAATAAATCAAAGCATTCAAAATTATTGGAGAAGCCAAATCATTTTATATAATATTTGAATCAAAATAATTAGTTAGTTCATAATATCAAAGGAGTTCCCATTTGTTGGTAATTAAAAAACTATTGATTACTATACAGTGGAATTTAATGAATATACCTAATTAAAAAATAAATTATACAGAATGGAAATAGATTTTTAGAATTAATTCTTATAAGAGATATTTTTTTGATGCAGTTATCTTTAAAAGCTTTTTAACGAAATGATTAATTGACAAAAAAGATCAATTAATAACTTTTCATTAAACAGAAAAAATACTTAATCTCTCTCTAAAAAAAAATCCAGATCTTTTGCTTCAAAAGAAGCATAGAAAGGCCCTTTAGCGTAAAATATCTGATCTTAAAAAGATATTTTTGCTTCATATGTCAAGATAATAATAATTATTTAGTTCAATTGATTTATATGTATGCACTTAAGAGCGTTATCAGTTCCATAATAGAGACATGTACATCATTGCAAATAAATGCATAATCTAATCGCACTTTTAATATATTTAAATAAATATTTTTGCATTGGTATAAAACAGAAACAGCATACAGATTTTTGTACGAATAAACTCGATTATCGTATTAATTCATTGAAATATTTACATACATATAAACAACCAATATATGTAAAATAGACATTTACGAGAAGATTTAATTACATATAATACTTTAGGATATATATATGTAAAACATTTGATAAAATTCACAATTTATTTTGCATCAAGTATTAGAGTTTAACTTAAGTGATCGTTGAAAGTAAATATCTTGTAATTACAACGTTGTCAACGATAATTAACTATCATATTAAACATTTCATCATATAAAATTATAACAGATGATTTCATAATATATTTACTCAAATATACAGTTGTTATATTTTTTATACACCATGAATGATTCAAGTGTATGATACTTAATTAATGATATATCATGTAGATATGGTATATAAATTGAAAAGTATTTTAGTTGATGTAAAAAGGTTGCGTGAGCTATTTGAATATATATTTTTCCGTAATTTCTTCTACATTTACTACATATGGTTTCTTTTATAAGAAAGGTCTAACCTATTAATTTACTCAATATTATAACAGATATTTAATGATTAATTACTAATTAAAGAGATTAAAATGACATCTATTATAAGCGATCCTCTTGTGATTCTGAATACTGTGAAAATATTTCGATATATAATATAATACTATTATATTTGAATATTCTATAAAATTATATAATTATAAATTTTAGACTCTCAAATTACAATTTATTCCATTGTTGCTTTCTTGGATGTATTGAATCGAAATAATCATCGAAAAATAGACATCAATATTAGCTTATATTATGTTATAGACATTTCAAATCTATTTTTTTCCTTTTATGACTCTAATTTGTTTAAAAAAGGAACATAAAATCTAAATTTTTATACATTTAATAGTTTGAACTTCGTACATATTATGCAAAATACCATTCAGAATTCATTTTAAAATAAATCATTTAGTGAAAACTTTATTTTTTCATACGTTTATAATCATTTAAATCGTGTCATGAGTTTACATGAATCATGTCTTCTTTTCCACATCACATACAAATAGTACAATATTTATAATTTTTTTATAACAGTTAGGCATTTATTGAGTTTTTTAAAGGTGTGCTTTGATCTTAAATAATATTTTGAAAAAAGACAGGACTGTACTAAGCAATTTTAAATTAGAAAGATGCTGTAATTTAAATATTATTGATTTCATTTTTTTTTGGTAATTCAATCAAAAAATATCATGTGATCATATTTCAAAAGCTAGTAAAGAAACAAAATGGATATGATTTGTGGACTTTTAAGGAGACGTGCAATCATTCTGGAATATACATTATCTATACGTTTTCATCAATGTCGTAAGTATGAGTGATGAGAAAATATCCCTCTTTCCAAGTGTCAAATGAAGCCATGGTACAAAAAATCAACACAGAGAGTTTTAAATATCCATGAATTCTTTTTTATGCCTTATATTTATGATAAGTAGAGGAGGTTAATGTTTTTTTTCGTTTTTTTTCAAAATCACCGGAAGTATTACAAAAATTAACGCAACCTCCGAATGTAATAATTTTATTAAATATTTATTTGTATGTCAATTCATTATCGCGACGAGCTTTTTGGGACTAACACAAATACTATGCATTCTCCTTTTAGTTGTTTTTCATTAATTGATTCTTCTGATTTAAAGCAGCTGACTCTACGAGTTATGAGCTCAAAAAGGGTATTATTATTAGTTATGATTTTGATATACTTAACAATATTATAAATTAAGAATTGCGCGTTCTTTTTTTAAATTTTTGAATATTATACAAGTATTAACGATTGGTAGAATTTATCAACGTATAGAGCTACTAAATAATAAATCTGTCCAATATTAAAAAGTTGGCAACAAGGAAAATACAGAAGGCTAGCAGCTACCAGTTGCTTTTTCAAATTTTTCCTTTCCCTTTTGAGAGTCGAGGTTGCGAGCGACCAATAAAGCACATCGAGCGTATAGGTATTTCTGATTTCATGGACTCTCTCTCGGAGTGTTATTATTTATTTTCAATTGATTAAATTAGGTAATTTTGTATGTTATTGTGAGTAATGGATTGTAAAAAGATGAATGAAAATATAGAAATGGAAAATATTACACATGAAAAATATATTTTTTAAATATTACTTAAAGGCATATGAAAATATATATAACTGTTATATGTATGCCTATCATGAAGATATATTATTATTGGTTGTGTTGTTTATCAAAATTGATCATTACTCAAAAAGTGAAATAACACCTAAAACAATGAAATAAACACATGTTACAGGTAAAACCATGTTATTTTCAATTCATAACAGGTTTTATTATTTTTTGGAAAAATACTTTGTGGTTTTGTTTATGATTAATTCAAGGATGATTAATTATTCATTGACTCACTTTAAGATATTAGATAATATATCTTAAATATTTTAGGAATGCGACATGAAGGCTTTCGTGGGTCAATACGGTTATATGTACATACATATTTAATTCATGTACATTTATTATCAAATGAATAATTTAGTCATTTTATAATTCGTTTCAACGAAGAAATGACTTAACGGTAAACTAAATATATTTCTATGCCTTGTATCAAATTGAAAGAGGAATGAAGTGAAATCAACTTTGACTGTGTTTCTTTGTTAATAAAAACCGTTCAGGTGTGTTCAGATGGGACAAAATTTGTGGATGGGCTTCTTTGTGGTTATAAAACTATTGGGGCGAACTAATTTAGATCTTATCGTCCGTGTTTACAACATTACAAAAACAAACGAAAAGGAAGAAAAAAGTAACATATCAAATAATATTAGATGCAATGTCAAAGTTTATAAGACGTACGTCAATGCGTGTACTTATTTTAAAATTCGATAAATGATAATTCATAGGATGACCAATTGTCCTTTTTGTGCGGACATGCCTTATTTTTTTATCTCTTCTTTTAGATAATTTGAATAGATTCATGAAATGTCTGGGTTTTTTTCTATAAAGGTAAAGACTCAAATTGTTATTTTTCCAACATTTCCAATTTTCTAAAAACAACAACAACAACAACAAAAATCAAAATGTATTATTATTTCATTCATGAATTTATCATCCTCAAAATAATAACCCCCCCCCCCCCTCCAATAAAACTTCTAGAACAAAACGTCCACTCAAAATATAATCCCGCTAAGACGGGGTAAGTTAACCTGAGTTCTTAGTATCCTCTGGGGCAGTGGTTCTTAACCTTGATAGAGGTACTGAACCCCACAATTTCCATACATGCATTCGTTGAATCCTTCGTAGTTGGAAAAATAAAATGTGATGGCCAGACAGAGCGTGACGTCACAAATCATACGAGTAGGGAGAACAAAACCATCGAACTCAGTTTAAAAGCACTGCTCTGTGGGGACTAAACACTCTTTAAACACCATTATTTTCTTATAACATCTTTGACTCTAACATTTAAGAAATATAATTGACATTGATAATTTCATTGGATAGTTTTTCACTTAGAGAGTGATTAAGGAATGCCATTGTACATATGTTGGTCAGTATAGCTCAAAATGTTCCAATTTATATCAAAATACATACACTATGGTAATTAGTTCAAATAGGATTACGTCATTAATCAATTAATGGATGTAAATTAAAATGATTGGTGAATTAATCAAAACGCCTTGCTGCAACATTATTTGAAATAAATTGATAGGGGAAAAATAATCTTATTTTAATTTTACAATTACCTTATTTAATATTGCAACATGAGCTGTACGCTAATGGAAGTACAAAGTTCATACATGATGGAAATTTTGGAAAGTTGTACTCCAATTATATATGTACATATATCCAACTGAAAGTTGATTTTTTCTCTTTTTTGGGACATGTTTTTGATAATCAATCTTTCAAAAGGGATTTCCACGTATTTTATACTATGTATTATAAATTATATTTTTACTCTGATTTGAATTTTGGGTTACGTCGTAGAATTATAATACTTTCATTCATACACATAATATGAACATCTACGTTTATTATAAATTAAGATTCTTACCAGACTGTGTACTTACAATGTTATACACCTAATAATAATTAAGTACCAATAATTACAAATCGTAACTTGTATCTGGAGTAAGCTTCAGAAAATAAACGCCTTGAATATTCTACTTATTTCGTTTGATATTCTTAAACAGACTTTGAAATAGGCTTTCTTTGTTTTTTTTCAGTCATAATGTAAAGATGGATATACATTTCTATGTATTATAAAAATGGATTAATATAAATTAGATTAACTCCGTATTATATCTACTGTTTTTTGTAAGTATGTAGATTGACGATTATACTGCGTTATACCTAGCACAAATAGTATATGATTCAATCGATTTGTCAACAGAGGAGAGCATTTTTTATTCAAAATCTGTTATAGCATATAAATATTTTTTTTTTTAACATTTTTATATCAGTATATATGTAGTATTCTAATTGTAGAAATGTCGAGTTCGGCAATGTCATAGGATTGTCACGAATCATCGATGATAAATTGAGAAAAATTAAGTAAAGAGTACCCAAATATTGAGCCACTTAACAAGGAATCTATAGAAATAGAAATATAAGAAATACGTTTTATACTCGCAAATCTTTTTTTTTTTAATTTACTTACTTGAGTATACTTGAGTTTAAATCCATTAAATCCGGCCAGAGTGGTTCCGGTCGTAGTAAAGTATGAGACAACAAATGGTGTGCTATAGGTAGTTAGTGCTGCATTAATAGTGGCTTCATTACCAACAGATAAAATGGAACCACAGAATTCGGATGCTTTTGCACCAACAACACCTGGTATTCTAATTGCAGTCACTGGGCATATATTTGCATCTGTTGCATCAACTGATTGTGAAGTTGCATCAATTGTTGCATCAAGATCCATTTCCACACTCGTGTATTGAATTCCGCACATTCCAGCCTCTTGTCGAATGCAGTACTTGTAATTTTGGGATTGAATGGTTTGATCTCCTGCATTATTGTAGGATTGAAATTCACCTGATATTCCAGTGAAATATTGAGCACAATCTTCAGGGGCCCTATTTAAAAAAACAAAAAAACATGTAAGAACATAGATTCTAAAAATAAAAACATCGTAACTTACTTCCAGTTAGTTCCACATTCGATTTGAGTGACTTTAATTTTCCATGTTCGAGAACCTGTGGCTGAACCAATTGCAAATGACATACCGACTGATCCAGTGAGACCCGTTTCAATATACACTAAAAAATAAGGAAGAAAGTAAAAAAAAAATATATACAATATAATATGGGATTATTTAAATTTTAGAAAGTATTTACTTACTATGGTCACCAGACAAACTATCACCACAAAGACCTCCTGTTCCTGGTGGTACAAAGCCGGATGGACTTGTAAATGTTAATTTATCAGTATTTGTACTACTACATTCACCAGTTGCTGGCTCAGAGAGGACCAAGGTATCAAAATCCAACCTTATTTGACAGATATCTAATAAGAGTAATTTAGAAATAAATTAAAACAACAAATAAACCGAATTCTACCATAAAAACTTACTATCATTGACTCGATTAATTGTATATGTGCAGGTTCCAGTTGTCGTATACGAAGAAGGATATGAAGGATTTGTTACATATGTTAGATTCCGTGAGACCATTGTTCCACAGGTTGAAACCCTACGATAATAATAGTCTTTTAGAACAATGATGAGATAACTAATGGTACTTACGTAAAAGTACAGCAAACACCGAAACCAGATGCACAGTTACCATCTGCAGATCCTCCATTGTCTGTGCATTCATCAGAGGTGAAGCACGTACCATGATTTTTGGTTGTTGATCCCGTACATTCCACATTATCAAATGTCACAACGGAGAACAAACTCAAGGATCCTTTTTTAACAAAAGAAAAAAAATCATCAAGTGACAAATGGATTTACAAATCCATTTGAAAAGAATGTACTTACTTCCATCCTGACGTAACTCTTCCCCAATGGATGTCCCAATAAGGACACATAATAAAAACGAATGGATTTTCATGATTAATTTTAAGCTTAGTTGAGATATGTATTTGAAGATGGACTTCAAATTGAGAACTGGTCTCAAATGATTTGAGTAAAATGAATTCGAAAAAAATACAATTTATTTTGGATATCAAAAACCTGCATTGAAAGATGTTTACTTCAAAAGTTTATGGTTTTTGAAGGACTTCCCAAGGATTTATTGGTTGTTTTTATTGTTTTCTATCCGTGTATTTTCTTACTGTATGGTCCCATTTTTTCTGCATCAGATTTCATAAAGATCATTAGGAAACTTTTTTTCTTTAAATATTATAATACAAAAATGAGGACTTCCTTATCTACAGAGTAATTATTATTTTTTAAGAGACTCACTAATTTGTGAGTAATATATTTCTTAATCATATGGTTCACAATTGCATTCAAACCATTTCCAATGGTTCACACTGTAACAAATCTTTAAGGACAGAAGTGCTTTGTAATGCATTTTGACTTTTTGTTTTTTTATTATTCAATGCATCAAACAACAAATATTGAGGAATAAGAAAAATAAAGAAGAAAAAAATGCTTAGTAAGTCCTTAAAAGTAAGCTCAAAAAATCTTAAAGAAAAAAATAGGTTCTCAGAAATTCTAAAGCAAATTTGGAAGTCAAAGCATCAAGACCTCATCATTGGTATAATTAGAATGAGTAAGACACTCACACTCATTGGTGTTTTTTTTAAATAATCATGTTTTATTTCTTTTCTATAGAGGAACTCATTGTCACTCTAAGTGTTTTCTGCCTACTGGCTCTTCAAGCGAATGGAGATGAGCTATTGGAAAAGGATGAAGAAGGGAAATCATTATCTTTATTCAATGTAGTCCGTTTTGAGGTATCTATCAGCTCCAATGCTAATCTACATATATAAAGGAACAAAGAACATATTAATCTATAACATATATATTTAATTTTAGAATAGCGTTTGTAAGGGAGATACCAAAAACGGGACTTGTTATACCTCTGAGGAATGTGAGGCTAAAGGAGGTTTAGCTCAAGGAGCTTGCGCCTCTGGATATGGTGTTTGCTGTATAAGTAAGTTTGAGCTTAAATTTTTATTTTGCAATGAAGAAAAAAAATCAACATATATATAATTATTTCAGTCACGTTGACATGTGGGGGAACATCCTCTGAGAACTGCACTTATATTGAGCAGTCTTCCTTTACCTCAGCCGCTTCATTGAGTAGTAATCCTTGTTCATACAAAATTTGCAAATTATCAGAAGATGTTTGCAGAATTCGCTTGGACTTTATCGTATGATCTTTTTAAAAAAAAACTTTTGAAATGATTTTTATCTCCATATCTACTAAATATTTTCAGAAACATGTACTTGCTGATCCAGTGTCGGGAACTGCGGTTGTTGGTGCTGTAAATGTGATTGATTCCAGATATGCTCACGGACAATGTACTGAAGATAGATTTACTTTCTCCAGTGTAGGGAAAAATGGCGCACCAGTTATTTGTGGTTACAATACTGGACAACATAGTGAGTATACATTTAATAGAGTAAACGGAAACATTTATTTATTTCGGTACATTTTTAAACTCTTTAGTGATTTTGGACGCCTCTGAACAATGCAATGTTCTATCTTTTACCATTGGTTCCTCCACAGCTGTCTCAAGAGAATGGTCAATCAAAGTGACACAATATAATTGTGGAGATTTGAATGCTGGTCCATCTGGTTGTCTTCAATACTTTACAGATGACAGTGGAAGCTTTTCCACTTTCAATTTTAGAACAGATTCTACAACCGTTGCTTTAACTGCAACTCATTTAGCTAATCAAGAGTACAGTATTTGTATTCGACGCACTGCAAACAAGTGTCGTGTTTGTTACTCTCCTCACATCAATGATCCAGCTGCAGATGCTGACACAGCACCACAAGCCTCCTACGGTATTAGTTTATCTTCTAATGCTGCTTCAAAATCTGGAGCTGACACAGATTGTACAACAGATTTCATTGAAATCCCTGGAGCTGTGGCCAACACAGTCACTGTCCCAACAACTGATGGAACCAATAGAATATGTGGAAGATTCTTTGCAGCAGCTAGAGATGCTGTTGACTCTGCAACTGTCTGCTGTAAGTTTTATAAAGAAAAAAAATCTTTTTGCTATATTCTCCTATTCAAAATTTTTATTTTATTCATATCATAGCTCTCCAAGTTCCCTTCCAAATCAATGTCCATTTTAATGAAAATGAAGAATTGACTGCAACAACAGCAACAATGGCTCAATTAAGTGAGCTGAGCGAAGTTCCTTCTGGTACCACTGGTTTTTGGTTAGATTATTTTCAATTTGCTTGTTAGAAAGCATCCGAGTTTCGTTCATCATGTTTTAAAAATATGTTTTTTATATTTAATTTTCATACCTCATATATCTACAAAAAAAAACAAAAAAACAAATTTGAATGTTTTAATAAAATATCAAGCGCATATATAGATGCAAATGAAAAATAAATAATGATCTTTAATTTTGAAGAGAATAGAATAAGAATTTCAATTTTTTTTATTTAATTGGTTTAGCCTAAGTTGGAATTTATAAGACTCTGTGTAAAAACATACTTAAATAAAATCCTTCCTAAAATAAAGAACCTATATATTTTATCACTACTTCATATACAAAATAGTTAAACTTCATTCCTATCTCTATCTTGTAACAGCAGTTTTGCAAAATTCTATTCACAATATCTCTATTATTTCCGTATCACTTATACATGACACTTTTATACACAATTGAAAACCAAATTGTACTTATATTAGGATTATTGTATTTCTCAAAATTTCAAAACAAACACACACACACAAAAAATTTATCAGAGATATAAATGCTAATACAAAGTAAAATATTATTTGAAGACTCATTTCTTCATTTTTTAATATTCTGATTGTATTTTGAGAGCAGAAACTTGGGACATAATATTTATCAATTCTCTATATTTTTATATTTAATCTACATTTAGAAATGAAACTAAGGTGCTTTGTGAAATTAAAAGCACCTTCCGTATTCTAATAGCATTTATATTTACTCTAAGTTTTTTTGTGAGCTGTTGATTTGTTCCATATGAGTGTCAGTTATCATATTTCAGTTAATATGTTTCTTTTATTAAATTAAAATTAGTCCAAGAGGTGAGGGAGTAACATAACTGGCCAACTATCAACTCATTTTGAGCCCTCATCTTCCATTGTGAGTAGGAAATTAAAAAAAATTTCCAACCATTCATAGTCAACTTGTTTTTTAATACAAAATCTCTAATTTTGTGAGAGGAAGGAATGTCGGATTTTATATATTAAAGTTATATTATGTACCTACCCAATAGTATCATCAAATGATCAAGCACTCCTATGTATTTTTAATGTGTGTGTCAGTTGTGCATTTGTCTACTCTTGCTCCTAATAAATGTTCTAAACGTTGACTTGTTAAATTCCAATTATTTCTTGTTAAGTAGGGGTCGTGTTTTGAAAGAAAGGTTGACATACATTTACATTGCACGTAGATTTCTAAGCCATAGACTCTTTAAAGTTTATAAATTGAAACGATGACGTTGATAATAACGTGTAGAAACTAATTTAAAATCATGAAGTGAATGATTATATCAAAATATAGCCTTTTCATCAATTTAAGTTGTACTTTTGATATTCATTTAATAGAGTATCTGAGAGAATAATTGAGGAGAGAAACAAACTTTAAAATTATATTCAAAAATTATCTTATTTCCTGAGTTTTGATTATACATTGTAGTTTGTTTATTTTCCATACAAAGTTAAAACTCACCTTTTTTTTCTATTCCATGTACAAACTTTTAAAAGCAGTTTTTTAACTATAGATATTTATATAGGTTTTTTTTTGGTATTAACAGGTATTGAAAATAAGCTCATTAAATGGAAAGCAGAGCTTCCGTCTTTGCTTCCTTGCTTGGCTTACAACACTGTCTGTTACTGTACATATAAAGTCCCTCATTATGAATAATAGATGAGAACATGAACTCCCGTTTATGCTTTTAAGTATTCTGTGAACGTATTATATGTACAGTGTTTTCACTTAAAGGGAGGGGGGGGGGAGAAACATTTAGTGCAATCATAAAAATTATGAGAGAAGTATCTCTTTTTCAATATGGTTCTTCGATCCTTCAAGCAACTTCTCATCATAGCTCCTATCCTCCCGTTAATGTTATTGAAAAGTAGATTAGTGTTCATTTATTTCTGTAGATCGTTGAGTAGTGTCATAAAATTATGTACATATGTTTTTTTCAAGATATATGTAAAATAAGTTTGTGAAATACATTTCATTTTTTTTTGTACAAAATTACGTGGTATATTGAATAATCGATATTTGCTTCTGGTACACACTTGAGTACAGTGTTTTTATTTACTTTTAAGACCCCCACATGTTGTTCAATTTGAAAAATCCTATCGCTTATATATTTAAATTATATTTACACAAACTCTTTTGTAGATCCACAAACAAACCCTGGATTTCAACGGGTCTCTTCCCTCAATTCCTAGTCATTCAATTTCCTGACACGATGACGATTCAATCATGTCAAATCAAGTGTTATAAGGGTCAGTTCTTAATTTATAGTTTGTATTAAAGTTATTTTTCTTTCTCAAAAAACAATATTAATTTTAAGAAAATCGTGTCTCACATTTCTTTCTTTGAGCGGGCCCCACATTTTCAAAAATCAAGTATTTATATGGACAATATTTTGATCTAGATTGCCCTTAGAAGAAGAAAAAAATAAGAGCATATTTAAACCTGATCTTCCTATAATAATTCACCATCAAAGTTTTTACATATTAGTAAAGTATGATAGGAATTAACAGACCCCAAGAGCACCTCTACAGACTCTTTCTGTAATTTTCTAAAGTTTTAAAGAGTTATGATACCTTTTCAAAGCTTTTTATCTATATTTTTTTTATCTTTTTATGATTAGTGAAAGAGTGTGAATTCCTTCGAAGTGAGGGCAAGGGTAAATTCACCTCGATAGAGAGAAAAGTCATCAACATGGATCCAATGCGAACGGACTCTCCCCTATATTTGGAATTCAAGGACTTTGAAGAATTTGATACGGACTCGGTCAAGTTTTTAATTCATTCAGGTTATGATACCGTTATTGGAGTCTATTCAATTAGTGTGATGGGACGGATTTCTGCAGTCAAAGAGAGTCCAGAACCGCCGATGAGAGGTGATTTTGTATACATATGTATATACACATAATTAAAAGATTTAATTTATATCGGGGTATAACTAGCTATAGATTTACATCAATCAATTTGTTATTTTGAAATTCATGATTTTTTTGATTTTTTGATAACTTTGAGCCAATGAAATTGTAAAAAAAAAAAAAAAAATACTTGATGAACAAGTTTTATAATTAAAGTATATTTTATGAATATGTAGAGTAAACTATTAATTACCTGACCTGCAAAAATATTGACTACAAAGGGATAACATTTATACAAAGTACCTGCTCACGGGTAATTTGTATGGATTGCTACAAATTGGCTTACAAACTCAGGAGAATGCTTTCTTATTTGTCACATGGGCTATTTAAATACAAAGTTTTACACATAAGACTTATGACACACGGATTTTCATCCGTTCAGACGCTACATATTGAATCACTTATGAGTTAAGTGTTTAAAAAGTTTGAAGGGTTGTTGATATTAGCAAAGCCCTCATTTAAATAATCATAGAAGCTAATTTTTTTGAAAGAGTTTCTTCCATTACTATTTTAAGGATCTCAGAGAGTGATGCAACATATCAACCAATGGATAACATTCCCCCCCCCCTGAAATTCTGAATTGTTTTTTTTGTTTTTTATATTAATCCCTCAATAATCCCTAAATAAATAAAAAGCAGGAACCCTGGTGTGGATATTTGGAAGTAATACATAAATGAACAGAAAATGACACTAAAAATGTAATTATTTTCTAGCATGTTTATTGTAAAAAAATGCATACATGTTAGATTTGTATCATGCATGTAAATACAAATATATTATACACACATACCTTGAATCTAAATAATAATCCTTGTTTTATGTGTTATATTCAAGTCTGAATGCACTTTTGAAATTAAATTATAAACAAAGGAGCAGCATGTTTGTTTATCACATACACTTTTTTTTAACCAAACAATACTTTAATTAACTCATTTCGAAATGGATATTTACATTGCATGTACATATGTAACATTCATAGTAAGTACACACCATTTTCGAAAAACATACAAAGTAGAAAATGAAATACAAACAACAACGGAAATATTGAATTTTAAGGTAGTGATAACTGATGTTAATTAATTTACATTATAAAGAGTAATCTATATTATGTATAGATTTGACAACTATTCAAAAGTCACATCTATGCTCCAAAATACAACTAACGAGTTTTCTCGCTCTATCATAAGTGACCTTATTTCATTAGAAAATATATTAATTATAATTAATCTTTTATAAAATTTTACTCCATAAAATGAAGTACAATTGGGCATTGAAAGTCTTATTTTGAAAGGCTCTTGCATGGATTTGTCTTACGCTGAATTGTCGGGGCATCATGTGTGTTTGTTAAAAGCTATTTTTTCACTTTTAATGCAATATGACAATGTTTAGGGTCCATCATTTATATTAAAATGGGAAATTACACATAAACAGGACCTTTAGTTATGAATTTGCAATAATTATATAATTTCAATGAAATATACAAAAGTATTTTACTGCCTGCACTGATTCAAAACAGAGTGATTGAGGCTCACTAATGATATCTAATCTTTAAACATGTGCATATTTTAATGTACTGAAGCCTTCAAAACAATATTTTTCTAAACAAACAAAAACTTGAAGTATTTTCTTCCAGACATTTAAATTATCAAATTTTTTTTCACCGAAATTTCCTTTCACCAATTTTTTTAATAATTCCTACTTTTAGTCAGTGGCGGCATATTTTCAATGTCAGAGGAAATGCTATGAATCAAAAGATTAAAAAAAGAAATTAAGTTTTTTTTTTCTGAATGAACATTGTGATACTTTTTTTAAGATGATTGAGCGGTGGTTGAAGATAACCATGTTTATTTGTCAATTTTCAAACACAAAATAACTTACACTGATTTTGTAAAGTCATGATAGTAGTTCTTTTAATAAAATATTAGTTAGATTAAAGAGTAGTGCTTAATTTTTCGTATCCACAGAGATAAATTTCAAGAAAAGCTCTTGAATACATAAAAGAAAAAAAACACGGATATCTTCAAGAAAAGATGTTAAGATAAATATTATAAATATCAATATACTGTCTAATAAAATGAATAGTCGAAAGAGTTATTTCTTTGTTTCTGATAAAATATATGATAGCCATAAATCTTTTGAGGAAAATTGTGATATAAAAGGGGGTATCAAAATCTACTGGGACATTGTAGTACGTACACATATTTATATACAGTGAACCCTCGTTTATTGGATACGTTCCAAAGATAACCCGCTATTGGTAAAATCCGCAAAGTAGTCAGTTTTATTTTTTATTGTTATTTTACAATGCAATACTGTACTACAGAATTAAACAAAAAACAAAACCTCTTTTCAGGCCACCGCCTCTTCGTCCAGACTCCGCTGCGCTGTCGTGTTGATATAATGAAAAACCAATATCAACTTTTTTCACTTCTAGACAACAGTAACGCCTCTGAGCCAATCAGGTTTCACTGTAAAAAATTCCGTGAAGCAGCGAAGCCGCTATAGGTGAAGCGTGATATAGCGAGGGATCACTGTATATATATATGTATAAGTATGCAGGCTATAGAAACCCATGTATTAGTTATTGACAGTATCTTTTTCAAATGTTGTATCTGTCCTCCGCCTAGAGGGACGGTTGCAAGTTCAGGGTTAAAGAGTCGTTCTCTGAATTTTCGACTGCAACTCCTGGAAATTTAGAAAGCTTAACTCTGGCTCTTATAATTCGTCAATAATTTATTCACATTTATTTATTATTGTATAGAAATTTTTCATCAATTTAATTTTTAAGCTCATTTTTGATGACCTTTTTTAATATGAAGAATTTTATGGAAATTTTGTATGATCTTGAGAAGTCGGTCACTTTTCAATGATATAAATTTCGAGTCCTAGGGCTTAAAAACTTGAACTTCCCAGCTCTGGTTGCAATCGTTAACTCAATGGGTTTCAGCTAAAAATTAAGGCAATTAGAATATTTAGATTACAAATAGTTTATTTTTTGAGGATTAAATATCTAAATTATTTAAGTTGATGGGTTATTAAATTTCAATTTATTATTGTTGATTAAGATATGTATAATAATAAGGTTTATTTGATAGATCACTGTTCAGTATTAATTATTAGAGATTGGACAAATTCACATCCATTCAATCCATGTGCATGAGCATTCTCACAACCCTCTTCAGGGTCCATATTTTAGACGCTGCATCCATGTTGTATTCTGATGAAGCATAAATACAATATAATAAAGAATAATAAAGAAAAGACAGAGGGACAATTACAACACTTGTGCTCAACTGACCCACCTGTACCGAACGTTACATTATCCCAAATTTCTATTCATCGTGTGAGTTTATTATTTAAAAAAAGTTATATTAAGATTTCAATGTAATCAAATATTTGAACAATATAAATTACACTAAAAGAAATGAAAAACTGATATCATTATTGCAAAAATATTACTCCTACAAAAAGTTAGTTTTATCCCTTAAAATCAGCTTTTATCAAATATCTCAAAGACAAATTAACAAAAATATCTGATCCTTTAGTCTATATTATTCTTCATATTATACATTTATTGTGATCTTTACTAATTTTTAAAGTGTACAAGTTATGTCCAAATAATATATAAAAATAGAGCTTAAAATGAAAAAAAAGGTCAAAAATCCAAACAAATCCTACAAAATTGTGCATATTTTATTATAAAAATGCCATTGAAGGTAAACTTTTTTATTCAAGCAGGTCCATGTTCCACTAACTATTCATCAGGTTGTCCTCCGTTTCCCTGTTCCTCTTGTTGGTGAGGAGATCCTTGAATATGCTCAAGACTCTCTCACAGTCCAGTTGAAGCTCACTATGATTTGAGGTCCTCCTTCAAGCCAGGCACATTCTTCCCAGAGAGAGCTGAGCCCATTTTACTCATCTTCTGATAGATTGATTTCTTTTTGAGGATCTCCTCTTGCTTGTCAGCAAACAGGGGAAGATCATACTCTCACGGTCCTTCTGAATGTTGGACAAAGCTTGAACAAGGAACACTCTTTTCTCGAGTAGTGGGATGCTCTCCTTCAAGATCTTGAAGTAGGTTTTGATCAAGGCGAGTTTTTGGGCCGTACATCTAAAATGCAAATAAATTTTATTTGCATAATTTGGGCATCACGACTTATTACAAATCCTTTTATTAATCCGAATTATGAAAAAATAATATTCGTATCTCCTTTTTCGATATTTATTTTTAATTTTTCTTCATTTCTCATCAAAAGTTATTTCTAGACTAATGAGAGCGGACAATTACTATACCTATAACGCTATTTTGTAATTATGTATCTACATGATACTTAATTACAAAAATTGTTAGATTGATTACAATAAATTAGTTATTGGATGAGTGATTCATATATTATTACGTAATTATACCAGTCAGTGGATATAAATCAAGAGACACTTCCACAGAGAGAATGATAAAATAGGACGTTTTCTCTTTATAATATTTGTCATTGTTATATGTATAAACAGGAAGGGCAAATACAAAATAAAAATATTTTTTTTTTGTTAAATAATATCTACATCTCTAATAAAATAGCCTACATAATAATGCCTAGTTCTAAGTGATGAAAAATGTGAACAACTTTCAGCAATTGTCAAACACACGTTTGTAATTAACACTTAAAAATTAAAGTAAGTCAACTGTGTTTTAAAAATCACAATTTAAAAAAAAAATACATATAAATGTAATTAGAATCAAAAATCAAAATGTTATGATATTTGTCAAATATAATAAATAACTCGATATTAATATTTAAATCATTATTAAATATATATATAAACTATCCTCTTCACATTGGACTCATTACATCAACATTGTGATAAGGCATTTATACCTTTTAACTGACATTTGATTTTCTCTTTTTGTCGAACAGGAACACTACTGGATACATCTGAAGAAGTAGATCCGGTCCATGAAGTCAAAAGTTTCAAGCCTGACTTCCGCATTCCCTCCACAAAAAGGATTCGCAATAATCCAATGAAAGAAGATGATGAGGATGAACCAGATGGCTTTTCTATTTATTCAAACTCATGGGGACATCATGGAAATGAGTCGGATGAGACAGATGATGAGGACACGTATGATAATGATGTCCAAAATGGACAAGCTAAAATATATTTTGATAGATTGAATCGATAAACTAAGGACTATTGAAATACTTTAATGGGTATTTCAATGATTGGGGGATTATACAGTTATGTAATATTAAAATAAAAAGATTGAAGGAATAAAATGAATGTGTTATTGAGTGTAATGGCTTATTTTGAGGAATTGGGAGGTGCTTCATTCTACAAAAAACCTGAACAGTTTATATTTATTGACAGAAATCAGGGGCGTTTCCAAGTATTTTTTTTTTTGGTGGGAAAAGGGACCACCAAATAAATTAGCAGTTAGTAAAGATCCACGGCGAAGCTTTTTTAAGTCTATTTTCTTTAAGATTTCATCATTCTTTATTTGATATACATACAATGTAGCAAATTCAAACAATTCAAAATAATGTATCTGCGTCTTTGATAATCTGAGGAAATGAACTATTTTAATCCAACAAACTCCTTTAACTCATTGTTGGATCATTGTTTGCTTAGTAGTATCTATATCATGTTGACTAGATTAACATGTGGAGCAGAAGAGATGCACGAAGTCGCAGCTATCAATTACAATGATTGGCTTTCATGCTTAGCTATTGAATAAAATTGAAAATCATGGAATGATAATGTATTATACAATATATAAGTCCATAGCAAAAAATAATGATCACCCTTTACTGACTTTGAAGATGCTTCTATCTTATTTTTACAAAATGTTCTCTGGGAGTAAATTCATGCTGAAACGTCACATATGATACAAATCTCTTTCTCTAGTTTTCGTTTTTCCCTTTCAAACATGTATAATACAATAATTACAAATAATTTTGAAAGCTATTAAATCAGAAGCAAGAAGATGGAACAATTAAAAGTAACTAAGAAATGTATACATGTAATGTAACAACATTCATGTGTACAATAAGTAAAAAGTTATACCCTTTTTTTAGTGGCTTACTTAGCAATTTCCTGAGTGCTTTCTTACAAAGAACACAAAATATCTATTGATTACTAGTAATTTATTTAATGTGCTTACATTTACAAAAAAAAAGAAAAAAAACTTACAATAAATTTACTCCTTCCAAGTAAATGAAATTCATAAACCAAATTACATTTATACAGAAAAAATTTTGTTAATATTTTTGTTTCATATATTTTGAATAAGTGGTAATTTCAAATATATAATTATTATCCATTTAGAATAGATTCCTACATTATTTAAATAAGGTCATTACAATTATATTTCATTTAAAGTAAGTTGCTTACAAGGGTAGATACATAGTAAAGTAATCAATAGTATCAAGTGAACTTTCAACAAATATTACCTGCGTAGAAGATCTTTTAAACTCTTTAAATGGTGGTATTTTGAAAAATTCATTTATTTATTAAGCCTTTCTTGTGTTCACAAATTTAAAAGGGAAAGGAATGTACCCAAATTTATTAGGCCCCATTCAGTAGAAAAGTCATAAAAATGCACCATTTTATCTTGAGTTTTAATCGATCTTCTACATTGATCAGTGCACTAGGACTCATGAGACATGATAAACAGATAAAGCGATCTACATGATACATTGAAACGTTCTATATAAAGATTCATTGCTCACACATAATAATATTTTTTACTCAAGGTACTTTTTAATGTATTATAGCTGGAGATGTAAAAAAAGTCAAAATCCCGGCGTGCGTGAATTTTAAAAAAAAGTATACGGTGGAAACCTGTAGAGTATTTTGGCTATTATTAATTATTCTTCCATATTTTGGAGATTAAAACTTCTCCAGTGGGGGAAGGAATGGCTTGTATGGTGATCTTTGTCAGGAGATATGTGGATTTTTTGGAATTACCATATTTTTATAACACTTCTCATGCTTTGTTTTTACGCTCACCGGGATTTTGACCTTTTCCACATCTCTTATCATATTAAATATTCATGGAAAATTGAATGTTTCATAATGTGATATCAGAAATACCCTGCCGATATTGTGTTTTGATTAAAAAATCCAGGTGAGCACAAATAGTATGGCATTCATCATTTGGAAAAATATAAGGTGTCATTATTTAAACCTCATGTCAGCTTTTGGTATTTAAAAGTTTGAATTTCGCAATGATTACACCTGGATTTTACCCTTTTTCACATAATTAATTATGGTTTATGTAACTCAAACACTAATATATAACCAGGCAAGCTTTTAAAAACACATGACTACTAATTAGATAGTTTATAGGAAATTTTACGTTTGTACGTTTATCATGATATTTTAATCATATAAATAATCGTGTTTACTTAACTTTAGTCACTCTATGTTTGTAGATATTTTTGGATACATATGAACTTTAATATTAAAAAAAAATGTATTTGAATGTAGTCATGAATACATTCATTAAAACTAATTTAATTGACACATGTTTAACTGAACTATATCAAACCTGCAAAGTTTAATAAACATACTTATTATATATGCACATATATTTAATTTTTGACATTCAGTTTAAACCGATTTATTATTCCATATATGAAATACAGAGAAATTGACTGACAAAAAAAGATCGATTTATGTAATGTTTCTTGTCTTTTTTTTTACTTCTATAATATAATCAAAAGACATTTTTAACTTTAAATATTCTTAAAATATTTTGGCAAAAAATTTTATTCATCGAGGTCAACTTTTTATAGCCACTCAATTCAAATTTTCTATCATTTCATTTTTGCAATGGTTGGTTCATTAAAATTAGAAAAATTTGCACGAAATCTATTTTTTGTTGTTGTTGTAGTAGAAATGATATTAGGGGAAATAATAATAATATAAGACATGGGCCCTCAATGTTTATAATTAGAAATGCAATTTTTGCAGATTTTTTTTTTTTTATGAATAGAAAAGTAAAAATGCTGAGTAATTTTTTTTTCTTTTTGGAATTTTTGTTCATTATTTATTGAATCATAGTAGAGAAAATTAAAAAAAAAATTCCGTCATTTCTTCTAAATTCTGATATAATCCATAATAAAATTATTATTTAAATATAATTATAATATTTTCTTGCACTAATAACGTGGCGAAACAATGATTACGTAATAAATATTTGTCCAAAGTTATTTGGCTATGATAATACTTTTTAACCACTAGATGGCACTCAAGTTGCCATGAATTACTCAATAAATGACTACTTAAACTCCATGAGTTTAATTTGCGTTCATTCAATCACATTACTTCAACACTAACATTAAAGGGCAAGAGTGGAGAGATCAACAGCTGTTAAACAATATTTACATATTGATTTTAGATGTAATAGGGAGAATGTTTTGGGCTAGGTATAAATGATAATCCAGTCGTAATTATCGGAAGGAAAAAAATACAGATATATCTACAATGACCATTGTTTGAAACCTGTTATCCGTCAGTATATGTACATAAATACAATAATATATTAGACAATCTTATCTTTTTACTGATAAATTACATAACTGTTTTTATTTATGAATCTATAAGCATTGAATAAATGATCGATTTTAAGTCCCATACTCAGGAGTAATACATTCCTACTCATACAATTTGAAAATGATAATATATTATGTTTAAGCATCCTACATAAAATATTAAAAATAGCCCCGTATCATTGAGAAAGCTTTTAAATCTTTTAAGGAAAACAAAGTCTATAGAAAAGTTTGCTATCATTATATTATTCATTTAATTTTGTTACTGAGAAGACGCTTTGTTTTGTATCAAACTTAATTATCAAACTAAATTTAAAAAAAAAATGAAATGCTATTCTTTGAACATATAATGATTCAAGTCCTAATCAACCGTTCATTTCATCCCAGTTAACTTTGCTCCATTCAACAAAAGGGCTTGTTCTTGCTGTTCAAGTTTCATAGGGAAGGAGGGGAGGGGGAAAAGATGCTAAAAAAAGTTTAGGTGAATTTTGATCTTTTTTCCATTTTTAATTAAAGCTGAATTATGTTAATTTTTTATATTGGGCTGAATTTTGGTGTCTTGTTTCCATAATTAACGAAATTAACAGAGATAATTGATATTGATTTAATTATTCCACTATTATAAAATATAGAATCTTAAATTGAGAATGATATTTATAATAGTGTGGATTGAATTTTGACTAAATTATGCTAATTAAGTAATATTATCTTCTATGTACATGTTGCTTCAATAATGACTGATTTATATCGATGATAAATAATATTGACGAGTCCCTAATGAAAATGGAGGATATATACATTATTTTTGATTAAACACAGTTTACTATAACGTAATATGAGTCTTATTTTTTGTAAGTCAACATATCCACACATAAAATTGATTGATTTTTTTTCCTCCATCAAGTTGTATGTCTACTCCAAGATATGTCCTTCTGCTTATTGTTACAAAAAAGGATATTTGGATAATGTTGAAACCTCTCAAGTCATTTGAAATATAAAAAATCGGTCAAAATTGTCAAAGAATTTTTTGTATTTATCAAGTAGCAATTCGTTTAGGTAAGAAAATCATCATCAGAAAAAGACTCCTTTTGGAAACACTAAAACTTTCTCTTGGTACCTATGTGCATTATGTGATTTTTATTGTATCTTTCGAACTTATCTAGATGAAAAGGAAGAAGAAAATAAATAAAACAGATTATATTATAATTAGTCAATTACGTCATTTTCCCCCAACTGTTGTTATATTCTTTACTTAATAAATATATATGCTAATTGTGTAACAATATTCAATTCGAGTTCAAAAAATCAACGAACAGAGTACTAAAAAGAAGCAAAAGTAAACAAATCACCAGCTGACGAAAAAATATTGTTAAATCTTCATGTTAGATCGATAAAATATCTTATTTTGTTCCCGTTAGAACTTTAAAGTTAATCACACAAAGCCTACATTTGGAAAATATGTATGTCTGGTTTTTAAATTAATAAATTCCTTCTTACTATGTCCCTAGGACTGACAGTTCCAAAATATTATTACAAGGCGATATTGAATAAGGTGATATCACGTTTTAATCCTCAATTAGTTAGAATCTAATTCTAACTAATCGTATGAAAATATACCAATTTGATGGATATAGATAAAAAACCTCTTTATTTTTTTTAAGGGAAGGACAAGAATTGCCCCATAATTATCAGAAAAAGACATTAAGTTATTTTATAGTTTCCATTGTTAAAGTCTTAGAACACTTTCACATTGTTCTCAATAAGAAGCCTACATGAGTTTTCTTCCTCTCTTCATAAGAGTATACCTTACCCTCTTAAATCCCTTGTGATTTTTTGTCCAAATCGATATATTCTCTCATTACTATTATGTTTCGTCATAGGAAAAGATATGATCATAAAATCAAATGCAGTTTTCCCAAAAATGAAGAAAAACTAAATTTCCCCCGTTGCAATTTTTGTTTTCTTCGTGTGTATGTAATCAAATTTATGTCCCTATAAAAATAAGTATCTAATCTTCTCTATATTAATAAATATGTTATATTCTTGTTTTTCTCAAAGAATGTAGTGCTCTCATAGAAAAGAAAAAAATAACAATAAATAACAGTTCAGCACCACCATTGTGTGTTGACCATGGAACAACTTACCTTAATACAAATAGTTTGCTTTAGTTTAAAGTAAATAGTTATGAATGGATTTTGTAAGAGAATAGATGGGAATAAACTCGCTCGTGGATACACAAATCATTGGAATGCTATAAATAAAGAATAGCAATCCGATCCAATAAACAAAATTTTTCCTAATGATGATTTTTTTTTCAATTTTAACTTGTCAAATCCTCGAGCCCCTATATTTTACAAAAAAGAAATTAAGTTGAGTTTATACATAGGAAAAGTTTTACATGAAAGAAAAAGGGGAAAAACAATAAATTATAAGTTGCAAATATGTACCATCTCAAAAGTTAGCTCAGTTTTATCTAATAAAACCACTATAACTGCAAAATTACTGTTATATATTTATTATTATACCAAAGATTAGGTCAGTCCTTACTCCTAAAATGAATTTGTACTAAAAAAAAATAATACTTTTACTAAAATGATGACATATAAAAAAATAAATTAAGATTGTGTCCTTTTGTATAAAAGTTAATTAAAATCGACCCAACTATGTAACATATGTATAATTTATTTTTTCCTTTCTTTTTTTGCAATGGGGTCACATCGGGACTATAATCTTAAAAATATGTACAACTAATTTAGTATTTTCATGACGTGGCCTCTTTTTGGCCACACTGATGTGTCCACTCTGCTGTTTTATATCTGCTCCTGCATAAAATTAGTGTTCTAAACGTTAATTTGATAAATTCAAATTATATCATGTGAAGCTATGAGTATCTACCACAAAATAAAGAATAGTCTGAACAGTAGGAGAGAATGACGTAACTTGTTAGTATAATTTTTCAGAAAAAAGTTTGAAAGATGCCATTAAATTTGCTTTGTGATATAAATACGTCAATTTTCAATTACAGTTTTGGTTTGTTTTTTTTAAAATGCGCATATTTTTAATTCCAAATGATTTGATACAAAATAAAAACGTTTTTGAGTGCAATCATTGGATTTGTTTGTCAAAAAACAAACAAAAAACACATAATTTTTTTTGCATATTGTTTGGGTAAAATTAAGTTTTTAATCAATAATCCTGAAATATCAATGTTTTTCCCTAACTACCTATTTCTCCCAATAATACTATATATATATACTACTATGATCAAAAAAATAATTAAACTTTTTGGGGATTTCGATAGGTATAAATGTTTTTTAAATTGATACTACTGTCACTGACATTTGTGCTAAATTACACGTCAAAATACTCACTAGTGTTTGAGATACACGTCCTTTTGTAAACAACTAAAATCGATTTTTTTGATTTTTTTTAAATGACTGATTAAAAATTGCAAATATTAACCCTAACAAAAATTCATTGAATTAAAAGTTGTAGATGTTTTATCACTGAGTAATACTACTAAATAAAGTTTTCAAATTCATTCGATGGTACATGGTACTTTGAGGTTCGAAGGCGATCAGATACTGTCCTAGATCTAAAAATGAACCACTCAATGGATTTAAAATCTTTTTCATTTTTGCAATATTATTTTATATGTTGACTCTTTTGAAAATTGGACAAAACGTTGGGACAAATACATTACATCCAGAGAGTCCACATTGAGGGGAAAGAAATGAATTTTAATGATCAAATAAAGATTTAGTGAGCAAATTCCCGATATTTTTGCCCATATTACTAGGCATGAAAAATTGAATAGTTTAACAGTTGGGTTATATATAACATATATGTATATAAAAAAACAACTGTAAAGAAAATATTTTTTTACCTATTTTATAAAAATACATTCATTTAGATAAGGCATGCTTTCCCCCCCCCCCCTTTCACCCATAAAAACATGGGGCCAAAATGTTTATTTAATGATATTATAAGCAACAAAATCCATAGTTCTTTTGTTTTTTGATAAGTACATTCATTTCTCTTATTTGAATAATGGTTTTAATGATGAGGGCATCTACATAAATACCATAAAACATATCAAATATACAACACCACTCGCTTACAATTCAGATATTTCTACATCGAGTAAAATAAAATATGTTCATACTACGTATGTATACACATCAATATCACATCTGAAAAATAAACTCATAGGAATATGTGGATAAATGTTGAATAAAAATGGATATATGTACCTCGTTCTTTAAACCCATAAAATTACCAAAACACGTAATGTACATAAAGGTATCACATTACTCAATTGAATGCTACTTACATAGTTTTAGAACTGTACCTAACTACTACATCTACGTTTAAACGACTAAATTGAATACTTACATATATACATACATATATTCAAGGTTTATTCTGCTTTATTTTTATTTTTTTCTTCAAGGTGGATAGTGTGTACTTTGATCAAGTTCTTTTATTCAATTTTATTGTAATATTTAGTTCAATGAATCTGTTGAATGTTGACCCTTGGAAAAGTGAGAAAACATTGGTTTAAGTTCATCAATTAGTGTCTTTTTTGAGGAATTGATAAGAACTTGTGACACGAATTAGACTTAAATATATTTAAGGAACAAACAGAAGAACAAGGGCAAAATGGATTCTTATATTTAAAAAACAAAACAAAAACAAGAGGAATAACGAAAATAGGAAGTTTATCTCTATTAAATCAAACATCACGAAAATAGAGCCTGTGTGTTATTTTGAACATCTCATACCCACTAATTTAATTGCGCTGCATAGTGAGTCATTTGGCTTTAAATGTGACTATGAATCAATTTCGTAGTTCATATTTATTCAGATATTTCAATGATTAATAACCCTAATACTTTGATTTATCAATAAATGCGTGTAATAAAAATCAACGATCATTAGTTGTAGAGTATAATAGGTGGGTTTATATAGCGAAGCATCACTATTGTTTGAGTAAAAATTATGCTTACGTCCACGTGACTCGTTGAGCTATGTAGACGAGTGTATACACGACGAGCTTTTTGGGATAAACAAGAACACTATGTATTTTTCCTTCAGCTGATTTTTATCAGTTGACTCTTCTAATTTAAAGCAGCTGACTCTACATGCTATGAACTCAAAAAGGGTATTATTATTATTATTTGTGATTTTGATAGATATATTTAATCAAGGATTGCACGCCCATTTTTTGAATTTTCGAATATTATACAAGTATTAACCATTGTTTTGTGATTGGTAGAATTTATCAATGTATAGTATATCTAAATAATAAATTCTGCCTAATATTAAAAAATTGTCAACAAGGAAAATACAGAAGGGTAGCTACCAGTTGTTATTCCAAATTTCTCCTTTCCCCTTCAAATTAAATGAAAAAAATTGAACACATTTTTAAACATTTTAAACTATAAATCAAAATATTTCAAATAACTTCTAAAGAATGTTGTCAATATCAATAAATATTCAAGCATATGAAGATATAAGTTTGTATTGTAGATATTTTTCTTAAGATACAATCTTGTTTTTGAGCCATAAGTTGTCGTATAGATTATATATGTTGAAGTCTTTAGCCATGTTAGTTTTTAATGTGTTTCAACAATATTAGATTTTTAAGATTGATAACGAAATGAATTTGCCGTAACTGATTCTGATATATACATATTAATATTGGACATCGACTTTCCGTGAAAATAGTTTTGAATACATTATATATATATGGTATATATATAGACCAGGAAAAAAATGACAAGGTAAATCTTTCTTTTCATCTTCTACATATAGACTGATATACCGATTCTGATAAGTTGAGATGTAAAAAAAAAACATTTGCACTGAAGGCTGATCACACCAAAATCAAGCCAGTCAGCAAGATGCATAATAATTTTGATCACTTTCTTTAAGAAGAGATATCATTAGTCTTTGTAATTTTCCTTGGAAAACAAGTCATCTGTTATGTTAGGTTCAATTTGACTGACGCTTCATATGTATCCAAAAATTTTCTAAATTAATCATTTTCAAATGCAAAATTGTTACCAGGTATGTATACATTTTATAGTGAACGAATTTACATATATTTCGTTTTTATAGATATTTATTTGAATGGGCCGAAGTAAAGGTGCTTTACCATATAGCTACAAAATAGTAACAGATTTTTTCTTTAATACTTTTTTATAACTCATGCATTCAAACTCAGGCTTACCATATTTGGTATGTAACGTAATTTTAATACGTACCAGTATACAACGGTAAAATGGGTTCATAATTAGCAATGTAAATCATATGCAATTCGGGCGTGTGATAAAAAGGTGGAGTTGGCTCTTCAAACAGGTCTTTTTGTTTTCCGAAGCTGTTATCACTTTTTTTTCCCCTTAAGAAGGTAACATCAACTTAACCTCAACATAATGTTTTACAAGAAAAGAACAGTCTGCAAA
Organism: Lepeophtheirus nordmannii; assembly: GCA_963680855.1. Classification (NCBI taxonomy): domain Eukaryota; kingdom Metazoa; phylum Arthropoda; class Copepoda; order Siphonostomatoida; family Caligidae; genus Lepeophtheirus; species Lepeophtheirus nordmannii. The sequence continues at coordinate 28,594,498 of OY804520.1, forward strand.
GATTATATCATGGTGAGGAACAAAGGAAAAATTAAAAAATGGATATCATTCATTGAGGAGAATGGGGTTAATGATATTTGTGAATATAATAATGAATCTGGAGTAACGTATTGTAATGTTTGTGGTTTGATGTTTTCATTTGTATACATATATAAAGGAAAATAGCAGCTTGTAGCTCAGTAAAATGTCATGACAGCTCAAGCTGCTTCTCCCCTCGACATTCATTGAATTGTCAGGGTTGCCAGGTTGATTTTCTCTTTCTTTTTTTATAACAAGCCCGAATTGCATATGATTTACATTCCTATTCATAATATGAGAGAGGTGTCGCGTCGCGAAGCTTCATCAAGCGTCTGCAGACTCATTTACGAGAGTATAAATCATGATTATATCTGCATGACTCCTTGAGCTAGGCAAACGCACGTATAGTCATTACTTTTCTCTTCAATACACATACATTTGTACGTACTATGACCTACTCTGCCGATTTTACTCAATGCAGCAGTATATTCAATGCTATATGCAAATATTTAGTACAAGTTGACCCTTTTCTTTACGTACGTAAAGACAACGCATGCAGAAGCTAACAAAAGAGACGTAACGTCTCTCTTCTCTCGTATTGTAAATCCACTTTAACACTATTATTAGACAAAACAGCACAGCAAGCGCAGTCTCAGTGAAGGTTATAATATTTATTTACTTCTCTATATGGTATCACTACCTCAGATTCTATTAACTGTATCCATATATTTGAAAAAAAATGTAATTCCGGCAAGTGTAGGTTAAGGCTCAGATAACGAAATATCTAGAGTAGGATAAATGTACACAATGTGAAGTATGTAAGAAGAACACAAAACACATGTGACCTGCCTCTTGACATCCTGTGGCCTGCATTGATATTATTAAATAATACTCTTTCATCAAGCTATAACCATTTTTTTTCCTTCGTAATTCTTTGAGTACTTGTTATTACATTCAAGTAGATTATGTGATTATCTTCGTTTGGATGTATTAAAATAAAATGTATGGTAATAATAAATTTATGGAGGTTAATTATGATGTTGAAAGAGTGTAAAGTCTTTTAAGTGACTTAAACAATTTTAAAATAAATAAATTTATATGCTCACATATTAAATATTTCTTATTATCAAATGAAAGCATGAGCTTAGAAAAATATAATAATAGAGATGCTATTATTTTATTTATAAAATCTTATTTTCTCATTGATCAAAAATTGTTTTATCCAGGAACTTATTTTCAGGTACGCATATGTTAAAGTTTTGTCTAAAAGAACCATAATAATTAACTAAGACGTAAGTGTTTCTAAACATTTTCGAATAAAAAAATATATAACAAATGCAAAAAAAAATAATTTCTGCAGAGTTATTCAAATTATAAATTGGTTTTCATTTACTCAACTTTCCAAGATAAAATATTTAGTATGTGAGTTGTTTAATTTCAAATAAGCATACATGTTTGATTATATAACATAATATATTTATATTTAGGTGGATATTTATATTTACACATATAATGCTCACAAGCTGTGAATGCCTATGACAAAAACTGAATGATCGGTTTTTTATTACAAAAATATTTAAAATAGGATTTTTTTCTTTAAATATACATATTGCTCATATATAGTATGTATGTATGTACATTGTAGATATAGGCGTCCTTCCGTGAATACAAAGATTATCGCTTTCTTTGACAAATACATGGAGAGTAAAGACATTGATGGATTACGATATATGTATGTATGTATGTATACCCATCTCCTTCTTTGTGGACAAACCTTTCAAATAATTAATTTACACAAAAAGTACAAAAATGTTTCACGACAGTTTATGTACTCCAATAAAACATGCTATAAATTTAACCTTCTGCTTTGTTTATTTCTTTGTTTTTTTGCTTTAAAAAAGCCATCTTTATTTTTCGAGTAATGTATTAATTGATATTTATTTTCTTGCCTTGCATTCTTGAGAAGTGAAAAACTTACTTCACATTTGACAAGAAACTCTTATCAAATATTATCGGAATGAAGAGCTTTACAACATTGTATTAATAAATATCTTGAAACATTAAACTTACTTTTTGCACAATTTTATTTCTCCTCCTACTAATCAATTTGTTTTTTCTGTCGGTCGAAAATTCATTCGTGGGTACTTCCACTCCAAATCAAATCTTCATATCATGAAATATATAAATATATTGAATCAGTTGTACATGAGGAAAATTAAATAATATAAGTTATTCATTAGTGGGTCAATACGTTTAATATTTGGAGACCTTAAACCAGGCTGGTGGAATTTTTATCTCTGTTCAATTCCTTGTTATTTGATATTTACTCTCATTTGGCTAGTCTACATCTTTATCAGATAGAAAGAAAATACAAACAGTAGAACCTATTGATATTTTTTTTAACTAACTGTGTTTTAGGTCTTCCAATCTCAGCTTTGGTTACTATGTAACGCTCAAAGTAAATATATTTGCCTTTCTATAAGCTATTATCATAGCCACAAAGAAATTACAATTGTCTGTCTACTGTTCAGAAAATTAAATTATAAGTTTTGCATACTAGGAATCTTTCCACCACATCTAGCAATTTATAAATTTCCAAAAAGAAATTTATGTCCCCCTCCCCCCTGTACTACCCCCTCAAACAAACTTACCCCAATGTACGTTATCTATTGTAAGGCACAATTTAACTTTTGCTTTATATATAATAATAAATTTGAATTTAATGAATGAATTTCTTTGTGGTTACAAAAAAGTAAAAATGGTGGACAAAATCACAAAAAAATAAATCCTATTACTTTTAGACTTTTCTATTTCTTGATTTGTACTTTGGTGGTATAAAAATTACACTCTTCAATAAGAATGATGTAATAGATTGGTTGTAAGTATATGTACGTATATTCAGGGGCGTAGATTGTCTTTTTGGAGCCAAGGAGGCTAATGCTCAACGGGATTCCCTCAATCATAATTTTTTTTTTTAAATAAATATTTGGGAGCCTGGGGAGGTGTTATCAACAATACTCCTCCATCCCCCCCCCCCTGGCTACACCACTCTGTGTATGTCGGAATATAAAATGTCTGTGTTGTGTTCAACAAAAGACAGTTTTCTTCTACTTTTATGTTAATAATTGGCTAAGGTAAAATAACACTTATCATTGAAAATATTTAAGATTACAACATTGAGTTTGAGCAAATTGTTTAAAAATAGGCAAATCTGACCCACAAAAATACTTTTTTCTTCAATTTTCATATTTTGTTAGTATGATTTTATTCGATTGTCAGTACACAGTTTATAATACGTTGGTATATGTAGTTTAATAATATAAAAATAGATTATTTAATCAGCATATTCACATGACTTATAAAACTGCTATCACTCAATAGTTTCTTCTATTCAAGAATATCTTAAACAAGACCAAATTACATGACCTAAAAAACTTAATATTCCAAATTAAAATGTATCATTGATCTGGTGGGCCAATAATTTTTCATAGTGAGAGTCTATTTATTGGGGTTACGAAGCTCCCCCTGACGTAGTACAACACATTTTTATTACTGGGTTCTCCTGTTCCTGATTGAATTTCTAATTTTTGGCACAATCTTGTAGTGTAATGTTATTGACTAAGCAGTGTATTGCGTCACATCTATACCGAGTAAAAAGGCAATTGATATACCACATTAACTAAATTTTGATCTTATTTGATAAAAAGTAAATGACCTTCGACAACCATATATATTTTATTCAGCTCATGTTTTGTTCCCCTTTCATTTTAATATGCACTTTTTATTGATAAAAATAATTACAGATTGTACAAAATCTATCCACGGGCCGAATTTAAACTATGAGCTGCCTTTTAATAACCTTAAGTGGTCCAAAAAAAATATTTTGTATCCATCATACTTCTTTTATCTAAAAGAACATATTTTTTTCAATTATAAATAATTGGAAAGAGCGCAATTTTGATGTCAAAAAGTAAATAAATATATTAGTTAATTAAAACATATATCAAATTTGATACACATGTAAGATGAAAGGACATTTCCAAATCATTGAGTTTTTAAAATGAGGATGTGCTTAATTATAAGTTTAAGTATCAAAAGCATTTGATGTATTATTAATTCAAAGATAATGACTTTTTCTTACTTCTTTATTAGGGAAGTTTAATTAAAGTTATTCTTTTTTTCAAATTATTTGTCAAAGCTTATTAAGATTAAATATAAATCACATAATCTTTTTTTAATCAGAAAAAATATGGGTTTAAGACTTATTCAGATTGTACATCAAATTTTTATTTCAAAGGTAATTTTTTTTTTCAAATACTCTGTAAATATTTGGAAGGCTAGGATTTGAACATAAAATGGTATTTAAAGCCAAAGTTGACGTGGTATATTTTCTTTTGTTCCAAGTATGTGATGTTCAGAAATAACAAATGCTTTCACGTGATATCATTATTCTGGAAATCGGCCATCTTGAAAAAAACAGCAACAAAAAACCAAATTTTATAAGGACGAAAACATTGTTCCTGTAGAACACTTCAGTTATTTCATCAAATAAAATGTTCTTTATCTATATTTTTTGAAATTTGCTCATTTTGAAAAGTAACAAAATACATCACAGACAGTACCTCCACCATGACATTGCTTTTGATGTATTATTATTTTATGAATCTATCATGTCAAAAAAAAAAACTTTTTTATTGTGAATTGATGATCAAATTAAAAATATATCACTTAACCTCTCACTAGATAAATATGCATATCGCAAAATACATAAAAATTAATTAATATTTTTAAATCGAGCCACCTATTTTGGAAGATAGTAAATTTTAAGAAAAAAACACATGAAAAAAATTGACATGGGAGAACTGAATGTTTGTCAAATCATAAAAGAAATGAGATTTAAAATTGTAATTTCATTTGTAATTAATGCTCCATAACTTAATATTTGATGATATGATTTTTTTCTTCAAATTTTAATATTCACCATTTAAATGTAGTTACACATACAACAATGTTACACATATTTTAATTAAATTATTTCACCTAGAATCGTTTTAGAATCAATTTAGGTGCATATAACATCCTTTCCCTTTGCAAATACAATTTCAATTTAAACCACAATGACTAGAATGTAATAAATAGAACACTTATTACTCGTGTAAGGAGAGATAAATGAGTAATATTAATGAAATATACAAAATGAAAAGATAGTATTAATCAATGGTTTGTAGTTAAATGACTCTTTGTATAACTAAATTACAAATTGTACAATCAGCATGTACAAAGAATAACTTGTACATAACATATATATATATATATATATATATATATATATATATGAAGGAACAGTACGCTGAGGGTTTTATCAGACGAACGACTATGTATTTTAATACCACAGATATGTGTATTAAAGACATTATTTACAAGCTAAACTATTGAAATAAAACATAAGACGTGAGTCCTTCATATATATATATATAAGAGTAAAAAGTATTCAATATTTAAGAGGAGTCCAATTAATTATTTTTAAATTGAATTTGAATTCCACGCTTGAATAAATAAATACAAAATACATTCTTGTACATTTATAGCTGTCACGTTGTGAATAGCTTAGATCGAATCAATTATGTACATATATAATACTTCTAAGTGTATACGCATTTATCCACTGTCAAATCTGAAATTTATTATTGTTTCAACATATTAATAAAATATGTCAGATTAAAAAAAAATAATTTGTTTGTATCTCGAGTATAGCAAACTTGTAACTTTGTTGGAGTGGAAACGTTTCGAGCTTTCTAAGAAAGGGTTTAGATATAAAATATTCTTATAATTTACTTGTGGTTAGCTAAACTCTTATTCTGACCTAACAAAATAGTCAAAATTTGGCAGTTGTAAAATTTACAAATTTTATGTTTTGGATCCACAGTTTAAATACACATACGACATTAATTTATTATCTTAAAATACTTTGATAAAGATCATATAAAGGTAATAGATAGTGATGGAATGACCAAGGGGACTGTGTTTTTTACCGATTATGAGAAGGATGTTCATAGCATAAAATTTATATATTTTATCCCCTTGTTCATCCAGGACAGCCTTCAACAGCTAACCTTGCTGTTGTTATCTCAGGTCAAAAAATTACGTTCTGTCCACGAAATTCAAAATGTCTAACAATTTTCATGACTATTGTGTACAAATTTTGATATGTATGTATAAAATTATATCCTGAGATCAATGTTGTTAGTTGTCTTATAAAATAAAGACCCTTATTTTCGTTCAACAGTCGCTCAAGGGCTGACAGTCATGATCTTTATACGACATTTCTATAGCGGAATTTGTAAACTAAAGGCTATCAATAGAGAGTAAGTTGTAGAACCCTATGGCTCTAACGTAGTACTTCTCAAACTTTTTTTGTTTACCTTAAAGAGTATTATTGCTACAACCAAACCCACAGAGCGCACTATTGAAAATAAAAAATATTCTTTTGTTTACTAATAGCTAACAGAAACAGAAATTGTGCAATGTTTAAGAAACACTGCTCAAAAGGATGAGTGGAATAGTAGCACTATATATCAACATTTTTGTGTTCGGGTTATTAATGGTTATTTTATATTTGCTAAACTGATATTTTAAACTGAGTATTTTGTTATTGTTTTGTTCAGAGATTGAACTTCTTTTTTATATACAAATTAAATATTCGAACTCATATTTCAACATGTAGAAACACAGTTAATGTGAAAAAACTTTTAATATAAATCAAAAAGAAAGGTTTCTAGTTTTATAAAATGATTTTTAACATTTATGTATCTAGTTTTTAACTTGAGAAAGTTGTTGACAAGTGGAAAAAAAATGAAGACAAAATGTTTTTCTTATGTTCAGTGCTTATGAATTGCTTATTTTATACAATAATAGTTATAATTAAATTTTTTATTAAAGAAAAACCAAACATTTTAAATTAAAAATAAAAGGTACATTGAAAAGAGTTTTATTTAAAAAGTAATTAAAAGAATAATTCAAATTATTGAGAATTGCGAGGTTTTGTGGACACAAATCTTTTATTATATTATTTTAAGATAGGATTATTTGTAATATTATAATTGTATTATTTGATAAGAAGGGTGACAGGATGAATTTGTAGACAAATGGTGAAAAAGAGTAAATGAAACACATTTAGTAATTTTTATAGCAATTTCTACATAAAAAGCTGGTAATAAGACAAAGAATTTTGATGAGAATGATGTAATTGGCAAATGGTCAACTTTGTAAGTTCGAGCCTTTTTTTCAAGGAAAGTTATGAAAATGTAGATGATTAAAGAAAGAAAGAAATTTTTATTAACAATAGAGTATTAGTTTATCGTATAGGTTGTTTAACTTAATAATGAAGTGTCGCAAAACGTTATTTTAAAAAAAGGTATAAAATGACTGTATATTTATATACCATATATATATATCTTTACAAGCTATTTTTCTTATTCCAATTAATAGACTCTTAAATAACCATTTCCCAATTTTTTTAAAAAGAAATGCAATAAATTGTTAATCTAAAAGAGTGAGTTCGATTCGAACGCGGACAAAATTCAATATGAGATTACAATTATCTATACAGTGAAACTTGGTTTTACGCTAACCTGCTTTGAGTGTGTTACTGCACTAAGCAGTCATGATAGGCACTTCCCACGCAGGAAATTTATAGCATAAATACACTGTATTAAACGTGCCTCTGCAATCCCCGGCCAGCGGTTACCAAAAAATAATACATACCAATACAGATGAACCTGCTTCAGCGGTCATATTTTTTTATAGTTTACTGATTGTTAAATACAAAACTTCAGAAACCGTGCCCTTGAAATAGAAGAATTAATTTTTCCCAATAATAAATTATAATTCAGGTTACTCGGAGATGGTTTAATGAGTACATACTATTCATGTTTTTAATACAGGTCCGATTGTGTTTTATTCAGATCCTTCAAACGATAAATTTGTATGGATGTACATAAATGGATGTTTTTTTTCCCCCACAATTCTTTCTCTCACTATTTGACAATGAATTGTCAAATATTAACAATATTTAATATATTATTAAAATTTAACTAGTTTGTAAAATTAGTATTCTAAATACTGTCATTTAATTAGAATCACAGATGACACATATTTACATGGCTAATCAGTTTGAACAAATAATTTTTTTAGATTTTTATTAGTAATGTTATTGAAAATTATTTTTCATTTTGTTCTATAAATGTATTATACAATTATAAATTAAAGTTAGTTTTATTTTAATTTTGTATATATTTTATACAAAAAGTTAAAAATAACTACATATATATGCTTTGATATAGTGTATTTTGCGGTTAATATATTATTTTATGCCCTACTTTCCACGTCATAGTTAGAAAAAGCAAACCTAATTAAAGTGATTACCTGCTCTAAGCGGTCACTGTTAAGTTTCCTCGTGCCTGGCTGCTTAATACAGGTTTGACTATATACATATATTGTACTTGCGTAAATGTGATAGCAAGTCTGACTCCTAAACAACAAATCCTCCTTAGCAGTTATAGGAGTAAATTACGTATGTACATTTACATAAATAGAACAAATCCATTCTGTGTACATAATATATAATTCATATGTATATGTATGCGTATGTACATGGAACCACAAGTAACGATGCCAACAGCTCAAATATCCATTGTTGTCATATAACTCATTCTAAATAGCACAAAAAAAATGTAGAGTGAGTTATGCTGTTTATTGCTGTGTGTTACATAAATAATTAATTAATGGGATGTGTATGGTCATACAAACATTAGAAAATAATCGTGGATCTGCCATCAGAGTAGAAAAGGATGGGCCAATTAGTCTTCTTGAAAAAAAAAAAACTTATTTTCGACAAATTTGTACTTGCAGTATGCTATTTCTATTGAGTACCAATGGAAAATGGTCAGCCATGAATCTTCTATAGGGTACTATCATTTTGAGGGGCTGCCAAATTTATGGACCATCAAAGAGGATCATGAAATACGAAAGGATATAAAAAAATCATTTCTTTAAAAAAAAAAATAGAGAAGAACCGAAATTATGTTTTAAATAACTAAAGACAAGATCTTTTATAAAATACAAGAACTGTAATTCTCTTTTTTTTAAAAAAAATAATAGTTTAATCAATATGAGATCAAAATTTATCTTTTACTTAAAGAAATAAAAATTGTTCAAGAGCAACAAATTTTGTAAATGACGTGTCGTCTAGGGGCAATGGCTCGGCGTGTGAAGTTTGAAGGAAGTCTCTCCTAATGTCTTATTAATCCATTATTCAGTATAGAAAAAAGATATCACCCATAAAAATACATACAATGACAAATTGTTCATTATTAATTTCTTTCTAAATAAACTAAATTCCTAATTTTTATAAAATGAACTCTTGATTAAATTTTGAAAGAAATAACCTTTACATTCGAGCGTATGAACGTATAAAATTAATTAAAAAGATTACAATCTAATAGGTCTTGAAAATAAAGTGGGAGTTTTTATTCAAAAGAGCCATCTCGATGGTCGTAAGATTGACCCCTTATCGAACCTTGGATTTCATTTCCTTCTTATTATTTTGACATAAATGTACATACAAGTACATAATATATATATATGTATGTCATCTCTCAAAAGCAAAGCAATTTTTATTTTACGTTTATATGTACATAATAGTATTATAGCTTCTTTATCAGAATAAATAAATGTTTTCAATAAATGTTTTATCCTAAGAAAAAGAAAATGAATCATAAAAATCACTCCTAAATCACTACTTTTAACATTTAAAATTTACACTATACCTTTTTTGTCTGTTGTTGACCTCTCTATCTATAAGGGATATGATCATTGATTTAATGACATCAAATTAAATATTTTGAAGCTCTGAATAAATATATTTCATGGGTAAGAAAGTATAAGTTAATATTTTTGTATTGTACTTTTTATCATTAGGAAGATAACCCCCTACCCCCCCCCCCCCCCAATATTGTGTCTAATCGATATCTGATAGTTGATTATTATCTGCAATTTTCTTACAGCACCAAACTAAATAGTATTGAGACTGAAAGCGAAAGTAACTTTTCTTTTCTATACTCAAAAAAAAAAGTTTATATATGAGTAATTCCATAAAAATTTAAAAAAAAAGAATTTTTTTTTTTTACTAGATGTCAATGATTAGCTTAAACTAAACATTTCAGGGCTTTATTTGATCCACAAAAATAATCATGACTATTTGAAATTCAGTCCTAATTTTCTGCTCAACTGGACAATTTATGATTATTTCTTTGTAATTAAATTAAAGTAGCTATTTGTATTTCATTTTGATAAAAGTGATTTATAACTCTGGATCTAAAATTTTGCATCACTTAAAAATCGATTTTTACCATTCATGAGTGATAAATGATTTTGATTCTTAGCACATGTATAAGTAAAATCTAAATTAATTTATTGAAAATTTATGGACTACGAAAGAGGATCATTATATTCAAAATTTTACGCATCCCCTTTTGACCTCTTTTAAAGTTCCTCTGACATCAAAAGATCAACAAATGCAGCAGACACAAAGGAAAAATAAGTAAAAAAGAGAATGAATAAAGATCATTCTGTGATATACAAATTTATAATATACATATACTCAGTACATTCATCTATTGCATCAATACTGGGTAATTCTGGGTAAATTGATTACGCGTATATTACAGACAATTTGATACTTGAGCAAAACTTGGACCAATTTAATTGGAACTTACCTGGTATTTCTTTATTTGTTTACAGTGTTTTCTCCAGTATTTTAAATGAATCCTTGGTATATGCTAAAATTACATACTTCAGAGTAAAAACATATGAAATGAAGGATGCAGAAAATAAAATTGCATTTTAAAAATTATTAGAATGAAAATTGAAATATATGTAGTAGTAGAAATGAATTATTGTACCTTAATTCATTTAGAAAAAAAAAAAGAGTTTAAACATTCAAACAAATTATTTAATGGATTGTGTGTGTGTATTTTATAAACTACCTTGAAAATATGGGTACCGTCATCTTCATTAAGAATTTCATTAATATTATTTATTTATTTATCTTTCATTAATAAATAATAACTCAACATTAAAACATTTAATCCTCGCATTTAGATAACGAAAGTCTTAAAAAAAAATATGAAAACTAATCTGTAGTGAGAAGCATTATAAGTGTATAAATTCGTATGAATGAAGCATATCAAATTTAGATAACTGGAAATTTATTCTCAAAGCATGAGTTAAAATTTCCAAGAAATAATAAGTCTACCACGGATTATTTATTTTAGGCAGAGATAAATTAGCTCAACTTAGCATGTAATTTTATATAATTTTAATAGTAGTAACCAAATTCAGGCCTTGGGATGCCTATGGTCCCTAACTTACAATAGTTATTATTATTATTATTCTGGTTATAAAAAACGAACATGACCACTAAAGCATTCAACAAACATGGGTCATATTTTGAGGTTTAAGAACCATATTGATGACAATCAATGTTAATAACTATTAATAAAAAACATTTCATTAGAGTATTAATTGAATTTTGTTCCATCAAATTCAGTGTCAGAAAGAACAGAAATTTTTATTAATTTGCTAAGAGTGTACCAATATATCCTTTTTTGCTTATATAATAAGCTATTAATTACTTATTTAGTCACAGAGAAAATAATTAATTTTCGGAATATTATTGTAACTTTATGCAACACAACCTTGAACTCCATATTTCTTTCAATTTCTTAAGAAAATTAAAACAATATTGAAAAAATCAATCAAAACCGACTTTTTTTAAGCATCTTTTTTATATAGTAGTATAGGTTATTCTATAATTCATGACATAATATATAACATTGAAAAAAGAAAGAAAGAAAGGTACTAGCTTCTAAATAAATTCCTAGATTTTACTTGGTATTTGTTTTGGGTTTGACATATTTTTCTATTAATTGCAAAAATAAATAAATTAATAAATAATTTATTTCTCAAAGGATTGCAAAGTTTGTTATTAACAATGATTTACATCAATATGATTCATACAATCATGGAAAAAATGCTCTAAAACGTAATTATACTACAAAAACTCGATGTTTGTTCAAAACTTTAATACAACTAAAATGAAAATAACTAATGTGGGCTTTTAACCACATGTAGATATACATTTACATAGTGTTATTTCTTTAGAAGCATTCATGCTGGATACAGCTTCAAATATGGTTACTTCCTTTAAGGTATCTTGGTAAAACAAAAGTATTTTGAATTGTATTGTTCTACATTTCCTCCAAGAAGAGGAAGGGAACAAAAGAGCCAAAATCAGGTCGTAGCTAGCCAATTCTTTCTAGAACGACTCTTTTTAAAAGTATAAAACCCGACACTTGACTAAAGAATATAGTTTAGATTTTTACGGTTGTCGAATAACGGTGTGAATAAAGGAGAAGAAAAGAGAAATGGATGTTTGCAAAAAAATAAAATATTATGAAGATATCATCGATTCCTTCATTGTATCTTTTACAAAACTCCTTCTTCAAAATTATTCCAAAGAAAATGCAATTTTATTATCATGGTGATCAATTTATTCGTGACATGAGAAGAGTAAATATGTATCAATATAAATAATTTAAGTGTATAAATTATAAATATAATTGATAACACACTTTTTCTAAAAAAAAAGTTATTCTGTAAAAATAAACAAATTATATAATTAATGATTTATGATATATTTTCACTAGATTAATTTCATAAAGGATTATTTTTTTTTTTAAAGAGAGAATATCCTAAGAACTTTGATAAATTGCTATCTTTTATCACAATTAAGTTAGTGATTAATGATTCTAAAATATTATTTATACATATATAATAGGAAGAAAATTAGATAGTTGAATTGATGTAGAAGTTTCAATTTTGTTCCAATCATTCGTATCACAGGTGGCATATTTACAATTTCTATGTATTTTTTTTATTTTTTTGTCAGCTGTCGAGATGCCTACTCTTCATATTTATCAGTATTTTGAATATTAGTTTGGTGAACTCGAATGGTTAATTGTAGTTATCAATATACCTACTACTAAATTTGAAAAGAGTCAAACAATTGGGGAGAAATACATAATTGGCAAAGTACCAATAACGTCCTTATATGCACTCTGTTACACCTTTTTCATGGCGAATTATTGAATTAGAGGGATAGTTATTATTATATTTTTAAATCCTCATTTCAAATATTTATTGGATTGTATGTGCTGTATCGTTATGTGTTTTGTAGATTTAGAAGGAAATATGTAACTCTTGTCCAAAAATCAGTGAATATGGAAACATTTAGATCGATGTGATACCTCTAAATATTTTATGATATATAATTTTATGATATATATGATATACTTTGACATATATATCTATATAACCTAAGTGCACAAAGTATAATTTAAAAAAAAATTGTACATCTTTCCCCGTACCATACCATTCTGTTATCCTCTGGAGGAGACTTAAAAGCAGGGTTTCTGCTAGAAAAAATTAGCACGGAACGACGAGACCGGCATGTCTTTAATTTAAGGAACAAATGTTTTAAATTCCAGTCACATATTATCTGGATGAGATTGTAAGAATGATATCACGGCATGTTTTTTATTGATCATTTTAGCCTACATTCTTTGCATTTTCGCTGCAGTGAAATTCTCAGCAGCTGATTTTCAATCAAAGGTGAAGAGTATCTCTTTGAGACTTGTAATGCACATCGGTCTTGTTACTTTGTTCTCTCTCAGTTCTAATTCGGTTCTGCAGAGAGAAATCTCTTTCTACTGGCACACTGGAGACGGGGATCACGCAAGCTATTTTAGTCAGTTTAACCCATTCGGGGTAGATTTTGGTGAAATCTCTTATGAAAACTTCGCAGGTTGTTGAGAAGTTCTATTCTCCATAACCGAGAAGCTCTATTTAAAGAAATGACATCTCTTTGTGCAACTGCTGCATCAATGAACAGGCTTGTTGCTGGAGCCGACTCGGGGGAATCTGTCTTGTAGAGCATCTATTAGATGTTGGATGTACTGTGCTCTGGCTTTTTTGAACGTCTGAATGGACCAGTCACCTGCATGCGTCACTTTAACATCCCTGTACATATTATCTTCGCACTCCGCCTGAAACAACTCCTCTTCTAGACATGATGCATCTCGTAACTGTGTTACTACCACAACTGCTGATTGAACCCTTGGTCTGATTGGGACCATATTTACATCGTCTTTCAGGAAAAACAAATTCAGTTTGGTCAATACAGGCAACATATCGGCCAGTGTGTAAGTCAAGATGATGAAGCCGTATGACTGGATTTGATTCCGGATACCTTGGGCTTAATATGTAGATATGACACATGGAAATTGCTAAACATAATGCAATTTAAATTGTGCTTAAAGGGATATTTTTACCGGACACTGTGACCGGAGGGATTGCTAAATACTGGATATCCGTAGATTTTACCAGCCAAAGTACGGGAACACTATTTAAAAGATGACTATCCCAGATTTAGATGAGAAGCTGAGAGATACAATGAAAATCTCATTATGAAAAAATAATATTTTTTGCTTGTTTTGGTTCATTCAACAACCTACTTTGATTTATTAAATATCGATGAAATCCTTCAAAAAGTATTTTTTTTTTGCTGAATATACATTAATACATATTCAATTATTTATTAACGAATTTTTCATACCTTTCTACGTAATTTTTAATATTCTTATTATTATTATTATTCGAACATTAGGTATTGTGTGATTTAATTTTCCTGAATCATCAGAATTCATTTATACATCAAAAATATATTGAAATAAAGTTTAATAATGATATTGGAAAAAGACAAAAGAAACCTGAGGATCTACTCGTAAATATCAAATAGTATTGTAGCCAATCTTTGAGTATTTTCATACTTACAAAATACAGTAAAAATTAAGGGACAGTTAATTGTGTCAAGGTGTGAAATATGAGAACAATGTCAAAGAAGCATCTTTACTCATCCATTATGACATGCATTTTTTTTAACCACAAAAATCTAATAGAATAACATGGGTTGCATGTATTAGACCTTTCTTTTTTGGAGGAGGTATATTTTTTAGTATATATAAATTAAGGTAAGTATGTTGAAATATATTAATGAATTAAAAATTGTGTTCAATATTAAACTTAATATTTATATTATTTGAGCATTCCAGTTCTTTACTAAATACTTTGGAGCTTATGGGGTGACAACAATAAAAGGGCAAATAAACCTTATATTTATCTAGAATGAACAAGCGAATTTCATCTCCTAGACTAAAGTACATCAGTGCCTTAGAGTAAAAGAGTATAGTCAGCAAATAGCTGAAAGGGGGTAGCTGATTTGGATGGTATTACATGAAATGGAATTTGCATTAAAAACACTTGCAGATCATTAATGTATAATGGACAAAATGAGTATGAATTGCTATTTGCAATGATTGCGAATAGCAATCATCCCTTTGTTCCACTACTTAATGTTCTTTTGGAAATTGATGATAATCACAACTATAGACAACATAGCAATGATATACATATATTTGTAACAATTTGTATAAATACATATATAAAAAGAAAATTCTTAACTCTATAAAATAAAATCTGCAGTTGTTATTAACAACTATTTTAATTTGTTATTAAATATGTGCGACAAAAATGCTCTCAATCAGTTCAAGTAGTCTATGGCATGAATGCATTCTAGGGGCTTCAAAGTACTATTAAATATTTTTTTTAAAAGAACGGAGATTTACTACGGATCATTAATCCTCTGTCATGTCATTGCTTCATTTTCGTATATTTAAATACTCGATTTTATTTCATGCAATACATTGTCAAGATATTTAGATACTCATGTGTACTTCTAAGAGCGATTACTAGGTATGATTGCTTATATATGTTATGAAGGTTTCGTCAGATGATCACCTGATAATTTAAGTCGTTATAAAAGTTGTTAAAATTTCATCTCAAAATTTTTAGAGTGATGGGCTGACGTTGACTTTTTTCATTTAAAATATTTTTATTATCATTAACATTCTTGACGGGTCTAATACATTTTAACAGGTTTTCTTGATGTCTCACCTAAATGATTGACTAGTCCCAAATATATAAATTTTAAGACCATGTTTCTAATGTTGTCAAATAGTGATACATTGAATGTAAGAGAGTTTTAAAGCTCACCCGGGTATTTCATTGTTTCAGTTTCATAGTAGATGAATCAGCCAGGTAGTTCAAATTAAACGTTTTATGAATAGTGAAATGTGCTAAAAATTATGATACATTATAAACTCATGAGTTATGATATTTTGTATCACTCATGAATGAGAAAGGAGTTTTTCAACGTAAAAGGAGAGCTCAATAGGAAAGAGCAGAGGGTCATATCCCTACTTTTTAGAATTTACAAGGAGTTCGAAAATAGCTTACATTACTTTTTCACAAAAAAATATGTTGCTTTAGTTCCAAGGCCACTTTAAAAAAGTCCCTGGTGCATCATGCGTATCGCTCTATAATATATTTATCGTATAATTGCCCAACAATGCCAATATTGGGCGAGCAATATGACCTCGACTTGATCAATATCAACTTCAAGATCTTGAGGGAGAGCATCAGCTAGCTCGGGAAAAGACTGCTCCTTGTCAATGACTTGCCCATTATTCAGAAGTCCGCGAGAGCCTGACCATTTCCCCTTTTATCGACAGGCTAGAAAAGATCCTCAAAAAGATATCAGCCAATGAAAAGATGAATAAAATTGGCTCAATGCTCTCAAGAGAGAATGTGTCTGGCTTAAAGGAGGATCCCAACATCATAGTAGGCTTCAATTGCTTCCCCATGATACCTTTGGACTACGAGAGAGCCTTCAGTATCTTCAAGGAACTCCTCACCAACAAGAAGAACCGCCTGATGAACCAGATGATTATTCAGTGTAACATGGGATAGCTTTAGTAAAAATGTGTACTTTCAATGGTGTTGTTAACCAAAATACATCCTATTTTACAAGGTTTATTTGCCCTTTTGTTGTTGTCACCCCAAAAGCTCCAAAGTATTTAGTAAAGAACTGGAATGCTCAAATAATATAAATATTAAGTTTAATATTGAACACAATTTTTAATTCATTAATATATTTCAATATTCTTACCTTAATTTATATATACTAAAAAAAAATACCTTCTCCATAAAAGAAAGGTGTAATATATGCAACCCATGTTATTCTATTAGATTTTTGTGGTTGCAAAAAAATGCATGTCATAATGGATGAGTAAAGATGCTTCTTTGACATTGTCCTCATATTTCACACCTTGACACAATTAGCATAATTTGTCTTGTAGTACTGCAATTTACATATTTTAATTTTGTTTATGGTATGTATAAGAAAAAACTTTTCTTCTGGTTGTTTATATTTATAATTATACATTTACTAAACTCAACTTTGGGTTATGTATTCAAAAAGGAGATACTCTTTTTGTATTGTTTATGTATTTTTATGAATGGTGGGGATTATTTGATGTTCTAATGCCTGGTGATAAATAACCTTTTTTTATTGTTCCTAAAGAAATAAATTACAAAGTAGTACACATTTTGTTTACAAATTCAAATGTTATTATTTGAATATCATGAAATTCAGCAAATGTTTATGATAGTTTAAGGGCTTCTAACACTAAACAATCATAATTATTAGACAATCAAAAAAGAGTCATTTATAGTGTGTGTAAAGACCACTTCTGAAATTACTTCATCTAATTTACAAAAGATACAACTTAGGTGAGAACGGATGGTCCTATTTGTTCATTTTGAGTGTGATTATTAGCAAATGATACGAATTACTGATGGCTAAAAATTCTAAATCTTGAGAGGATATTTTTTATTCATTCATAAGACGATTTCCAATTACGAAAATGAGTCTCATTCTCATATATGCCACTATAGATAATTTACCAGAGGAGTCTTTCAACATATAAACTGAATTGCTAATAAGCATTTTGATATCATTGGCTCATTATATTCAGATTATGTCTTATTATGTTAATTTAAGTAAGTCCAGTATAACTTTACTTAACTTTATAGTTCTGTACATACATAAAATCTTTTGATAAAATCGATGATTTTTAGTTTCATAATTATTTCAATTCAAATATTCAACGTTAAGACTTGATTGGTTGAATTTATGTTTAGTAAATAAGCGCTATGGATTAAAAAAAAAAATTTGACTTTAACTCAGTTATTCAACAAAATATTGTTAGCAATAGGAAAATTATTTAATTATTTACCATATAAATGCATAGACAAACACATTAAATAGTATTAGTTCTTGCAAATTAATATACTTATAAAACTTGTATATTAGATTGTCCCGTATTCAACTCAATCCGTTATATTGTCTGAGCCAAATGATTTTTTGCCACTTATTGATTTAAAAAAATGCAAATTGGAGAATTTTAGCATTCAAATGCCATTTTTATAGACCTTTCAAGCCATTTGAAGTTTGAGAAATGGTCTTTTTTGAATGAAAATTAGCTGTTTTCAATGGACTTGAGAGGTCTGAAATTTTGTTCAATTAGGGCCACAAAATTTCTGACCCACATTTGTGATATCATTTTTCAGAATAGTTTATGTGGGTTTAAGCTGTCAAATGACATATTTTTATTATTTTGGACCTATTTGTTGGCCTACGTGAGGCAAAAATTGGTGTTTACAGTTTTTCTTACAAATAATACCTTGAAATTTTGAATACATTTTTATTTTATTTTATAGTTATTTATTTAAATCTGTTGTGCATACGCTATGGGTAAATTTAAAGTCAAAATTTGTATTGGTTACAATTTTATTTTAACATTTTCCTGTTAAATTTATGCAAGTATAAAATTGTGAATGTTTTCCTTCTCTGTCAAGGCAATATTTTCATTTATTCCTTCCCTTAGTTTGATTTCATTGGTTACAATATTTCATTAAACTATTAGGTCATGCAATATAACTATTCTAAATATTTTTTTGCAACACATTTGCAGTGGATAATTTTGCAAAAACTGAGCTTTACCTAATATTTTATCTATAATAAATTACCCATTAATAACTTTCATTGAGAACTCTAGACACCAATATGCATATAACTTTTTTGACAAGGGTTGCTACCTAATTCTATTCGAATTACAGGCACTGGGTACGAATATAAAATTAGTTATTTTTCATATCAAGTTATGTTGTAAGATTTTTCCCTTTACTTGGAATTTTCATATTAAAAATTAAAATATTACAGTGAATCAAAGCTAATTTGGATAAACCATTTTCTGATTAATTAATCATTCTTCTAACTTTTCTCAAATTAAATTTTCCTTTAATTTAAAGAAGAATCAAATTTAAAACATTAAACTCTAAAACTTTTTAATTGTATGATGTTTCTTGAGTCAAATATCTACCAATTTTGGTTATGCTACAGTCAAATTTAAACATGAAGTCCTATGGAATGAATAAAATGCATTCTAAGCTTCAAATTTCGCTCGTTTATGAATAGAAATAGAGTTGTTAAATCAACCCAACTGAGTACAAGGTTTGTAATTATCTTTCTTCATGATGCATCAAATCTTTTCCTTATATAAAAGTAAATATTTTTATCCCTTAGATTAAATAGATTAAATACCTAAATAAGTATGGACATGCATGATTTTTGGCCGTAGAGCTCTACTCTCTAAGTTAATACATAAATTCGCAAAAATAGTCATAAAATTATTATTCAGAAATAAGCTTATTTTTTGACAAATATAATTTTTAATTTATTCTATATATAACTGTTTTACTTGACTCAAAGCAGTTCCAACTTTTTACTTCTAAACTCAATTATTTTTCTCTCAAAATACACACAAAAGTCATTACCGTTAATAAAAGCTCCTGCAAATAAATGTTATGGCTTCTTTTCCCCTCTCGTCATGCCATTCTTGACTCTAAAAAAACAACATTAGTTATACACATTTTCTGTAATTGATGGTAGATTAAGACAGCTCACATTGAGAAAATATTGCCTTTCTTTTCCAATAAATACATTTATTTTAAATATATTGAGTACTTACATTTATTGCATAAATATTTTTAAAAAAAACCAAAAAACACTATTAATCTAACTTAAGGTTAAAACACTTTACTTATGTATTAATAATAATTGAAAACAATTTGATAACTAGATAGGCAAGAGATGGTACAAACTTTTACAAACTTATAAATACTCAATGTTGGACATACATAATTTGTTCTTAAATGAAATGACAAAATAAACTTCATCTACAACTAAATGGAATGAATAATTCAGTCTCTCTTGATTAATAAACTTTCCCCCCTTCTTTAAAAAATAAAATATAAAAACCTGATAAAGTTTGTTCTGACTGTTCAAGGATGTCAAACGTACTTTGATCATATTAAATGTGTAACCTATGAAGTATAAGGTAAGTTACTAACAAAATTTATTCTTAGATAAATTCCCTTTCTAATTTATATAAATTTTTTCAAAAATTTCTCAACCTATCCATGTAAATATGTACATATACATATATGTAATCACTCAAATGGTATTTTTTTTTGAAACACTTACAAATTTTGCAATCTGTGATTTGCTATAAAGTAAATAGGTCTATAGTTAATAGCATTAAACGTTATGTAGGTCAAATATAATAATCTCCAAATGATAAAAACTATTACTCTTTATACGGAGAATAGTATTAAAGAACATATGATGATAATAAGGTCTCTTGAACCTTTATTAAAAAATGTACAAGATATTAAATATTTGAGATAATTACATACATATATTCGTTTTTAGTCGAGTAATGAATAAGTTTTGATCATTTTTGAAACGGATTGCACTAATACTTAAACCATTTATGGATTTTTGCAATGCATATAAAATGATCAATCACTGATCGTCAAAGTGAACAAAAATTTGTAGTCATTGAGTTTAAGAATCAGATACACATTGACTAGGAAACGTGGACGAGGAGAAGAGGTCCCTGTCGACGTGGATCTGGTGGTTGTTCTAGATAAAAGTCCATTAAAAACTTTATTTTCTTCTTGCTTTTTTTATATGTGAGTGTTTGTATTCTGACTGATAACATTGGTTAACATATTTGAAATGTTAAAAATCCTAAGGGGTATATGATTAATACCAGTTATTCAATTTTGCATGTTAATTTCAATCCTGTAAATTTTTTTTTCAAAAATCCGACGGTTTTCGAGGAATCAGACCCTACTTATTGAGCTAATTTGGTCCATTTTCCAACTTCAATTTAAGTCTAAAAGGATACTCATTTTGTACATTAAAAAATAATAATCCACTAGAGTATTTAATGCAGATTCCAATTTCATTCTTTATTTAGACATAAAGGGACTCCTAGGGGTATAGGGGGCGGAACAGGTCCAAAAGTCGACTTAATTGTTCGTATTAAAATAACTCCTTGAATATTACGTGAAATGGATTAACAGGGAATGCATTCAAGAGCTAAACCCCACAGCTTTCAAACGAGATGCCAAGTGCCCGAGAAGAATCCTTAATAAAGAAGAAATCGTCCGTCTCAATGTGTAAATTTTCATTCAATTCCGAGCAAAAATTTGCTAGGAATCAAAGACTCACGGTTGAGCTACAAAGAAGGATTGCAAAATCAGCTGAAATCCTTCTGCATGCTACTACTTCATTCTATTGCACTTGTTTTCTAGTGGCTTTTCCGTGAGTATTTCATCCAGCGAATTTTAATGAGGGAGTGTTCTCTTTAACTCTTGTATACTTTGGTCAACCCTTGAACAATGGATTGAATAAAACTGATCTGTCTGATCTTAAGCTCTACTTCAATGTCATACTAACTTTATGTATAGCTTCCAAAGATAAAAATATACGAACATAAGCAATTCTGCCATTGTTACAAAAAGACAGGAAAGAAGTAGAGAATAATCTACGTAAAAAATATCCGTACAATGAAAATCCAATTTAAAGACCAATCTACATACATCGATTGTTTCAAGTAATAAAATTGTATATGTTCAAATATTACAAAAGATTATTTTGGTCAGAGCATCCTCATCCTGGAAAAATACAACTTTTTTATCATGTATAAAAAAGACTAATTCTTCAAATAAAAAGTGTATGCATGAACCATCAATATGGTTTTTATTATGATTAAATTTGTTTTCTCTTACATAGTAATAATATGTAACTTACACGAAGAACATAAACAAAATATATGCTTTGATTGGTTTTTTTAAAATGATTAAGATGATTGTGCGGATTGAAATGACGTGGAATTGTAAAAAAAAGTGCATTGCTTTGTCAAATTTAGATTTTGTATTTATTCCTTTGAATCTTATCTATTAATAGCTAGTTATAATTAGATAATTCCGATCCAATAATTCTACCCAAATTAATGTATTAAATCTCTTGCCTATTTTTCTAAATTGGAAATGCAATCAATCTAAAAGAAAATGCCGATACTAAGTAATATATTTTCCTTAGAATTGGAAAAAATAATGCAAATTATTTCATCCAGTTTAGTATGTACAATTCGTGGATGAAGATTTTTACTAATCGATGATATTCTGCCACATTCTTTACAAAGTTATGTTCCATATCTTTTGTTTCACAACATATATTAAAGCTAGAGAATCAGAGTCAATAAGAAAGCAAGTTTGTTTTTAAATATTTAAAAGGATTAGATTCACTTTTAAGATCTATTGCGCACTGTTTTTGCTAAAATGTCAATTTATATTGAGACACCAAGGATTGTTGTTTATTCAATAGAAAAATCGGATAAATGTTACAACTGCAAAAGGAGCCCTGAATGAATGTCCCTCCTTTTCATAACCCCAGAGATTTATTTAGTGGCAGTTGGTATTTTCCTATAATTAAGTTGCAATTATTGGAGTCATTGTTTAATTAAATGAAATATACTATTAATACACAGGAAAGAAATGTCTTCAATAATATGATAGCAGTTCTAACTCATTTTTGGAATATTGAACATTTGACACATATATACCTTTTTTTTACACAAAAAGTGATGTTCGAAATTGAATTAACATTAAACAAAAGTTTCACATCTTATATTAGATTTTTGCTTTAATGAATCCCTTTATTTGTACGTCTTCACATTATGCGTTATTTGATCTATTCTTTCTTTTTCCCCATCCATATTTTAAATGTATTATAAACAGACTTTATACATTTAATAGGCTCTCTTAACGGACAGATAACTTGCTTGTTATTTCAGATAACAAAAAACCAATAATAAAAGGTTGTTTAAATGTAGTTTCACATACATACCAATGGTTACCTATATGCAAAATGAACATGTAAGTATATACAAGTATAAGCACACACCTACATATAAATGTATCTATTTTTTTTTTAAATAGTTACTTTTACGTTTGTATTTGTGTACATAGATATAGTCAGCATTAATGCATAATGCTCATAAAAAAGGAAAGAGTTAGACTAAGTAATGATAATAAAGCTCTATGTAGTTATGACTTATAAAAGGGGAAATTACCAACATTCTTAGTTAAATATCTACATAATGTATTTAATATATTTTATGTACATATATCTACATTGTAGGGATGCGCAGTATGATCTCAGATTCACTCAATGGTATTTTTATAGCTAGTAACTAATTGTAGGAACAGCTGCCTATGTAGTAGATACTAGGGTTTCTCTCCTGGGATCCCGCAATCCTGTTTTCTTAGATTTATAACTCATTAAATGAAAGGTTAAAGAATAACAAAGGTTATGATGAATTAGCACTCGGCTTTGATATGTATCGATTAAAATTATGAATCATGGTCAACTAAAATGTTCCAAATATTGAAATTTTACAACAACAATATAGAATACATATGTGTCAAGTCAATAAGAAAGTAAGTTTGACTTCAAATATTGAAAAAAAGAAACTCCACTTTTATGTTTTATAAATCATAAATATAACGGCCAAATGTTTCGGAGTCACTTTAAGACCTATTGCACACGGTTTTTGCTAAAATGTCGATTTATATTGAGACACCAATTATTGTTTATTCAATAGAAAAATCGGATAAATGTTTCGACTGTCCAAGAGCCGATATGGTTCCTGAAAGAACGTCCATCTTTTTCATAGCTCCAGAGATCTATTTAGTGGCAGTTGGTTTTTTCCTATAATTAAGTTCCAATTATTGGAGTCATTATTTAATTAATCCAAATATACTATTAGTACAAACGAAAGAGAAGGTCTTCAAGAATATGATAGCAGTTCTAAGTCATTTTTGAAATATTTCAGATAAATCTGGTTTCTTGTTTAATTGACACATATATTAAAGAAAGGATTACGCGCCCTTTTTTTGAATTTTTTAATATTATACAAGTATTAACGATTCATTTGTATACTGATAGAATTTATCAATGTATAGTATATCTAAATAATAACTCTGTTCAAAATTAAAAAGTTGGCAAAAAAAAAAAAAAAATACAGAAGGGTAGCTACCAATTGTTTTTCCAAATGTTTCTGTTCCCTTTTGATAGTCGAGGTTGTGAGTGGATAAAAAACTCGTCGTATTAAACAGTCTACACGTTCATTTTATATACAATATATTGATACTTAGAAAAAGAGACTAGGAATCGACTTCAAAAAGTCCTTTTTGTATAGTGATTTAATATAATTTAAGATCACAGCATTAAAATCCGAGATCAAGAAAAAAAATTGAAATTTTGTCCATTGGTGTTATTAGTTGAAATATGCAAATGTAATCTAAAATTGTTCTTGTGAAAAACCATCCTTGCTTTCATTAGAGTTGAACGGCTACATATGTGGCTTTGATTATGGATGTCTATAATAAAACAAGAGTAACAGGTTTTTTTTTTTACATGGAGCCGATTTTTAACAATAATTTTATATGAACAAACTTTTTATACACATACATTTATTTCACATAATATCTTTAAAATTAATGTCAAAATATAATATTATATAATATTAGTACACATACAATAATTAAATAGATGATGCCAAATAGATATGAAAGATATTTATATTTGAATATGATTAAACAGTCTAGGGAAAAAAATAATGAATTTGATCATCGTAAGAAACACTAAATAAATCATACTGTCCAAATCAAGATAATCAATATTCTATATTTGATTTTCCTTCATTTTTTAATACTAATTTTACCCACTCTTATTCTCACCTTTTTGGATTAGTCAAATCAACCCAAAACATTATATTTGAAGTAAGCTATGACGGCACACCCTATTTTTTCATCTATGTTACTCTTAATTAATTATAAAACTCCCTAATTTGACAAATGATGATACTCAAGTGTATGCTACAAGGCAGAGTTGCCATACTTTTTTTTACAGTTTTCTTAAAAATCTAAATACAATGTTTCTTGATGAGTATTCAATTTCTCGGTTGATTTTTTTTATCAATTTTTGTGGAGGACGCTTCTGGTAAAATTGAGTTTCAAAGGATGTGCTTAAAAAATATAAGTCATAATATTTGCAATGAAAAAATGTCATTTTGCATAATTAAGTTACATAATAAGATACTATTCCCTGTCTTTTTCAAGACTCAAACGTCATCAGCTGATATGCTGTCTTTTAGGCTTACCATATGCTTAGCACAACTATTTATACATAGGAAATAGCTATCATTTTTTAGTTATTTGAGTCATTGAAGCTTTCAAACACTTTGGGAAGGGCGGTGGGCACGTAAAATGTTTTCCCTTATTACATTTCAATTATTGGGTAGGGGGCAAGTGAATCATCCCTAATCCTTACCAGTTCTGACAGAACTGTATAACAAATGGTTAAATTTGTCAATAATTCCAGGAGAGGAGCAAGAGAATAAAGGTTGCTCTCTATCTTTTAACAATTGTGTTCCACATTATTTTATTTGGGGGACAAATATCCATAAAGGGAACCTCAGGTTTTTTGGCTATGATACAAAGGTAGGGAACTTGGACTTGAGTTGCTGTAATCTGAGACTTTTGACTCGACTCGGTTTCGTGGTAAAAAAAACTAAAAGCTCAATTTGGACTCGACCAGTCAATCAAAGACTAGTAACTCGACCAGAGTAGTGAAAAGTGACTCATGAACTGGCTTTGATATAAAGCAAAAAAAAAATATCGATGAAATAGAAACATTACTTTTACATGTCACTAAGTCATTTGCTCTAGGCAATAATAGTGCGTGGGGGAAGTAAAGGTTGTCTAATGTATGTAAATAGGGGGAAAAGGTATCAAAAAAACAAAAAGTAAGAAATAATCACGGATTGAGGAAAGGAAATCGAGAGGAGAGGGAAACACTCCAAAAGCGAGAAGTTTTGTTTCTAAAAACATTTCGAAAACAAATCGTTAATATTTGTAATGTTATTAAATGTGTTATTTTTGAATTTTAGGTATTTCAAACCAATTCATTTTTTCATGTAAGTATGACCGATATGGATTTTTCGCAACCAATACCGATCATGTGAATATTAAAAACTTATAAACTAATAATTTGATGGTTTCCTCCCCCTCCCCTCGCACATAAGCTCCAATATGGTTAACTCAGTCACTACATAAGTTTCCTCATTATCATAGAAAAGTAAAATCAATCATCTGACAATATTTAGATAACTTTCCTTCCGATAATTTTTAAATTATGGAGTCAAGTTTATTTTATTAATGGTCACGCATGGTTTTTATGCAAGTCTTTAGATTTTAATAATAAATGACGGTTAAAAGTGATGTCACTTACTTTAAATGACATTGATTAATTAATTATCGGGTGTTAAAAGTATTAATAAAGGGTGAAAAAACTTTCAAAAATGGTTTTGGATTTTCAATGGTTAAGAAATTAAAAACTACGTAATACCTTTATGAATAAGGCTTTTATAGGATCATTCAATTGAGATAGATAGTATCAATACGATATTACTCCATTAATATTAATAACAATTTCTGAATAAATCCTTTGTTGGATTTTTTTTTTAATAAAAAGACATTCAACTCAACCAAAAATACTTTCAACAAAGTGTCAAATGCAAAACTTATATGAAAATAGCAACCCATTAATTCTATGCATGCTTATTTTTTTATTTATAAAAGTATACCCTAAACCACCAAAAATAATGGGAAACAATATTTACTCCTAATATAATTAATTAATATAAATGCATCCGAATAATTCAATTATATGAAGCAAGCTAAAAATAAATCTATTCAAAAGGTTGCATTAGATAGTTGATTACTACTCCTTCATTTTACTTTTCATCAAATTAGAAATATACACTTATACATATGTTGAGTACAAGTTAGGATTTTGTACAAGTTACCTTAGTCAATTATAACATCAGTCATTTCAATTATGACCAACATATATTTAATATTGATCACATTAATATACTCATGAATAACTTACTAGCTTAACTATGTAGTGACCTGCATTACTTTGTTTTAATGAATAGGTCATTGTGCAATAATAGAGAAAGGAAACATCAAAACAGCCCTCAGTGACCTCGTATGATCTCATGGAGGTCATTTTATATCACTCAAATCCCCTAAATCGACCATTTACTGAAACTTTGACTTCATACGATACCTTAAATTCGTCCTTCTAAGTATTCAAGTTGCATTTTAGCCTCGAAATCAGCCTTCAGTGACCTTGAGAAACCCTAAGGCCAGTAGGAAATAGTCAATATTTTTTTTTGGGTCAAGTTAACTTTTGTCTACCCAACTAAATTAATGACCATGACTCTCACAAAGTAAAGAACCATGAATTATTATACTTTTTATTGTGTCAGAGAATAGTGATAAATTTGTTATTTTCATCAAAAATGTTACAAATGAAACTCTTGATATATGGAACATTCAATCAAATTTAAATAATCTCCTATAAAAATCCACCTATAAAAGTTACAACTTGTATATACAACATACAGAGTGTATTGAAATTCACTCTATCAAACAATACATTATCAATAAAAGTGTCGGAAATATTGATTTCCAATTGTTTGTTTTGCTCATAGTCCAAACTTACAGCTAGATTTTCATATTTTTTCTAAAAGGTGCATGGTTACAACACGTATAATAACAACACTGTCCATATACTCCAATTATAAGTGCTTTATTTTTGGAAGAATAGGTAGAACATGCTATGTATTCCGTGATTGACAAAAAACAAGAGCTTCTAATCAACCTACCATTATCCTTTTCAAAGATTTATGTATATAATTACAATACACATATGTCTTATTTTGAGACCATTTTGCGGACACTTGTGTAAACAGGAAAAACACACAAACAAAACATAAGTGCTTGAGTAATGTTAACCTACTTTTGTTTGAATCTATTACTTAATATAATAATGCCAATAACATTTTTTGTATGTATCATATTTTTAATTTGTTTCTGGCATGCTCTTTGGTGAGAATATTAGGAATTGAACACGTGCTCAAGAACTTTTGTCCCATATTTATAATATGAAAAAGTATGTAAATATATAATATATTTTATTTTTTTGGATGGGACCCAAAAGAATATTGAGCGAATCTACGTATGAATAAGTGGTAGAGGTAATATACTTTTTACAAGCTTTTTGGGGAGGTTTTTATCTATGATAAAAAAAAAGTACATATTTAAAATCTTAAAAAGTTTAATGAAAATGTATGAATAATGATTTAAATATTAGAATAATATCTAATAATAATATGTCTTTTGTTAAATGTTCTCTGATCTTACTATGACTAACATGTCAAAAAAACAACTTTTTAATTATTATTAATTAAATATCAAGAAATGTAAATATATTTTTCACTTGTTCATAGAAATATAAAGTTTTCTTTCAAATTATTATCGTATCTAGGTAACACTAAGATATAACAAATCAACAAATGCAATGCAAAAGTTTTTGTGGGGTTTTACGGACAATTGAATGATTTTTGCTACACAATAACTTTTTTTATTGAATATGTAAAATTGTAATTGATCTAAGAAAAACCAATTGATGAATGTTTGCTTATTTTTTTATTGTGGGAAATGGTAATTTTATAGATAAACACCGCTTGATAAACTGTTTTTGGATATTTTAACTTCGTCTTTAACAAAGATTGGTTTTGTTTTGAAAATCACGATCTTGAAAGAATTAAATAAAATAATTTTGTATCATAAGGTGAACTCCAATAGAAAAAATAAACATTCTTCACTCCGTTTGATCAAAGACTATTAAAGATTTATCTATGCATTCAACAATAGAGGACAAAAAATATAGAAGTCTAAAAATATGTATCTTTAAAGATAAACTTAAATCCTCATCCTGGAAAAACATCTTCAATTAATTTTATCGTAATTTAAATGAGGCATACATTAAATTTATTGAAAAAACTTTTTGAAAAGTTATACATTTACAATTGTTATAAAAAAACCTTCTGTAATTTTCCATGAGACTATTAAAAAAAGGATTTACAAAGGGTACACTCAACGTGTGACACTTTAACCCAAAAACGCAGATAACCTTTTTATATTTAATTAAAAAATGTCTACGTTGTATCACTAGAATAAATCAAAATACAAAAATACACCTTTATTGAAAACATTTGTGACTCTTTAGAAATGCCTCTGACAAAAATGTTATAAATTGAAGGACGCCAAGAAATACATAGATGTTAATACTTCAATAATATTTTGTATGCCATGATCTCAATGAGAGGCTATATTTGTTCAATTATAGTCAAATATAATTTTGACTATTTTGTGATAAATATTTCTATCTCTAGAAACAAACATGACTAAAAATTATTTTTTTCCCTCAAAAATGAATTAAGCGGTTTGTAATTATTTAATTCATTTTTTTTGTTTTACTTCAGGTTATTATATAAGATTTGTTCTACCATTGCTCTGTTGCTTAGTAAACTAATACTAATGTAGGAATACAAAATTATTAAAATCTAGTTATAGTCCTTGATGTGCTAATTCCAAATCTAATTTTTTCGAGAGTCCTAAAGTTTTCAAATAATCGGACCCTACTTTTTTAGCTTTTTTGGCTCATTTTTCAACATCAGTTTAAGACTAGAAGGATACAAATTTTGAGCATTAAAAAAATATGATTGGCTTGTGTTTTTTATACAGATTCCATTTCCAGACTTTGTTTTGAAATAAAAGGACTCCTAGGGGTATAAGATGCTGGAATAGGCCCAAAAGTCGGCCAAAGGGTTTGAGCTGGTTTCTTAATCATTCTGTGTACTACTGCTTACGTAGATCTACCGTGAGTCTTTGATTTATAGTGAATTTTTCCTCGAAATTGAATGAAAATTTACACACTTAGATGGACGATTTCTTCTTAATTAAGAATTTTTATCGGACGCTTGACATCTCGTTTGAAAGCTGTGGATTTCTGCCCTTTAATGCATTCCTTATTCATCCATTTCAAGTAATATTCAAAGAGTTACTTAAGTACAAAGGATTTGGTCGACTTTTGGACCTGTTGACTAGTGTGATTGGTCTTCAAATAAGGATAATATGAATATATTTGCATTTTACTTCAGACAACCCTATTAGAATACAATACGATTGCAAATTTAATTAAACTATTCATTTGCTGGGTACTATCATCAGTGATATTTACAAAATCGATACAGAAATTATAATTAATTTAAAAAAAAAACTTTTTTATTACATTTAATTAAACTTTTGCTCATAGTTACATTCACGAGTGATAATTTTAAAATATGCAAATGAAAACCCTATATTTAACATCTAATCAAATCATAAATATACATATATCAAAAAAAAGTTCTTTTATTTAAAAATTTATAAATATCTTTATGAAAAACAACTAAAAATAGTTAGTTACAGGCATCTCGTAATGCTATGCATAAAAGAACCTTATGCAAAGCCAATAACAAACAACAAAATTGTTATTATTTTTTTTAAAAGTTTTTTTTTTCGTCCTTATATTTTCTAATTTTCTACGTTAAATTGCATACAAAAAAGAAGAAGATTATTTTGAAACTTTGTTAAAAAGCTCTCTCTTTATAAATATACATACGTGTTTTATTTTTAAAAACAGTCAAACCTGGTTTAAGGGTCACCTACTTTAAGCGTGTCACCGCACTAAGTGGTCATATCTAGGAATGTAAATCATATGCAATTCGGGCGTGTGATAAAAAAGTGGAGTTGGCTCTTCAAACAGGTCTTTTTGTTTTCCGAAGCTGTTATCATTTTTCCAATATTACTGAGGGAAGAACATCTACCTGATAGTAAAGATGTCGCATGAAGGAATACATGCATTAAGTTTAATAAAGCAAATAAAATGTAAACAAAAAGGGCTCAAGTCCTCATATAATAATTATATATTAGTTAAAAATATATCATTTCCTGACATTAATTTCAGTTAATTTTATGCCTCTCATCTATGTTATTATTTATTGTTGTATATATAATGGAGAATAGCAGCTTGTAGCTCAGTAAAACGTCATGACAGCTCAAGCTGCTTTCCCCCTTGACATTCATTAAATTGTCAGGGTTGCCAAGTTGATTTTCTCTTTCTTTTTTTATAACACGCCCGAATTGCATATGATTTACATTCCTAGTCATATCCAGTTCCCACGCAGAAAATTTATAACATAAACGCACTGTATTAAGCGTGTTCCTGCAATCCCCAGCCAGGGATCACTCAAATAATACATACCAATAGAGATGAACCTGCTTCAACGGTCACTTTTTTTTTAGCCTTTACTGATTGTTAAATACGAAACTTCAGAAGCTGTTTGCTTGAAATAGAAGAATTAATTATTCCAGATAATAAATCCAGTCACTCGGAGATTGTCTGATGAGTCATTACTGTTCTTATTTCTATACAAGTATGATATTGTATAAATAAAATATTGGATGTACTTAAATGGATGATTTTTCCTCACATTTATTTCTCTCTCTCTGTTGGAGAATGAATATAACAATTTTAAAATGCGTCATCAAAATTTAAACATTTTAACTGATGGAATAAATATTAGTATGCTAAATTAAAAAACAAAGGATCCATATTTACATGACTAATTAGTTTGAACAAATGGAAATTTCATATTTTTTTTAGTAATGTTATTGAAAATGATTATTTATTTTGTTATATAAATATATATATTGATACTGTTATGCTTAAAGTTAATTTTATTCTAATTTCGGTTATATATTTTATGAAAAAGTTTTATATAAATGTATATTATTTGATACAGTTTATTTTACAGTTCATGCATTCTTTGATGCCCAATTTTCCAGATCATTATTTAAAAAAAACCATACCTAATTTAAGCGGTTTCCTGCACTATGAGGTAATTTTTTCAGTTTTCCTTGCCTGATTGCTTAATACAGATTTTAGTATTTATATCGAATACATATAAATAAATCATTATTCGAATCAAATTATGCATAAATCTAAATAACAAAGGGAAGAAAATACTTTTTAATAAGTCTTCATTATTATTTATTTCTTCTAATTTTTTTTCCTATGACCTTGTTTTTTCTAATTGAGTCAAATTTCAGGTATATCAAAGTATATTTTTTTAACAAATTAATGACTTGACATACTTTCAATATAATCTCTTCTTAGGAATGACTTATTATTATCAATTCATATGCATATATATGTAGGTACACAACTACAATTTGGGGAGTAATATTTATGGATCAAGTCAAATTTGTAAGATCATGCAGAATGCCTCTTAAGGCAGTGGTCTCCAACTCCTTGGCCGTGGACCGGTATCGGTCTGTGGATCAATCCGTACCGGGCTGCACAAGAATTAATTAGTTATTTCTGTTTTATTTATTATCTAAGTTTGGGACGATAATAAAGGGGGACTTTCTATGTACTTCATCTACAGACTGTAGGAGAAGAAGAGAATATTGAGTATGCATACAAACTACAAAGGATAATTAATTGTGCAGAGTAGTTGTTAATTATTTTTGGGTTGATAATTCTTAATTCTTGACTCATCGGATTTCATGGACAACAAGCTACAATGTCTAGTACATGTTCTTCGCGAATATTGTTGCAAAGAAACAAGCTAAGAGCTCCACTTGATTTAGCGTTACGGACACTTTTTGATATTATAATATATTTTATATAGTTGAAGCAAAGTGTTAATAACTTCCTAATGTTATAATGACATTGTAATGTTGAAGTAATGTGTTAATAAAGTTCCATATGAGTACACAGTGAATTCACATTTATTGTTATTTTTAATATTGCAACCACCCTTCCCCCCTCCCCGTTCTGGAATAAAACTGTCAAGCGTTGACCGGTTTGCAGTTAGAAAAAGGTTGGGGACCACTGCCTTAAGGGATATTTTACCCTTACTATATATAAGCTTATTATTAGGAGTGTTTTTATTTTTTTTAAGGCTATTTAAGATTTTTCAGTCTCTGGATGCATAAGTGAAAAAGTCTGTCAGGAGAGGCAAATACAGAGAGGTCAGTGATGATTAGGGAAAAAAATAGGTATAAGAAAAATGGATGATTTCAAAATAGTTTTTTTTTCAATATAAGACAAAGTCCTATATTGGATCAATGGTGCTTAAAAGTCTATAGAAAGATGAATATTTAACCAATACTTTTTTCTTGCACAGATCAGTTATATGTTTTAGTACCCCACGTTCTGATTTTTTTTTTTTTTTTTTTTTTTTTTTATTCATTTCAGTTCCAACTACATAAAATAATGCACAAAGTAAATACGTATAAAAATACATAAATAGACATTTTAGTCTAAAATTTTAACTTTGGCTGAGGAACTGATTTATTTTTTATGAACAATGGTGACGCTTGAATATTTTCAGAATGCATTCTGCAAAAATGAAATGAGAGTATAAAAAATCTCCAGACCCTGTATTATTAGCTTTTATTTACCTACAAATAATTCAACTTTGCGTTATTTGCAATTAATTTTCATAGCCCAAGTATAAAGTCAATGGCTAGTCCGAAGATTTAAAAAAAATAAATATTTTTTTGTGTTCCTTTTCTACTTATTTGTTTATGTATGAATTCACATCAATTATATCCAACATAGTACATTCTCTTTATATGCATTATATAACTATATGTAATGTCTATAGTAGAGCACAACTCCACCCCCCCCCCTCCTTCGCAAAGAAAAAAAAAAGTAACTAAATATTATAATTTTTTAGCAAATATATATATATATGAGAAAAGGACTCAAAACTCCTGCACTAAAATATTATATTAAAAATGATTAATTTCCATTTTAGAAAGTATCAATCATGTGTTCAAATGTCTAAAAATTCAAGATATAGAGAAGCAAGCAAAAATAGCATCATATTTGAAATACTCGTAGTGTCTCTATGTCTTTCTATAACGTTTCTTCTAGGTACTTTGCGTACATCATGATGATAAACTAGGTATATTTTTCGAAGATTAATTGCATCTCAACAAAATGAAATAATGACATGGTGCGACCAAAAATATAATTTATTAAATAATTATATAATACACATATGTACGTATTCATTTTTAATGAGTTTCTAGTTATTTAAAAATGGTTATATTTTTCTATCATGTGGGGTCAAAAATGACACTGAGTAGTTTTAAAAATACATATACTGGGTTTCTTTTTTTGTTCATTGCTTGAAAAATTTTAATTCATACATCAAAGCCCCATATAATTTCTGGTGTCACAAAAAAATAAGAATAAAAGAAAAATGTAATCAAATTCCCTCCTAAACAAAATCTTTCCTCGCATGCGCACACCGAACTAAAGCTTGGATCGTCAATGTCAAACCAGAGTTCGTACCGTACCCTGGATTTCATATACAATCTCAGCCCTAATAAATAGTGTACAACTTTGTCCATGTATATCATCAAATTTTTCCTAATTTCTGCAACAAAATCTCCATGACGATATTTTAAAACGGAAGAAATTCTGACTCTCCTTGTGAAAAAGAAATGGTTCTACATATATGATATGTATCTTTGAGTTATTATATATAAGCTTATAATAGTTATATTTTTGCCATATTCTCAAATAAAATTAATAGATGACGCTGATCCCATGTTGGAATTATATATTGGATATTTACCCTAATGGAAAACCTAAGTACTTTATTGAATTTATGGCTATTTAAATATATAATATATAATTGTTAAAAAGACACTATTAAGATTCATTGAAGGAAAAAAAAAATAATTTTAATTAGTCAATATAGAAATCTGAATTACATAAATAAGGCTTCAAATAAGCTTTTTTAGTGGGTTATAGTTTGCCCTCCCCTGGTGGTGAGTAATTTTTTTAGATATAAGTTCATGACACTGCGGAAAATTGCAAAATCTCAACATAATTAAATAATTATTTCTAATAATTAAAACATAAGGCATCAGTGAGGTTAAAACTAACGTACTCTTCATGCAAGGCAAGGGGCTTGTAGTGAACAAGTTTTTAGTACAAATTGTAATTCGATCGTTACATAACATCTTATTTTTTCATAACATCAGCCAATTTAATTTAATATCATCATTTATAAATTTATGGTTTCATTGCAAGGAGGTCTATTAACATTTTTTATGAGTTATTTACGTGAAATGGAGCTGGTGAATTTTTTAATGTACATGGAGTAATAAAAATTTTTGTAATGGTCATTTAATGAAGTCCAGTAATTTATGGTACGTTCCATCACTCTTTCAAATTTAATCATTTGTTTTTATGGTTCCCTATAGATAAATACTGTACATACATTAAAAAAATCAAGCAACTTTTCACTGATTAACTGACTTCATTAGGATTAAAATGAATTGGACTAAACTTATATCCTATTGCCTTCAATACATGACTACAATATTGAAATTTAAATTTCTGCTCGTCAAATAAGTATTAGCAGTTTATTATTCCTTTAAATATGCAAGATGTATAATATGGATGAAATTTAATTAGAAATATATGTACATATACAATAAATGTGAGTCCAGATAATTTATCTTATTTATAAAACTGGTGGAAACTCCTCCCACATCAACAAACAATAATAATTTTAAAAGGTCTGTTACACGACATTAGTTGACTCCTATGATTTAAAGCAGCTGACTCTACGTGTAATTAATTTAAAAAGAGTATTATTATTATTTATGATTTGTAGAGTGTATATAATATTTTAAATCAAGGATTTCGCGCCCTTTTTTTGAATTTTTGAATATTATACAAGTATTAACGATTGATTTGTATATTGGTGGAATTTATCAATGTATAGTAAATCTAAACAATATTAAAAATTTGGCAACAAGGAAAATACAGAAGGGTAGCTACCTGTTGTTTTTACAAATTTTTCCTTTCTCTTTTGAGAGTCGAAGTTGCAAGTGGACAAAAAAGCTTTTAGTTTAATTTATGTTTAATTTATTTCATAACCTTTATTTTAAAAGGAAAAAAAAGGAGTTCACTAAATACGTCATTCTTCTCAAAAGTTAAACCTTTTTTTATATGATTCATGTATTAGTTGTTAATTTAATGAACTTGAATTAAGCTTTGCAATTTAGTTACGGGGAAAAATTTCCTCAAGAGCATAACTCATGGAAAATTTTATAGGAGAAATTAAGAAGAGTTAATTATGAGTAATTACCATTATTAAAGACAAAATAGTACTCATTGAACATTGCAAAAATAAGATCATTCTTTTAATGAATTATTTAATAAAATGGCCTATTTATTTAGAAAACTATTTGCAATACCTTCATTCATTTTTTTGTATGAAAAATATAAAAGAGTGGGTCAAAACTGTCATTTACCATCAGTAAAATTCTAAGAATAAAGACTACTAATATAAAAACAGATATTGAAAATATCATAAAAGGAAAGTAATGTCGAAGATCACATTGATTTAATTTTATGTTATTAATATATTTCATTAAACCTGTCAATATTCAATTATTGGTTTTGTATATTTGTCATTAAATTTGAAATTTGATTTAAGGTTAAGATTTGAAATATATCGATATATATGTATATGTATATAATTGATCCTTTGAACTATGTACTACTAAAAATATTTAAGGAAGAAAGGATACATCGTTCGTTTAATAATTTTGAATGTTTTTCGACAAGCAAACATCCAATCCCCGATCATATTTATTTTCTAATTGACTATTTAAGAGGTAAATGGGAAACTTTGATAAAAGCAAATCCATAGAGTCAATCTTCTCTCCTGGAGAATATCCTATTGGACCATAGAGTCTCTCTATCTGAGATAATTTTCATCCATATTTCCTCTCTCTTTTTCTTTAGAGTATTATCTTTTAATGTTTTACACCTTCTTGCAGTCTCCAAAGAAGTACTTGGTATTCAAGGGGTCGTTGCTTTCGTTTAAAAAGTTTTTATATTTAAATAGCTACTGCCAATGTAACAAGGTGAATAAACTTTAATTTATAATTTGGCCTATTATGAAAAAGGTTGAAATACATTCCTGATCTTAACACTTAATATTAGGCAAAGAGTACAAAGGGGACTTTCATATAAGGGGAATAACGTTGTGTTATTTAATGTAAGTTAGTTAGTTTGAACCTATTTGAATATTTTTGGAACAACTCTTGGTCATTATATATTTATATACAATTAAATATATATATATATATATTCTTCGTAGTGATTCATGCGGAGGTTTAGATCAACAATAACTTTTTTCTTTCAAAATGACCTGATTATTTTTACTATAATAATAATTGACTAATAAGGATCAATATACTTGCAAACAATGTATGTATATACTTTATAAATCCCAAAACCATGAGAACGACCACAATTGACGAATAAAAAATGTCAGTGTTGCTCTGGGAAAGGTCGTAAGCTATTTAAAATTTGATTTGGCTCTCAATTGAGACCAAAAACTTATTTTTTCTAATTATGAGATTAATTAAAAAATTCATTAATAGCAAAAAAATAACCTAGTAATTCTAAAAGTCCACCATCGTCTCAAAAGTTAATAAGAGTTAAACTATTGTTATTAATTAGTTCTTAACTATAATTCTATTTTACCAACATTTTATTAAGAAAATAGATGACTTTTATCCTTTATTCATTTATAAGCATAAATGTTCCATTCTAGTTTACTTTTTTTTTTTGAGAAACTTTCCTCCCCTACACTGAAAAGAGTCCAATATTTAAGAAAATGAGATAAGGTATAATTTTGTTCCTTAAAAAATTACTTTTGACTCTTTTCTTATTTATCCAGCACGTTTTAGTTTGATATATCAAGTACATATAAACAAATATTTCTTTTCAAGATATTTACTCAAGAGAATTGTTTACCCTAATATTAAACATTAATTAAACGTTGTTATAAAGGATTAAGTTTCGTGTATATCTACAGTCCTCTATACTACCATTAAATTTCCTCATATATTTTATATTTTCTAAATGCTTGATCTCTGGAATTAGCTTTCCATCAATCACTTTTATGAAATGTCATGCCATAGTCATAAAATTTAAAAACACAACCAATTTCAAAAGTTATAAAGTCAATATCATACTGAATAAAACTTTGTAGCCGAAATTTCAATTCAGTCTCCCATCTTTCATCTACAGTCTAAACTATTAAAATGGTTCATTTTCATTTAAATACTTAAGAAATGTAAATACTAACTAATCCCAAAACCTTTCCTCGTAAAATATGTTAATAATTATATTCTGTCAGTCTTTTTTAATACAGGATGCAGTATCCTGATCCACCTTCTTCATATAAATTTCGAACTTGGCACAATACACCCAAGTTTTTCCTTTTCTTTCTTGCTATTATTTGAATTTATATACGAAAAATTCGTACACATATTAATGACATATCTTCTAAATGCTCCCTCTATAGAATATACATTATTTTAATAGCTTCTATGAAGTAACATACCAAAGCCATAGAGTTAACCACACAACAAATATCATAAATAGATAGAAGAAAAGATATAATTGGGGGGGCACTTATATTTTTATAGAATAGATGAATGAGAACTCTAAGACAATTCTCATTCGTAATGGAGTATCTAGTGCCTTACTCAAGAAAAACTCGGAATAAGCATGAACTCTTATTGGATTAGCTACTATTTATGTTATTATAGAAATACAATTTTTTGGTAGTAGACTCTCACACCTTCGATT
The DNA here is from genome assembly GCA_963680855.1 of Lepeophtheirus nordmannii. Classification (NCBI taxonomy): domain Eukaryota; kingdom Metazoa; phylum Arthropoda; class Copepoda; order Siphonostomatoida; family Caligidae; genus Lepeophtheirus; species Lepeophtheirus nordmannii. The sequence goes on from OY804520.1 coordinate 28,633,673, forward strand.
AATTAATTATTTATTCCTTACATGGACAATACATTTACAAAAAGGTGGGCGATTGGGCCGTTCTAAAAAATAATTGATAATAAATATAAATAAACAAAAAGGTATCTAAATTAGGATAATAACTTTTATTTAACTCAACTTAATAAAATTAATTATTCGTCATTTCATTTTATAAACAGCCAATGTCTTTGCTATACTTTTTAAAACCCTGTAGACTTCTATCTTTACGGTCATTTCAAATTTCATGTTACAAAATATTACTATTTTTATTCTACTAAATCCATTAATTACTTTATCTTATAGAGAATAACAAAGTTGTATTAGATTAAAATTTTTAATAATGAGGTCACATGCTTTTTTAATTTTAAGTGATGAGTTTTTCGGTTGTGTCTTATACAAAGATTATAAAACATTTTTAAAGACTTCATAGGAACAATAAATAAGGCTGTCTCCATTGTAATCGGTAATAGTTATGTAATTTTATCTTTAGAAATTTTACTTTTATTTGTTTCAACATGAATCACAGTGGAGATCATACTTTTCAATTTAAAAAATAGTATAACCTGTTAAATAATGTGGTGTATTTTCCTGTGTATAAGAGATATCATCAATTTTTAAACACGAGTTCTGGGAAAAAGTACATAGTTGTCCTGAAAAGACTTACTCCTTATTTTTAAAGTTAAAATTTTGAGCAAAAAAGGATCTCATATTGATGGGAAAATACGGAAATATATTTATTTTATGTTTACATAGCTGTGGTGTATTCGACAATTGTGAAATAAAATTATCTTTCCCTACATTTTTAATTTTGATCTGTAAAAGCTGTTTAAAATCTAAAACCTCTGCCAGAAATGATGAATACTCATAATGATAATTGCTTTATTTTATATTCTTCATAAATTGACTAAAATATATAATCTTAATGTATATATAAGCTTCTTAGTAGTAGAATAAGCATTAATTGCTCTCACGCTCAATATATTTTCCATAAAGTTTGAAGAGAAATGAGCAGTTACTACAAAATTTAAACGTGTAGGAAGCAGGTTTTTTTGTAGATCAAATATTGACATTCTTGTTAAAATTAAAAAAGTTTGAATTGGTTTCCAAATGATACTATAATTAGCCTTGGAAATAACTTTTATCTGTTTAATTTTATTACAAATCTCATAAGAAATCCAATAGCTTTTTGATACTGAGATTCATCCTTATGACTAATGGCAAATAAATATTTTTCTTGAACAAATAAAAAGATTTCATTTTGATATTTAAAGTATCAATAAACCAAACAGTAACTGGAAGATTCTTATCACATTTATACTCTTCGACTACTTACCTAATTAATCTACTTATATCATGAGACCAAACATTTAATGATAGGCCAGCCCTCATTTTATCATATTTAGAGACTTTGACTTTGTTTTAAAACAAGGCCCTTCTGAAAGTAGGAACGATTTTCTGATCTACCTATCTTTTTGTCAGAAAAACTTCCATGTAATATTCTTTCATTAAATTAATTTTAGATTGTGTTTTTGATTGTTTCAAAATTGATATTACTAATTGAACGACGTCATTAGTAACTCAAAAGCGACGTCTTGCGGACAAAAAAGATTTTTTGTAGCCAAGGAAACAAACGAGTTATACTCACCAGCTCTTAATAAAAATTGCAAAATATATGAATAATTCCTAAAAGAAAAATAATTCTGACTGGACGCTTTAGGAGTAATAAAAAGTACAGCTGATGAAATGTAATAAGAAGGACCTTAATAAAATTTGGCGTCCAAAAAACTACACTTCTCCGACAAAGAGTTATCAACGTAAGTTCTGGGATTAAGACAAAGAGTAACATCAAAAAAGGAGAAACAAAGGGAAAAGGAAAGTGTGAACGATGTCGACCGTGTCTGAATTAATTATCTTCTATCTTTTTTTTTTGGGGAAGTCCCTAATTTTATTTTTATAATGTTTGTTCATTCGATAAAAATATATTAATTTAATTTTCACTCCTATGTATTTATATATGACTCATCGTTTTATTCTTGCCATACTTCCTGGACCCCCCCCCCAAGAAGAAAATGGCCTTCATTAAAGCCATTTGAGTTATAAATACGATATTTTACAACTGATGCTTTGAATACAATTTTGTATAGAATAGCTGGATATTGCCATTAATGTTATGTGTAGGGATGGGAATTTTGTAGAGAAAAATAACAACTCTATGTTTAGAAAATGAACAACAGTTGATACTATTGTTTTTTATTGAAATTATGTTTGTCTAGGGTGTAACATCTTCTTCTAAAAGAAAAACTAATGCATCATAGCATTTTAATATTAATCACTGCTGTTTGAAATGTAGAAGATCCTTAATTAAATAGCTTCAATTTGAGAAGAGAAATATCTTCTAAGGAAGGAAAACAAATTGATATTTTTTATCTATGTAATGACTTATCAAAACTTTAGATTCGTTAATGATCTTTAACAAGAACATCAAATGCAAACAATTTATCAAATGATTAAAAGAAAATAACTAGATCAGAACATGAAAAAGATAATTGGCTATTGTGATGTATTTATGTGAGAAAGTTTTATTATAAAATAAAATAGTATAAACAGCTAAATGGAACTTAGTAGCCTCTGACTTTCACATCAATGACGGTTGAAATGATGGTTCCATCCCCAGTATCCGTTCCACATCCGTTGAAACGACATTGCTCCACTTCACATCTCCATATGGAAGCATCCTCCTCGTTGATATTGGGAATACGAATTCCACAGAAATTATTTTTATCGTTTGGATCAGGTCCAAAATAGGAGATGTCACTCAATTCTTCATCACATTTTATCTCTCGATAAAAGCTTCCCACTCCAATGTCACACAACAGGCCCACACAGTCGTACTTGATAATACATTTCCGTCCATCTTTTTCTCTGATCCATGTGCAGAATTTCCAATCATCATTGTCATTTACAGAGCCAGCGTCCGTCGTGATAATGAAGAGATTGGCAGTGCTATTGATGTAGTAGGTCTGATTTAAGCTTTGAGCTTGAAATAAAAAGTCCCTATTCTGTGGTCTTGAGAGTACGAGGACCACTGCCAAGGATAGAACAGTGAGTGTTTTATACATGATGTCGTTTTTTCTAATAGTCTCCTTTAGAACAAAGAATTGCATATACATCTAAATATATGTATATATAATATTAAAATCCTTAAGATAAGGTGATGTTTTTTTTTGTTTTAAGACTGATAAGATTTGGAGAAAAAAAAGAGACAAGTATTTTAATCTCAATATTGAGCTCGTTTTTAGCAAATATTTGACCAGATGTAGACACTAATTCCTGTAAAAGTACAAAATAATAAGTAAATGACATACACTTAGATACTCACAACTACTCAAATAAGTATTAAGATAAGGTTATTATCGAATAAGTTTCCGAAAAAAGAATAGATGATTCATTTGTATTGCTATGATAACCCTTAGTTACAAAAGGTTCCATACTTTGATAGAGCCCTGTCCATTCTCACTTCAACAATTACTCTTGATCCTAGATAAAATTTTAAGCTTGATTTAAATGAATTCTTTACCAATAAGTGTTTTCATAGAATGCCACCACAATTAAAGGCATACTTGCCTTTGTTTTCAAATATGAATCCTCTAAATTTATCCTTCCATCATGAATATATATATATGTCCTGACACTGCTTTATCCCTATAAACATGCAAATTTACACTCTATTCTTGTCAGGAGTTGATATTGATGCTCTTATTAATATTCAGAACATTGATTTGTTGAAGTCAAATTAAATCTTGTTATGTTATAAATATATCTACTATTAAACAGGAAATAATACAACATTTGGAGAAAATATTTATTATGTTTTTTCTAGCCAATGTTTTTTTTGCAATAGAATTCCTCAAAACATCAATAGCTCCGTATATTTTTTATCAGCTGTCAATTCCTTTATTTGAAGGAAAGGTTGAGAGATACAATAAAAGTCACATTGTTTGAACATATTCTTATCATTAAATAACGAGAATAACGTCATTGGTTAAATAATTCCTGGGTATTTCTTTTATCTCCTTTTGGAGGAAAGGTTGTGAGGATAGTTTTTATCTTTTAAATAACTTTTTCCAACATTACGTTATGAACGGATTTCCAAAAGTATTTTTTCGTCAAAAGTAAGCGCTCAATCATAATATAGTATTAAAAAAAAATTTTTACATAATAAAAACAATTTATTTGTGTATATCGAAAGATGTGTTTTAGATTTGATTTGTAATGACAAATCTATACATATATAGAGCGAGTTCCTTTGCATGTTCGTTTGTTTGGTCGAGCATCACGGCCATCCATTAGAGGGCAGGGTCGACTAATTTAGCAAAAAAAAAGGACATACACTAATTGTCGTCCGAAGTTGTCGAACCTGATTTTATGAATGTAATTTCAAGGATAAGGAGTCTTTTTTTCCCAATAGTTCTAATGAAAATGCTTGTAAGTTTTATTAAGATATCGGGATTTTAGTTGTACCAGGATCAAGTAAAATTATAATGGACAAACCATATTTGTTTACAGATTTTATTTACTAATAACTAGTATCAAAATTATCGTAATTTTGTATAAATGTGGGAGGCACAAGTGTCAAGGCAACAAGAAACCAAGTTTATCTGAAATATTTCAAAAATGAGTTGAGCTAGAACTGCATTTATGTTCTTGAAGACATTATCTATTGTTTGTGTTAATAGTGTATTTCGATTAATTAAATAATGACTCCAATAATTGCAACATATGTTAATTATAAGAAAAAACCAACTGCCACTAAATAGATCTCTGGGGCTATGAAAAAGATGGACGTTCTTTCAGGGGCCATATCGGCTCCTTGTACTGTTGTAATATTTATCCGATTGCTCTATTGAATAGATAACAATGTTTTTTTTTCTTGATTAAAAGTGACATTTTAGCAAAAACCGTGCGAAATAGGTCTTAAAATGACTCCAAAATATTGGGCTGTTATATTTATGAAGTAAAAGGCGACTTAAAGTAGATTTTCTCCTTTTCAATATTTGAAAACAAACATGCTTTCTTGTTGACTTGACACATATATTAAAAAAAAAAACTCAATTTGGGTCGAGTTGTAATCTCTTATAAATAATTGAAACTTTATAGAAAGCAAATGCCATTTCCATGTCGTGAAAGGTACTTTAAAATAAGCTTTAAAACATATTTATTTAATCGGATACACCCATGTACCTGTGTACATATAATACATGCTAGCATGATAATCCTTTCCATTCAAACCCTAAGGGACACGAAGTAAAAAAATAATGTTTTTTCAATGTCAAAAGTGTTTTGAGTGTAACATGTTTTGAAGTTGATAGCTTATATATATATTCGTTCCTGTCATTAATGTTTAAATACCCTCCTGATTTTTATTATGTTTACATACACGTATAGGCCTTTTATGCATGCATACCAATGTAAATCCTCTCAATGAAAACATAGGATATGACATGTACTTATTGCTGGAGATTTGATTATTTAGAACTCTATGGCTATCGACTCAAGTATGACTCGTATCAAAGGTGTGAAACTTAACTAGTAACTCAACTCGGAAATTTTCTTAAGGAATAGGATTCGAAAATAAAAACACGAGACTTGACTTAGACTCGTAGAAAATGACTCAAAAATGTTTTAGTTCTATAAACAAATGCAATAGATCGAAACAAAATTCAATTACATAAATATGTACTTATTATGATCCGATTTTCCTAGAGTTTTTTTAAACCAGAGTGTTATAGTAGATATGAAAGAATCACTGAGCTTAAAGTTCTTCCGATACTTACTTGTATATCCATTGCAAATGATATAATACTTGCATTAATAATGAATGATGGCCAAAAAAGCACCAAAATATTTTGAAAATTGGAATATACGTTCCTTGTCCCTTTTTTTCTTTTTCCTCTTTATAAGTACCCCGGCTATAAGTTATAGACGTGTACCCGGCACCATATATGCAAGATACTGATACTGGAAAAGAAAATAGGGACGAGGAATCGATTTAAAAAACTCACACATTATTTATGTGAAATAGGAAATAATACCATAGATGTTTTTGGGGCATTTTTAAGGGTATTTTCATGAACAAGTCTATTTGGAAAAAAAATTGAAAACGCACTCAACAAATGAATCATTTTGTGTTTTTTTTAAATCTTATACTCAAAATTTTACTAAATATTTAATTGATTAATTATATATATATATCAAGTTTGTATATTTATTGTCTACATTTCTTCCTTATTTGTATAGTGTATTTTATTTTTGTTTTTATTAATAAACAGGACTCAATGTTTATACCTTAATTTACAAATTTATAAAAAATAAATATTTAATTGTTGCTTAACTTTCCAATTGAGGAAACATTTTGGATTTTTCAATAATGTGTTTAAATAATTTATTTGTTCATTTTTAAAATATCAAAAAATATATACCTAAATCGTTCAGTATTTATAGTGTACGTTTAGGATCCAAATTTTCCCGGGATCCCAGAAGTTTCCATCAAATTTAAAAATTAATTTTTCTTGATCACTCTGAATGTCAATTTCTCAGACATTGAGAAATCCTACTATATACATATATGCTACTTTATTTTAAATATTTGACGAAGGGTTACTATATCGCATCCAAATAATAATATTTTTCATTATAATGAACAACAAAATAAATAAAAAATATTGGTTATTAAATCTATACTTTGTTACGAATGAATTTATATCAAAAGAATATTTCGAATAAAAATAAGTAATAAATAAATAAATAATTTTGATGTGCGAATTTATTTATTTTTTGAAGACTCAATAAGTTTTTACATTTTTTTTTAATATATAGAGAGAAGGGTTTATTTATTTATTCAATGTTGAACTAAACAAATATGGATAAAGAAATTACTTTTTTTTTAAAAATAATATATATATATATATATATATATATATACAGAATGAATGTATGTGCACAAGACGTATTATTATTATTATTATTATTAACCAACTCTCTTTTCTCTCATTCATACTTTCTGAAAATTTATCTGTCTCCGGCAGAAAAAAGTAGAGCTTAATAGTAGTTTAGAAAGTATATATATATATATACTAAGCTATGTAAGAGCAAAATGATTTGAACTCTATTCCAAGAAAATTATATATAAATATATTTTTTTTTGTATTTAATCTCTTTAGCTAAGGCACGTTTTTTGCCTGTCTTTTCATTTTGTTCTTGTTGTTGTCGTTGAAAAGTGTCAACACAAGGCAGTTTTTCTTAAAGATGTTTTTATTTCTATGTTTTTAGGAATACATATATATAATTAATGTTTTTGTGTTTGAAGTAGGGAATTTTAGTTTCTAGGATAATTAGTCAAAAGTAATTTAGTTGAATGTACACTACGTCGAAAAGGTCTCAAATAAATTTGACTATGATTTATGGAGCATCTATAAGCATTGATGGTTTTTGTTTATGCTGATCCAATATTCCATTTAGCATTGCTTATAATTTATATTTTATTACAAATTCATAGAATGTATCGTTTAAGATGTATTTAGCTATTTCAGAATTTAGTTTATAACTGATTTGACGTAAAGTAAATATAAAAAGATTATAAGGTGTTTGATTGGAGAAGAATGAATGAAAATTAATAATCTTATTTTAATGGAGGGTTTAGTCTGACTGAAAGTAATTCTTCATGAGTCAAAGTATTAATATTTCAGGTCCTTTTGATCAAATATTCTTTGGTAAGTATCAAATATTTATAATAGTATCTGCAGATCTGCAGTTTTAGATATTTCATTCATCACTAAAGTCCTTGGAAAATATACTTTCAAAAAACTTTAATTACCCACTGTACAAAAAGGAGTATGGCAACCCTTATTTGCAACATGTAAAACAGTTAAATACCTTCATTTAGTTTTTTATTTAAAATTTTATTGATATCCTGCTTCAGTCCAGAGATATGGAGGCAAAGAATTGCTGCCCAAAGGGTATCAAAATCAACACAGAGGAGTACTTGAAGGTCATGAACGACGTCGCAAAGCCTTGGCTGAACCAAACTTATCCTCAGGGAGGTTATGTTTGGCAATAAGATTCAGCACCAGTCCACAAGACTGTTAAAACTCAAAAATGGTGTAAAAGGAATTTGGAAATTTTTTGGTCATGGTCAATATGGTCACCTTCTTCTCCAGATTGTTCACCTTTAGACTATGGGATCTCGGGCAATGTGGAGAAAGAGGACTGAAGTACTCCTGTTGCAGCTCAAAAGGCTTCTGCGGAAGATTTGTAGGACAACATGTCTGAGGATTTTGTGACCAGGGTGTGTTCCGGCTTCAGGCCCAGGGTGGAGTCTATGGTTGCAGCCAAAGGGGGGGGGGCATTTTGAAATTTAGTCATAAAAATAATATTTTTAATTGAATAAAAAATTTAAATCTTCTACTCCTTACGGTTCGTACACAAAACATACATATCAGTAGAGTATATATTTGTCTACGATTTGCTCGGCTGCACTGTAGTTAGTTGCGTATTAAAAAAAATAGAAACGTTAATTATTTAATTGATAATAGCATTTCAAATAAGTACCTATTAATAGTTTTTACATTAATGTCCGAACAGTAAAGATTTTTTGAGACCGTTGTCGATAATTTGAAAATTAAAAACGATAATGAACTATTAATTAGCCAATTTTACTTTTACCAAATTAGCCATTGAGATTCCAATTAACATAATTAAATAAAAACTTATGTTTGACCATTTTGTAAAGTTGTATACTTTATATCATCAACGTAGCATATTTTTCGAGAAATGAAATAAAATATTTTCAAGTTTTTTTTAAATGGATCTTGCATAATATGGAAATTAAGTATTGGTGACAATCGTTATCTTTGATCGATTACCGATTAATATAGACCAAACTAAATTTGACATTTTTAATTGGCTCACATATATTTTGGTTAGGTCCTAGAGTCATGCATTTGTTTTTGCAGATTTTTATATAATAAACATTGTTAAATAAGAACAATGTCTATGTATTGGAAATAACTAAACCTCTCAAATTATTATTTATGATCTTCTGTTTGTTTCTTCCTATTATCATAAAAAAAGTAATCCTTTTCGATTCACTCAACTATGCATTATTTTAGCAGAAAACAAAATAAATAATTTGTGGATATATTTGGAATGGGTTTTACGTACCAATAGGAGAGCTTGCTCTGAAAAAACAAAAATAAGATTACAAAAAGTGTTAGTATATATGTCTCTGAATTCAAAATTGAGATTTTGAAAGGCACTTATGATACTGACGATGCAGAATTTGATTCTTGCGAGTGAAGCTTTAATCCAATGCCAGAAAGATTACTAATGTATCAACAACAACAACAAAGACAACTCCATCTACCCAAATACAAGAATAGAGTGTTGATGAAAAGTTTGATTACATGTAATAACGAATATTGGATCTTATTTTATGGTTAAATGCTGACTCCTTCCCCCCCTGTAAATCCCAATATTAGCGAAATGGTGTCAAATAACAACCCCTTTTTGAATAATTTACATGAGTAGATATGTAACAAATATGTACGTACATCAAAAAATACTAAGGGGAGCTAAATAAATACATTTATTTGTTCTGTTGACTTTTGTTCGTATTTAACAGTTTCTTATTTCATTTTTTGCCAATTGTTTTTTTTTTATTATAAATAATAATAACTAATTGCTGACATTTTTATAAATTCCCTTTATTTCAAATGCTTAGTTAATAGCTTTGCCAATTGGATAGCTATTAATGAAGGATAAATATGATATATTCAATTTTTTTTCTTCACATTTATGAATCAGTTGAGCGTCTTCTCATTAAAAAAATAAACGACAAAAACATTTTGCGACCATTGAAAACAATTTCTTCTGCTCATTTAAAAAAACAGTAAGTTAAGAGCCTCATAAACATGTGTCAAATATTAAAAACAAACACTGGGAAACACATATTGTAGGCTAATTTATTGTCATACTACTATAAGCAAGACCAGGTAATTTGAATTTAATTATTTTGGGAATTCAAATAAGGATAAATGTTTTTGTTTTTAAGTTGCCACACCTGTTACTAACACCTGTGCCAAATTACACGTCAAAATATTCATGTGTGTTTGAGATACACGTCCTTTTGTGAACATCTAAAATCGAATTTTTCCTTATTTTAAATGTCTGAACAATGATTACTAAAATGTACATAATTTGAAGAAATGTTGTTGAAACCAAAAAAGTAGAAATGAATAGTATTTCAGACTCTAATTATTTTAAAATTTTGAAACTTTGTTCTTTTTTTTTCTAGAGATACAGAACTTTTGTCTCAAGAAAACCGACCATTCAATTTCTAATTTAATAGCATATCTATACTCTCAGCTGTTATTGTTATGTAATTATTGAATTAATACAAATTTCGTAGCTATTTAAAATTTTTTTTTTTGGAAAAAACGTTGATGTATATGCATTGCATCTAAGGGGAGATAGGACTACATTGATAAAAAGAATTTAAGTGATAATATATACACTTTTTGATTCCCAGTTTTTTTTTCACATAGTAGTACATTGAAACAGTAGGACTAATGTACATTAGGAATGGTACAGTCCTGTGTTGAACCTACTCAAAGTTTAGAAATTTCATTTCTAACCTTAAAAAAAAAAAGACGCAATCAAATTTAAGAAGATTATTTATTTTTTCATATGCAGGGTGTTTACCAAACTGTCAGTGCCAAAACTTCTATTTGAACCGCACTTTGGATGTTGTGCACCGTTTCATTCCTATGTATGATGGAACTCTATTTGTTCCGTACATCCTTGATATTCAATGAAATGACCTAGATAACTTAATTTCTTTTTAGATTATGTATTTCATACCTTTAATATGTATAGTATTTATTTATATAATTCGTTTTGAGTACAAAAAAATAGGGTGAAGGAAAAGAAAATCACAAAAAATAGTAAAATATTTTATTATACAAAATAGTGGTTTTTAAATCCACGTAAACAGTCATTTTTTAAATATATATAATTTGGATAAAATATCTACTTTTTTGAAAAAAAGAAAGAAGGTCTAATGAATATAAGGAATCATAGCTTACAATACATTACATATAATGAAGGATACACTCTTGAGATTAGATTAAAGGTACAGCAAAGGGTTTGATTAATGAATTCATGTATTCATTGGACAAACTGAATCTTGGTTTTGAGTAGAACAAAATGAGGAACATTAATGAATTGACAAGGAAATTATATATAAATGATTCTTCATTTTTTTTTTTTTTTTTTTGATATGCCAGCTTGTTAAAAACATTTACTTTAGAAAAAAAAAATCTTGAATTGAATTGTATTTCTTTTCTTTTTTATTTAAAACATCACAATTTGACAATTTTATTTTTGATTCCTTTCAAAAAAGATTACACATCCACAATGTCATCCTCAAAGTCAATCGTATTTCCATTTTTATTCGATGGTACAAGCTTACTCTTAGAGCCATTTTTCTCATTAAACTCAACGACATGGGATTTAAATTTTGCTGAGCGGAGATTCTTTCCTGCTTTCAAATTTGTACCAATGAGTAGAAGAACAACTGCTATGTAAAATACCACTACAATCTATAAATAAAAAAAGAAGAAGAGAAATTCAAATATTTATTAAATACTTTTTTCTTTTTCTTTTTGGCTCAAGGTTTTAAAACTTTTTTTATTTTTATTGCCACCAATAAAAAACTTATATTTTTTATGTCAAATTAGTGACTTTTCAAATAATTATATTTTGGGCTATTATAAGAGTTAGAAAATTACCAAAAAAAAAAAAAGAAAAAAAAAAGCCTTCTATTTCTTTACCGTGACATAAATGATGGCATCTTTGGATTGTTGTGCCAAGATTTCTTGATGACCATATAGATTCTGATGATGAAGTTTATTTTTAAGTGTCATTGGATTGCAGTCAAGACCTAAAATTCTATTTTTTTTATATTAAAAATTGAAAAAATTAGTAACCAGCGTTGAAGAAAGAATGATAATTTAATGCATCATTGTCATATATTTGTTAATTAAAATCATGTCATATCATGAATTTTGAAATTTCATTGAAGAAAAAAAAAACCCGATCAAAAATATAAATGTCTTAAAGGAAATTTATATCCAACTATTGGATCCATACAATAGAAAGAACACATATAAATATAACAATATTTATAAATAATATATATATATATATATATATATATATATATATATATATATATAAATTATGTCAAGTTTAGGAATTATTTGTATTTAAACTTTATAATATTTTATATTTTTTGACTGTGGACAATTTTGTCGTATAAAACGTCCTCAAGAAACCTCTGATCTTAGATTACTGATATAGTAATTTAATAATTCCTTTAAAACATATATTTACATGATATTCAGAAATGGAAATCTTATTTAAAGGATTTTAAAACAAATATATTTATTTTAAGAATCTTTCTATTGAACATTTGTCGATCAAATTACTCTTCTTTGATTTAAATATCTTGATATGGTAATATTCATGATCTAAGAAAATTATTTTATATTGGGAAAAAATTAGTAGACAAATTTTTACCCACTAGCAATTAGATAATACTTCTTTTGAAAAAAATAAATTTACCGCAAATATAAGTTAAAATAAGCTACAGGTTACCAACTGTTGGATTTGAAAATAGATGTAAGCATAATTACATCATTTATCTACCCTGGCAAAAATTTGTTACTACTACATATTATCTTAATAGAAAATAATTTTCTTAATTCTTTCATCTGATATTATCTTGAAATTCTCAAAAAAAAAATTTCTTTAAAGACATTTTTGTCTTTTTAAATCCTTGAAGAGAACTTTCCTTGAGGGAAATTTTGTCTCCATTTGAGGTAAAGGAAAAGCTTCAATTTAAATAAAATAAAAATCATTTTTATATTTTTACTTTTACAGCTTTGGGTAGGGTTTTGTATTGTGAAAACTGTATGAGGAGTTCACTTATATAAAAGGGGAGAGAAAGAGCCAGGGCTTTTGTTCTTTTTAAATACAAAAAGTCACAAAAAAAAAAAAAAAAACGTAAAGAGGGCCTCAAATTTCTTCAAATTGCCTCATGTGGACTATATAGATGTAATTAATGAAGCTATTTAAAAATTATATTTATTTTTGATCACGCTTACAAATTATCAATCAAATTATGGGTAGATTCAATGCTCCTTTATTACAAAAAAAAAAAGGTTACTATGAAGAAAAATAAATTAGTTTTTTTTATATAATTTAATAAGACTACATAATGTTTAAAGGACTCCATACCTAAAAAAAATTTTTTTTAGACGCCGTAAAGAATAAATCATCTTTTCCCCTATCTATTATATCATTTTTATCAAGATAAATATATGGAAAAAATTGAATCTTACTTTGCCTGTGTACAAAGTTTAATTTTTGCTTCGTCCATCGTCATTGTATTTGATCCATGGCCCAATAACATCTTGACTCCCTGTCTGTGGTTTTCTTGTTGATGTTGTTTTCTGGCAGAGACTCCTGCAACAAAGTGATAAATAGTTGTACAATCAATATTACAAAGAAAACTTTAAAGAAAAACTTATTTTTTTTAGGCAGTGAGAGTAAGTTGTTTTTATTCTTGAATGTCAATATATGATGAATAAATAATAAAATATGATACTTTTTACTAATGTTAATAAAAAAAAATTGAGATTACATTTACACAAATATGTAAACTTTATATTCGATTGAATTATGGAATATGTATGTATGTGTTTATGGGACTTTCATTACACATAAATGTATATACATCTAAGAGTTGTATTGTATTTGTCTCAAGATATAATGTAAATAGAAATTGTTATTGTGTTTATAAATGGTCCATTTGTTTATTTTTAGAATTATTTTGCCATGCTACGTATCATTTGGTTTGTTTTTGTTCTAGAAAATATAAAATGAAAATGGATATTCTAATTTTATAATTGAGACGTTTCAATCCCTTAAAAATATTTAATTTTAAGCAAAAAAAATTTGATCTCTCAAATCTCTAATGACATAAGAATTTGCAAAAAGAACACTTAAGAACTAAAACAATCAAATATTATTTTTTCGTCAATTCACAGAAGCAAATACAGCTCTGAAAAAACAAAACAAAAAAAAAACAACTAGAAATAATCTACCAGAAAAAAAACATTACTTTATATCAAGGATTCTAAGTTCACTCGATTAGGCCTTTTTATTGATTAATTTTTTATAGGCAGTATATATTACTGTATTAGACGTGGTTATTGTTACAAGTTCTATCCTCAAGAATGAGGGAATAATGATACCAGCTATAGAAAATGAAGAATGTTGTTTAAATTATCAACCCTCAAAAAATTTCAGAGGTGAGTTAACGTTCATGATTTAGAGCTCCAACTGAAAAATCCTTGATGCAGATAAGAAAACTGATCACCCCGAAAAAAAAGAACCCTATTGCAAATTTGGATATCTTCTCAATGTAGATAGTCTACTAATGTAAGTATTTTATTAATTTTTATGTTTGAAAATTGAACCACTTTAGTAATGTATTGAGTGTCTCAAAATACGAATATGCAGATGTGAATATAAGCTTTTGAAATTTGCAAATGTGAGTGCAAAAATCAAAATTTAATACATTTTCAGCTGAAGAAATATTAATTTATGAAATGTTAATAATTCACAAAGTATCAATATATTACTAATTTATAGCAGTACAATATAGAAATTCGAAATGAAAGAATGACTTTAAACAATAAAGTTGTGAGTACAACAACTTAATAAATTGAATTGTGTTAAGATTGCTCAGATTTGAGAAGATTGTCAACCACTAGTGTAATTTAATAAATTAATATCTTGCTTGTTAATAGAATAACTCTGATAATATTAAAAAAAAAAGATTGAAGATTATTTTTGGCAAAAGATCATATAGAATTAAGCCAATTTTCAAGTGGATTCTAAATAATTAAAATAGAGCCAGTCAGCACTATTTACACATATTTTATCTAATTTGTATATTAATTAATAAATGTTTACAAAATAAAAAAATGCATTAAATGACTTTAAGAATATTTCTTGTACAAAAATAGATATTTATTAGCAAATAAAAAACAGAGTGATTTTTTTGTGCTTTTATGCTTGTATAGATCTAATTGTTTATTCTATTCCATTTTATAAAATAAAATTTAAGTAATAAATAAATTTAAAACATGCTTTTCTCTTGATATTTGTAATTTATATTTTTCTTTGAATTCCTTTGAATTCCCTAATATATTCACTTATTTCTTGAATCTTGAAGGGTATTTTTTAAGAATTTGTGTAAAAATAAATTCTGACTCTTTGAATTCTAATGAATAGCACCATGTATGCCTATATATAACCCTAATGAGAGTTTCGACGAACATGTAATGAATATATCTAAAATATTAAGGTAGTTTGTCAAAGGACCCAAACAACGCTTACATATGAAATATACTGTATTTTTGCAGGAGTTTGGGCTAGAGAAGATTCAATGGACAAACATGGTGGAACCTAAGCAAGGTAAAATTACATAATTACGTATGTATCAGGACCAAGTTGACAAATGACCGTTATATAAATATCATTTAAATATATAATTTTTTGATAGAATTAGGTATCAAAATTGATAGATAATCATATCTTGAAAGGTGTTCTAAGGTTGCCAAAGGGTTGAATTCCCCAAATTGCTATCTCAAGCTTATACAAATTAATGGGCGAAATGTGCATACAAATTTTTAGCGGCCTACCCAAGGTACTTTTTCAGAGTCATAACTAATGCTAAATCCGTGAAATATTTTTCACTCTTTGCTAAAGTGGAAACGAAATATGAGGTTTCGTCATATTACATATTTATAAAGTAATGAATATAATGGAAATTAAATATGATTGAATTCTTAAGACTCAATATTTAAATTTTGGTTATCGATCAACAAATTAAGGACATATGAAATAATTTCGCTCAAGACATTTCGCCTAGTCTTTTTCTCTCTCTGAGGTATCTACGTATTTGTCCTTAATCGAGGGAAATTGTTGTTTAATAGATTATACAATTTTTTACAGTGGAGATCCTAATTAAGACATATTAAACAATTAAACCTCATATTTTCCAAATGAAGACCTCTCAAGCCCTTTGAAATCAGCCAATTTCGACCGAAAAAAAACCCATTTTTTCAAATGTTGAATGCCTTGAGATGTTACAAAATAGCCTTTGAAGACTGAAACTTTTCCAACACCATTTTTTAATCAAAACGTGTCAGAATGGTGCATACAAAATAAGAGATTGCCATAAAAAAAGACACCTTAATATTAATACTCATATCTTGAATAAAAAACATTAACCAAAACGTGTTTGATATTAGGAATCGTTATAATTTTTTCTGTGTACATATATTGGTCATTACAATCATGACCGTGAAAAAGATGGAATCTAGCTATTTATCTAAATGAGTCAATTAATTTGTTCAAAAACCTTCAATATTTTAACAGTATTTAGAAAGCCATGAAAAATACTGTTTCTTACAAATGCAGTTATGTATCAAACTTGTATGTAGTGCTCGTTTTCAAAAAGGGAAATATTTGCTCTTTTAAAATTTTGTTACCCCATTAGTGATGTGAAAAACATTTATATTACAAAATAATCTTCATTTTTACAAGTTGTTTGTGAATATTTGTTTTATTTCCTACAGAATTATTATATAATTTTGAACTTCATACATAATATATGTAATTTCAAACTCCTTGGGATTTAAAAAAAAAGTATTTGAAAAAATTGTATAACATTAACATTGTATCTCTCATTCTCTTCTATTTGAGTGAGTACCATCTATGTATTTTTATATAGAAACATTAACTAATAAAGTGATAATAAAAGTAAAGAAACTTTATCACAATTTGTCAAAAAAAAAAGTTGATTTCTCCAACATGAAAAAAAACCTTTTCACAAAACTACTCAATAGATTTGAGACTCACTCTTCATACATGTCTGTACAATATGTAGTATAAATTTAGATTTGATTGGAAGTGTCAAAACTTTTTAAATCAATTTTACATTCTCCATAGTCTATTTTTACGTACTCAAAATTAAATGTTTCGAGAAAAAAAAATAATATGTACATTAAACAATCTATATGTAAAAATTATAGATGTCTCTCCTGAAATTTTATCCTTTTTAATAAAGACTTTTATTATTCATGCCATAATATAGTGTTTATCAAACTAAGTGTTGTATACCAAGAGAGGTGCATAAAACAATCTCAGAAGGACGCAAATAGATTTTCAACCATCTTCATTTAAAAAAAAAAACACCCAAAAATATAAAAAGAATTTTTTTATAAAAAAAAAGTCAGAATGAGGAGGGCTATTTGAAGGGGCGAGACTCAAATAGTTTGAGTAGTATCTACTTCTACTAATAATAGAAAAATAAATATATATATATGCAATGTGTGAAACAGGCTGTTGATTGACTTTAACTGTTACGCTGACGGTGTTTGCGCAGAGATCATCGTTATTTGCGTATCGATTTGAATATTGTGTGTAAAGTTTTGTTTTAGAAAAGAGTATGCGTAATGTTATTTACTTTTATCCAATGAATAATTACTTTTAAAATATCGAATATTAGGGACAATGAGGGTCATTTGTTATTCAATATTCAGTAAATTTTTTCTTCCTTTTGTGCTATTAATTTGCCCAATTAATTTATTAATTCAATTAATGAGTAGAGTTAAAGTAAAAGAGACTAAACTTGGTCTTCAACCCAAGGACATTCTTACCCCATTCATGGCAACCTCATTGCTTTAACCTGAGGCCTATATTCAAAACACTTCCTGCCCCCCAATATTAACAAATACTTAAATGGACTCTTTATAATTATTTTTTAGGGCAGTGGTTTATAATTCTGGAAATAGGCTATTTGAAGCATCTCGAATACCTCAACATTTTTTCAAATTATTCAATGCAAAATTATATTTAGCATACAAATCAGAAAGTACATTACTTTTATTTATGAAAGATTGACAAGTGAATCGAGGGTACATTGTATATAAAATTTTATTAGTTATATTCTTTATGACTAATAAACTTATGGATAAATGATTTATTACCATGTAGTTCACAATTGATTTACCAAAAGGTCATTTGGCAAGGTTCATTGAAGCCCAATTAAGAGCAACTAAAATTAGAATGGCTCACAACAAACAACTATCTTCATACATGTATGTAATTATAAAAAATGATTATTTTTTTTATCATCATGATAATATAAAAAAAAACTTTATTTGCTATTCAAAAACAAAGCCAATCCATTATATGATTCAGCTTGAAGAACAACAAAAAAAAATGTTTTCCTTACATGAATAATTCATTCAGAGTCCTTCATGGATTGTAATCGTCTACATAATTCATACACATTAATTATGTTTTATCATACTAGTATATTTGGTAAGTATGTAATTACTTGCTTCTGAATGTTTCAATTACCTGTAAGTTATTATTATATGTATATTATATTGATGATAAATGTACTTATTGGTAAATAGGATAATATATTTTTTGTACATGTTCCTTTAGAAATAACAATCATAATTGTTTTCTTATACTACTACAGCAAAAAAAAAGCTCTTGGATTAAAAAAATAACCTAAGGAAAATAAAGATAATTTAATAAGTATTAGATGTACAACATATCCACGTTTGTAGACAACTACTCAAAAATAATATATTGTTATGTTACGGATCCTTGATGTAATTTTCTTAATTCTTCAACATATTTTATAAATGTACATATATAGACGCAACTAACAGCAAAATCCAGTCATTTTGTTATTTACTAATGCACACAATATACATAAGTTGAATTTTTATGAGAAAAATCGATTACACTTATACATATACATATGAGGTTTTTGAATGTTGATTAATTGAACTTGAAATGTTCAAAGTTGCAGAAAAAAGCTTTTAAATGATTTCAGCTGTTAACAATGGGGATTGGTTTTGTAGAGATACAAAGAGAAAATAAAAAAAAAAAAAAGAGATTGAAGTAGATATATTGCACTTTCATGCATGCAATCTGAGTATTACCCAAGTAATAGGTAATTTTGCTTCCTTTTTCGGAAATTGTTTTATGCAATCAATTGATTATTTCAGCTGATATATATACAAATATATAAATATAATGAAAAAAAAGTAAGTTAGGTTAACATAAAAGTATATAAACTTATTTATCAAGTCAAGGACATCCCTAAGTAAATTAATTTTATTCAAAATACTTGGAAATACCAATGACAAATAGTTACCTACAAGTACATAGGTCTCAAATTTAGTATCGTTTTCTTCCCTCAAAATAGATATTTCTATTTTTTTTCCTGGAAATTTCCTTTATTCAATATCTATAATTTATTTTTTCTATTATTATTACTCTATTGGAAATCAGCCTTGTGATATTTTTAAAGAGAACATTAATATTATTATCGAATATTTGAATGTTAGAACTCGATAAAACATGCATTTCTTTCTCCAATATTTATCTTGTTATACTTAGAGCTCACAATTGAGCAACATATTTATAAATAATTACACCTTATTAAGTGACTTTTTGTACATAATTAGGTCAATAAAAATATGACTTGTATGATTAAAAGAAAAAATAGTTGGCATTATTCATCTTCTTTGAAATTATGCTCATTTTTTTGGTTAGATTAGAGAGGTGCTAAACTAGGGTCCAAAATGATATATTACATCACAAATATTGAACATTTGTGACAATGTGGAAAAGTCTAAAAACCCAATACATAAAGGATTTGAAAGTTTTTTTAGGTCCATTCCTACTCTCTAATTTCTTTTTCCAAGAATCAGTATTTTACATATGTAGACTTATAGCTTATATGGACATATAAAAAGAGAAAAACAAAATCAAAAAGAGGATTAGGAACGTAAAGTAAATTTCCAATGTTCGAACCATTTTGGTACTTCCTTGGGCATCATTTCTTATCAATGCATGTACCACATCATTTGCAAAGCATATATCGTAAAAGAACTTTAAGCTCAATGATTCTTCAATATGTATTATAACAAAGGGTTTTTCAATAAAAGCGACGCATTTTCCTTTTTAAATAAAATTAAAAGGGGTTTGAACCCAGTTTTCTACCACTTTTTCGCATAAATCGACCAAAATTGCAGAAATTTCGAATTCAATATTTGCTTTGAGCTCCTTTAGTGGGTTTGGCTTGTTGGTGTAGACCCATGACTTAATGTATCCCTATAGAAAATAGTCAATCGCATGAGCGTGGTGGTCAATTGTCTAGTCCATTTCTGGAAACATCACATTCACCCGAACTTGCTCTTCAATAAATCGATTGTATTGTTTCCTGTGTGAATTAGAATATATATATATATGTATAATAATAAAACGTAGGATTTTCCGGATAAAGAAATATTTCCCACAGATTTCAGGTAGGTGTAAAACCCTGGAAAATCTCACAAAAACGGGATCCCGTGATTCCTAGAGAGAAAAACTAGTGGCGACATCTTCCTTCAACAGAAAGATTAAAAAAACAAAACAACAATACTAGCTACTATATAAATACAAGTGTGGTAGATTTTGTGATAAAATTTTAATATTCTGCTAGCACTAATGGTAATTTAACTCATGAAAGATCTCCTTCCTAGACCACTCATAATTTTTCTCCATATGAATCATAACAGGCCTCTGATGTTAATAAGGATCAGTTGTACTTGGTAGTTTATTATTATGCTCTGAGCAAAAAAAAAAATAGATCCTTTAATACCAAAAAATAGTGTTTTTCTCCAACAATAAATACAGAAGGTACTGATATGATTTATATATCATAGAAACTTCAAATTGCCTTCTTTTACCAAAAAAGGAAGAATATAATACGATGCTTTTTCTACGATGCTAAAGGGATTTAATAGTAGAACAAATATAACTACAAAGTATTCTACTGTGTGTCAAGTAGGGATGTCAAGACCATATCATGATAGACCAGGAATATATCAAGCCTTTAAGGGATCTAGTCGAGATCAAGATCTTCAGAAATGGATCTTGAGAACTACGTCACATGAGATAACTCGGAGTAAAGACTTAGAGCGTTGCATTCGAGGAGAAAATGAGAAACATAAATCAAGCGTATGATTTATCGTATCAAATCTCATACATAGGTTTTTAAAAATCTAATTACACAACTTTTGTACAAAACAATGGTAGAATTGGTAGTAGAGAGCATACAAAATAAATTTCTACAACGACTTTTGAGCCAGGGTGAACAAAACTTGATTCAAAAAATTCTGGAGGAAAATAAATTCTACGGGTTTCTTATTATTTTATATGCAAATACAAAGTTTTTCATGGAATAAAAGTACAGGTTGTCAAAGTAATTGAATTTACTCAATTTTTATAAAATGTCAAAAGTATGAAAATATATTATTTTTATAATGGATAAAAATACGTTCTACAATGTATGTAAAATGTTTTGGAAAGGCTCAAAATGATTTACATATAAACGAATGTGAAAGTCCAAAGTTAAATATTTATTTCATTGTTTTAATGTACATTGTATATTTTTATGAATATGTAACTTATAAACTTCAAACATACTTACTTTTACAGTGGAGCTTAAATGATATTATGTATGTAACTTAAAATAAAGGAGTTAAAATGAAATTCTCTTAAATTTCAAGAATAAAACCCTTTGTGTGTGTGCCAAGTTTCTTACATCAAAAAAAAAAGAAAGAAAAAAAAGTGGTTGAGAGTCCATATTGGAAAGGCAAAAAACTTTAATTAAACACTAGTCAAACGAGTTTTGATGTGATTCCAAACGGAAATTACGTATTACAAGTCAAGAAGCTAATTTTATCCAATTGTGATTGAACTTTTATTGATTAAATCTCATACTAAATTAACAGCATCAATACACGTCTATACACAATAATATAGTTTTGATTTCGAAATTAAAAAAAAAAAAATTCTATGCAAAAATCGAAACTATGCTTTTAACATATTTTGTAGTTTGTTTATTAAGACTCAGGATTTTCGTGCCACTATAAATGATTTATGAGTTTGCTCATGCTCTATTGATCTGATATCCAAAAAATAATAATAGATATATGATGAGGAGGGTAGATTCATTCTTGCAATTGAGTAACATTTAAGTCTTATTAAACTGCTTTGCTACTATGAGGTGCAAAGAGAAAGTTTTTGAAATTTTTCCTAAGGTTCGACGGATATCCTGGAGTTTCAGGATCTCTACAGGATGATAAAATGGATGATTAAAAGTCTGTAAAATTATTCACAACACTGATTCGAAGATTTTTCAAAGAAACGATACTTGATGTGTGCTGAAGACTAGTTAAACTGTGACTTCAGACACGACTCAAGCATGTAAAAAAGGAGCCGTATACAGCTCATCATATTTGTTATGACATTGTCAAGTGCGTCAAATATCAGGTAAATCTGCTCTTTTTGTTTTTTTAAAAAAATCAGGGGATGTATCCAAATCTAATTAAATTACATCACAAAAAGTAAAACTTTTTTAGAATGTTTAGAAATACAAAATAGGAAAATAGTAACCGCTTAGACGACATTTTAAACGTTTTAATTGGGTGCATATATAATAATTTCATGAATTTGATTTAATATCTTTTTGATACATTTGTTTATGCATAATTAGTAATATGCAGTTTATGTTCAATGGTCTCAATGCAAAATAAAAAACTGTATTTATTTGTATATTTACCCTAACTATTATGATATATTTCTATATACATCAATGAGTAAAATACCCATTTCTAAAGAACATTTTTTCAAACCCATAATTAACTTTATATATATATATATATACATTTATGTGGTCTTTTTATACATATATGTATCTAGAATGAGAGCGTACAAAAGATTGTAGAATTATTTATTCTACTCCAATAAATTTATTAGTAGCCTTATAACAATTATAATAAAATGATAACGAAATAAAAATGGTTCTATGGCAATTCCTCGAAAAGTACTATATTTAGGGTATATTATATATTTTTTAAATTGGAAGGAGATTCATTCAATAAATTCTCTGCATAAATAGGATTGAGTCCCCACCTCCACTCTGTCCATGTTATATATTATTATAACTTCAAACTCCAGAATTCGACAATAATTTGCTCCAGAATGAGAGTCAAGAAGGGATGTAGTCGAGTTAAAATCATTTTTTCCCTTAAGAAATGACTGAAACCGAATGTCTTTTTCAAGTACGTTTCTCTATTGTTTGTTTTTTTTGCGTTTTTTTCTTTTGCTTTTCCCCTATTGTGTTCCTTAAGGCCCTTCTTTTGTCTCAACCATTACATAAAACTACTAAAAACAACAGAAATACAGTAAAGTTTGAATCATCACAGTCCTACAATAGCTTAAAAACTGCTAAACAGCAATGCCAACTATTGTTATGTGACTGAAGCACGAATGGTATTTTGTTAACAAAAGTCACATGAATCATTCTCGACATTTTGCGTCAAACTCCTAATATATCATGTACAAAGATGATTGAGTTCCATGGTTCTACAGTGTATGTTTTAAATATATCGACGTAAAATGGTTAGTTTGACATTATAAAATGACTATAAAACTGGATCCGAGTCAAGTCTCTAGTCCACTAGAGTCAAAGGAATATATAAGACAACGAAGGCTTATAGTAATTTTAAGCCAAAAAAGGACTTTTTGTTTCTACTACCTACCCACAAAGTTACAAAGTTGAGTAGAAGCACGATTCAATATACATATTCCTACGTTATAAAAATATAAGTCATTTAAGTATTCATCCTTAAAAGAGAATAAATAAAGCTAAAACAGTAAGAATAATATTTATCCTAAAATCATTAAGATTTTCGGCAAAATGTCCACTTAGCAAAATGTCATTCCCTCCACGATAGATATATGAACATTTCAATGCTTTCACCTTGAGGGCTCAAGTAAGAATACTTATTTATTTTTTTTACTATTTATATGTATATTGCATTTAATTCCATAAGTTACCTACAATTAATGCATCAAATGATCTATTTTGTTCTACTAAATACGTATATATATATATACTTATATATTTAAGTACATAATTTATTATTCAGAATGGGTAGCCGGGATTATAAATGAGACGTCATTAGAGAACTTTTCAAAGAGTCAACAAGGAACTGCATTCCTTTACCAAATTGGTTTGCTAATTGCCTAATTAAAAAAAGAATGAAGGAACATGAATTATATTGGAGTCATTTATAGTTTAATTGAACATTAATTCTAATAATTGCATCTCTCGAAAATATATTTTAATTTGCTCTCTTTTTAAATTTCTAGCAAGTTTGTTTATTTATACATTAGTCTCTATTTGTCAGCTATTTATGTAGATTTATGAAAGACAAAAGAGTGATTTATCTTATTAAAGGATTCCTTATTTATTTACCTTCATTTACTAAAAGCTAATCTGCATTTTTTATTCATACCCTTATTTATTTGAAATACATGTGCATATGCAGTCATAAAAAATGATTCCTGTTTCTTTATATTCAAGTCACTTGGTTCTTTCTAAGCTATGTACATAAATTAAGTGCATAAATGTACATAAAGATAAAAATACCTACATATGTGTAAGTGGATAATCCTAGATCTGTTTTGAAATATTGTAATGTCCTAAAGATTTCAAAATATAATAAATATTTTGTTAAAATATAAAAGTCAAACGTTATTTTTTTCTTCTAACATATGTAGATAGACTCATTCCTATGATATATTTATATATAATATAAGTTCCATGTAACATGAAGAGGTAAAATCTTACATACTATGGGAAAAAATATGAACGATAATAAATCACAAATGATTAAGATAATATTTGAACACATACTTACATACATGCATAAATACCTGAATATATTCATATACAGGCATATTTCTTCTTCATTTTATTACGAAGTTCTTACAAAGATCTCTTTACTTTTTAAATATATGGTGACAATAACCTTTGATTTTTCAACAAATTAGAATCATTATTGCCAAATAATACAAATACAAATTAACGGACTGAATCATATATAAATTAATTACTTTATGAGTTTCTACTTCTTTTTTCTTATTTTAATAGCTACGTTTTAATTTTGGAAAATGTATTCTTTTAATTCAAGCAAGTTGTAAGTTGTACACAATGGCTGAACTTTCACAATTTCCTGTCCTTTTACATTTCTTTGTATTCATTTTTTAAAACAAGCTCAAATTTAGTCGAGTATTTAAAAAAATGTAATTGTAATATTACAAACTAGTGAATTTTGCTCGAAATTGGATGAAAATTTATACATTTAGATGGACGATTTCTCCTTAGTCAAGGATTCTTATCGAGCACTTGACATCTTGTTTGAATGCTATTGGTCTCAGTTCTTTAATGGATTCCTTATTAATCCATTTCATGTAATATTCAAGGAGTTATTTTAATACTGACGTTTTGGCCGACTTTTGTGCCTACTCCCGTTCCCTACGCCCCTAGGATCCCCTTTAGGTTAAAACAAAGATTGAAAATGGAATTTGCATTATATACACTAGTGAATCGTCATTTTTTAATGCACAAAATGAGCATTCTTCTAGGCTTAAATTGAAGTTGAAGTTGGAAAATGGGCTAGACTAGCTCAAAAAGTAGGGTTTGATTTTGTAAGACTCTCGAAACAAAAAATTACAGATTTGAAATCATTATGCAAAACTGAATAACGTAAAGTTTTTGACATTTCAATTTTGTTCACCCGTGCCATCAGCATAGGGAAAAGTAAGAATTTGCTAATTGGAGTGCTGGCCTCCCTGCCAGATTGCCCTGTTTGTACTTAAATGCATGTAAAAAACTCTTAGTTAATTATGGTCAAAAAAAAAATATAACTCTAGATGCAGTTTTGGAATAATCATCATATTTAGTCAAATCCATTGAAGATAAAATAATAACTTTACACTTGTTAAAAGATACATACATACACAAACATAGCCATAACAACTATAAATGTAAAATATAATTAAGACAAAGGTATAATTAATAATGCAGGTAAATGTACATACATAGGTTCATTAATCCCAACTGGCTCATTTATTTTCTGTGCATTAATAAGACTTGATTTATGACTCAAGTGAAAATTAGGCAATGAAAATGTTTAAATAATATAAAATATATACAACCTATGTTTGTATATGAAAAATCAAAAAATACAAACTTTTTTGTATGTAAAGTTGCATGAATAATAATCTTTAAATATAAACTAACTTTTTGTATTATGCATGTGCATTTGTCGATTCAAATATTTTTTTTTTTTGCATTTGCATATAATGTGTTTGTTCAGCCATGCTCTATGATGTTCAATACAAAAAGAGAGATGTTTGTATTTTATATTTAAAAATAATAATTTTTTGAACAATGTGAAAAATAAAATTATAATATTATTAATATTATTAATTTCAAATTGTGCATGTTGTTACTTAGAAAAAAGAAGTCAATTAGGAGAAGAAAGAAAGAAAAATTATCTACTCACTTGTATTTTTAAAATGTATACATTAACAAATTGAACAATAGATCATACTAGTCACAAAAGTAAAGGCCTAATGTTTTTTTTTTTTTTTTTTTTTCAATACCAAAATTTTCAAATGTGATGAGAACTATTTTGTTATACAAAATTTCGTTTATAATAATTTCATAGAGATTTGTATCTTAGTTAAGCTATAGTATTTTAACTTCTTATATGTAATATAATCAAATTATATCTTGTTAAGACTTGCTAAGCTAATGTTTGTAAGATTAATTTAACGAAAAAATATATTTTTTCTCCATATCTCATAAATTCATATAAGTATTTTGTAACATTTTAATATATATTTACAAGTGCAAAATGGAGGAAATGGAATTGTAGTAATTGGACGTCTTAAGACTTTTATATTGATAGATAATTGCTTCTGAAGCGAGACATATTCCACTGGTTCTGAGGTTATCTAAAGCTTCTGGATTATTAGTCGTTTAATTTCTTCAGACATCTTAATTTTCTCATCTTTATTAGGACACATTATAGAAAGTTCAATAAGATGAAGAAGAGAAAAGCTGCTTTTTATTTGCTGTTCTTTTATTCATGTTGTCTTGGTTCCTTTTATTTAATTATCTAATTGTGTGCTTTATGGATTTTTTAGTTTGTTTCATTTTTTTTTGTTGCTATATTTATTTCGTTTTATAAGTTTTGGAATCCTAAATTGGCGGAAAAAAATAAAAGTTTTAAACTATAATGTTTATGTATGTTTGGTTTTTTAAACGTATTTTTCCCCCTTCTTTTTATTTGTTTACTTATCCTTTACGATAAATAAGAACTTCAATTAGAAAACAAAAAAAAAAAAAAAAAACTATATAATGACGTTAAAATCTACTTTATACCTTACTGATATCCAGTAACTTGTTCATTAGCTTAAAAGAAAGTGGAGAATTAAAGGGTGTGTTTAAAGGGTACTCATTGATGCTATATTTATTAGAGAAATTTCAAGTAGACATCAATATCTCGTTTAGTCTAGATTCATTTAATCTTAATTTTGCTATGGAACGGAGTTTCATTTTAAGGCCTCTTTAATAAAGTTCAATAGATATGCATAAAAAAATGTGGTAGAATCCGCAATTTTAAGCAGTCTGATGTAAATCAATTACTCAGGCTGTTTGGACTATTCCTTTATTTTTCGAATATTCTAAAACTTTCACCGTTTATTACGAGAGACTTTTTTGAAGCCATATTATCACAACATGATTTGTTTGGCATTTCTAAACCTTTTCTCGTAAAATAAAAAGAAATAGACGAAAAATTAGCAGGTAGCTAGCCAATAATATATGTAATTCTGTCAGGCTATTGGTTATTTTATAAATCTAATAGTAATAGTACTCATGGCTTCACAAGATTCCATTTGAGTTCAACAAATCAACACTGAGTATATTAATGAAGGATAAAAGTAGATGAATCAATAGCTAAGACACCAATGGATGATAGATTTTCATGTTTGTGGGAGAACATTTTGATTGATGACTAAAATGAGTTTTTAGCCAAATAATATACTATTTTCAACAAAAATATTTCAATTAAAAATACATTAAAGTCTATAAAGGTACTTTCAACGTCATTCTCAGCCTTCAATACCTGAGTAAGTTTGCTTACAATTTTTAAGAATAAATGTCAAAAATATTTTAAAATAAACTAATTATTATCTCATGTAAAATACAAATTTCAAATAATGTTTTAATCTTCACAAAAAAGATAGGAAAAATGCTCTCTAAAAATTTGGATTTATCTGTTTTTTTTATGCATTTCTCATTCACAATGCTTTATTGGATTCAAGGCCCATCGTGATATAAAGCTTTTTTTTAATAGTTAATGTTAATTTTTTTAGGTAGATAGTCATTACTCAAAGTTGCCTAGTAAAACTCAAAATAATTTCATTGAAATCAAACTCAAAGCTTTAGAAGAAAAAAAACGTTAAGATAGAACTATAACAATAATTTTTATTACTAATATGTCTATTACGTTTCTAGCAGAGCTGGTAATCATATTTCATAGTTGAAAGCTGGAAAAATATATAATAAAATATAATATAATTCTGGAAGTGGAATGTTTCTTTAATTAAATTGTCTTTTGATTTTTGCTTGATTTTTAATAAAATACGAATTTTGATTTTTTATTCCTGTATTTTTATGAAAGAAGGATCTTGTTTTTTTTTCCTATTTTTTTTAAGCATTAGGGAGGGGGAAAACTTCAGAGAAGTTCCAGTTGGTCTTTTATCGCTTGGATGACTCAAATTCTGTTTCAGAGATATTTACCATAAGGAAAACTCACTGTAAGCTGTAAGGATTTTCGAATAAATACATGTAATTTTAAAAACTGTAGCATGTTATCCAAATCATATTACTATTCCTTAATTGAAATATCTCAATATTTGGGATCTGAGGGAAATATTTCCTATTAGAATAACACTAAAACACAAACTTTTGCCTATAACAGAGATGATGTGATCATGCAAGCAGTTAATTTCAAACTCAAAAGTTGAAAATCTGTAGCATGTTGTAAATTTTATTTTCAAGATAGTTATTGTTTTTAAAGTATTTTCTAACAAAGAGTGTATACAAATTTATTTAACAGAATTATCCCAATTTAAAATAATTCTTTCAAACTTTGAATATGAGTATATCAAGACATTGCAATCAAGGAACAGTATTTGGATGTAGAAAAATTTTCAATGATGAAGTATTTACTTTAAAGTCCTTGTCACAAATTTTCTCAAGTTTTATTAGAGTTCTCAAATTCATTTAGAGCCCTTTACCCCCTTGATGACAAATTTGGTCAATGCTTGTATTTCTGTCAATATTTTCCAAAATAGGTGAATAAAACTTTTACTAAGTTAATTATATTTGTACGTGAATACATTTTCATATCAGGAAGAATATATAGGATAAATAGTCCAAATTGTTTAAAGTGAGTAAATAAGTGGAAGTATCTACAAATTAAAGAAAAAAGACTAGATAAACAAGATTGAAAGTTTCAATCTATACGCGCGAGCCAATTTTCACCAAACAATTTTTACAAAGGTTTGAAAGAGCAAATAATTCAGATATATAGAGCGCAATGCGAATGCTCGCGCTAAAAATAATAATTATTTAAAAAATAACAATAAAAACTCGTAAAAATAAGAAAACAGTGAACATTTATTTTTAAAGTAGCTAGATTTCTTTAATTTAAACTATATAGTGTTGTGTCTTCTTGAGTCGATAAATTAGAAAAAGAATAAAAAGTAAGTTACTAATTATCATTAGCCCGTCCTGACTTTTCAGGTCGAAAAATTACCCACTCATGTCAACTCAAACTGACTCGATAATTTTTGAGTCAGTATAACACTAACTTAAATCACTAATACTCAGGTATGTCAACATACTATGTTATAGGTATGTTATACATTAACATTTGTGGGTAATGTACATTGGTGAAGTTAACTAAATTCATCTCACGATTTTTATTTGCAATTACAAAATAGTATATATTTGTAGATACACTTTTTTTTTCTATCAAACTTCGCTACTTTTATTTCTTTTAACTTGTTGCTATATAGTTGCTATTCGTCACACGTCGATATCTTCTTAACATCGTATCCGTTTCCTTTTTCTCCACATGAATGTAAGTAATACAAAATATTATTTAAATAAAAAATCGATACTTTAGACCAGCAGTTTTTAAAATAAAGGTCTTAAGAGTTCGTTCTTCAAGGGAAGAGGGGGGGAGGGGGAGGTAAATAAGAAAAAATATTGTTATGTAAAAAACCCTTCAACCAACAAAAACAACAAAAAAAAAAGGATGTGGAGGGGCCAAGACCCGATATCAAGATAATTTTTTTTTTAATTTCTTTGTCCTCGACTCTGAGGCCCTGACAAAACAAATATTTTGGGTTTTCGAGACCAAGACGACTGATTGCAAAACACATCATTAGTACAGCTATTCTTTTATTACCTAAGGGAGGTTGTTCTCCGTTTTAGACTATCTTGGTAAGTATTTTGATCCCCAAATTTTGGAGAAAACTTCATTTCGGACAGTAGTAGGCTCTGACAAATCACAATGATTTCGATACATTTTTATAGACTGAATTTACAATAATCCATGTGATTAACCTAAAATTTGGCAGTTTTGTGACTGCAAACGCTGATGGTGTGTCAACCAGAAGTGACAAACCTGCTATATAACTTTCACACTTTGACCTTGAATAGTATCTATCTACCTTTTCAAAACTTTCATGCATAAGGTGCTTTCACTACAGATTGTATAAGGCATAAACCCAAAGTCATGCCATCAGTTATAATTAAACAAAATGGACAAATTTATAAAACAATCTTGAGAAAACTTTAAACTAATGGTATTATAAATTAAAAACAAAATTTGCTGTATTTTTAAGCAAGGGATCTTATTCTTATGCAAACTTGGTTATTTATACATCCAAAATGGCTGACTTATATTATAATGTACTGTTTTTTTCTTGTGGCAATTTACTTCTGTGCAAAATATAATTTTTTTCTTTATTTTAAAAGAAAAAGTGTTTAAAAAACATAACATGCAGACTCCCAAATGAAAAGTTTGTCCATACAAGGCACGCTGCTTTATGAGTTGATCAAAAAAGATATATATTTTCCTACAAACAGTGCTATAAAAATATTATTTTACAAAGCAACTCTTTTGAGCTTCGCTCAAGAGCAAATGGTGACAATTCTTCAACAAAAATATGCCCTCAAAAGTGCTTTACATGATTATCATTTTGAGTAAATTTACGAGCGTTTAGGATGTGGGGTAAATTTCATGTTAGTAACATTTAATTAGTCTCTATTCATGTTCAATCTATACAGTGCCTTTTCATTACAGATCAAATCATTCTAAGGCATTCATAAAAAACACATACATTTTCTGCACAAAATCAAAAATCTATCTATTTTTATACACAATAAATAAATAACGAGAGCCAAAATGAAGAAGTTTATTATCTTAATATCGTAATGCTCATACAACTATAAGAAAGAAAAGTAAAAAGAAATACTCTTAGTTATAAAAACAGTATATTAAACGACATCCTTTACTGATATTAAGAGCCAAATGAAGATTCGACATTTGTGTTATTATTTTAAGCATTATTTTAGGTATAGAATAAAGCTTTTGAGCATGAGATAGAAGCTCGTGTTTTAATTTCTGAGCCGAAGTATCAACAATAACATATACATATTAATTTAGAAAAAATATTGTCAGAAATTTGAATGCTTTAATAGAAAAATACATAATAGTAAAAAAAACTCAAAATTCATTGGCTAATATAACACAGGTCAACAAATTTGAAATGTCAAAAATCCTATGGGGTATAAGTATAATAAAAGTTATTCAGTTTTGCTCTCCTGGGGACATAAGCGGTGGAAGTAGGCCCAAAAATAGGCGAGTACCTTTATACTTAAATAACTCCCTGAATATTTCATGAAATGAATTAATAAGGAATGCATTACAGAGCTAAGACCCACAGGTTTCAAACAAGATGTCAAGCTCCCGATAAAAATCCTTAACTAACAAGAAATCGTCCATCTCAGTTTGCAAGTTTTCATCCAATTTCGATCAAAAATTTGTTAGAAATCAATGACTCACGGTAGATCTTCTAAAGTAGTGGAAGGACTAGAAAATGAGCTGAAATCCTTCAGTCTATTGCACTTGTTTTTTAGTAGCTTTACCGTGAGTTACTGATTTTTAGAGAACTTTTGATCGAATTCGGATGTAAATTTACATATTTAGAGGGACTATTTAAATACTATTGAAGTTTGTCAATGCAAGAAAAGGTGATGTATTTTAATTATCTTGGATCTCAATAATAATGAATACATATTTAGCACGATATTATCACAATTAAGTTTGTATATATTTTTACTACCGTTCGTGTGTATAGCGTTCATTGGTTGAGCTCGAATTAGTTCTTTTGAAGCTATGAATAATTTCCTTCTATGAAATGAAGGATTTGTCCAACAGTTGGAATAATGAGCGATCTAAGATTGAGACTATATATATATAATATATAAATTTCACATTGTGTTAGAGATCAATTGAAGCCTATATGAAAGATTGACCATTTCTTATGTTTGTCCTTCATATTTGATTCATAACAAATGCATAAATAAGTATGTAAGTATGTGCATACCATATCATTATTGTTGAAAACATGTCATAGTGACATACATTATACATATACGAATTGGTTAATTATGCATAATCTTTCATTGACTAAAATAATATGCAGTGGTGTACTGATACATTTATCATTTGATAAAAGACTCCTCTATGTACATAGAAGAGTTGCTTCAGAGTCATTAACATCTTAGATTAATTATCGTTTGTGTAAGTTTGTGTAAGGAATTAATTTTAACAAAAACAAAATTGATGAACTACACACTTCATACCATGGATCCAAGTATAAATGTATATATGTTCATTATTTGCTAGATTTGGTCCATAGTTCTTTCATCGAATATATTGTACTCATTATCATTGCTGATTACGTCAATGAAGTACCTACATCATTTGACAAATTATTTGCTTGTAATTTTATAATTCAAATTTTAATGCATTTAATACTTCAAAGGATGTACAAAGTCTTCAAATCTTGGTTTGCTTGTAGCTATAGGTAGAAAGAGAAGAGCTCAAAAATGGGTCCACTGATAGTTTAAGGAATCTATTGCATCAATCCATTGGTGCTGGAACCATAGGGGTCTCACTGGTTGAAAAAAAATGAGGTTTCGGGATCTAATTATATAATAGTTTAAGTCATAAATAAACACTGAAAAGTCCATTCTAGATCCGCTGGATCAATCATACCTATTCGTACATACATGAGTAATAAACTTTGAAAATCAAATCCAGGTATTTAAAGTGATTGATGTGGATAAGTAATTTCAAATAATAGAGAATATTATGTATGTATTTATGTGTAACATTTACCTATCCATACTTAGGTAGTATACGACAATTAAATTATTTGATGCTTTTGAAGCGTCTTAGAATAAGACTCTTTATTAATTTATTTACTTTCCTTTGTACACATTTTAACAATTTTTTCAATATTTATAAATCGTATTTTCATTAGTTCATGTAAGTCTATGTAAGTTACATCATCTTTCCATGAATATATTTGGTGAAGGGAGGGGGGGGGGGGAGGGTGATCTCCTTCCCCCCGCCCCCTCTACAATATATAGTTTTAGATATAGAGTTCATAATCAGGGAATACTCACTCTTTTACTCTCAGAAATAAGCACGAACTAAGTATTTGTGTAGATTACTTTGGTGCCTAATTAGTAATCTCCATCTAGTTAAAAAAATTAAATTATTGTGAAGCATTTTTATTAAAAATTGCTCTCAATTCGAAAGTCTCAAATGAAGTCTCAGATCTTCAAAATGCAGATTCTATTCGAAGTTGAATCCTAAGTTTCGTTTTTAAATTATTACTTCTATAAAACTCTAACTTGGATTGACTTTCTAGCAAATAATGAAAGGAATAGACAGAGTAAGTAAGCTTTGGAATTATTATTTTTTCTATTTTATGACTAATAAATATTTAGAAATATAGTATTTTATTTTATTTCACAAAAGTTCTCTAGTCAAAATTGGGAAAATAACACGGCATTTTAATAAAATTATGTTTGTAAATAATGAATAATACATCAATGAGACTAATGCCTAATGTTCTGTCTGTGACTGATATAACATATCTAATTATATATCATTTGAAATTTAAAATACAAGCATCATATTTAGAAAACATTTTCTTTAGTGGCCATTTCTACAAAAATATTGAATCTACACATAATGAGTAAATTTTAAAATTTCTTATAAATTTACAAAATAAATTCCAATAATGTCCAAAAAAAATCACAATAAATTATTTTATAAATAGAAAATAATATATTTAAAGAATGTAAGTAACTACTTAAAGCTTGATACAATTAATTTAACATATTTTCAGTTGTAAGATATGTGAGCAGTGTTTCTCAATAGGTGGATCTCTCTTACAAGTTCATCTTGAAGATATTTCCTATTTAAAATCAGACAAAATAATCAAATGCAATCTATCAACGTTCAAACTATTATCCTTGGAGGATAGATAAAATGGGTTTTGGCGTATTAGCCATTAGGGTAATGTGAGTTTCAGTGTAGAGCCGGTTGAGAACCCCTAGAATAAGGTACAACTTTTATAACTTTATTTACTTATTAATTTAAATAAAGAGCTAAGCTAGCTTTTTATTTCTTTTTGATTTAATACATATTAAACGTGATATACCTTTCATTTAAATAAATAAATAATTAGAAACTCATTAAAAATGAATTAATAACTAACATATATAATTAACTACCTTTTTGGTTGCAAAATGAAAACCATAGATTTATATGTTGTTGTTGTTTTTTTGAATAAAACAAGTTTTAATTAAATAGTTAAAACTCATGTTGCAAACACAAAAAATAATAAAAATAGGGATGAATAAGAAATGAATTAAAAAATAAATAATTTAATGAATTCTATTTACATTTGTTAGCTAGGTACTATCAAGATGAGGAACACAATACGAGAAACAACATTAATTATTTTGGTATCTTCAGACGGAAAAATGTGGTTGTACTCAAATTAATGACTGAGTCTTACATTAAAACATAATGAATTGAAAAATGATATGAATAATGATCATTTAGCTGATTAAATTGTCTAATAAGATATTGCATTATTATTATTATTATTTTTATTTTGCTGAGAATTCATTTAAATAAAAAACAAAAAACGATTAATGCCAGCACAGAGTTTTCAAGTCACGTCCATGTTAATGATTTATAGTCATTCTTAAGTCTTAAGTAAATGAAATACTATATATTTATGTATTAATATTCTGTTCAAAGGAAAAGCAGATGTAAAGACGTCCTAAGGAGGGAAGAAAATCAGCAATGAATTATCTGAATAATGCATTTGGATTTACTATTTGTGAAAGCTGTGTGTCACCATTCTTTAAAGAGATAATATCTTACAAATACAATCACGTCTAGATAGTGAGTAAAAAATACAACTGTAAAGATTTGAAATAATATGCTAACAATGGAATCTTTTTGTATGTGTGTTTCCCTACATAAGAACTTCAACGTTTTTCATTCCGACTTTTAAGTCTAATACATAATAAATGTATGTTTATATGTAATAGCTTTTTTTTAGGTAAAAGTTCGTTTACATCTTCAATGTTTTTTTTTATGGGTCGTAATTTTTAAAGACTTCCCGCATAAGTGACTTTCAACCTTCAAAATTAAGAGGTTATATGACAATGAATGTTATTTGTTTAAGGAAGAGAATTGCAAGACTTTTTATTTCACATGGTGGAATTTTTTTTCTAGTTTCCTTCTAGAATGAAGTAAACAAAACCTTACATTTGTAAAAATAAAGAAGTTTTTAGCTTGAAAATTATAGAATATAAATTATTTAAAGAATATAGAATCGAACTTTCAAAATTTAAAAAAGTAACCTTTAGACTTTCCAAGGGCTCTTGAATTATAGGTATAAACAAGTCGGAGATATTTCCAAGTCACATTCAAGACGCATGGAACAAGTATCTCCCAGGGCATTGACTGAAGTGATTTAAAAATGATTCGGAATTAACGACTTGTTTATTCGACTATAAAGGACTTACATCACTCTAATCAAGTTATTTGACTTGAGCGTGTTTGCATTCAATTGAAAACTTCAACCAAAATGCATTCTAATTTCAAAGTTATCATTCTTTAGAACAAATACAAAAAGTAAATTGGATACATTTCGATGAATGACTGTATTATTAACTAGTTATTTCCCCGTACATAACATTTATTTAAATATCCTCTAAGATTCTTATGAATAATGATATCCCTTTTTATGAACAGGGATTATTATCAATTTTGCCTGTTTTTTTCTCATTCATTTGGTTAGATATTATCTATCCTGTGATTACTCTAATCATCCCATACTTTGGACACAATTCACTTCTTAAATCCCTAAATATACCCCTAGAGAGAAACTTTACATCAATTGAGAACCCTTGAGCACTCAAATATCAATACATTTATCATTTAAAATAGTGTACACTATAAAAGTTTGTATCTTAATAATAAAAAAAAAAAAGACAAATAACTTACAACCTTTAACCAAGCTAATTTTAAAATGAAATAATCCATTCCATGCTAATATTTGCATACATTTTTATAATTAAACAATACTTAAATCGAATTTGTCTTTATAAATAGAATTATTATTATTATTATTTTGTTCAAAATATGTTAGAACATAAATAAATATTTGCTTAAAACTATACATTAAAGTTTTTAAAAGTGAAAAACTAAAGATTTATGTACATATATATATATATACTATAGAGACCTATATATTTTATTTTATTTTGTATCAAAAAGAACTTGAGGCTTTGACAACTTTTTAATACTTTTCTAGTCAAGTGATCAAGTTATATATATACATACATATGTTATTGTGATATATTTTCTTGGAAAAAGACAAAAGTTATAAATAAGTATAAATATATATTGATTAATTGTTACTTTGATTACTTAAATAAATACATATTCACAATGATCATAAACCATATCTCAAAGGAAAATAATCAATAGTTACAGACACTTACCTAAAATGGCATGCTTAGTAGATATGGGAAAGCAATTTACGTTTATATATAACTTTATGCCTACCAAAATAACAAAATCTATGATTCATTGATAAATTTTAATCCCAAGAAGTAATTACAAGCTACAAGGGTACATTATTGCAATAGTTAGTTAGTTATAAAAAATCAAATCATCAAGAACTGTTTTTCACTCATATAAAAAAAACCCAAGGTTTGACAAAAATATTTTACAAAATCAAAAAATAATATATAGATAAATATGTCGATTGATGAGTCTTACTCAATCTTTTTTCATACTCAAAACAGTGTTGTTTTTTACTTTTAATTAAAAAATTTTATTGCATATGCAAAAAATTGCAATTATTATACTATAAAACTACAAGTTCAATGTCTTGTCTTTATCAAGTTTTAAAGCGTAAACAAAAAACAAAAGAAAGAAGCAATTCATACCTGTATTGAGTATTCGTGTATTAAAGATTACAGATCTTATATGTCAATAAGACTAGAACAGTAATTAGAGTTTTTGATTATTAGAAACAAAATGAGACAAACATGTTATCAAATACAAACAGAGAACGCGACTAATACACTAAATATATCTATATATATATATGTTCAACCCACAGTTACAAAAACAAGAAGAAAAAGAAACGAAATGGTTTAACTCCTCTTTTTCTCTCTCTCTTTCTCACTCACTCCCTCTTACTCAGCTTTTTACTTCAGTATTTTTTGAGCGAAGATTCTTTTTAAATGATACATATGTTGTGTGAGTATATTTACGAGAAAATGGTTTTAAAGAAGCCATATATATATATATATATATGTAGACTAATACACTTTTGGTTTTTGTATCCCCTTCTCTCGACTGACTCTAACATCATCCTTCTTTTTGGAGTTGGAATCAATATATGTATATGTATATACATGTATTAGAGTAGGACAGTCAATCATGTGAATAAATAAAAAATACTTTGAATAAAGTTTAATCCTGAAATGGTAGGTAACAGAAAAGAAGAAAAGAAAAATCAGAATACAAAATCAAATCAATATAGAAGAATT
The DNA here is from genome assembly GCA_963680855.1 of Lepeophtheirus nordmannii. Taxonomy (NCBI): domain Eukaryota; kingdom Metazoa; phylum Arthropoda; class Copepoda; order Siphonostomatoida; family Caligidae; genus Lepeophtheirus; species Lepeophtheirus nordmannii. The sequence continues at coordinate 28,672,044 of OY804520.1, forward strand.
TTTTTTTTTTAATAAAAAAATGCTGAAATTGTCTTTTTATTTTATGATGTTCCCTTTATTCCTTTCTATATAAAATTTTTTTTTTGAGTCCGTCTACATGAAACAAAAGCATGTGAGCCGTTCTGCAAATAAAAAAGACGGACATCTACATCAAGTTCCGAAACATTCTGATTTTAATTCACTAACAATTAAAAAACACTCGATACTAAAATAATATTTCCGTATTTTACGGTCAGAAGGGTATGTCTAATAGAATAAGAACAATACTGAATTATAATGGCATGACGTCATCATTTTGGAAGTCAGACATCTTAGAAGAGACATAATCAATTAAATTCTACAAAGGAATTGTACATTACTGCTTTTTGATTATGGAAAACGGTAAATAAATGGAATAAAGTTAAAAAACCGTGTTCAATTGATCAAAGTTGAAAAGAGTAATAAGAAAAGGGGTGAGGAAAATGCTCATTTTCCCCTCATTTAAAAGTCACACTGTGATATTTTAAAACTATTTTAGAAGTAGCTAAATTTAGATTCACTAAATCAAATATTATCTTCTTTTAAGAATACATAGAAGTATTTTGCTACAGGCAATACATTTTCAGTTAGTGATGGACCTGCTTCCAAAATTTCAAAATTTTGATTCTTCCTAAATACCATAACCATCTTTCAAAAGTTTGAAACGAGCATTTTCCTCACTCCTTCAATTATTTTTTTGAACTTTAATCTGCTGAATTCGATTCTGACGAATAGGAAAATTTGGATGATATCATTTTTGGGCCTTTGAACTTTGAAGTAAAGCTTGAGTAATGAAATGAATGCTTCCTAATTGCTTTTTTTCGTTGGTATGATTACTATGATTCACCTTGGAGACAATCATTTTTCACATGTATGAATGCTACTCCTGCTTGGCTTTTAATCTTTTAAGTATGACTCAAGTGACTCTCAATTAGTAACTAATAAATATCTTTTATTTAATTTTATGAAAGGCATGGTTATATTTAATGATGACGTCATTTATCTTTGAAAAAAAAAACACTCAGATGAGGCTCGCTCAAATGATGATCGCTAGGATGACATTTGCTCAAAAGAAACTCACTCAAATAAATACACATCCAAATGTATAAACCAATTGAGGCAGAGTAGAAATTATACAGTTACTAAAAAGGATTAAAATACAAGTATTGAAAGTGAAGGAATCCTCTTGACATAATAATAGAATGGCTGCAGTTGCAAAACATCTCAGCGGGCCAGGTGGTGACCTTTTGACTTTACTTCTTTTTATACTCTACAATAAAAAGTCGAAATCGACTCCAAGGTTATCCAAGGATTTTTTATATTTTTTTTAGTCATTGACATTCTTGCTATCTTCTACTTTTTAATTTGTTTTGAATCAACATTTTCATAAATAAGTTTAATTTTTTTATGGGGAAATCCCATAATTTAAGCACCAAGAGAGATATAAAAATGTCAAATAATTAGGCAACTACGAAAAAACTAAAAAAGCTATTGTGATTGGTTCTAAATATGTACCTGTGTGTTATAAATGGTTATAGCAAAGTAGAAACAATTTGTCAAGTATTTTATGCTTAAATGCTTCAAAAACGTTTTTTTGATTAATGATTAGTATTCTGTTTTAACAAAATATTTTTTTAATAAAAGTTGCATGTCCAAAAGGAGATAATTTATAATATGTATGCTTTGAGTTAAAATTAATTTCCTTTAGGGCTAAAAGTAGAAAAAAAATAATTCTACACATTTTGCATACCTAAATATTCACTGTAAAAATGAATATTGAGCATATATATGTACATATTGAAAAGGATATTGAATATCCTGTCTGTCATATTGATGTAATAATAAACATCATAAAAATAAACGATTAAAAGAATTAAGTTTCTTACAATAGAAATAGGTAGAAATGACTAATACCTTTTCATTGGTTTTATAAAAAATATATAAATGAAGAAATCTATAAATTGTAAAAAAAAAACACCTATACCAAGTAAATGTATAAATGTATTATACATTTATTGAACAGTTAGGATATTCACATTATAATACGAAATACTCTTGACATTGAACTTATCACTCCTGAGATGAAATATATTATTTGTTGTTTTTGTATGTTGAGAAAAAAATATATCAGGATTTCAGTTGATTTTGTAATCCTTCCGCGCACTACTACATAAGTTGCTTTACCGTGAGTTATTGATTTCTAGAGAATTTTTGCTCGAAATGGAATGAAAATTTACACATATAGATAAACAATTTCTTCAAAGTTAAGGACTCTTATGGGGCGCTTGACATCTTGTTTGAAAGCTGGGAGTTTCATCTCTTTAATGTATTTCTTACTAATCCATTTCATGTATTATTCAAGGAGTTATTTAAGTACAAAGGATTTGGCTGACTTTTGGACCTACTCCGGTATTCTACGCTTCTAGGAGTCCATTTAGGTCAAAACAAAGACTGGAAATGGAATTTGCATTAAATACACTAGCGAATCAACATTTTTTAATGCTCAAAATTTGTATCCTTCTGGGATTAAATTAAAGTTGAAGTTGAAAAATGGGCCAAAAAAGCTAAAAAAGTAGGCTCCGATTTCTCAAAAACTTTAGGACTCTTGAAAGAAAAATTTACAGATTTGAAATCAGCGTGGAAAACTGAATAACTTTTATTGTACTTTTAGCCCTTAGGATTATTGACTGTTGATCAGTGATATTAAGATGTAAAATAGTCAAGATAAATAACGAGAACACATAAGGAAGAAAAATAAAGGTTTTTTTTTGCATTGGGAGTTTTGTATAATTAGGCAAGTGTTGATCTAAAATCTAATGGGTGCTATACGAATACAGCTGGGGAAAGGAGTATTGGTCCAAGGAGCATGAAGTAATTCTAATTAAAATAATTTAATCTTTTCAAAAACAAAATTAACTTCATCCCTAGGGTATATCTCTTTTGTCAGATGAAGTCAATGCATTAGTTTTTCCGCTAAATAAGTTTTTCTTTCTCTATGATACATAAGTACATACAGCTTTGAGTCGTAATCAGCTATGTGTCACATCTCAAAAAAATCATAGCATCTGAAAATATTTGTCACTATATATATATTGTTCAATGAGTCCATGGGTCAGAAATTGTTCAAGATTAGTGGGTTTAGATCCTATTAACAACATTGTTGTAGATGTATCTATATGTTGATTGACCTCATATAAGAGCTAAATTTCATAGTAAATTCTGTTTTTATTTATTTCTTGCCCATTCAAATAGAACGGATACAACATTTTAAGGTGTGTCCTATAATTGGGAGTTTTAAAATTATAAAGGAAAGTGTAGCAATGACTATCATTAGGATACGTGGAAATTTGGGGAAAAAACAACAGCTAATAACTAGTTGACACAAGTTTGTCATGAAATTGACCTATGAGTAAATAAATACATTGTATTTTTCATGTTTTGGGGAATGTGTCAGATATTTTGTCTTATCTTGTAAATAGGTATTAAACTTTGTTAATACATGAAGAAATAAAAAGACGCCAAACGTATTTGAAAAAAATGAAATGAAATATTTTTTGAAATTTCTTATTAAATCAATATAAAAGGCAATTTAACACTTTCATTTCATTTAGAATTTGATAAAATTTAGTATGCATCCAATATTTCTTTCTCGAAGACACCAAACCTAATTTGTTCCAAATTGAATGATTCATTTCCCAGCGTTCTTTTAAAATAATTTGTGTACATAAATTTGTGTACACATCTGTTTTTTTTTAATTTAATATCTTCGATAATCATCGTAGGGTCTAAAAGGCAAATATACCAAGATTTGGATCATCATGTTTGAAATTTAGGGAAATATGAATAACAGAGGTCAACAAACTTGGAACATCCGAAATCCTAAGGGGTATAAGTATAATAAAAGCTAATTAATTTTGCACGTTGATTTCAAATTTGTAATGTTTTTTTTCGAGACTTCTACGGTTTTTGAGAAATCAAACCTTACTTTTTGAGCTAATTTGGCCCATTTTCCAACTTAAAATTCAATTTAAGTCTAGAAGGATACTCATTTTCTGCATTAAAAAATTATGACCCACAAGTATGTTTAATGCAAACTCCATTTTCAGCTCCCATAGTATTTTTGACATTAATTTGCGAACAAAAATTGCATTGAAATCTAAATAATCATCACTTACGTTTCAGAATCCCCGATTTAATTTCTAATAAATAAACCATTTTTAGAAAGCAAATTTTAGGAACTTTTATTTTTAATTTACTCGTCTTTTTTTTTCAAAATACAACAAAATAATTAAAAAATTTTTTTTAACAAGAGCTGTTAGTTTTTTTCCCATACACAAACCCAGCTATACAAATCCCGCATGAAGCCTACCCATTGAAAAATGTAGCATACTTCAAAAGCATGTGAATCCCTTCTTTACCTGCATATACAACATATATGTATATTAAATTAAAAACTATCAAAAAGTTTAAATGTGACTTTCTAGAGTCTTTGAGCTGTTCATTTAACAGTACATTTACGATATGCATTTATATGTAAGTACCATGCCCTCAATTTATATTTGATATACATATATGCCATCATGTTATCTAATTATTCTTTTAAGTACATACATATCTTTCGTTGCATAACTGATCTTATCTTACAAACATAGTGATAAATTATGATTCATATAGTAAAAAAAATAAATATACAAATCATTGTCTCATTAAAGATATACCACGTATGTATAATTTTTCAATTATAATAATGTTTTATAAACATGCAATCCCAAAGTGATACAATAGCGAGATTATTGGAGAACAAAGTCAACATACTACTTTCACGAGGAAGGATCTTTATTTAAGGAAAGTTACTTTCTTTTTTAATATCTTTTTTGGGTGGAAGGAAGTGTTCTTGAATACAAAGTTATAGTTATTTACCTACAAAGAAAATGAAACACGGGCTATCATTCTATCGGACCAATCTGCTATTCACTGTTGAATAATTTAAGGGACAAATCCACACATTTAATTTGTTTTGATTTGTACAACTATTACTTTTCGTAACACGGTAATTAGCAAACAAATTATTTATTTGGCAAAATGAGTTTATACATACTTATGTATGTATATCACAATGTATCATAACGTTTCCCACTTATAAAAAAGTTTACAGTATGTTATTAAGTTAGATGTCCATTTTTCCACTACTCTTGCCCCATATTAGTATTCTAAAAGTAGATACGTTGAACCCAAAGCTTAGCTCATATTATGTAGTAAATAATTATGAATTATTAAATGAAAAATAGTTCACAAGATGGGAGGAATTCGCTAATTGCAAAAATAATTTTGGCCTTTCTTTCTTCTTCTGTATTTTGGAAGAAAAATACAATAAGATCACATCCTAATGACACCTGAATAAATTTTCATATTATATTCTCTTCTTCTTTTTTTTTTTGTAAAAGGACTTTTTTCCATCTTTTTCTGACAGCAAAAGTTACATGCTGAAAAGATTATCGTCGTAATCGTTGGGACAGTAAAGACTTTATATATTTGTAATATTCAAATCTTTACAATGAAAGAATATATTTTGTAACAACAAAATTTCTTTTGTTTCATCAATAAAATCATACTGTTGCCACAGTAATAAAAAAAATTAATCATGAGTTTAACAGAGCATTGCTTTTGTATCACTAAAGTAAATCCGTTTTTTTTTCTTATTTAGTATTTACTACGAAATTTTGTAATCATGTCAAAAAAAAAATGTACAATTGACCGATGAGTCCTCGAATACAGACACGTCTCATGAGATTTTTCTAATTATTTTATAACATATTTGAAACAATGTTGAGTACTTAAATACCACACTCTAAATGACTAAATATTTCATAGCTTTGTTAGCTAAAAACAGCCCATAGTAAAATATATTTACCACATTAAAAAAGCCAAAGAAATACCATTATTTTCTTTTTTAAATTAAAAATGTTAGTCTTTTAAATGATTTCAATAATTTTAATTCAAAAAATAAACAATAAAAGAGGTGTGTTTCATCATACTTTTTTTGTTTTTTCAAAAACCATGCTCCGAAAGGAGTTATAAAAGAACTGTTTTACCGAATACTAAATATATAAGCAGTGTTTCTCAACAGTTGAAGTTGACTATTTAAAATAACAGTTTATAAAATCTGTTATGTTGAAAAATATAGAAATTATTTGGTGTGAAGGATAGTAAAATTAGTTTATGGCATAATAACTATTGGAAAATGTGGGTTTTAGTACGAGTTGAGAACCCCTGCTATAGAGTAATTCAGTATAAATTAAAGAAAACTACATAGGAATGGAAAGAAAAATATCTTGCTTGTTGCGTGGGCTGCACAACGATAAGAAATTCACAGCTCCGTTTCAAGTATCAACACGGACAATTGAGTTTTCATATTCTTGTAAAGACTGTGGAAAAATATTCAATGATACCATGAATGCCTTTGCAGAGTGTTTCATCCTCCTAATCGTTCAAATGTTTCTGAGCCTCAACTTGAATGGCTTAGACCTTCAGCCCAAGTACCTGAGAGCAATTCGTCTTTATGGTTAGCCCCACAGTCGACTGCATTCTTCTCAGAAAAGTAAGACAGTACAAGCTTCGATTGACATCTTTAAAGCATATATTGCTATGATGTTTAGCAATGATGAATGTATTGAAATATCGGACCTAAGAAGGATAATGATTGCTGCTGGGGTAAGGTACTCTGCATTTTCCTTAAAAATTCCAAAAATGACTAGCTCTTTATGGGACTATACTATTAACTTTATAAAATCTGTACCGTCTTCTGCAATCCGGCACCTTCATTCGCTTCTTGTTGTCATTAAACAATTCCGAAGACATAGGAAGAAGAATGTTTAGCTTAATGTTTTAAACATTGTAATATTATAGTTTTTACTCTTTGCGCTTCTTTTAGTGTGTTTTTTTTAATTTTTTTATTATAGAATTTAACTACTTCTTAGGAGTTTTTTGTTTCTTGATTCTGAAAATGTCTTTCTATTTTATTATTATTATAATCTAATTTATCTTTAAGATTATTCGTTAAGGATCAAAGGATTATCAGTTATGAGGTCTAGGGTGGGAAAAAATCTTATATTATAGTATTTAATCTATATGTAAAAACACAATTTTAATTCACTTGTATTTATTTAAATAGATAAATAGGGAACTCTCCATAGGGAACTCTTTCTACATAATGACTTAATTTAAAAAAGTAATACAACAAAAATCATTATAATTAATGACATTTTAGGAACTTTTAGTGTGCATACATCAAAGTTTATGAGTCAGTACAGCGTTTATAATTGCAAAAGTTCATTATTTATATTTTTTATTCAAGACCAATAAAACCGTTCGTCTTTTTGTTTATTGGTTGATTAGTTGGTTTTTTCAACTCATTACATGTCTGAAATCATTTAAAGTAAATTGATTTTATATTTCTTAATTTTATATCATTTTAAATATTGAAAACTTGAAATGTTTTTTTTTGGGTCTTAGCCCAATGTCCATGAGCATGAAAGAGCATATTATTTATGCAGATATTTTTATGTCATTTATTTTAAAATATGGAATCATACTTTGCAATTTTCCAGGATTAGATGATTCCACAATAATATAAATTTATTTATGGAATATGCATAAAATAAGGCAGAAAATAGTTCTATTTTCTTTTGAATTAATTTTTTTTTTTCTTTACTTAATGATTGGATAAAACCTATAATAAGTGAAAAAGACTCAAAAATTATCAAAAGCCAGATTTGATATAAAAAAGCCGATTTAAGTTGTAATCAGCTTAATAAGCATCGTTTTGATTAGAAAGGAAGCAAATTTTGTCGACATATACTACTGAGTTTATTTGAGATAATTATCCGTAATGACAGTTTCATATGACCTTGCTTTGACAATGAATTTATATGACTAATAAGAGATATTTATCTTCTGACTAAGAGTAATTCCATGATTTATTATATTTACACAATTTATCTGCAAGTATCTTATTTTTTTTGTTCTTTCTTTCTAAACAATGTTCTAAAAAAAAAAAGATTTGATTTATATGTAAGATACTACAAGAAACATTGTAACAATGATATTTTATGTTATGACTTTGTACATCTGAGTAAAACTACTCAAACCAATGTAATGTAAAAAAAAAAATGAAATAATGTTCACCTTATGATTTATTATTATGTAGCTTTCGGGCTTTCAAGAAAAGTCATGAGAAGGGATGAGTCCCTTTGTATTGTCATTCTTTATTTTGAGCATGATTACCATTGGTTTAAAATGGATTATGGAATATCTCCATATTTATGACCCTTTTAATTGAAGACGCTTCTTTCCAGCATAAGAGTGCAGTAGGTGACCAAAAAAATGTTGGAGATTTAGGTAATAAGTATTTCGATATAAAAGAGATTGAGGACAATAGTGAATAAAGTACAATCAACTTTCTAACAGTGAAAGTTTCCACAAACTCTTCTGCCTGGCGTATACTGCTCATTTAGAAATATATAAAGGATTTGTATGAAAAAATGCTTATTTTAAACCCATTTCTCAACAATTCACTTCCTCTTTTTTTAGCTTTAGTCTGTCTAATAAGCCTAAAGTGATATATATATATATAGGGCTTAAAACCATACAGACGTATAAGGGTTTCAATTAATCCTTATCTTAAAATAGAGTAGACTCAAAGTTTCTTTAAAAACAAAAAAAAAACAGGATAAAGTGAAAAAAAATGTTCTAGATATATATAAAATTTAGTATAAAAAATATGTGATATTTAAATTGTATGCAAATTGAACAATGGTATGAGCTAGTTTTTTTGGGATATAAGTAATTTTTCGTAAAATTTTATACTAATATATATATATGTATATGGCAAGTTATTATACGCAATAAGAGCCATCATGTCTGTTTAAAGCAATGTATTACAAAGTCTAAGTATTTTAATGGAAGTCTAAAAAGAATACTTTTTATAAATATGGAGACATTCTTATGAGTTACACAAGTTGTAGTCTTCAAAGCTTAAAATACATTATCCATGTGGGTTTTTTCCCAAAAACAACAATACATTTTTTTCCTCCAAAATACAGGTAGATAATATCAACAATGTGTCTTTCATGACAAACAAGTTAGTGTACGTTACTTGAAAATTGTAATTTAGTATTTAATGCTTAGTCAAAAAGGTAACATTGTTTCTCCAGAGTAAATTAATATATTAGTCGTAAATGTTACAAAGTGGTTACTTTCATAATAGTAATTTTATTTTTTACTCAATATGGGTCCGTTTAATTTAATACACGCGATAATTACATAGTCAGAAGCGATGTAATGATTAAAAATATTTCTACAAAAATTACAGGATAATGATCTTTTGCATAACAGTGTTGTAACGGAAGATAAAGTAATCAAACAAGTTATTCTGTTATCAAAAAAGTAACTGCGTTACTTTTAATCCTAATATTCCCATCTCTATAGAGTGGACTATGTACATTTCCAGGCCTTTTTCTGCCGCTACACCCTCTATTCTTTTATTTAAAGAAATATTTTCTTCAAGTTTTTAAAAGGGGCTTTCACACAATAATAACTCATGGATTTAATTTATAAAGGACTTTGCATATTATTAATTATAATAATTAGAGATGCAGTGTGTCCTTCATAAATCAAATTCAAGAAAATATATGTTGTGAAAGCCCATTTTTAAAGGATGAAGAAAATGGTACCCCTTACAGTCATAATTACCATATAATATTTATATATATGGCTTACGTATCAGTAAGAATAAAATATATATATTTAAATTTTTATTATACCAATGACATTTTTTTTTTTTTTTACAAAAAGGGGATTTTGCAAACTTGTACTTTCTGCATTGTTATTGCAAATATATATTATATGTATACTTATAAACGAGAGATAAAGAGAGATATAATTTGTAGTAGATGTATAAGACAAATATATATTTGACTTGTCCTCATGTATATAAACATATACAAAAAGGAGATTAAGTCGTAAAGTTCATACAACTTTTAGTGGATTATTTCAAATCGGATTTAATGAAAGTACAATATACAAGTAGACACACACCTACATATGTACATACTTTTTTGCAAGTTATATTCCAATCATAATATATAAAATAAATATAAAAGCATATCAAACCACAATTGCCCGTTATTTTCGTCCTAGGTACCAGTATCCATACTGGTATAATTTTAAATATGATGGATTTTATCGAGAGTGATTGAGATTTTTTTCAAGCGGAAAATAAGTTGATATATTATGTGTAGGTTTTTAATGCTTTCTTTTTTTCTTTGAAAAAAAGAAAAGAAAAAAGAAGCCTCATAGCTTTTCTCTAAGACATTTAAATATAAGAGACATCCATCATATTATGTAAAATAGTCATAAATATTTTCTTTATACATCTGAGCTTTTTCAAAATTTGTATATGTGCTACCTTGTTTCCTTTTTTACTAAAATTAAGTCTACAAAGGTATACTACATAGGTATTAGCTTCCTACTATATATACAGATAGTTCAGATATGAGTATACATATGTATGTAGAAGAATGAATTTATAATTAAGCTCGGATTTATAAAAGATTATATGTAGAAAATCAATATAAATCTAGGAAGCAGATTAATCTTTTTATTAAAAAAAATCTTTTTTATATTTTGATGAATTATATGTATACATATGTACATACAACTTTCGTAACCATTTGTTACCACAAATTGCTTCTAAAAGGCTTTATATATATATATATATATTTATATGTATAAATGATTGTTTTCTATAAGGAAAAATTAATCAAATCCAAAATTATAATCATCACAAGTAATGGTTTGGCACTAAAAAAAATATTAATATATTTTTTGTGCTACTTGCTACCCGGTCAAAGTTCCGGTATGAACCGGAAGTTTCTTAACATATGTTATTTAGCAATTGGTTTTGCACATATTAGTTGAATAAATGCTACTTTGTAGCAGGGCCATTTTCGGTTAAAGTCTTAAATTTATAAATAGATTAAAATTAAAATCGATTTGTTTTAAAAGTAAGTCAAAAAAAAATTATAAAAAGATTTTGATACTTGAATTTTGACCGGATGTTGAGTAATGGTATCAGAAAAAGTATTTCAAGGTGTTTTCACCAATATCAATCCACAACTAGTGATGCATGATAATTTTGGATTTGGTTAACTTTTCCAATTAGTAAACACTCTTATATAACAAATGTTGTAGTCTTATTCTTCGTTCATTTTATAGCAAAATTTCTTATTGATGTGCATATACTATACATTTTCAGACGGGGAGTAATGTTAACTGGTGAGAACGAAAAAGGATTTTGCATTAGGTGTCAAATCTTTTGAAGTTTGCTCAAAAAAAGAAACAAAATAAAATATTTAAATTTGTCAACTAATAAAAATTTATTTACTTTGAGTTTTTTTCGTTTACAGTTGCTTTTGAATTAAAATTAATTATCATTGCTTCTACATCTAAAAACAATATTTGATTCACAAGCTAAAAATTAGGGAGTAAAACATGGCTCAAAGATAAATTTATATAAGAAACTACGTTTTTTTTTTAAATTAACAGATTTCTACTACCCAAATATAATTCATTTGTCTACAAAAAGCAGATCGCAATAAATCAAAGATAAAACCAGTTGAATACTGAAATATTTATATTTTGAGTTTTATCATTTATGTCAAAATCCATTGATTTTTACAAATACATTCTCAGGTAAATGTTTTTTTTTTAAAAAATAAAAATAAATAAATGATAGAGTAGAACCTCAGTTTACAAACTTTATCATTTTTGTAGCCTTGTCTCCTAAACTGAAATGCTTCAAAATTTATTTTATCTTTAGGGACTAATAGGATGGACATTATTTATACACATATTAGGTCATGACATTATTTTTTTAACCAAAGGAAAAAAAATCCTAAAATTAAATTGATAGAGATAGGTAAACGAAGTTAAATTGTATTAATATTGTCTGTTAATTTATGATAACAGTGAAATTGTTAATTTGTTTAGGCTATTTCTTTAACTACAAATTTAATTATTTAAAAGAAAATTAAATTAGGAATAGGTTGTATTTTCACCTGTACTTATCTAAAAATATTGTTGATATTGAGCCAATTGGTTTGTTTTGATAACTCTGGTTAGGGAATAGTCAATATTTTTTGAGGCAGGAGATATTTGTTCAATTGATTATATTTTTATAACAAAATAATTTTTTAAAAGACAAAAAATCAATAAAAGGACACAAAACTTCAATGATTCTAAATGGATACTAAAATATTTGTTTTTGCATTTAGTTTTTGGAAAAACAAGGAAAAAAACAACCAAATATCTCTTCATTCAAAAAATAATTAAAATAATATTTAAAAATAGATTTATTAATTCGATGTAATGTTATTTGAACTCCTTGACATAATCATTATAAATATTTTTACAACAAACATTGAGTCAACCAAAGTGAAATAAATATTATTTAGAAACATAGTTTCAGTTCGTAGACACCGTAATAATATTCAATATTTTTTTTTTACTCGACAATGTAAGTTATTATTGCTTTCTTGACTTTTTTCCTTTTTATTGCCTTCTAAAGAGATATTTAAATAAAAAGTTATATAAAAAAATGCAATAAAAGTCTTTGGAATTTTCATATAACACTTGATTGTTTTTCGCACATTAACTTTTAAGCAATTGAGTATGAAAAGACAATAAAACGACGGATATCAATTTAAATGAGTTTTACCATTTCTATGTCTATTGAATATATTGTTTCACATGTATGTATATAAAAATATATATTCATGTATTTTTTTCCCTTCATCTCTCAATACCAAGAGAATTTTATTGTCTAACATGAATAAGCAAATATAATATATATTTGAATATATCTTCAATTGAGCATTAAGATGCATTATGCTATTTGATATCCTCTAAAAAAATGCAGATGAAATGCTTTTAAGGTAACTTGTCATTTAGTTTTGATATTAATGATGACATATGTAAACAGCTCATAGACTCAAAAGTAAATGCTTTGTATTGAATTAACAATTCCAACATTTTAGAGACAGATAATATTGTACTTTATTTTATAGATGTTCCTTTTAACGATTCTTGCTTTAAGACAAAAAGTAATTTACAGTAAAACTTTAAATTATGAGCAGCATCCGTTTCAATGAGTTGCTTACAATCCAATACTCTTTATAAGCAAATTAAATTCCTATTCAAAGAAGCTGAGTTGTTCTCATATGTGTCAAGTCAACAAGAAATCAAGTTTATCTGAAATATATTTCAAAAATGAGTGTGAACTGCCCTCATATTCTTTAAGCAATTTTCTTTTGTTTGTATTAATAGTATATTTTGATTAATTAAATAATGACTCCAATAATTGGAACTTAATTAAATGGTTCTTGTAAAACACATTCCCTAAAGGTACAAAAGTAACTATGTTTTTTATCGATCAAGTAGACATTAGTTATTCAAAATACTCATAAATCCCTCAATCCAACATGCATTTAACTTTTTATATTTTCAGTACCCTCCAAAGGAAAACAGAATGTTATAGTATCACTCATCATTATACAACATTAAAAAGGGAGATTTACGATATAACCATGTTACGTTACAAATATTTCTACTGATTTTGATCTTTTTTCTTTAAATATGGATGGGTGTTTTGAATGGCATTTTTTTAGTTTACGCTATAATAAGAGGATGTTTTCTCCAAATTGTATATATTATTTCATAATAAATCGAAAGTGACGTTTTGTTGTCGACACAGTTGTTTTTGTTGTTATTATAAGCAAAAAATGGACAAATTTCCTATGAATCTTAAGAAAATTTCTTCTACTTGTTTTTTTTTTTTTTTTTAAAAGCAACCAATTAAAGTGTTTGATATCTAGAAACAATGACTTTTAATCTAATAAAATTAAGCACAATTAATTCAATAGAGCAAAGGTGCTTAACTTGGGGTCCTTGTACCCATTGGGGGTTTAAAAATTCGTTGCAAGCTGTATTTTTAAACCAATTTAAGTTTTTTGACGTCAGTGTTAATTTTTTCATTCAAATCTAATAAAATAACACTATCCAACCAAATTAAGAAAGCTGCTGTTGATATTTTAATTTAAAGTGTGAACTTTTGATGTTTTTCATATAAAAACGTTGTGGCATAGTGTAATTATATTAGAAAAAACAAACACAACAGAAAAACAGGTGGATGATAAAGACCAGATCCCTTATTTTTAGTACTTTATCAAAATGAACATTCATGCTCAGATGGAGTAAATTTTGCCAGAAATAGAAAGCTCAACTTTTTTTGTTTTTTACTTACTTCTGACATATGTTTCCGGAAGAAATAATATGCTGCTATGTAGAGTACAACAATTATACATTCCTACATATGCACAAACATATTTAACTAACTCATATGTAGGTATATACAGTTTTATGTGGTAAGAAAAAAATTAATATACATAGCCATTTATACTATAAAAATGAACAAAACGGGTGAGTTTATATGAATAAGAACCAAAATGCTACATACTTTAAGGACTGTGAACTCTTTGATATGTATGACTTTAAAAAATTTAATTAAAATTATTTTTCGGAATGAACACATTATATTTTATTTTATTTTTTTATAAAGGTATATTACATATCATTAATTTTCACAACCTTTCCTTTTTTTAAAAAAAAACCCGAAATTAACCAACAGCTAGCAAAAATACTTCATTTTCTTCAAGTGTTGGACCACTTTCTGCATAATATATGTATATATTTACATAGTTGAAGTATTCAAATCTTTTCAGGATTTAACACAAAAAAGGAGTTCAACTACACAAATTGATAGCTTATTATATATCCATAGAACTTTTGATAATTTGACGAGGCAATTTTGCTTTATGGATCTTAAATCAAGAGCAAATACAATGTCATAAAAATAAGATGAAATTAGTTGTAATTAATGTGTATCGAGACCAATTTTAGAAGATTTAGCTCTTTTCTAGACCCTTCACTATATATTAAGCTTGTATGGATCTCATTTCCCTAAAGGCAATGTCTCCGAATCTCAGTCCTTCAATGTGGTATTTTGCCTTGTGTTGAATGATCTTGAATACATGTTTTTATAAAATAAAAGAAATGATTCATTTCTCATTGATAAAGACAAAAAAAGATTATTTTATATTTTATTCTAATCTAAAAATTTAAACAAGTCATGGGCTTTAGTCCAATATGCTCATAGTCAACTATATTTTATGGACTAACGAACCATAGACCTTTTCTATGAAAAAATAGAAAACCAAAAGGAGTATCTTCATATCATGATTGAAACATAAATTTTATTAAAATTATAATTCAATCATGATATGAAAATATTACTTTAGATCCAATAAATTAATATTTTTCAAAAGTATCAGCTCACGTATAAATGATTATGTACTCTTTTTATGATACCCATTAAATATTCAAAGTATATGTATAACGAGGTTATATATATAGAGAGAGAAGGAGAGAGTTTTGAGATAAATTTATTTTAAATTCTATTATAATTTATTCTACTTCCTCCATGAACAAATGTAATAGTAAATAGTAAATAATAAACAGAAATTATCCTTTTTAAACTTATAAGTAGAAATGAAGTACATATTTATATAATAGCTTAATGTTTATATAAAAACTTTTTTTAACTTTTCATTGTTCATTTTCTTTTGATGTTACACATAGAGCAGTGATGGGAGTCTCTATCAAAAGATTATCAAAGCACCCTACAAATGTAATTGGAGTTCACGGAATTGGTTGTCACACTTACTACACTCAAAAACGTTCATTTTAAAATCAAAAATTACATATTTTCTTCGTCAGAGCTCAAGTTATCAATATTAATATTCTTCTTCTTCATTTTTTGTATACAAACATTTAGAGTGTCTCGTAAAAAATTTGAATTTTATTATTTTACTTATGAATTTGATGGATTAATTTGAATAAGCAAAGTTGAAACGTAATTGGTTTTATTCATTTTTTGTAAACAAGCTACATATATAGACCGATAACAAACTTAAGCTTAATAAAGTAACAATAACGTTCGGAAAAGCTTATATGAATGAAAAACAACAACAACATAATATTGACTTGATAATTAAATGTATTCAATCCATGCTCTGTAAATTTAAACATTAATTATTCTGTATAGAGTCACATTACATCATCAATTCTATTTTTCTACCCTATAGGAGTTGTATTTAGAGATAAAATATTTTTTTATCATAATATCACTAACAATTGTAATTACTCTTAGTAAAGTGTTGAGCAATATTAAAATTTAATTTGAACCCCAAGTTTGTGGCCTTAAAATTTTATTAAAAAGTTCAAATAAAAATATATCAAATATATAAAGAAGCAAGTATGATATTTAAATGACATAAATGTTGCTTCACCAATTTTACGTACATTTGTATATTACAGAGCTGAAGAGGTAAAAAAACTTTTAAAAGCAAAAAAAAACCACTTATTTGTCTTAGTTGCAAAACTTTACATAAATGGAATATTTTGTGTCAAAGTTATGTAAAGGAAAAGAACTATTTTACAGCCTTAATGACCGATTAAGTGGGAAAATTATGAGGCAGGGGTGTAGACACGGGTAAGTCATGATAAATTCAGGTCTACCCACTTTTGTCCAACCAACCAACCTCATAAACCCTTAAGTGGACACATTTGAAAAAAAAAAGATTTCTAAATCTAATTTCCAAATATCTCTAAACGAGCCCAGTATTAAAATTTGAGTACGAAAAAAAATGAGCTACTTAGACACAAAAGGTACTAAGTGTCTTGTGAATCATTTGTTATTTCAAGGGTGTAACTGTAATGATAAGCATGATATTCAAGGATGTCATATCTAACATGATTAACATTTAAAAAAAATTAATATAATATTTTTTTTGACAAAATTTGATTATTTTATTGACTGTACATAAATCAATATTGTTGATATTTCATCGTCATTTGCTCCATTTTCTATAACTGTAAGATCATCATCATCATAAACATTTTGAGCTCTCATGTAGCATGCGAAAAATAAATTATACTGTAGGACGTGGGAACGTCTCCTACCAAATAAATAGAAGATCATTATATCCATCATAGACACATATAAGCTGTATCAGCAATTAATGGTGAGGATGTTATAGAGGCTTGAAATGCTGAAATAAAAGATGGAGTGTGTAGAGGTCGGGGAGGGGGGTGAAGGGGGTTATATTATAAGATTTAAATTAGACTATACCCCCGGTTAGAGGAATATAAGGATCATAGAGAGTTTTTAAATTGAATGGTCCTTGGAATAAATGAGAAAAACGAGCTTCATAAGAAAGCTACATTCTTTGTAGGTATGTACTTACTTCCGAAATCCTGAAAAAACTATGCCGGAAATCAAGATAGAAAAGGAAAAATTATATTGATGATATCATAAATCTAATAAAAGGATATTTGAAGAATCAAAATATCTATCTATAGAACTGGAATGAGTTATATTGGTTGAACAAATACTGTAGACAAGTATAATTTTTGAAGAATATTTTATCCCATACTTCTGTTGTCAAAATGTATATTGTACTTTGTACATTTGAAAATTGGATGATGTAGATACAGATGAAAACATTCGATAGATTCTCATAGATCTATTGGTTTCAAATGTCAATTACTAGGGACTGTGAAAAAATTATTAATTTTCAATATTTAAAACACATATTTAGAGACTTTATTTATTTTATATTATTGAGTCAAAAGACTCAAATCCAAATCCACCATGTCGAGTTACCAAAATAACGACGGGAGTTACAACATGCAAAAACATAAGTTAATCTTATCCAAATATCGTTTTATCTTAGAAAAAGGCTCCAAATCACCAATCTACTTTAATTTTGTTTTCAATAAACTATACATGAATGTTCAAAATACCAAATGGAGTACAAATTAGTTCGAGCATTCTTCAAAAGATGGCTCTATTGTTAAATATATTTCATAGTATACACAGGTTTCGGTTGTGCCAGAGGCCTCATGTTACAAAAGTCATAAAAAAATATTAGGAAACCCTCAATTGGAATATTTTAGCCCACCCAACGTATTTGTTAGACATTGTCCCTCTGATTACTTTGTTGTTTCGAGAGATGCAGCACGATTTGGCAGCTGGCCAGTTTACTTCTTTCGAAGAAATCAAAAATTTGCTCCTAACTTGGATTGACTCAAAAAAAACGAGACATTTTTTCGAAATGAAATTTGAATATTGCCTAAGAGTTAGAAAATTGTAGTAACACGTAATAGGGAATACTTTGATTAATCTGTTAATTCATTTCGAATAGAATTGAATGCATTTTTATCACAAAAACGAACCAAATTAATTTGTTCTCCTTGTATGCATATATATAATTTGTTTGTCTTTAATCAAATTTAGCACAAGCCATGGTGTTGGCTTAATTTCAAATAAAAAGTATAGAAATGCAAAATGACAAGATTAAAATATGTTTTTAACTTACATATAATCATTTTTAATGTTTGAATTGTAAAATAACTAAAATGATATTGATAATTTTTATTTAGATATTTTGAAGTATAATTTTGAAGATTTGTTAGTTGAAGCTTATAGAACTAATTAAATAAGAAAAATAAACGATTTTCATTTGGGAAACTGCAGTTGAATTTTATGGCAAAAATAAAGTCAATTAAAAAATAAAATAAATTGTACTTACATTGATGTCCTCTCATGATACTTTTTTCTTATTTTGGGGGAGCCCAAAGTAATTGCTTCTAATGATTTATCTCTCCCGTGAGACAACCTAATGTGTTTATTTATATTTTAATGCAAAAAAAACATAACAAAGTTCACATTTTGGTTGACTAGCCTATTTTGTAAGTCATATTGTAGAAAATATTTGAATAATAATTGAATTTATAAGAAACTCTATTTCATGCATCTAAGTATGTCATACAACATTTTTATATACATACATACTTTTAGGTAATAATATCTAATTTATATACTGTATAATTTATGCAAATAATAAAAATGTAGTCATTTTTTCTACCGCTAGAGTGGGATGCAAGGAAATTTAATATAGGAAAATGTTCCATAATTAAGCCGTATGCATCTCAATTTTTATGAGATGCATCATCAACTAGCGTAGGGATAAAAATATTTGCAAATAATTTCTTACATTTGTAAAATTACCTATGGAGATGCATGCAATTTTATCTTTATATGTCTTGAATTGAATCTAATCCCAAAGTATATTAGTTGTCTGTCTCCATCTCTGAGTACCTTCAATTTTATACTTATTTGATTTATAAATTACGCCAAGAATGTTGCTATAGATCATTGGAAGACAAACTGAACTTATCCATAATCAAAATAAAAGAACATAATTAGATTTTCCCACTCAACCTTACATAACTTTCTCCATAGAAAAAAAAACTCTCCAATTCCGTAGAAATAGTTCTTTTCTAACAACTGTTTTACTACTGGGCTGAGAATTACTCTTCTACACTAAAAAACCCCTGTTTTAGAGTAATTTGATTTCATTACATTAACCATTCAATCATTCTTAATGCATCAAATAGGTTTATTTACATGAAGGAAATGAAATAAATCAATGTTTAATTTATTTCTCGATTAAAATTAGACTAAGTTTTTCTTAGAATAGGCCAATTCCCCGCACATGTTACTTGGACTCATATGTGAAATAATGACAAATTAATTATTGGCAATTATCATTAACAAAAATTGTTTACAACTTATGTGTTTTATTTTTAGGCTTGAGCAATTAATAGAGTTTAATTAAGTATATGCGATTTTTGAATATCATCATGATCAAATCAAATCCATGTTGTTATTATAATTTTGATATGATTTACAGAAAAGAGACTGAAAGTTAGTTTATAACTAATTATAGTATGGTCAGTGTATGTATTTATTGTTCCCGACCGTTGAACTATTTTTTATTTATTTTTTATAAATTAGTCAGAAGTAATTTAAGTAAATCAAGAGATCGATTGAGAGATCTACAAATGTCGATGAAATAAAATACATTGGTCGACATAATATAAAAAGAATTCCCTTTGATGTTGGGTATCATTTTTGAACACTTCATTTCAAAATAAATAATTCTTATTGGTTTACTCTGTAAAAGTTAGCAAATTATTAAGTCTATTTAGATTATACTCAAGGAAACTGGACTTAATTTTTTCCTAGTATATGAATAATTTTCCAAAATAATCAATTTTGAGGTAAAGGGTTTGAAATTCAACGTTGTTCAAATACAACGAGATATTTTTGTTCTATCTATTTACATATTAAGGAGATTTTCATTTATCAGGGTTCGCAAATAGGTAAAACAATAACAAAAATATCTAAGGAGTTATAATTGTAAATAAATGTAAAGCCTATATTTTGTAGATCATGTTTACTCTTGAAGCAATACTAAAATTTAGCACAATAATGAGCAAATTTATTTATTGATCTAAAAAATGGGTTGTGCATCATCGTTTTCTAAAATGGGGTGGCGAGTAACTGGAAAGAAACTCCTAATGTGGTCCATGAAAATAAAAAAACATATTTATTTGTTTTGAATTGATATTAATTAATTTATAATTTCTTGGGAATTCAAAAAAAGTGAGGACCCTGGTCCTCACTTTTATTTTGATGTATGATTCAGTCAATGGAACATAGGTTTAAAAAGAGGGTATGTCTTAATAATAACTTAATTATTTATTAAAAACTCTTTTTTATACAGCAAATTTATTTAATTTTTTAATAGACATAGATAAAGCAACAACCCGGCCAATATTTTACAGATGACTCAAAGAAGGATATCAAATTTAAATATAATGTGATCATCTCATTATATAGACAATCTTTAGTTATAAATATACTTACTCTTATTCTTAGACTCTTAAAACATAACATTTATTCAAGATATACACATTATACAAGATGGCAAAAAAAAACCCAATATCCTGACCTGAATACAACTTTGTTTTCTCATTATGGGCTTATATCGTGTATCTATATACACCAGAAATTTTAGTTAGGAGATAACAAGATATCGATTATTGAAGCATCATATTATTTTCTCGCTAATTAAGAAAAAAAACTTCCTTATTATGAGAAATTTTTTTAAAGAGATATCTTACTACAATAATAAATATAAATATTTTGTTTTTGTTTATTTCTCAGAATCACCAACTTATTAAAAAGTATTAATATTTTGCCTCTTATTTCACATATTAAATACATATATCCTTTGTTTTTCCAAATGAATGATTCTATTTTTTTTTCATTTTTGACACAATGGGGACAATAATTGCTTCAAAACTAAAATTAATTTCATTAACGTGAATATATATATATATACATTGTATATGCCACATTTAACCCTTGACAACCAATCAACTCTATAAAAAAAAGATGATTTATTACTTGTATTAAAAGTCAGCATGAAAAAATATAACGACATAAACGGGACCTGATAGACTGGGCTATACCAACTTTGAGTCTCTTATGACGAAAATACAAAAAAAATATTGTTTCCTATTTTTACAAATTATATTTTCATATTTTGTTATATACTTTGAAAACTCAAAAAATCATCTGTTCAAATTCTTCAGGGCTACTTCATATACTTTTTGTAAAATGTTAGTAGTAAAATTTTTTGACAAAAATAATAAATTTGAATCACAATGGTTCTTTCTATATTTTTCAGAGTTGAATTTCAAACTATGTACATTTAGTTTTAATCTTGAACAAATATACTATTTTATTTTTTGAAAATTAAGTCCCTCATTTTAGATTCAGTCAATTATTTAATTGCATCATGAACTAAAATAAACAACATATATTTGTGTACTCAACAAAAGTTTAAAAGAGTATTGAATTTGAGAGAGGAAATAAACTAGGTAAACATATATATATATATATACGTAGTTGGAGAAAGCTCATGAAGTTTGTACATGATGTTTCCTATTAAACTCTCTTTTGGTCAATTTTTTTTTTTTTGCTTTTACAATTAGCATGCTTATAAGATTAAGATAAATAGAAAATAGATAGTATACATGAGAGATTAATTTAATTAATAAAACTGTGTGCACATATACAAGAATAGTCCAATTGGATTACAAGTTTTCCTTTCAATCCCATTAATGGAAATAAATACTTTGTGTTACTCAATTAACAAACAAAAACAAAACAATTTGACCTATCCAGAAACTTTATTCCACTAACAGAAAATGTAGATATTAGAAACACTAGAGGGTTAAAGCTCATTAGTTAACCCTTGTATTGCTTTCCCTACTCTGACTCTTTTCTCAATATCTTAAAGGTGTAGAAAAAAGTCATTTCAACACCAAATCAAGTCACAAACTCATCCACAATGATATATGTTGTGATTATTTTATACAATATTGTTGATATGTGCTTATTGTTTTGGTACTATTAATATGGGTAAAGAAGAGAGACTTGAGTTAAAATATTTTATTTCTTGTAAATAGAATTTGTTTCATTTCTAATATCTAACAATATCTCTTTATTCATTATAAATGATGAAATGAAATTAATTTGACAGATATTTTCTAGTAACGTGATCTCTTGAAGTTATTTTGAACATGGAGACTTTATATGGTAAGAAAAATAATGTGGCAACGTGGAGCTTTACAAGAAACATGATCTGTTATAAAATACCTTGGATTTTATAAAATTGGATTAATTTTCGAACATAATAAATATTCACTAAGAGTTTGCAAAAGTTGTGTGGGTTGAAAAGATGTAGTAGGTCAAGTGTATAGTTAATAAGATATTAGGGATAAATATTGGAAACAGATAATAAGTGTACGAAATTACTTATTTCCATGTTTTTTATCTCAATTTAACCCCTCGTTTCTCTCCTTGGAATCATAAAATAACTTTTAATTCCTTTTTGATTGCATATTTTTGCCTCTTCTTTCAGGTAATTTTCGAAACTTGCTCTATCTAAAAAAAAAGTTTAAATTAGTGTCATTTTTATTTAATTGTTTTCCTTAAATTCTGCTTTTCTTTCCAGGTTGAGTAAAAAACACTGCTAATTTTCAAATACTATTATTATCATAGATTATTGCATGATGTCACGTGCTGTTTTTCTTATACTTTATTTATTTGTGTAATATTTGAGATAAAAAGTATGTCACAAACTTTAAAATACAAAGTCAACTCAACCTACCTCATATATAATGAAATTTTGTGTAGGAGTAAAATGTATCCTCAAAAATTAAAAACTTGATGACACTTTGTAAAAGGAAAATACATATATTATCAAATTTTTAAAATAAATGCTGCTGTCTACTATTCTAATCTGTAGATTATACCAAAATGAAATAAGGCAATGACAACACTTGGAACTGACGATATGAAAATATAAATTTATCAAATTATATCTATATAAGGTAGATAAGTGTAACATTGTATAAAATGTTTACAATTAGACACTTAACCCATCAAAATAAGTTAAAAACGAGCAGTGACTCTGTGATGCAAAATACATTTTAATAACCGTGTAAAATTGACACTAGGACATAATTCATGCAAAATTTTGAATAAAGATTAACAAAGGATTAAGGAATCTAGGTTCAAACTCGGGTTTTTCATCAGTTTGGTATGTTGAACGCCAAAAATCAAATTCTTGACACGAATCTACGTCGTTTGAACTTAATATACATCTCTGTTACTTTTTTATACAAACAAAACTTCGAATGCTGATTAGGTAAAATCAATATTTCATAGTATACTGTCAGCATACGTCTATAACCAATTAAATAATGAGTAGTTCAATATTTGAAGAATATACCAACAGTTAACGGATATATCAGTTACTATCAGGCCTTTTTTGGAGGAAAAATAAATATATATAAGTAGACTCAAATCATGACCTCAATGACATTTATTCCTCAAACGTATGACTCACATCGATATATGAGTACAAAAAAAGAAAAGAAAAATTAGCTTTGATTTCAGTGGTTGATGTGAGCCAGGTTCTTTTTTTTAAAGACTTTTTTATATATGTACACATTTCTTCACCAAACTTTTAAAAACTGGTTGCTTAAAGTCTACTTATTAATCATGATTCGAACGCAACGGGATATTCACTCATTGAAACGAAACACATTTAAATATCTTGCTTTCCATTCTATGGACATTTTCAATAAGATTTTACTGTTTATTGTTCCCCTTCCCAATTATTAAATGGGACTTTTTGTACCTAATGCAAAAATAAGCTATTGAGTACTCCATCCGTTACTAAAATGTCGATGGATTATAATCCTAATAAAACAGGTCAACAATCAAAAATCCTAAGGGGCATAAGTATAATGACAGTTATTCAGTTTTGTACGCTGATTTCAAGTCTGTAAACTTTTTTTCAAGAGTCCGACGGTTTCGAAGAAATCGGATCCTACTTTTTTTTAGCTAATTTTGCCCATTTTCCAACCTCAACTTCAATTTAAGCCTAGAAGGATACTCATTTTGTGCATTAAAAAATGATGATCTGCTAGTGTTTTATATGCAGATTTCACTTCCAGTCTTTGTTTTGACCTAAAGGGACTCCTAAAAGTCGACCAAATTCTTTGTACTTACATAACTCCTATAATATTACATGAAATGTATTAAAAGAAATGCATTCAAAAGCTAAAACCGACAGCTTTTCAACTAGATGTCAAGCACCCGATAAGAATTCTTAATTAAAAAGAAATCATTCATCTAAAAGTGTAAACTTTCGTACAACTTCGATCAAAAATAAGTAGTAGCGCACTGAAGGATTTCAGCTGATTTCTCGGAAACCGTCAGACTCTCGAAAAAAAAAATACAGATTTGAAATCAGCGTGCAAAACTGAATAACTTTTATTTTACTTATACCCCTTAGGATTTTTGACATTTCAAATTTGTTGACCTGAGTAATTTATCTCCTCAAAAGGGTTTTTTTTATAAATGAAAAACAATTGAGTTGGAGTATAAGTTAGTTTATACGGATCATACATCACTGATATAAACAAATGGTTGTTGAAAGGTACAATGCCCGGGCTGAAAGTGAAGTGGAGTAGCATATCTCAGTTCACATCTCCTTGAGGACTTTGGCAACATGTTGCCGACCATTGTCACGATGACAAACAAGTTTTATTGTGCCTTTTCGCATACTCTGTCTATTTGAATTGAAGCAAAACAGGTCATTGAATAATGGAATATTGGGATCAAAATATCACTTATGCCGTCTCTTAAGTAGGAGCACGTTTTAAAGCTTATACTTTTGTTCATATTCGTTTTGATTTTTTTAATTTAAAAAATAAATAAATAGTATTTCAGTTATAAATAAATATATTGACCCAAATATAAGTATAGCATTCGAAATTAAATGCTTTGAATTTCATAAAAAATAGTCTGCTTAGCACAATAATATTAAAATCCTTACATTTCTTTAATATATATTTTTTTTTGCAAAATTTTTTCTCAAATTAATGTCAATAGCTATCATAAAAATAGTAA
Source organism: Lepeophtheirus nordmannii (assembly GCA_963680855.1). NCBI lineage: Eukaryota > Metazoa > Arthropoda > Copepoda > Siphonostomatoida > Caligidae > Lepeophtheirus > Lepeophtheirus nordmannii. The sequence goes on from OY804520.1 coordinate 28,697,638, forward strand.
CAAGATAAAAATGCATTCCCTCTTTTGGTGAAAGAAAACCGCTAAACGCCATTAAAGATTATGTGTGTACATACAACCAAAAAAAATATATAGTATGTATAAATTGAAAAACATAAGAAAACAAAACACAATGAAGGGGAAAAATAGAAGAAAGGCCATTTGAGATTATGTTTATAAAGGTAAATGTTTTTTAATACATTTAAATTATTTAACTGAATACTTATTAACCCTAAAAACTTAGGGATATACATATGCGTGTAATGTTTATAATCATATTTATGTGTCTCTATATTATTCATTTAATTAAACAAATAATTAAATGTATTAAAATGAATAAAGTTAGATAATTAAATGGTAGGGATTTATGTGTTGTTTTTTTTTTTTTTTTTTTTTTTCATTTCCTGTTTAATCATATTGCTTTTAATGTGTAAAAAAATACTTGTATCAATGGAAACTAGCATTTATCCATTCAATAAAGAAGCTATCATATAAAAATAAATTCTATTTTTAAAAAAACAAATATTATGATACTATAAAGGCTACTATTTTGCTTGTAGGATTTAGTGTAACTCTTCTAACATTAAGGGAAAAGCCTTCTATATGCTCTATCTTTTTTTTTGCAAAAGTGGGGAATTTGAAAGCTCTATATACAGAGATGATATCAGCAACTTCTGGATTGATTGTGGTTGGAAAATACTGATTTGGGGCATTAAGTCCATAAATTGTCTACTTCTGTGAATAACGATGTAATATAGAGAAGGTTTTTTTCCCCTCTGTGATAGGAGAATTTAATACACCGTGGATGACTATCAAATAGGATTTATCCTACTATAAAACCTTGAAGAATATTTTTTCTATATTTTATTTTGTTTTATTCAGAAGTCGGCAATTCGAGGGTTTTACAAATATATGTAGAGGAAATCAGAACCTTCTTTTGGGTGTATTGTGTGAGAAAATACTGGGTTTTTTTTCTTTGTACTAAATGATTTAATTCAGTGCATTGGTCAATAACAATACCTCATTGTAAATTATGTATTTATACTGCTACTCCTGGTATTATTCTACTTAGGCAGGCTGCCATAAGTAAAAAAATATCCAGTATGATATTTTCTTCATCTTGTCCGATAGGGAACACCAAAAAAAATTTTTTTTTTAAGTTTGTGTTAATCTAATATATATTGATAAACAACACTGATGTCTCTCTGGAGACAAATGAAAGAAACTCTATAGATTTGTACAACTTATATATGAGTTATTGTTTAATAGTCATGAAAATGTTTATGATAGTTCATGTACTTAGTCTTTGGATACTTACAATCAAAGTACTCCTCTAATATTATCGTCAAAATACTGTTACATACTTTGAAAAAGTATGTAACAGTATTGAGTGTTTCAAAGTATGTGAAATAAAAGAAACATTACCGGTGTGTGTAAAACTTATCCCTCAAGTGACGCACTAAAAGTTCATTTAATTCTCTTAAATTCTTATTGTCGTAGCTGTTGGACTGACTCTGGCTGCATAGTAATTTTAAAACTTAATTAATTAATTAGAGTTGTACATATATCAAAACAAATGGTTCACAATATATTTATAACCGTTTTTGAACTTTTGTAGTTTTCTATCCTCTATTCTCAAATTTTTTACCTGTAAATAGGTATAGCTGTACTCACGTATTTTTATACATTAAAAATGACTAAAATTTGAATAAAAGGATCGTCCCATTTCTTTTTTTTTAAGTGACAAATGAATTATTCAGGCTATTCTGGAAGAAATGGAAAAAACCCCACCAGATGAATTTTCTAAGTTAAAATCATCGTTGTGACCACATGAGAAGAGTTTATGTTTATGAATGTACCTAATTATACATATGCACACTTGGGTGAATTATTCAATGTCAAAGTGATCTATAAGTCCAATGTGAGCTAGAACCTTAAAATCTAGCGTACAATGAATATTGTCTGCGTCAAAGTTATCATAAACTCAATAGATCACTAATTCTCCTAATATTTATCTATATAAAATTTAGACAGCTTACAATAACATTTAAACGGACACTATTTCTTGTCAGCTAGACTGATGGATGGCGGAGAGATGATCAAATGAATAAACTAGCCCCCCTCCCCCTCTAAAAAAATCCTGAACACTAAATAATTGTGACAATAATAAAAGAATGAACCAACTTTTATAAAGTATAATAATTAATGAATTATTATTACTATTTTAACACACGCATTATTTCGATGCAGATGTAAATACATTTTGCAATCGAGTCATACCGATAGACGGTCCATCTCTCAATAAGTATTTTATTTTTGCTTGGCTTTAAGGCCAATAAAAGAAGGGTAGGGGAAAATGATTGGTGGAAATGTGGATGTGCTTGTAGCTGCGGTTAAAAACTTATTTTTATCTCATCGATCAATTCCATGACTGATAGAACATTGTTGATTAATATTGAATAAAAGGAAAAAAAAAAGAAAAAAAGGTGACGTATAAGAATAATTAAATTGGTATGGATGAATAAAGGAAAAAAAGAAAAGAAAGAAAACAATAAAGGCCTTTTGCAAAAGCAATATACATATTATATAAAAAAATGGTGAATATGTTGATAGCTTGTGAAGACAAAGGGAAAATGATTAATAGACTTTTTCTGAGAAAAAATCCTAATAAAAGTGTGTGTTTTTTTATATTTTATATATTACTAAATGTCTACACATTTTAGGGTATTGAATGCTGTTTTTTAAGAAAATTGCTATCATTTTACAAAATGAACAGGAACAATTTTAATGTCTTCCTTCTCAACTGTTTATCTCTCTCGCTTTTTATTATTTATTATTGATCTATGTACATAATACAAATTATATCCCGTTAATTTGTAAATATATATTTCTACAACTACATATGTGTCAAGTCAACAAGAAAGCAAGCTTGTATTCAAATAAAGAAAAGAAGAAAATCCACCACTTTTAAATGTTTTTACTTCATAAATATTTACTATTTATTCACTTAGCTAGGGATATGAGGTAAGAGTCCATTCCTGGAAACCAATTTCCTTTATTTTAACAATTTTTTAATTTGGAAATAAGTAAATGGTTTGGAATGGCTCCACTTCAACGAATTATACACTAAAAGAAAAGAAAAAATTCCAATTCTTTTTGTATTTTTTATTTAGTTCCTATTATTTAAAAACAAAAAAAATCCTCCCAGAAAAACAATTTAAAAAAGACCTGTAAAACAATGCAAGTCATATTATTTAAAAAAATATTCTATGGCTCTTTTTTTTTTACAAAAATAAGTATTTTTTATTATTATTATCTACATACCTTGTATTTGAATAAATCAGTGGAAAACATTTTCCATCCAATCTGTTTTCAAAATTTAAAAATAAATCTTTCATTTAAAATCCAAAGGATTTTTGTCCTTTCTTTTTGAAAAAAAAAAAAAAAAAAACTCATAAAATTGAATAAAAAAGCAACCATAAATCATTATATTATGGTTCTAACCTATTATTTTTCTAAATATTCCGTAATATATTTTAATGGCCTTTTACATATATATATATATATATTTATATATATACCCATATCAGTAGATTGGTTTTCGTATAGTTATAAGGTACCATAAATATATGTATAGTTAAATATATAAAAATACGTCCAAGCTGAAAATGATTAAAATGATTTATCATTATTCAATCTTATGTTTTATAAATATATAACTTTAGGGGTTTTTTTTAGCCTTGACTAATATGAGACTATTTGCAACCAGAAGAGCATGTGGAAAGGTCCTTTTGTACAAATATCAACTGCTTTTCATTTAATTATTTCACCAACTTTTTTTTTTTTTTGGTGACTCTCAATTTTAAATAATTAAAATATGATATTTTCGTCTTTTTTTACCTTGTTTTTGTGCTATGTTTGTTAGGGCCATTATTATCAAGTTAGAGGATATATGTACATATTTAGTTTGTATATATATGTATGTTCATATACTCATATAGTATTTTAGAATACTGAAAGAGTACATTAGTTAATTAATGAGAAAAAGTTGGCGGTTTTCATTCCTGCTGAGGAAGACCAAATTTGTTTTAAAATAAGGTACAATACTAATACACACTCCTCTTTTATTTTTCATTAAATATATATTATGTTAAATCAAATTATTCACATCAACCCTTCCTCTACCTTTTTTTTCTTCTCAATAGACATGTACATATTATTTATGATGTTTGTAGTCAGTCATAAATGATTAGTTGGATATGAAATCATAAAATAATAAATTTATAAAGTCTAAAGGAACAAGTTGATATTTGATGTTATATTTGTAAATACATATATTGATATGTATTGGTAGAAATTTGCTTTCTAAAACAAATTAATTACCCTAGTGCTATTAATGGTGACTTTGTCCCTCTAATGTAGGAGTTTCAATTAAGCTACTTAATTTTTTAATTTTAAATAACCTCATATATATGGGCTGTGCAAAGAATGTCTATTTCAATTTTTTTACATCACAATTTAGACAAAATTATGGGTCATATGGTTAGAACTCATAGTTAAATCTTATTCAAACGTTCATTTTAAGTTCAAAAATAATTATTTTTTTCATTAGAACATAAGTTATTGATCATTTTTGAAATGATATAAAATATATGTAATGATTGACTAAATAAAATTCGAATTTTATTTTTTTACTTATACAGTAAATTGGATCAGAAAATTTATTGGTTAATTCAACGTGATTAGTTTCATTCATGTTTTGTATGCAGTGAATCAAGATCGGAAAAAGTTATACTTCTGTGGGAATTTGAGAAACCCCATATGTAATGTTAAAGACATGATAAGCAAATTTAATCAATCTATTTTGTAGAATCTTAGACATGGATATCAACTCAAGAGTGTTTTTTGTATAAATACTATCGCAGTCTGAACGTAATTTGTCAAATTTGTCAGTATTGACATTAAAAACTTGGTATTTTTATGTCATATGTGTTATTCTATTTGACAATGTATTGCAGGTTATCAAATAATCCTTTAATATTAACTCTTTATTTCCTTCTCTTTAAGAAAGAAAAGTAAATAGATACAATCATTCTGTTTATCATTATAGCGCTAAAGGAAAAGACAAAATTGATTTAGTGTATTACATGGGCTGAAAAATCACGGACTTAAGGCATAGATGTTTTATTGCATTCACCTTTTTATGTCAGTAAGATCTAAGCTTCAAAAGACAGCTGTTATAATTTTATGAGTATGTGAATGACTGTGCTAAGAGTGATGATACTTTTGTTATTTTCAAAATAATGGGTCAAAATCAATTATGTGTTTTAATTTTAATCTATATCATAAATCCTCAAGTTTGTCTGTGTGTCCGTAACCCCTCGTATCTCCGGAACCCCTTACCCTATGGTCATGAAATTTTGTATGCGTAATCTACACGTCATATGAAAGATTTCTACGGAAAAAAATTTCGAGAAATCGAAAAAAAAAATTTCGCGATTTTTTTTTTCAAAATTTTTCAAAAATTTTTGTCGCTCCAAATTTTTTGGCGGAAAAATTTTCGGCCTTTCAATTTTTCTTTATGATTTTTTTTTCGCGATTTTATGATACGCTATTACCGTGTAAAGAATGTAAAGAAGGAAAGACGAAAGTTTACGTACCGGACATCAGTGAACCCGCCGGAGGCCTCGCCAAAGGCGCCAAAGGTGCCGTCAATGGCGAGTTTTTTTAATTTGTTATGTATTAATGACTGTATTTAGTTGAAATAGAACTTAGACTCATGTCCATATTTTAAAGACTTTAATGCTTTGACTCGAAATGTAACTTTATACCATTTTAATAAATATTTTCAAAATATTTTCAATTATTTTCACTAGATACTCTTTAAAGTATCAATTATAGAGGAAAAAACTCAATTCAAGTCAGATTCTTTTTACTTAATCATATTCGCATTGGCAGAAAATAATCAACATTATCTTTTCTGTACCTCTTTTTTTTGTAGCAAAGTCACCTATGCACAAGTAAAGAATCCGAATTATGTCGGGTTTATTTTGAAAAGTGACAAGTATTCTATACATATTTATAAAGCATTACCTGTTTGTGATCGGTTCTCAATGATCAACACCTGGGAAATGTGATTTTAATGTAATTAAACTAAGTCAAAGTACTTTCAGACCATACATTTATTATTATAAGACATTCAAAAATACTAACTAAACTTGAAAGGATCTCGAAAGAAATCAGAAAACTCCATAAAAGTATTTAAAAGCTTGGACTTGTGAAAAAAAGACTTGAGACTCGCTATCAAAGACTTACGAATATTCTTGGACTTGAAACATAGGGACTATCTCCCTCCTTTGAGATGTATTTACATAGGTGCCTTATTATACCTCTTGGGTAGACAATGATAAAACCAATAAATTATCCAACTTTTAATTAATAATAATGTCTTGTTTATTTACAAATAATTTATAAAATTATAATAGCATTTTGTGAAGTTGAGTTTTAATTATATGTACATATAACAGCCAAGTTGTAATTATTGATTTATTTCGGTACATAATATCATTCTTAAAATGAAAGCTAAGGAGTAAAGAGCTTGAATCCGACGATCGTTTTAATACTGTCTCATAAATATGTACAATTATTCAATAAATGAATTAATAAGTTTGTTCAACATACATTGTAGATATCCTCGATATTAGCACAATTTATTCAAACATACATAATAAAGAGTTGTACAGCCTGTGTACTATAATGCACATAGGTAGGCATATATTGAATGCATTAATTAATTATTATTATTATTACAACCTTAATGGGAAAATTACACATACATAATATATGTATATGTACATTGAAATATGTTCATTTTAATTGCATCTCTTATGTTGCCTTTTTTTTGACAAATTTTTAAATGATTATTATTTTGGATCTTCTAGTATTTTTGAAATTGCTTATAGAAAATTATAACTTAATAACTCTAATAAATAAACAGAATAATACCTAATATGTAACTTTTCAATAGTTAGTTGAATGATTTTTTTTCTTTTTTTGTAAGCAGTATCTTTATTGAGTAGAGTACAACTAGTGACATTGACTGAATGTATCTATTTATAGAAATTATTCCATTTATTATCATTTTTATGTGCATAACATAATACCTTTTACATAAATGTAAATTAAATTATGCAATATATATATATATATGTAGACATAATTATATGGACTTTTTGTATAATATGTAGTTATGCTTTAGATTTTATAAGCCTTGTAAGCCAAGTCAGGCTTCAAAATGGCAATGTTCATGAATAAAAATAGTATTGTTTATCAAATTACTTATAAATTCATTAAAGAAAAGTTCACTTTGAAGATGGTTCGCCAAGAACAATGTAATATTTGGAAAATGGATTTAAAAAAAAAGTTAATTATTTTTTATACTAAATATCAGAGAAAAAAAAGTAAGTTATATTATCACAAGAGAAAAGTTACTTCAATTAATTGATTAGATTCATAATAAGATTTAGAAATACTTAATTTGAAATTTTATAGTTACAAATATTAAGTAGATTTGTTGAAATTTATTGTAAATGAGATCTGATAAGGTAAGGAATTATCTACAATTTTTCTTATGTTTTTATTTATTAATGTTATTTTAAAAAATGAGTATTATTTTTTGAGCTAGTGTACAGAACAATTCTTTTTTATCCTGAAATACTGAATCATAATTAATTTGTTTCAAATATTTTTTATCAAAATATTGGTTTTCCTTACGGTAAAGCTTTCTTCAAATCAACTTGTCTCAAAGAGAAGTGAGTTCAATGATCTTTTCACACAAGGTATAAATAGTATAAATGAATTTTCTTTGTAAGTTTAAATGTAATAACGAATTTTACATGATCATTTTATATCTAGTTCTATCGAATATTTGGATTTACTTATGGCTTTTTGTTTGCTTTTGTGTCAACAAATGTTGCTAGTGATGCGTAAGTATGCTTTTCAATAACGGTGCTATTTCTTTAGTAGTCGGCATCTACATTGACTTATATCACTACATAAATCACAGTATGAAAAATGAAATAAGAATAGTAATAATAAATCATTAATTGTCAAATGCACATCTTCAAAAGAAAATTTTATCAGAAGAATAATTTTTTGTTGTTGTTGTTCTTTGAAAAAATAGACCTATTTGAAAAATAGAATCTCAAATATGACCCAAGTTTTATATATACATCAAAGGTATATGCATTTTACGATGAACTAATTTTTTTTCTATATAAAAATAGCTAGAAAAGATATAAACAGTTTTTCACGATCTGTATATTTACTTTATGATATGGTTTATGATAAAACTTTACTTATACATCCCTAAAAGTCAGTGGCAGCCAGGTTTAACTTGACCATGAATAAGTTAAATATTGCCACCTTTAGATTACAGATTTATAATTGATTTTTTTTTCTATTTAAAAAATGTCTTTTTGCCTAGTTGTTTTATAAAAACTGTATTCCCAATTTTACCTCCTACCTTTTTGCAGGCTCCCTTGGCTGTCCCTGCTAAAACTTTAGTAGTAACTACAATTTATCGAATAATAATCTGCTAATTGTTAATAATATATATATATATATAAAACATAATTAAATCTCAAGCATAATTGGACTTAATGTATTGATTTATGGCCTCGTTTTCAATAATCATGATTAATAAATCCTAAGAAAGGCAAATCTTTTTTTTATTACTAATAATAATTATTATCGAAAATACATAGTATTGAAATATATCATGTTCTTCATGTATAATGTGATTTTATTGTGGTTGAAATATCCATTAATGAAATATCCTAAATATTAATAGAAGTATAGTATTAATATTTGATTAACAATCATTTTCACTCTTGTGAAATAAAAATATTCAGCTAAAACCACTTAACCACAAAACTACCGAATTATTTTTAATTATTAAAAGGGCTTGTTATCCTACACCAAAATCATACATGTCTTCATATATTCCTTTAAATAAGTTTTAAATGAATAAGCTAATTACACTGGTCAACAGTTAATAATCCTAAGGGGTATAAGTATAATACAAGTTATTTAGTTTTGCACGCTGACTTCAATTCATTAATTTTTTTTCGAGAAATCGGACCCTACTTTTTGAATTAATTTGGCCATTTTTCAACTTCAACTTCAATTTAAACCTAGTAAAATACTATTTATGTACATAAAAAAATGTTAATTCACTAATGTATTTAATGAAAATTCAATTTCCAGTCTTTGTTTTGACCTAAGAGGACTCCTAGGGGCGTAGGGTGCCGGAGTAGGGCCAAAAGTCGGCCAAATCCTTTGTACTTAAATAACTCCCTGAATGTATGATAAAATGGATTAATTAGGAATGTATTAAAGAGCTTAGATCCACAGCTTTCAAACGAGAAGTCAAGCACCCGATAAGAGTCCTTAACTTTGAAGAAATCGTCCATCTAAGTGTGTAAATTTTCATCCAATTTTGAGCAAAAATTCTCTAGAAATCAATAACTTACGGTACAGTTACTTAAGTAGTAGCACACAGAAGGATTTCAGCAGGTTTCTTAACTTACATAAGTAGTTCTACCGTGAGTTAGACCTGTCATTAATGAGAATTTTTATTGTAGTCAGTCACGAAATGTTGGAGATAGTACATGAAGGACTAGGGGGGATCAATTTACTCCATGCAGTGTCTAAGTATTTTTAGACTGTCAGCACCAAAAGAACCATGACTTATAGTTTTAAAAAGAATATTAGTGATAGTCCAGACTCTAAGCAAGAAAAACCACGGGTCTGGTGGCCATTATAAGCTCTACATATATGTATCACCGAAGATATCACAAATCCAATATAACTACCCCAGTGAGACAACATATGTCTGTAACAAAATGATGTTCCATCCCACACCTATGTGAGAACTCAGGATTTATGTTCCTCTCAATTTCTGGAAAAAAAACAATTAATTTCCCTCAGAAATTATTGAGGCATGTCATAAATTTGTGCCTCGTTTGGAATTAATTGTCAATACAAATTAAACTGATAATAAATATATCTACAATAACAAGTTGTTGTGCAGTTGCAAATCTTGCAATCCTTCAAAAGACTTTATTAAGTATTATCAATAACAAAAATTTATTCTTTTTCTCCTCGCTACGCGATCCATATAACAAGCATAAAGAGTGTTTTGGTAATTTTGAACAAACATTTAATGTAACATTATTTTTTTTAACAATGTGATTGATGGATTTTTTATTTGATTTTAAAAAGAAGTAAATTTATAGTTAATATTTATAGTATATTTTCTCACTTCGAATAAAAAAAAGAGCACTGAGTCATAAGAATGAAGAAAAATTATAATTTATATGCAATTATATGCAATTCCAAACGATACATATTTAAGTTCTATGTTTCTGGCTCATTTAGGACTCTTATCAAACAAATTAAAGTAATTTTATACTTGCTATGTTGAAAAATGAATGTATAACCTACAGTTGTTTATTAAATAAAAACCCTGTACCTCAATTCAGCTCTGTAATTTTTTAAGAAGCACTATGAATGAGTCATATTTCCATAATTTAAAGATTTTAAATTTATAAAACCTTTCTTTTTGACATTTGATGGCTATTTTTATGTGTATAAATTACTGACCTAACAGTCTAATTATGTCATATCCAATTTTAAGCTTTTGTCATTTTGGTACACCCTAGATTACTTAAAAGTACTATCCATATTCGGTTTGTTCTTTGTTTTACAAATATTTTATGTTTGTGCAATTAGATAATTGAAAATTAAGCCAATAAACGACCAAGCAAATAAAAAAAAAGTTTCTATAAGCAAAAAAGTATATTTTTAAATATAATAGGAGATAAGATTAAAATTTAGTTATTTGCATTCGGTATAGGAAATTAATAAAATAGCTATTATCTATGTTACAAGGAAAAGCCAAATGAATATTACTGTATTGCTTTCATAAAGTAAATTGACTCAAGAAAGTAAAAATAAAGAGTTAATATGATTCAAATTCTTTACATCAAAAACACAAAAAATAGGTTTTGATAACTCAAAACCCAAGGTTCCATATCCACATAATAGATTTGTTAAGAAAATAGCGTTAAATGGAAATTCTTAATATTTTTTTTTTACCTTTTTTGTACATAAACTTATACTCGCTGATACAGAGACATAGTTTTTAATCAATTCTTTTGTTTAGCATGTGAATATATATATACATAAAAAATGAAAAGGAGAGGGGGGGGGAAATAGATAAAGGATTTTTGGTTCTGACATGTTTCCTATAGCTATAAGGATTTTCTTCATTTTATAGTTGGTTTTAAAGTCTATTCAAGCTTTTTGTAAAATGTTTATCTATTAAAATAAAAAAAACTTTATCCTTTAAATTGACTTAAAATTAAAATGTTTCATGGAGTTTTTTTATCTATTAATACATTGTACTGTAACAAATTGGAATTGTATTTTTATTCATATTTACTATGACGTTTTCTGAAAATCTATACTCAAAACACAAGTAAATAGATTGAAAAGAATAATATTAGATATAATAGACAATTGACTTTTTAGGTGCATTACTGAGGCAATGAATTACATAATATGAAATGTGATGAACAATATACTTAAATCCTTTTTCAAAATGGTTGAACACATTCTAAAGTAGGGTGTCTTTATCTCCATAACCAGGTTATCATAAAAGGTGACGTAGTTGTTAGGCAATAAATGTATATGTACTTTCATAGTGCTTGAAGCTCATGTCAGAAAGAGAATTGAGTGCCATTCTGGGAAGTGTTGTTCATGATTAATGAAATGTTTTTGTTTGGGCAATATTCCTACTTTGACTCAATAAATCAAATTTTTAAAAGAACCAAGAAATTTACTGATCCTTTAAATATTTTTGTAATTAACAAAGTGACTTAATTATTGAATAAAATGATCATAAAAAATATCATTTTATATATTTGGTAATATAAATGCCTTCACATAAAAAGTAGCTATCGTTATCACAAAATCTTCTATTTTTGAAAAGGAGAGCATTCATGAAAATATCTTTGTATCCTTTTTTATATTTCAACTTTCCTCCACAAAGAAAAAAAAACCTCAAAATTATATGGTACCTAGCCAATTACCTCATTTTTCCTGGCTGTTGAAATATTATTTATTTCATTATAGGAATATGCTTTTTCTTAATATTTTTATAAGTTAAATTTTCTTTGGCATTGATACTATACATAATTACCGAGAAACATCGTTTTTTGGCTTTATTCCTTAGATTTTATATTTGTATAAGAAACTGTTGATTCAGTTATTTTACTAAATGAAATAAAATTACTTAAGGGAAAAACCTTTTTCTTAGATAAATTAACGTTATTATAAACTACATATTTTAAGTTCACTAAGTCATTATTCGGAAAAATAATTAGGGGGAATAGTTGAAACACTCACAACACACAAAAATATCTATATGTTAACCGTAAAAGACAACATTACATGGTCTCTTTAAAAATCATGTCCCTTATAAACTTATGAAAAGGGATACTTCGTTTATGTAAGATTAAAGGATTTCCATCTCTTTTTGTGAATTAAAATTCATATGGTCAGAGTATTTTAAATTTTGAATTTAAAAACAAACTTTTAAAAAAATGTAATTTTTGCTAATTATCTGGTATCTAACTTAAAGCACAATACCCATAACCTATCAAAAAAGAGTTACATATATATTTGGCAGAAGTAGGCTATCAAATTATTTTTTGCAGAATGGTAGAAAATAGAAAAATCATTCATAAAGTCTGACATGTTATTTGATATCCAACTCCAAATACCTACATTGTATATGTATTTACACATAAGTAAGTGCAAACATCAAGTTTAATAATAATTACATTGAAAATTGATTTCCAATATTTTCTCTTTAGTTAAATTGGATTTATTTATATATATATATATATATACAAATCTCATTGGAACTCAGTAAGTAAAAATAAATTTAGATAAGTGTCAGGATGCTACTGAGAGCTAACACGACTATTTGTCAAATAAAACCTGTATTTTAAGTACACTCTATTCTTTCTTCATTTCATTACAATTTGCTCTTATTAAACTTCTTCAATCCACTTGTTTCGATGACCATCCGCACTCCTTCCGTATAAAAAAATAATGTTATTCAGAATTTTGTATAGTCAGACAGTATTTCATACCAAAGCAATAAAAAAGTAACGAAAAACGCCTGTTAGCTTAAAGAGATCTCCTTGTCCTTGGCACAACCTTTTCTTCCCACAATATGCCACTTTTGAAGTACATAACATATGTATATATCCAAAGTTTGATAAATAAGAAACTGTTCTTTTTAACTTTCTTAAAAAAAATTTTTATTTATTCGTCAATATTTATTTTGCTCCCTTCAATGTTATCCCCCTCAGATATAATACTTTTTCCAATCCTCAAAGCACTTCTGATATGTACTTTTTCGTATGGTCTACTGCTCTTCCTCAGATGTAACCCCGTCAAACGTGTCATAACATTTTCCTTTCATAGTGTTTTTTTTTAGTTTTGGGATGAGAAAAAAGTTCCTGGGGACCAAGGCTGAGGCATGATAATAGTGTTGTGTTTGGGGAAAATCTCAAGAATTAGCAATGAAGTGTGTGCATGTACAGTGTACAATCTATGTCTTGTTTTTCCACAATTTTGGTCGATTTCTTTATATTACTTCATGCAAACAGCATACAACTTCCAGATCATTTTCTTTTCTACTGGCAAGAACTCTTGATGCATTACATCGTTGTAATCGAAGAAAACAGTGAGCAAGACTTTATCACGTGACGTAGTTCTCTTTTCCACTTCCATTGAAATGATTGGCCTTTGGATTTGATGTCATAACTATATAACGATGTTTTGTCACCAGTTGTGTCCCTTTTGAGCAAACTTGGATCATCGATGACGTCATTCAACAGCTCCTTAGCGTAATCTTGCAACGTTGTTTTTTTTCAAAACATAGAAATAATGAAATAAACTTTGCTGCGAGACGTTTCGACCCCAAAATATTGAGAAAAATTACTTGAATTGACTGAACTGTATGCCAACCATCTTCAATAACTACCCTTGAGGGGATCCAACCATTTTTAACCTCCATTTGCTTCACTTTTCAATCCGTTATGACGCACTGGGGCGATCAGAGTGAGCATCGCCATTAACATACTCTCGGTCTTCTTTAAATATTTATATTCATTAGAGCTTATGTTCTACTCATTGTTGACTCGCCAAATGTTAACGTTAACATTTCAAATGCCTTGGTACACTGTATTTCGTTTTTTACGCAAAATTTAATACGAATTCTTTGATCCATTTTTCCAATAGTAGAAAATAATGGAGAACACTAAGGGCGTCTAACCTTTTTATCTATCAAAAATAAACTAACAATGCAAAATGATTGATATTTAGTACCAATATACATTGTTTATATGTGTACCAACACAAAATAAATAAAAAATATTAGAAATATATGATAATTCAATTTGGAATCCGAAAAATAAACGGTTTCTTTTTAATCAAACCTCGTATATACAAACCTCCGTGATAAGAACTGAGAATTAGGTTTCATTTGAAGTTTCAAAACTTTTGAGACCATTTTCATACTCCCTATAGTCCAGACATTTTCTTTTGGATGATAAATTGATGCAACCTTACTCACAGGACATTCGTACAAGCTAGATTAAGCTTGCTACTTATATACAAGAGGACATTTGCGCTCCCTCTCTAAGTAATTTTTTTAAGAAGGATGTTCCCAGTCAGTTTGTATCAAATTTTGATTAAAAGTATTTAATATTACATAACGTACTTATAGATATTGTGTTATATAGTGTTGATAAGCTATTTTTTTCTTCAATACTCATTATCATTGAAGTGAACCAATTATAATTGGTTTGTATTATTATCACTTTAGCTGTCATTTGCAGTTATCACTTTAATTTTAGACAAAATATTTTTTATTCAGTATTTGAAGGCTCAAGATTAGAATTTTATTAAAAGGAACATAATTAGATAGAACATCTTATAAATACATATACAAATTATGATTGATAAAATCATGATGCATTCATTCACTGTGGGTATCATCAAGTTTTTGACAGATTCATTTATGATGATGGATACAGATTAGATCTAATCTTTTTAAATGCTGCAAAAGTATACATAAATATCACCACAGAGTTATATGAGGGCTTCAATCGTTTATTTTTTGTAGATTTACAATTTTTTGGTAAGCTTTTAAATAAATCATTTATACTGTAAATGTATCTACATAAAAATAAAACAATAAAAATATTGTTGTTTTTTTGCAACCAACATACAACTTGGATATACTAGTATTTCCATATATATATATATATATATATATATATATATATATATATGTAATAGATAAAAAATACACATGCATAAAGTAAGAAAGTTATCAATGAGTGTTCCATAAAGAAATTTAAAAACCTACATATTTTGATAAATTTTAAAGAATGACTAAGGTCTTTTAAAAGGGAATAAAGAGACTTTAAACTACCTTAAAATAAGCACATTACTTCCTTGTTAAAACTACTATCTATTGATATTAATAAATAATAATTAATCACTCATGAAAATACAATGTACTACACATAATCTTAAAGCATAAACTGTTCAGGATATAGGATTGGACGTAAAAATTACAGAGTATCTTACCAAATGATCGATATCGATAATATAAAAAATTCAACTAATATCCATTGTTCTGGCGAAGCAGTTTTAACATAAAAAGACTAAAAATTATTTAGTAATTAGATAGTCAATATTATTTTTAATATCCACAATTATTAATTTGTAAGACATCAAATTACAGCCCGGCTCACACAATCAATTTATCCGAACCACCTAAAGTTAATTTAATTTTTTTTTTGAGAAAACTTGAACTACTCCTAGTATGATTCAACTTATGTATAACTGCATACTTTTTAGAAATCTAATAATTTTATTTTTTAATAACTTTTTTTTTCCATTTTATTCTATATTCCAAGATGAATAACCTGACAAGATTTAGTATTAAAATGATCGAATAAAGAAATGCATGAATAAAGTTTGAATAAACTACATTTCAATTTATCGACACTTCCCTTTTAGACATCAATCTTGTTCAGTTTAACTCACATTGAGTTTTATACTCGAGTAATCCATCGATCCATAAATGGATCCCTCAAGTCGCAATTTGACAATTTTGACATTGTGACAGTACTTTGGTCGATTTTCTGTCCTGGAAGCAGGATATTAGACTTCCAACCAAGAGGATAGAATACTTCCATCTGTGATTTGTCAACTAACAAAAGGAGTAAAAAAAGCAAATAAATATGATTTAGACAGAAAGAAAGAGGGTGATTAGTGCCACTCTCTCTGTTTGTCGAGAACAATGGACGAAATTCGTCAAGGGACAACTCATTTTTTGAAGAAAATATTGTTTTACTCAGAATGTAAAAAAACTATTTTGTCCTTTTCAAGTAAAATTTATATCATCGAGGATTTCTTGCATTTTTGTATTTGAACTAACATATATATATTTAAAAACAGTTAACACATGTTTAAGTGCTTTGATATGCTGCTACAATTATAGCGTGTAGTCTATGCTGTTTCCTTGAGGTTCTGCTCAAAAATGCTAAATGGTGCATTTTTTTGCCCAAAATAGAGCAGTAGATTATTGTATAAACTGTGCCAATTATGTATACATATATTAAACATATAATTTTCTAATGATTGTACTTTGAAGGGGATGGTGGTATCTAGCAGAGAGAGGTATCTATCAAACAAGGCTTTTAGATGAAAAAAAAAAAACTACCGTATTTTCCCATGTTTAAGAGATCCTTTTTTGCTCAAAATTTTCACTTTAAAAATAGGGAGTAAGTGTTTTATACAACAGTAATTACTTTTTTTTTTTAAATTTTGTTTAGAAATTGAATGGGTCTCTTATACACGACAAAAAAATACGGTAAATAAAGTGCAGGTTCTATGAAAGGTGTCAAAAGTAAATAACTCATCATACATCCCATAGGAAGTATCAGACTGCGAGAAAATCAGACAAGATTGTAAACTCCAAAAAAAAAAAAAAAAAAAAAAAAAAACAGATTACTGGATGAATGTCACCAAAGGTATAAAATTCATCATGCATATTTATCCTCTTATAAAATTAAACCCCAAAGTATCAGCGTTCAGAAAAAAACCATAAATTTAAAAAAAAACAAAAAAAAAACAAAGAGTAAATTTTGTTTTTCATAAAATATAATAAAAAAAGTAAGACTTATATTATATGATCAATAGTATTTTAAATATTGTTTTACTTCAATAATAATTAATTAACGATATTAATTCATTCACTTACTCTAAAATATTTTATTTCAGATCCAAAGTTTAATAAGCCATGAGATACACAACATTAAAAAGTTACTGTCTTAGACTATCTTTAAACCCACTTAATAAATAATGACACAACTCAACTCACTCACACCCATGTGCTTTTTATAAGGGACTATATAAATTTTATGAAGAATGTTGTATTAACCCTTGTATTAATTTTATTAAAGGTTATAAAAATTCAATCATAACAATAAATATATATTGAGTTCTAGTAGGGATTTTGGTACAAGCAAACTAAAGGAAGTTGAATTGTACAGGCCTTGAATTTCCTAATGGGTTCTAGAATATTTAAAAATTGTTTTAACACATATCATAAGTTACTCCAATAGCTTATCAAACACCATTTGGGATTAAATTTAAATATTGAATTATATTATCAACAGAAAAACTCTCAATTCTTAATTCAAAAGGTTGAAACTATTTTTTTTTCGCGTGTAATATATTTATATAAGTTGGAACTTAACTTAAAACCAGTGTTCAATGACTCACTACTTGATTTTGATTGATTTATCAGGAATATGAGACTTGACACGATTTTTTGTCTCGAAACTTAACTTGAAGCACTTTTAAAAATAAGAATTGGGAGCGGCTATGTATATACTAAATATCCTGACCCAAGATATGCTCTTAAAAGTTGTTAAAACTTTCGTTAAATTAAGATATCTCAAAATTTCATGAGATGAAATATACAGATTGGATTAAATCCGATTAACCGTCTAACCCGAACTTTCAATCATTCAGTCTTCTGCGGAAAAAAAAATTGGTTCTTTCTGATTTATTTAATTGTAAAGATATTTATATATGTTTTTTTAAAGTTTATGGCAAGGTTGCTTAGATATTTATTAAAATTGATCCAATACAAAGCCATTTCATGTATGTATGTTACGTACTACAGAAAAATATATTTTGCAAAAAGATCATTATATCTTCATAATATTTATAGTCACATAATTTAACAATAATGATATAATGGCATATTATTGTTTTTTTTTTAATTTGCACAAAATATCATAAGGCACTAAATATCAATGCCATTCTATATTGTATGTACAAGTATTTATTTGATCAAACAATCAAATTAATTTTTAATCGTTATTTGATATTTTGCATTATTTCTTTTGTGTCTTTAAAGGACTTTTGTCTTCACAATACTTCATTTTTTGTCCACAAGGAAGTATTTGTCTATGGGTATCTTTTATCGAACAAAAACATCAAAATTTGCTAAATAAAATTAATTGCAATGCAGAGCCACTGATACGTACAACTAATTGAGTAAGAAATAGTGATGTTATTTATAGTGAATTTTAATACAAATTCCGAGATTCAATTCTAACAAAATCAAAAATTGTCGCTCTTGCAAGCACGTGTGTTCCCTTTTTGTGAACTATTTTTTATGAAATAGTAGTGATATTCACTATTTAATAAATAATAATTTGAGTTGAACTAATCAACGTTCAGATCCCTGAAGAGAGATAATTAAACACATCAACAGCTGACCAAAAATAGACAGGATGTATTGATGTTATATGAATACCATTTTGCTATTGCTTTTAAGCCTATATTGACTTTGCTCTCCAGCCTTGTGCCTACATATATGTATATAAAGTGTTTGTATAAAAATACATTTTCCAAGACTCATCTCCAACACTCTTGCAGCTGAACGTATCTTTCTATAGATTCTTCCGAATATGCTTCACAACTATGGTTGTCAGCTGGAAGGGAATTTTAACTTGGGTTTTCAAAAAATAATTTTTATCTAGGCCGTTCGTTTATTTCTCAAATATACCCTAGAACAGTTGTCGGTTTGCAGACCGGTACCGGGCCGTGGATCAATCAGTACCGGGCCGCAGAATATTTAATTAGTTATTTTTGGACTTAAAAAGGTGGACTTAATACTTCATCTACTGACTGTAGGAGAAGAAAAAAATATTAAGTATAAATGCAAATTACAAAAGATAATTAATTGTCTGCAATTACCCCCAGATGAGACCATCTCGTTGCAAAGAAACAAGCTCAGGGCTCCCATTGATTTAGCGTTACGGACAGTTTTTGATGTTATAATATGTGATATCGTTGGAGCAATGTGTAAATTAAGTTATACCTTCCTAATGTTATAGTAGCATTATAATGTTGGAGCAATAATCCATATAATAAAGTTCCATATGAGGACATAGTGGATTCATATTTATTGTTATTATTAATATTTCAATCCCTCCCCCCTCCCGGTCCGCAGTAAAATTGTCAAGCGTTGACCAGTCTGCAGTCAACGAAAAAGGTTGGGGATCACTGCCTTAGAAAGAGCATTATTTTTTGCAGTTGATGTATATTAGAGATATTTAATAAAACATTGTACATATTATAAAGTATTTATTGAAAGTTGAGCCAGTTAAATACAGCACCTTTCTTAAATATACATATATTAAAAGTGTATAATTTTAATTTGATTCTTAGTTAATACATAGATACACGCCTATTCATTGTATCTACATATATGTATGCCTAGAAATAGTGTCAAGTATGTACATATGTAAACATACGAATGGAAACATTATGTGTAGATACAAATTTTCAGAAATATTATGTAAATGATTATTCCCGTTTTTTAAAAGTATATATATTTTTTTGAAGATATACAAATGTTATTACTATCTATGTATACATATACCTATGAATGCAGAGTATGTACGTAAGTATGTATAAAATTGGATTTACAAGAAAAAGTAGTCGAATAAAGAAACTATTACGAAATAAAGTATCAATCCTCAAGGCATTGGCAAATAGGTAATAATAAAAGAACATGGTATCACTTGTGTATATGTAGACTATCTTTTTATACATCTTCACTCATAGTTATATGTAGGTACAATTTAATTCGTTGCCAATTCTATAAATGTCTACATTTCACTCTCATGGGATAAAAAAGATATTGGCTGATTAAATATTCAAGTCATCTTATATATGTATAGTAGGTACGGTGATATTATTTGCCCTCATGTTCAAATTTCAATTTGTATCCAATCTTAAGATAATAACTATGACTTTGAAAAAAAAACAAAAAATGACTTTAGAGCCAATTTTGTCTTTATTATTGTTTAATATAACAATAATGAGGTGAAAAGTAATTTTGTTCTGTATTAATATAGATAGAAGTTAATTTGAGTGTACCTAATAATTTTTGTAGATCTACATTTTTTGATCTAACGGTAATAAAAATTAGAATGGGAGTCACTTTTTTCGTAGACACTTCTTTCCGAAAATTTGAATTGAAAGACATTTTTTTTGGTAAAAGAAAGTCCCCTAACGACGTAATTTCCATGGTTACAGATGTTATCCTTTATCTTTAGTCACAATCATTCATTGATAATAATTAGACTTTTGTGACAAATTCAGCAATGTTCAAGTCAAATTCGACTTTTCAATCATCTAAAGAAAGATCTTTACTCAATTTTAACAAATCAAAACATACGTATCTATGCAAATTTTCAATATAAAAAAGTAAAATCTATATACATAGTCTTAAAATATACTGACTACTCTGAATATCAAAATAATAAAGCACTTTTTCTGGATTTGTCAAATAAAGTTGCTATTTAAACAACGCCTAAGTCATTCTAGTGTCAAAGTGTGATAGTGAGGAAAATAAGACTATGAAAAATTTCATGGTAATTGAGTTATATTTAATCGGTTGACCATACTGATGAAGTTTTTTTTTTTCTTTAAGAAGTTATATCCTACGAAGAACGCAGATTCTTCTATTTTACATTAGCCATGACTTAAATGAATAAATTTTGAAATTTTGTACAGCAAAAAAAAAGTATTAATAAGTTTAAAGTTGATTAAATAAAGGGTTCTTCAATAAGAGCGACGCATTTTCTTTTTAAATAAAATTAAAATGGTTTGAAATATAAACGAATTTCTTTTTTAGTGTTAAAGTACATTCAATTAATATTAAGTATGGAGTTAAATTTCTTTTGCATGACCACCATAGGCATGTTTGCAGAAGGCTAATCGTTGAACCCAGTTTTCTAACACTTTTTAGCATAAATTGACCGAAATTGCAGGAATTTCCCGCTCAATATTTGCTTTGAGCTCCTTTAGTGTTGCTGGCATGTTTGTGTAGAGCAATGACTTTACGTGGCCCTCTAGAAAATAGTCCAAAGGCTTCAAATTGCATGAGCGAGGCGGCCAATTGACTGGTCCATTTCTGGAAATAACACGTTCACTGAATTTGCTCTTCAAAAATCGATTTTATTGTTTGCTGTGTGGCAAGTTGCATCGTCTTGTCATTTAAGTACTACCACCCAATTGGGGGCCAAAAATAATCCGTTATCATGGCTCGATATCGAAGTCCATTCAAAGTAATGTGGCAATTATTATCATAAACGATAAAAGTATGTCCCAATAACACCACCGGCATGAAATCCACATCAAGCAGTATGCTTTTCGGTATGCAATGGTGTCTCATGAAGCACAAGTATGCTTTTGCTTGACCAATAATGCATACTTTGCTTATTTGCATACTCATTGAGCCAAAAATGAGCTTCGTCACTGAAGATGATTTTTCGATGAAAGCCTCATAAAGTTGCCACGACCATTGTACTTTAACTATAATCTTCAGTTTGATTATATTTTACTTACCATCGATGGTTTTAAAGCAAGTAATACCCACTTTGAAACGATTGAAATTGTGAATGATTGTACTAACAGTAATGTAGAACCCTGAAAATACTGATTATCTTTTACTCTAGTACATAGATAACAAAAAACGGATTTGAATTAGATTCAAGTGGTCAAGAGTACTACAGGCATAAAACACAAAATCCTGGAAAAAGATTCGAATAATTTTAATATCAGGTGTTTGTATATTGTTTTAATTATATTATTCAACAGATTTTCTAAACAACTACAGTTTATTTTTTCATAAAAGGATTATACTTCTTATATCATACTCGGCATAATGATCAGCATTTGATTAAGGAACAAAAAATTAGTGTTTGAAGGCTTAATAAACTAATTAAATATCAATTAGTATATTTATATAATGTTCATTTTTTGTAAAGTAATTATTCTGATTGTTTTTTGTCTATCACATATAGTCTCTTCTTGATTATGGTTATGTAATTATTTTACACTGTCATATTTTGTATGTAAATTATTGATAAAGTTTATAAAAGCCAAAAAAAAAAAAAATTTGCATACGTGATTAATTAGGTATTTGTAAAAAAATATTATGAAAAAAGCTACTAAACAGCTACTTTGATGCAGTTACAAAGTCCTTGATTGATCAAAAAGGAATGGAACAATTACTCTGGTCAACAGTCAAAAATCATAGGGAGTATGAGTTAATAAAAGTAATTCAGTTTTTCACGTGGATTTCAAATCTGTAATTTTTTTTTTCGAGAGTCTTTTTTAGCTTTTTTGGCCCATTTTCCAAATATCAACTTCAATTTAAGCCTAGAAGGATACTCATTTTGAGTATTAAAAAATAATGATCCGCTAGTATATTTAATGCAAATTTCATTTCCAGTCTTTTTTTTTTTTACCTAAATGAACTCCTGGGGGCGTAGGGGACGGGAGTAGGCCCAAAAGTCGGCAAAATCCTTTGTACTACTTAAATAACTCCTTGAGTATTTCATAAAATTGATTAATAAAAAATGCATTTAAGAGCTGAAACTCACAGCTTTCAAACGAGATGTCAAGCGCTCAATAAGAGTCCTCAACTTTGAAGAAACCGTCCATATAAGTATGTAAATTTTCATTCAATTCCGAGCAAATATTCGCTAGATATCTAAAATTCACAGTAGAGCTACTTAAGTAGTAGCGTGCAGAAGGATTAAGAAACCAGCTGAAATCCTTCTGCACGGCTACTACTTACATAAGTAGCTCTACCCTGAGTCTTAGATATCTAGCAAATTTTTGCTCGAAATTGGAATAAAATTTACATACTTATATGGACGATTTCTTCTTAATTAAGGATTCTTATCGGGCGCTTTCATCTCGTTTGAAATGAACTGACATAATAGAGATTAATTTTTGATTTGGTGTGAGGTAACGGTGATATTTATTCCATCTCTCAACCTTTCCTCCAAAAAGAATGGAGCAAAAAGGCGCAAAATCAATTGGTAGCCAACCAAATACATCATTTGTATTTGTAAAGTTTGAACTTGTTTATTTAAAAAGCATTTGAATGTTAAAAAGAAATGAGATACTTTAAAAAGGGTGTGAGTGTTGATTATTTCGTAGTATGTTTGTTTAATGAAACTCAAGATTTCTGCACCATCTTGTGAATCTAAATACTTTTTGAGTTTGCTCATGCTCTATTTTGTAATTACTCACTCAGCCTCTCAACATCCATATGACACAATTAAATAAGGATAACTTAGTTTATTTCCCGATATTTTGTCCATTTATTTTTGTGTCAATACTAGATTTATTGATGATATTGAATGGGAGGATTATGAGAGAGTGGATACAAAAGAAAAATAGAATGTTTCACCATATTTTGGCATAGTTAAATGTAATGTCTTATGGGTTTTTTTTAAAGTTTTCTCCTTTTCATTCATATACGTATTTAAGTCATTTAATATACAAAAATATTGAAATTAAAAATCGATTTTTTTCAATATGGATGATAGAATATAAATACATATATGTAAAGTATTTACTGTTGAAAAAATGTGTTGTTGTTTCGTATTTAATTTATTCAAATTATAGGTATACAAAATTATATTTTGCACAAGGTGTGTGGACCAGAATGTTTATAGATAAACATATACGTATATAATGATAAAACAACTTCCTTCATCATTGATTTCAGAAGAAAAAAACTTAGAGATAAAGATAAAAATGACACTTGATTCATTGTTTGAATTAAAATAAAAAACTGAATGAATGTTTTCCGTCGTAGGTGTTTTTTTTTTTTCATCTACTAAGAAAATTGATTCATAAAGTTTTATCATTAATTTATCTCTCATTGAAGATTAACGTTAAGAATAAAAGTAAACAAAACAAACAGAACCTAGTTTTGTTATTTGTTTTGCTGTAAAAGTTATTGACGCAGACTGATTATTATGAATACAAGTTAATACAAGTTGCTATTCACCTAGAAAAAGGGTATCTAAAGGACCTGTTTCATAGGAACTAATTTTGTGAATTGAGTAGGCTACCATATTAATAAATAACATAGACAATAGGAAAAAATGCATGAACAAAATATTTTGTGTCAATTTGACCATCTTCCTAAGTAGTACTCAAAGGTATCCGAATTTAATAACATCTACACTTACTCTTATTCAAAATAGATCATAAGATTTTTTTGAATTATTGATGAGTGTCTTGATTTATTTAAGTTCAAGATCATAAAACTAAAAAAAAAATATTATTGAATATGTTTTGTTTATCTATGCATATCTATCTGTATTTGTTATAGCTTTAAAATGACGTATAGCTTATTATAACGTTAAGAGCTATAGTTTACGTATTATCACAAACGGAAATATGATGATAAATATTATTTCTTTTTAAAGACTAACAACTTCTGATATAAACTTGAATGGAGTAGAAAATCCAGGGTTTTTACCACCAAATTGCAGTCAACTCTATAATTAAATGACTCATATATCCTTACAATTTACATTCTTGAATGTATCATACTCTCATTCAAATAACAAGTCTTCACGACACAGTTTTTTTAGTATCATTTATTACATGAATGTAATGTTACAATAACTAAATTTATTTAATGTAAGAGCCTTCAGCTTCAATGGTTGCTAACACTCTGCCTCGTAGGGCAGCAAATGTATGTGAAATGTATGTAGTTCTTTAGCAAGAAGGCCCATATCTACACAATGTCGTTTTTGAGTGATTCCAAATTTTGATGACTCATACCTTGACCTTTTTGCTGTAAAATACTCTAGACAGAATACTCAAGAGGGTTAAGATCAGAGCTGTATGGAAGCCAAACTTCCTTACCCCCAATTCACGTGAAACAGTATTTATATCTCTTTATGACATTTTAGGACCTGCATCTTGACACAAGTTAAATCATATTTATAAATAAATGCTTGTAACATATTTTTGAGTGATTAAGTAGTGCTTTGATCTCTTGTAACTATAAATAAAAAATAAAATATTTATATAGTTTAAGGAGAATATTTTCCTTGAGAGCTAAATTCATGTTTGTCTCCTGGTTGTCCAATATTCAATAAATCATTGTATCAAACCCTAATTATAATTTCCAGAAAAGTAAAACTCTACAAAAGATCCTTGGCTTTTGTAATACAACGGCAGATTCGGGGTGGAGTGGACATTGTAAACAACTACGTTTACTGATTTCAAACATAGATGACGCTAATGACACATGTAGTCGACATATACATATATGAGTGAAACTGAGCTTTTTATAGCTTAAACATCTTATGAACATAACTCGTCGTGGTATCGTAATAGAAAAGCATTTTGTCTTACTACAAAGATTTTCTTCTTCTTTTTTAACTTGAACAAAAAAAAGATAGTTAAACATCGTCGTTTGCTTGAGGAGGCCTATCACAAACACGTATATTCATCCAAAACTATCTGTAGAGACTGGTTAAAAGTAGTGAAAATTTCCACAACGAGAACAAAAATTACTTCGGAAGATTAACAACGATTGAGGACGTTGATTTGCATGCGTTATTGGATGAAAATCATATGCAATTACAAGATCCACATACAGAGAAATTAAAAATGATTCAACAAATCATTTGTTTGTTGTTATTTTTTGTCATTTTTTATCGATCAAAGAACCCTGGAAACTTAAAATGTACGTACATACCTATATTTATCTCTTTTCAATGTAAGTGGCAACGCTTCAAAGTTAGTTTAAATAGCTTTTTCATCGATCAAAATAACCCTGGAAACTTGGAATGTATGTATATACGTGCCTATATTTAGCTCTTTTGATTGTAAGAGGCAACGTTATATGATATTCTATAATATAATTAAAAATATAGAAACAGGTGTCGTAGATTTGTGAGCCTATTGGGTTAAATTATTCAATCAAATCTTCTTTGTATATATAATATCACAACTCATTTATGTAGCTAAGTCGATATTTCTAATCAAAACTTTTCATATTGGATTCTTATTCAAAATGTACATTTTCCCTACTTATGAATTGATTTGGTAATATTTTACAAAAAAAAAAATATTTCCTTTCTTCTTCGGATTGAAAGAGTTCTTGAGATAAATGAAGGAAATATATACCAACATCACCTATTACTAGTAGCATAACATACAAAACTGTGGTTTAGATGAGATAATAATATCTACCATTTATCATGCTCCATTTCTTTATTCCCTACATAACTCTCCTCAAACTGAATGTTTTTCTTTCTTTCTTTCTTCTTTTCTTTAAATCAAAGATTTATTGCATATCTTTTTTTACATACATAATATGTATGTACACAAATAAGATTCTTATATAAGTTTTTTCTTCTTCTTGAAAGGAAGATAATCTGTGGAATAACTCCTACCTAAGAGGTTATCAGTATTAAATAATATAAGTAGAATTTACTTTTTGAAGGATAGTGATAAGTACAGTAGTCGTTTTGACTTTTCTCCACCAGCATATTTGATTAATAGTTCGCATCAACTATCATTATTAGATATACTGCACAAATTGAGGTCGTCAAAAAAACAAACCAAACAAAAAAATGCCCCACCCATTTTTTTATATGAAAATTTAGTCCTAAGGTCTTCTGCTAACATTAATTTTATTCGACATTTAAAACATTTTTTTTTACATTTTTCCTCAGATGACCTCTTCAAGGTACAAACTACAGCTTCCCTGATAGCAGTTTTTCAAGTTTCATTCCCGTTTTTCTACCTTAGATATTACTAACTAAATACGAAGTGATCCCAGAAATATAAGTGTTTGTTTGGTTCACTGGGGAATTATCATTCAAATCTATTATTGAACAGAGGAGCTAAATTAGTACAGTATAAATGTATGTCAAAAAAGTAGATAACGTTAAAGTAGAAAAATTACTACATAAAAATAATAACTTTTTTACGATATACTTATTCACTGTCTGTGAAATAAATGTTGTCTATATATGGTTTAGTAGATAATTTATCCTGAATATTTATATTAACCTGTGGCGGGACTCACAAACCTATTTCCAACGATACTAAAATATACTTCATTACGTAACAGAATTTCTATTTTTTTTGTAAAAGAACATAACTATAAAAAATAGCTAATCTGTAAATTAAAAAAGATGCTCCCATGTAATTTTTTTGATAATTATATCTGTGTAAGTAAAATGAATATGTAGCATATATTACTATTACTATAATTAATTATACTATGTGAGAGAATAAGCAAAATATGTATGTGGCCGTTTATAACCCTAATCATTATTCCACAGGTTCATTGCTCAAAGCAATATCAAGTACAGAATTTATGGAGGGGTATTATAGAAGCCAAAAAAAAAGAAATATCACAAGATTTCTAACCATCTTAGAAATTACAACTATTATATAAATGAATGTGATCGGAACCTTCCTTTTTGGATACAAAGTTTACAACAACATATCACAATATCTAATTTTATAAGTAATAAACATATTAGAATCTTGTTTTTAAGACTAAAACTACCACAGCTGTGTACGAAACATACTTCTTTAAATATGTACATTTTTCAATTTTACATCCAGAGAAGTCAAAAAATTTAACCGTAGGCTTTTTAATTTTCAATATTTTGGAATAATACTTTAACGGCTAAATATCTGAGATCATATTTTTTTCTATAAAATAAATTGTACAAACTTTATATAATACCGTAGTTCAACCTTGAACATTTTCTTAGTGTTTGTGAAAAAACACGATGGATCAATTTAAAACCCTAATTTTCTCAAAAACTGTACATTAAAAAAAGTTGCTCATCTGGAAACGTAAAATTTAAACTATAAGGAGTATGAAAATGGTTTCAAAAGTTTAGGATCCTCAAATGATACCTATATTCCTGTTTTTACTACTGTGTATATATAAATTTACTGGCTAATTAAATTGTTTTAATAAACTCAATGAAATCATATAACTTTAATAATTTCACTTTTCAGTTATAAATACTTCATAAGAAGATAGTTACAAACCTACCTAGAATTACATGGACAATCATTTGATGGCTCTTATTTAAATGTACGTCATAGTTATATCTATTAATATACATAAAAGGGATACTATTTTAACGTAAGAATATTTTTTTGCTTTAAACAATACTATTACTCTTCTAAAATTAATGCATTCCTGTAAATTAGAAGAAGAAAAAACTATGGATCAGATATTATATAAAAATAAACGTTTTCGCAAAATTTGTATTGTTTTTTTTTTAAAATGATATCGAAACTTGGCAAAAATAATAAACAAAAATTTATCGTAAACCATTCAAACATGAGAATTAAATAATGCCTTGCAGTTCAGCCAATAGGTTATAAACTGTCAAAGCATAGCTATAATAGTTTTAGCAGAAATAAAATTCTGGTCGTCTTAGTATAATATTATATTTTCCTATCGTTTAGAAAATGAAAATATAAGTAAAAAAGAATAAGTCCAAAAAAATGAGTTATCTTTAATATTTTGTTAATCAAAATTCGACGTTAGATTTTTTAGGCACTAGAAAATCAAAAGAAAAAATCACACACTTTCTACAACACATAAGTTTATCTAATGCATCTTTATTGTTTCTACAGATTATGAACCATAAGTAAGCATTTATTTCCTCTAATTAGACAAAATTTCCAATTCTACAAATTTCCTACTCGACACAACTCTTGGTTCAAAATGAAAGATTCATTTTGTTCAGTGAAAAAGGAAATGAATGTATTTTTAAATAATTATTTTTCTTTGATAAATGACTTTATTATTTCAATTAAATTTTATGATTCAACAAATATCTTTGTAAGTGTAATAAAGGAAACATATAGATAGATATGTGTCAACTTTAATGGGCAACAGACACATCAATGGTTGTTTTAATAACGGTTCCATCTCCATCCACCGTTCCACATCCAGTCACTCTGCATTGCTCTACAGAGCATTCCCATTCAGATTTATCACCTAGACCCAACCTAGATATTTCAAGTCCACAAAAGTTGTTTCGATCATTTGCACCTGGACCAAAGAAGGAGACTCTTCCCTTTAATTTAGGGTCACACTTCATATGTCTTGAAAATGTTCCGACTCCTATGCTACAAAGGGCTCCTGAGCACCTGTATTCAATGTCACACTTGCTGCCATCAATAATTCTTGTCCAGGTGCAGGTTTTCCAATCGTCATTGTCATCAATGGATCCTCCATCGGATGTTTCTACGAAGAGATAAGCGTTTGATCCTATTGGATATGTTTGATTCGTAGTCTGAGCTACGAAGTAAAAGGACCTGAACTGAGGTTTGGCAATCACGGCCGTTGTAGCTAAAACAATAGTAACAAATAATTGTAAGGTGAACATTTTGAAAATGAGTTAGATTTGGTGTCATGTCTATTTTATATCATAGTTATATATCTTCTCCTAGATAAGATAAGGAGTTAAAATCATTTTAAAAATAATTGATTTGAAGGTGCAATTCTGATAAAACATTCATTTTTTATTGCTTAGTGGAAATCATAATCAATTACCTAGTAATTTAATACATGTTTTGTACAAAGTTTTCTTTGTAGTACTAAAAAAACTGGCTTGGTTAAGTCACGTTAAGTGAACAAACCTTAGTTTAGAGGATTTATAGACATATTCTATACTTGATTGGGATAAATAAATAAAAATACATAACTGCTTATACGTACATATGTAACAAATTACATACATTAAGCTGTTCTGTTTAAGGGTCAATCCGTTGTTTTGTCTGCACTACAGTATTTTCTGCTACCTATTGATTAAAAAAATGAAAATTGGATTGTTTCAAACTTCATTTTGTTGAAGTTTCAATCCATTTGAAGCTTGAGAAATGGTCTTTTTTGAACGAAAAATAACTATTTTCAAGGGGATTGAGAGGTCTGAAATTTTAAAGCAATCAGGCCTAAAATATTTCTAAACCTGAACCTTTTAGATTTAATTTTTCAAAAAAGATTTCTGATTCCTGCTATGGGTAATTTAAGTACATGACTTTTAAGCATTATGAAAAAAATATTTTTGGTGAGGTTCGGTTGACATAAACAGTTTTTCTTCCGATTTAATTCTACTGGAAATAGAAATAATTAATCTCTCTGAAGTTGTTATTTATAGTGTATTTTATAGGTAAATGTAATTAAGTTCTTTTATAATGTATTTAGATCCTTGATCCAATGTGCCAACCGAGTAAATTGAGTAGGCACTTTAATACTAAACATAATGTATTAAAGATCAAGAAGAAATTATTATAATCAAACAATTTACATTAATATGTATATGCTATTACCGAATTAACTTATTAATTTCACATATCTTTGATTAGTAAACCATTTTAAAAAGAGAAAATTAGTTTTATGACATATTATGCTATAACTCAATTAAATAAATTATTTTATTTTGTTCCTTACTCTACAGCATTCAATGATAATTATATGGAAATAAGTATATAAGTGATGAAGCAATATTGCTAAAAAATTGCTTATATACTACATATTTGTAAATAAATACGTAGATTCGACTCATACAGGAGTGACTAGGGTGTACTATTCCTTAAATATAATTAATATAAAATTGGTCATTGACGAATATATATTCTTATTCATTTCCTTATATAGTAAGATACTCTATAGTTACTAGATAGATAATCGCCATAGAAGTTGATAGTTAATTTTTACTTGTTAACAGAATAAAAAAATACACTTTTTATACGACAATGTATCGTAATAAAAAGGCACAAACTTAGTAAAATAACAAAGATATACTCCTCTGATTGCCTATTATGCATTTAAGCTCAAAGAAAAAAGTAAGGACTCCCTCATAATTATATAAGAATCACAGAGTTCCTAGATTTCTCAATCAATTAATTTGTACACATGTACATATTATTATATATAATACTGCACAAGTTATAAGGCTAGAATAGTTAATTTTTTAATTTTATATGGCTATATACCTATGTTCTCTTCTAATTTCACACTTAAATTTAAAACTACTTAAAATCCCCCCCACTAAATTACTTTACGGAAGACTTTTATTTTTGAATAAATAAATGAGAATGTAGTTTGAATGTTTGTTTCAATTATCTTTCAAGTTTTCTCATGAGATGTTCAATCTTTTTAGACGTAGATCAACATTTTGGGAAAAAAACAAAACATGTTTCCTCCTATGAAGGATCAAGAATCAAGACTTATTTCATTTAAAAAAATGGATAATAGATTATTTTTTAAAATAGCGTTACAATTCCTGCCTGATATGTCTAAAATGCCTACCATATCTTTCTCTGACTGATCCGTAAATATTCTAACACCGGCACTGTCTCTCTTATTTATTGCTTTCCCTCTCCCCTCCCCCTCCTCAACAACATTGAATTTGATTTTTGTGTCTTGTTTCAATTTAGGAAGGTATCAATAAACAAAACATCCCTGATTTTTTTCATCATTGGAGAGTAGTCATTCAATAGAAATAATGAAAACTCAAGAAAAATGGTTCTTAACCCGGGGTTTGGTGGTTTGGTTCACCCCACTCGTATGATTTGTGACGTCACGCTCTGCTTGCCCATCATTGGCTGCAACTGATCTCATCACATCGCCACGAAAGGTTTGATGAATGCATCAATGGAGCTTGTAGGGCTCAGTACCTCCAAGAAGGTTAAGGTAATCATTGTTCTAGAAGAGGTCATTTTTTAATGGTCTGTGTCTAGTAACTTTTTATCTTACTCTTGATTCTTCATAATTTTTGGCATGGAATTTGTCTGTTGTGCACAAAACTATTCTAGAGATATATCAATAATTTTTGCTCAAAGACTCCCTTATCTAAGACTAGGACTTTTAATGGGTATAATAAAAAATAGAATATAATAATTGATCTTGTTTGTTTGTTTGTTTTTAGAAAAAGGACAAGATGTAGTCGATTTGCTCTTGGCTATGAGATCAAAGTCGATCTAAAAACTATGGAGTTAGAAGTAGATTTGTATGTTTTTTCTTCAAGGAATTAATTCTTTTTTGAACCCTTACAGAAATAGGCCTACAATGTTTCATGATTTAAAAAGAAGGAAACATGATTGCAAATGGATAAATAAAGATTTATAATTAGTTTATGATATATATATATATATAATTGATATATATTTAAGGTGCGTTGCATATGTGTAATATGTTGAATAATCTTTGATGACATAACAGAGTACAAAATTGTTCTTCTTAATATTTATCTCTGATATATATATAATTGATAAATATGATATATGTATAATCAAAATATGAAAGACATAAATTAGAGTCCTATGTCATAAGATATTATTTCATGAATATGAAACTTATGTATATATATATATATGTTATAAAGATATAATTTATGGGATAAAATGTAAAAAAAAAAAAAAAAATACTTATCAAGAAACATAATTTATTAAATGTCTCTTCAATATTGATTTAACTTATTTATGAATAGACACATTCTTTAAAAAAAATGATATACATATTATCATTTCCAATATGCATTAATACGCTCTAAATCTGTTAATGCAATATAAAAGTGAAAAAAAGAAAGTTAATGAAAACAGATAATAGAATCATTATAATAAGCAGTGCAATAATATAACTTTAACATCTTTATCAATATAGGTAAAAATAGAGAATCAATATACATATATGTTAATTTCATTTAAGTCGGAACATTTTTACTGTTCTCTCAACCTTACATATATTTTAGAAACATGATATTCACGTTGAGCTTTTTTGTCCACTCGCAACCTCAACTGACAAAAGGGAAAGGAAAAATTTGGAAAAACAACTGGTAGCTACCCTTCTGTATTTTCCTTGTTGCCAACTACTTAATGTTTGGTGGAATTTATTATTTAGATATATCATACATTTATAAATTTTACCAATCACAAACCAATCGTCACTACTTGTAATATATCAAAAACTCAAAGAAAGGGCGCACAATCCTTGATTTAATATATTTTTTATGTTAAAAAAACATAAATAATAAGAATACCCTTTTTGAGTTTATAAGATGTAGAGTCAGCTGCTTTAAATCAAAAGAGTCAAATGATGAAAATCAGCTGAAGGGAGAATACAGTGGCTTTTTGTTTATCCCAAAAAGCTCGTCGTGATTCTTGATAAGTTGTATTAATTATTATTGATAACAGTTAACAACATTCTGTAATATACATTAATTTTTTTCATAAGACAAGAAACTTTTACCTAAAATAATGGGCGTTTGACAATTTTAAATTATTATTACTAATGATTAAAACAACTCTTTAATAGGATAAATGTAGTGCAAATTTAAAAATTTGATGACTGACCGTAATTTAATTATTTAGCTGATAGGGACATGTACAATTGTAAATGGGTTTATTCCATGAGCATCAAAATGTCCTCTTGTCTCCACACAGTGTTCTGAACGTTGAATGCTTGAAATAAAATAAGCTGTTCTTATGCTGTGAACCAGTGGTTTGCCCAATGGGGACAAACTGTCCCCTTGATAAAAAAAACAAAGGTAAATATAGAGAAACGTAGCAACATCATCCCGAAAAGAAAAAGTAAATGCCAGTGAGACTGGCTACACTGCTACTGTGAACAATTATTTACTATTCAATGATGAATAATTCCACAGTTGGAAAGAATTACCAATTACCAACTGTTTTTGGGCCTTTTTTCTTTTCTTTTTGGAGATACAATTTTGGGACAACTTCGTGATGTATGTATGTGATTCATTTTTTTTGTTTTTCCCTTATTCAATAAAATATTTTTACTCACGATACAGATTGTACAGTAAACTGAAAGTGATGTCATGTTGGAGTCATAGCAGTTGATTTAGTAATTTAACAATATGAATTAATTTCACAAAAAAAAAAAATCTTTATCTAATGATTGTAAAAATAAAAAAACCTGTAGCTCGGAGCAAGGTTTTTTAATTTCTAGAGTGACGTCACGTGAAATGTTTTATATAATATTATAGAATATGCATACATAGTAATTATATAATAAACAACCATTTGTTTTCATTTACTATAAATGAATAGCCTCAAATGTTTAGTTTTTTTAATTATTGCAATGATGTTTTATAAATGAATTAATTGGATTTCATTATACTATTAGAATATAAATGATATACATGAAGATCATTGTATGTCTCTCTAATAATATGTACCTATGTAAATAAACTTCACTTAACAGTAGAGGTTTAGATATTTATAATCGTTGAGATGGATTTATATAGTATAATATTTTAGGATAATAACACTAGTCAACAGTCAAAAATTCTAAGGGGTATAAGTATAATCAAAGTTATTCAGTTTTGCAAGCTAATTTTAGATCCGTAATATTTATTTTTAAGAGTCCGACAGTTTTTGAAAAGTCGAACCCTACTTTTTTAGCTTTTTTGGCCCATTTTTCAACTTCAACTTCAATTTTGTGCTACATTTGCTAGTTTATTTAATGCAAATTCCAGTTTCAGTCTTTGTTTTGACCTAAAGGGATTCCTGGGAGCATAGGCGGTGGGAGTGGACCCAAAAGTCGGCCAAATCCTTTGTACTTAAATAACTCTTTGATTTCTAGCGAATTTTTACTCGAAATAGAAAGAAAATTTACACATTTACATGGACGATTTCTTCAAAGTTAAGGACTCTTATCGGTCGTAGCTTTTGAATGCATTCCTTATTAATCCATTTTACGTATAATATTCAAAGAGTTATATAAGTACAAACGTTTTGGCCGACATTTGAACCTACTCCCGCCCCCTACGCCCCTAAGATCCCCCTGAGGTCAAAACAAAGACTGGAAATGAAGTTTGCATTAAATACACAAGCGGATCATTATTTTATAATGAGCAAAATGGGTATTCCTCTAGTCATAAATAGAAGTTGAAGTTGGGAAATGGGCCAAAAAAGCTAAAAAAGTAGGATTTGATCTCTAAAAAAACCTTCGGACTCTCGAAAAAAAAAAATTACAGATTTGAAATCAGCATGCAAAATTGGTTAACTGTTATTATACTTATACCCCTTCGGATTTTTGAAAGCTCAAATTTGTTGACCTGTTTAATAAAATAATTCATTACAGGATAACTCATCATAGTGTATTAATTTATGTATAAAATAGAGTAGAAGGAAATGTTTAAATGCATGTAACTGTACATGCATTTTAAACATATTTGCAACCCTCATATATATATAAACAATTATTATTACATAGATACCCACGATATGCATTCCTTGCATGTACAAACTATGATTAAAATACCTTGTAAATGGATTAACAAAATAGTGGGTATGAATATTTTACTCGTAAATGTAATAATAATACTCATCAATTGAGAGTGTACTATTTATTCCCCTCTCAAATCCTCCAAGTTCAAAAGAGTCAGATGCGTATGTATGTATTATACATATTCATGATTCGTATCGTTAAGATCTTTAAAGTAAAAGATAAACTCTTAAAAGATGTGCTCAAAAATATAAAAATGTATACGGAAGTATTTGTGCGTTTGTATGTATGTATATTTATAAATATATTCGTTCGTACATAGTTAGGAGCAAAGAATGATGTCACACTAATAAGACTCAGTCTATGTATGTGTGTGTATTCAAATAGGTTATGGGTTTATAGAAATGAGTATGTGCTATGTACAATATACATACATATGAATGTTTGTGGGTATGTATGTACAACACTTCCTGTAATATTACAGTACCTATAATTGATAAAATATATAATATAATAGTACATATATTGTGACTCTACATTAATTAAAATTCCATAGACTTCGAATGATTTTGAGCATGCTCTAAATGCAAAGTACATTTTCAAAAATAAACATACATATATTAATTATTATTATTATTATTATTACCAAACACTATAGGTTCAATACATCACCTATCTCAAGCCCTATCTAAGATATTGAGGGAAGAGTAGGAACTCAGACTTGAGTTGGTCATACCTAAAGTCTCATTCAATTGCAATTTCATACTCGACTTGGGTTTGACTTAGACGGTGTGAAAAGCGCAGAGCTGGGAACTCGTACACGTAACAAGGACCCCCCCAGAAAGCACATATATCAAACGTAACTGCAACTTTGAAATAAGGGAATTTGCAGCTTGACTTGGGCTCCAAATTTGACTAAGTACCTAGAATTTGTCAAAAAATAACTTTTTATCAGCTCTGTATTGAAGGATCCATACCTACTATAAAAAAGATCTTGTTTCTTCTTATTATTCCTTAGAAAATAAACATTTTCAATAGAATTATTTAAGTCTTGGTTATGACAATGAGACCAAGACTCTTTGAGGGATCAAGATTAAGACCAAACTCGAGAACCATAGAGGTATTTCTACGTATATTTAATTAACTATTTATCATCTGTTAACATTTGGTCATAGTGTAAAAGCCGATTCAGAAGTGGTGTATGTAATGAAGCTTTGTGGTTAATTATAATTAATCAATGATCGATACAAATTTATATAAGAATGCTCTTGGATGTATGAATTCACAAAAATATTGATCAATGGGGACTGAATTTATGCTGTACACGAAACAAAATGTAACCTACGGAAGATCGAATATTTTTTTTTTTTTTTTTTTTCATATGGATACCAAAATGAGATAAATACTATGATGAAAGTCTCTTATGACTAACATAAAATTGTTATTTTACGTATAAAAAGCACGAAAAGGTGGTTTGTTCATATTTTATTATAAAAGTTCAAATTTTTGAATGACAAATATTTGTAATGAGTCGTATTAAAGATCTTATTACCATGTATGTACATATAGTGCATGTTTTTTGTTCACTATACATATAAAAAACAGATTTGAGAATATAAGAACGAATAATTGAGATGTATCTCAATTACCTTTTGGTTTAATCAGTAAATTTGTAAAAGAGTAAAAAATAAATATCTTCAAAACGTAGAGATCGATTTCAATTCCCAACAACATTTCATTGTTGAATGTTATTTTTAAAAAAAAGTTTAATTAATTTCCGGGTAAAGCACCAGTCATGTAAACAGAGGGATAATATTATTATTTATTTGTAATGCATGTTTCAGAATATTGATAATTCTTGTATCTCGCAACCTTTCTCCCTACAAAAAAAATAAACAACGAAAACTCCCCCACAAAATCCGTTTATAGTTTTGGTGAATTCCGTTCCAATCTGGACTTATTCTTCATTATTAAACGACAAATGATTGAAACCTAGCAAGAGCTTATGAAAATTCAACCCATCAAAAGTTATGAACACTAATGAGGAGCAAAGAAATAGAGAAATCGTCAGCTTACATATAAATACAGTGTACATAAGTATTTATGTTCGTGGAATAACACCCTGATATATGTATACATACATACAAACTTCCTTTTAAGTATCTATACATCTTTTATTAAAAGTTTGATCATATGAATAGCACACCTAATTGAAGACAAGTCCTAAAAAAAAAGACTTCCTGTACATACATAGGCCCGTAAATAGCTTCACTATTATGCAATTTACATATGTAGAGGCAGAAGAAAAAAAGTGCTTTTTCATGGCATGCAATCCTGAAATTATTATTATAGTTTGTTAAATTGTTTCTTTTTTTCTTTTGAGTCCATAAATGTATCTATCAACAAGTGCCTATAAATGAAGGCATATGCCTATAATTGCATTTTTAGTATCCGCCCTCCCTACGAATAATATAATTAATATAAAATGTACGTTTTTGGATATTTCTTTGATGTACATATATGTATATATAGTTACATATGCCTAGTTAATATATATTTGTATATATATATCTTAGAGTCAATATGACTTATTTGTAATTCACTTCATACTTACTTTTTCCTATTATTTTTTGTTACATACATACAAGTATATGTATGTAAAAAAAAACCTGCTTATTTTTGTGAAAAATAAACATTTAATTGATGAATTATTATGTTCATATAAAATGATTTACTTATGAATATAGAAAATTTCCGTTATGCAGTTGTAGTAGTAAGCCCAATTATTAAATATGAATTTGCAAAAAAAAAAAAAAAAAGAAAGGAATTTAATATTACAAAAATATTGCATAAATATAAAATAAATAGAATTACATGTGAAGTCTACAAGTATATTCTGTATTTATATAAGAATAAATCGATATTATCAATCTCTTTGGATAAAGTCGTTTTTCACAAGCGTGGGTGGCCTATGGCTTTTATTTTAAAATAATAATAATAATAATAATTGTTATTATTATTGATCACTTCATAATATTGCACATTTACTAATAAATAACTGGCAAGCATACATAGAATTGCTTGTAAATAAATGAATAAATAAATAATTCTGGTCTCTCAAATTGATGAAGGGTTATTTATTAAATGAAAGTATGAGTCGTGAATGGTTATGGAGTGAGAAGACGATGATGTTAAATAATTAACTATGCATATAATATTAAAATCCAATTCATAACACTTGAGGGGTTGGAAACAACTTGAATTGAATCCCTCAGGTTTCTATTTTCATAGTGTGAGTCGGAATATTCTCATTTACAAAAAAATTATATCGTTAAAAAAAAGCCTTTAACGTTGTCTAAATTGCTTGTACAGTGGAGCTACGGAAGTAGTAGACCACAGAAGGATTGCAAAATCAGCTGAAATCCTTTTACTTCCTATCTTATTACTTCAGTATATTGAACTTGTTTTTTTTAGAAGTTCTACAGTGAGTCTTTGATTTCTAGGGGATGTTTGATAGAAATTGAATGAAAATGGACACATTTAGATGGACGATTTCTTCTTAGTTCTTATTAATCAATTTCATATAATATTCAAGGAGTTACTTTATTACAAAGGATTTGGCCGACATTTGAGCCAACTCCCATCCCCTACACCCCCAAGAGCCCCTTTAGGTAAAAAAAAAAAGACTGGAAATGGAATTTGCATTAAATACACTAGCAAGTCATTATTTTTTAATGTGCACAAAATGAATGTCCTTCCAGGCTTAAATTGGAGTTGAAGTTGGAAAATGGGCCAAATTAGTTCAAAAAGTAGTGTTCGATTTCTCAAAAATCGTCAGACTCTCGAAAAATAAAATTATAGATTTGAAATTAATGTGGAAAATTAAACAACTTTTATTTTACTTATACCTCTACGGATTTTTCACTCTTGACCCTTGTAATTGGTTAAATACACAGGTCAACAAATAAACAGGAGTAAATAAAAAAATCAAACAGACGGGCTATAAAATCCATAATTACTTATAGAGTTTGATTAAGCCAATAAGCCATTTTGACGATTTTTCTCCTATGTAGGGGGCTGATCATATGTCTTTTAGTTGACTTTTTGTTTGGTGTGGCTTTTCCTGTTCATTTTTTGTGCACTGTTATTTAAACATTTTCCTTATAATTTTTTTTTAATGTACAAGTTTATATGTATAAAAATGACTTATCAGTCATTTTGACTTGAATTTTTAAGAATTTATAAATGTATACAATACACAAAAATGTACATTTCCCTCCTTGTACTAGACACTGACCCACCAAGTATTAGGTATTGTAAGTTCAGTTATAATTAATATAGAATCATAAATAAGTAAAAGTATGAAATAATATATTAACAAATATAAAATAGTGCCAATTATTATTATTTAAAGATATGTATAAGGTAAAAAAAAGTAATGCAAAAGAAATTCAATTTAAGTGGAAGTATAATGGACTGCACTTTAAATAATTCATGTGTTTTGACTGCTCCAACGTAATTTTCAAAGCATTTATTTATTTATTTATTACCGACTCTATTTATTAATTTAGAGAACTTTCAAACAAAAGTATATATATATATATATATAAATAAACAATATAATTTAAAATTAATTTTCGAACCCTTCTATACAACTTCCTATTATTATTATTACACGAATAATAGTCCCAGCTGGGAAGAATTGGCTTACTTCCAAATGTTTTTGTTTTTCTCCTTTAGGACGAAAGGTTGAGAGATATAATGGATATTGCACAATGGTCGTCTTTATCAATATTAATTCATTTTTTGACACTGTATTTTAGTGTAATAGCTTAGCAATTATTAAAGCAATATTCTTTGTACTCAATAAAATAAAATATTTTTGATTGCCTCATACAGATAAGAACATATTTATATGTACATAGATGTATGTACATATATCTCATCTACTTCCTCACAATCATGTGAAGATCCATAAGCATACATAAGAAAAACCTTTAACAACTCACAGGATTCAATATGAAACCTTTCTTGTTAGTCCTATAGTTAATTAATTATGGCTCAGATATATAAATAATAATAAATAAAAAAACAATTACAAAATTATCATGAGTCCACTCCCGTAAAATGATACTATGTCTAACACATAAGTTGTTTTGTGTATATTAATATTGAATACAAACATAAAATTCCTAAATATGTACATAATTTTTTGATGAAGAGCCTCAAAAAAAGGTCAAGCGTAGAGGGTAAATACATTTAATATGTATGTCCTAGATATACATATCTAAATCTTTTTCTTGAACTTCACTTAAAAAGCCTTAATGTTGAAATGGACATATATACTAAAATTACAACTCTCTTTTTTGACAAAATAAATAATCTTTTCATAAAATATAATTTAAATTAATAAATAATTCGATTTCGATCTTTTAAACTCATACAAAATAAATTATATTTTAGAAAATATTATTTAAATTAATACATAGCAATCACAAAACATTCAAGATCTAAGGTTGTCAAAATACATCTGATAAAATAACGTCACAGAAAATCGACTCTTGCCAATGTTGTCTCCTCATTTTTGCAAAATAGAGAAGGAATTTGATCGCCAAGTTATCTTGAGATGAAAAATGAAAAGATTTGACAAATATATTTTGAGCCAACAAACCCGTTAGACTCACGCCTTATCCTAATGACTTGCTAGATATGAATTTATGTTGCTAAATGTTTAGATACTACAAGGTATGATGTATTTAACATTACATTCCAATAGCACCAAGACCAAGGGACAAAGGCCCCTATTTTTTGAAAAGAAAAAAAACTACCTCAATAAGTATTTAAAAACTGTTTTTGGGGCCTCTATCATATATGAACATATAGTTAGAGGGGGGGAGGGGGGTAATCATGAAATATAACAAAAAGTATACCCCCTTCCAGGTCCTTGCTCTTTTGCAAAATTATGGACCTCCAGTGTATCAAGTTTTTTTATCTGAAGTCAATTTTACCTTATTGCCTTTCTATTCCAATATTGTGTACAGGGGTGTCATCTATATTAACAACTTGTTCATGAATAAAAAATGTACCTCAAATTAGGCCGAATATGAATAGGAAATATTAGCTAATTTTATAATTTGTTGGTATGTAGAATAACCAAGAGATCTAATTTGTCTTTAATAATAATAAAACATTATAACGTGGTTTATGCTATTATTGGAAACATTGTATCAGCTAATTGTAATGTGTCAGTTGTCCTAATTCTACTCCATGTCTTAGTAGATTTCATAA
The DNA here is from genome assembly GCA_963680855.1 of Lepeophtheirus nordmannii. Classification (NCBI taxonomy): domain Eukaryota; kingdom Metazoa; phylum Arthropoda; class Copepoda; order Siphonostomatoida; family Caligidae; genus Lepeophtheirus; species Lepeophtheirus nordmannii. The sequence continues at coordinate 28,739,732 of OY804520.1, forward strand.
CTATTTACAAAAATATGACACATCTAATCTTAAATATTTTAATTTTATCAAAACATTTATCTCTCGTTTAATTACACAGGTCAACAAATTTTAAATGTCAAAATACCGAAGGGGTATAAGTATAATAAAAGTTATTCAGTTTTGCACTCTCAAGGAATGAATTAAATAGCTGAGCCCCACAGGTTTCAAATGAAATATCAAGTACCCAATAAAAGCCCTTAACTACAAAGAAATCGTAAAGTAAACTAAATAAGAAAATTTTCATTCAATTTCGAACAAAAATTCGTAAGAAATAAATGACTGTAGCGTGCAGAAGGATTGCAAAATCAGCTGAAATCCTTCTGCACACAACTATTTCAGTATTTTGAAGTTGTTTTTAGTAGCTCTACCGTAAGTCTTGTAATATTTCAGGAATTATTTAAGTTCAAAGGATTTGGTCGACTTTTGGGTCTACTCTCACCACCTATGCCCTCAAAACTCTCTTTAGATCAAAGCAAAGAGTGGAACTGGAATTTGCATCAAAAACACTAGCGGATTATTATTTTTCAATTCCCAAAATGAGTATCCTTCTAGGCCTGATTTGAAGTTGAGGTTAAATGGGCCAAAAAAAGAT